>OU015758.1:14759317-14772375 GCA_907169655.1 Acomys percivali | reverse complement strand
TGACCTCAGTGGTTAACTGCCTGTGTGAGTGTGACCTCAGTGGTTAATTGCCAGTGTGAGTGTGACCTCAGTGGTTAACTGCCTGTGTTAGTGTGACCTCGATGGTTCACTGCCACTGTGAGTGTGACCTCAGTGGCTAACTGCCTGTGTGAGTGTGACCTCAGAGGTTCACTGCCAGTGTCAGTGTGACCTTGGCAATGGCACATCCTTGTCTGCTTCTCTTGAGTTTCTTCTCTTCCCACATTTCATTTTGGGTGTTATAATGTATAAATCTTCTGTATGGCACATGTGTTAATAATTATAGCTATAACTTTTATTTTTTAACCTTCTACAAAAAGTTGGCATGATTTACGTACTACCACTACAGTAGTAGAACACTCTGTATTTATATTTTCAATTTCATTGTGTTTTTAAGGTTTTATTATTTTTAAGTTATGTGTATATATTGGGGGTGGGGCTGCCTTGTGAGTACAGAGCCCTTGGAGTCCAGGGGCTGGGTGCTCTAGAGTTAGAGCACATAGCTGGTTATGAGACACCTGACATGGATGCTGGGAGCCAAGCTCAGGATTTCTGCAAAAACAGTATGGCCTCTTAATCACGTAACATTTCAGCCCACTTTTTCTTCTTTTAAAAAGACAGAGAGTCTCTATATGTAGCCCTGGCCCATCTAGAATGTGCTATATAGATAGATCTTGTGTGTGCCTGGCCTCCTGCCCACTTGGACCATGCATTTTGCTTTCATGTTGTAAAAGTGTCCTTTCATGCCACTTTGAAGAAATCTCTTATCTCTTAATAGGCTGGTCTTGTGCTGATAAGTCCCAAGGTTGTGTTTGGAACGGCCCTTCCTTCTCTCTCCGGCTTTCTGAAGGGCACACTTTGCCAGGAATGTTCTTTTGGCAAGCAGTCATCTCCTTCTGCACTTTGCATCCACCACTCCACCAGTATTGACCTGCAGGGCTGTGCTGGGAATTCTGGCGAGTGTGTCACAGCAACATCCCTGTGTGTGATAGCCTGTGGTCCTCTGACTGCTTTCAAAAGTCTGTGTTTTGTTTTAGAGAGTTTGTCTATAGTGTGTCCAGGTGAAGATCTCTATATTTTCTCTATTTAAGGTATCTGAAAAATAAAAAAGATATCTGAGGCTTTCGGGATCTGATGTCAGGTCCTCAGGCTCACACAGCAAAGCCCTTTACTGACTAAGCTGTCTCTCTAGCCTCTATTTTAAAGTTTTTATGTACACATGTATTCACATGTATTGATTTCTAATAAGAAAGTATGTTTCAGTTAAGAACCATCTTTACAGTAATTAGAAAAATAAGATTATATGTAAAGTCATAATTCTTTTTTTTGTTTTTTGAGACAGGGTTTCTCTGTGTAGCCTTGGCTGTCCTGGACTCCCTTTGTAGACCAGGCTGGCTTCGAACTCACAGCGATCCGCCTGCCTCTGCCTCCCGAGTGCTGGGATTAAAGGCGTGCGCCACCACCGCCCGGCTAAGTCATAATTCTTAATTAAAAGCCTGCTTTAAAAATATGCATGCTGTACGCCTTTAATCCCAGCACTCACGAGGCAGAGGCAGGAGGATCTCTGTAAGTCTGAGAAGAGTCTGGTCTACAAAGCGAGCCCAGGACAGCCAAGACTACATGGAGAAAACCTATCTCGGAAAAAAAAAAAAATACAGAGGCAGTCATTCTCAGCTATACAACAAGTTCATGGTCAGCCTGGACTACTTGAGAAACAACTAAAGAAAGCAGTTCCAAAGATGTGAACTTGGTAAGATAAAATAACAACTTTAGGAAAAATGGAATCAAAACACTCAAAAGATAGATGATGGCAAAATGTTAACATGTGTTGCATATTGCTAAAGAGTACACACGTAATCATTTTCTTTCAACTTTTATATATATGTTCAAAAGTTTATTTTCCAGACAGTTTTTAAGACACACAGACACACACACGCACACAGACACACACACACACACACACACAGACACACACACACACACACACACACACACACACACACACACACACACTTACTCTCAATGGTCTAGTCATTTTAGTCCAGTTCTTCAGCATTCATCAGAATGTAGACAGCAGTGTAAGTGGTAAAAGCTCGCCTGCCCTTGCTCAACCCATAACGTGCTGATGTGTATGACTGCACATATGTTATAAAAAGCTACCCACTAATAGCGTTGGTAAAGATAATGGATTAACTTTCAATTAAAAGAGATAAAACAGTAATCTGGTGATTGTACACATCCTGAATACCAAGCAAAAAAAACTAGAAAGAGAATAGCACATGTTCAGGAAAATGTACTTATACAACTAGCCGCAGAACTTATTTGCATATCTCAATGTGTAAGGAAAAGAAACTCCCTCCCTCCACTATTCCTAAATCTAATGTAAAAATGTCACTATATGCCAGGTGTGGTGGCGCACGTCTTTAATCTCAGCACTCAGGGGGCGGAGGCAGGAGGATCTCCGTGAGTTCAAGGCCAGCCTAGTCTACAAAGTGAGTACAGGACGGGCAGGGCTACACAAAGAAACCCTATCTTGAAAAACAAAAAACAAACAAACAAAAAGGTCACCAGTTGTGCTGCCTAGTTTTCTGTTAACGTGACACAAGCTAGAGTCATCTGAGAGGAGGGAACCTCAATTCAGAAAATGTCTCCATAAGATCAGACTGAGGACAAGCCTGTAAGATATTTTCCTAATTTAGCGATTGATGTGGAAGAGTCCAGACCATTATGGGTGGTTCAATCCCTGCACTGGTGGCCCTGGGTTCTATAAGCAAGCCAGGAGGAGCAAGCCAGCAGGCAGCACCCCTCCATGCCTCTGATTCAGTTCCTGCCTCCAGGTTCCTTCCTTATTAAAATTCCTGTCCTGATTTCATCAATGGTGAAATGTATAAACCCTTTTCTCCCCATGTTGCTTTTGGTCATGGTGTTTTATCAAAACAATGGTGACTCTAACTAAAACACCTTATTAACAGCTTTCTGTATATGATGATTAACATGTTAGTGTCAGAAATTGACTTTTTTTTAAAAAAAATAATTTATTTAATTTTAATTTATGTGCGTTGGTGTAGGGGTGTCAGATCCTGGAGTTACAGACAGTTGTGAGCTGCCATGTGGGTGCTGGGAATTGAACCCATGTCTTTGGAAGAACAGGAAGTGCTCTTAACCACTCAGCCATCTCTCCAGCCCCCAGAAATCGATTTTCTTCTACATCATGCCCAAATCATAGAAATGTTAAATTCTGCTGGGTAGTGGTAGTGCACACCCTTAATTTCAGAACTCAGTAGACAGAGGTAGGCAGATCACTGAGTTTGAAGCCGGCCTGGTTTACAGAGTGAGTTCCAGGATAGTTATGGCTACACATAGAAACCCTGTCTTGAAGAACCAAATCATCATCATCATCATCCTCACTTGTAAGGCTGATAGAAAATTTCATTCATGATGATTTTATTTTATTTTATTTTATTTTTCTGAGACTTGGTGTCTCTATATAGTACTGGCTGCCTAGGGCTCACTATGTACACTAGGATGACCTTGAAGTATGTGTCCAAGTCAGGCATGGTGGTGCACCCCTTTGATCCCAGCACTTGGGAGGCAGAGGCAGGTGGATCTCTATGAGTTCGAGGCCAGCCCTGGTTTACAGAGTGAGTCCAGGACAGCTGGAGCTACACAGAGAAACCCCGTCTCAAAACAACAACAAGATTGCTAGAGTTAGTGTGAGGCCAAGCAGAGCAACTCAAGGACTGAGAAGCCAGATTGAACAAGTCAGCTGGGAGAGGAGTTTGATCGAGAACACCTGAGTTGTTCAGCCAGCCCAGAGCTCAGTAAGAACAAGAAAGAGTGAGCTTATGAAGCAATAAATTTCAGAGGCTTAAAACTTTCTAAGCATGCGTTAGATTGTATGAAAGCTAAAAGCTTCCAGGACTAGGCCTAGGTTCTCAGACAGAGGCAATAAGCCTCCCTAGACAACAGCTGAAACAAATAAAAACTCCTTTTACACTAGAACTGCCCAGTTATGTTGCAAAATATGCAGAAAAGTAAGACCATTTAAAGTAAGTTTATGACTTTGTGTTGGGATTCCTTCATAGCTATCCTTGGCCTCATTCAGGCCATAGGCTATGGGTCACTGTCTTAGTTACTCTTCTATTGCTGTGATAAAACACCATGACCAAGGCAGCTTACAGAAGAAAGGCTTTAGTTGGAGCTTACAGTTTCAGAGAGTTAAAGTCCATAACCATCAAGACAGGAACCGTGGCAACAGGCAGATATGGTGCTGGAGCAATAGCTAAAAGCTCACATCTTTTTCTTTTTGTTTTTGTTTTGATTTTGGTTTTTGTTTTTGTTTTTTTGGGGGGGGGAGTTTTTTTTGGTTTTTGGGTTTTTTTGGTTTTTCAAGACATAGTTTCTCTGTGTAGCCTTGGCTGTCCTAAAACTCTCTTCATAGACCTCGACGTCACAGAGAGCCACCACACCTTGCTGAAAGCTCACATCTTGAGACACAACCATGAAGCAGAGAGAGACAATAGGGGTGGCACCAGTCTTTGGAAACCTCAAAGATCGTCCCTAGTGACACATCCTCTTCAACAAGGCCACACCTCCTAATCCTTCCCAAATAGTTGCACTAATTGAGAACCAAGTATTCAAATATATGAGCCTATGGGGCCACTCCCCCTTCGAACCACCACAGTTACACACACTGGAAACTAATCTGAACGTCTCCATTGACACTATATGTTCTCCAAGGGCAAGGAAAAGAACTTATACCCCTTTGTGGCTTGCAGAATGTCCTACAGTCCTAAATGTATCATAAACATATTTTCAATAAAGATGATGCTGATGATAATTTATTGGAATTAAAAACATCGGAAACTGCAGAGTCTGCCAACTGAACAGAATTTTTGGAAGATAATAAAGTTCTTTATAGCTTTTTGATACTGCCCAAGTAGATGTTGTTTGAGTAGTTTAGCTGAGGTTATAACGTTTAATTAACTCAGAAGGAATGAAGGCTAATTGAGAAGATTTTATTTTCCCTTCATAATTGCTATCAATACAATAAAATTGTCCTGAAATGGTCATGCTGGTCACGTTAGCGTATGCAGTTACTGTGAAGCCATATGATATAGTCCCCTGTTATTTATGTGTCTTGGCTGGTAAGGTTAATGGAAAGGGCTTGCATTCATTAGAATAAAATTGTACTAAAATTGTATTCTGGCCCCATAGTAAGAAGCATCCTTTGTCTGCTCTGTGCAGCAATTCCAGCCGTAGGCGGCAGAGGTAGCTGTTTTCACAGGAAACAGGAGATACTAATACTAATTGCTCAGATTTTCGTTTCTTTCCTAGTTTTAATTTCAAATGGTGAAATCTTATAAACTATTGATCTTTTGTGTTGTCACTTGTTCCTTCCTTTTTTTTTTTTTTTTTTTTTTTTTCTGTCCTCTCTTGAGCAAGACTGCTTTGCTAGACAGGCCAACCCCATCAGTTACCTTTGTTTACTCATTCTGTAACTAATGGCTTCCTCACTTACCATGCCAAGCATAAATATCCCAGATTGGACACTATATAATTATCCCGCTGCATGAAATGACTGCTAATTGTTGCTCCTGTAAGAAGATTTTAAATTCCATTTGACAAATACGAAATGCTACCATAGTCGGGGGAGGATGGCACGGGAAAAATGAAGATGGACAGGTGTCTAAGAAATGTAAGGCAACAGTCTGTGGATAACGAGCGTGAGCATTCACCTCTGAATGTGAATTGATTCCATGTGACTGTCTTGGGCCCACTGTGTCCCGAGGTGAGACTCTAATGTGGCTGTTTTCAAAAGTTAAAGCACCGAATCTTTATTGACCTGTTTGTCTCCCTCCCGTCCTCCTCCTCCCATTAAGGTGGCTCCTGAAACTGTCAGTTCTACTGACTACGTAATCAATGGAATTGTGGGTGTTTTGCCTCACCACTCTGACCCTCAATTGCTACAATAGGAAAATAACGCAAACTAAACAAACTCTAGAAGACTATGGTGATACGCAAATGAAACGCAGGCTGTGAAGGTGCCTCCACAGCGTCTCGCACCTGTAGGCGCTCAGTAAATATTAGTTCTTTTTCTATTTCTCTGAAGGTCTCCCAGCAGCATGCTCATTTGGAATATCTAGGCTTTCTGAACCATAAGGGAATATGAAAAAAACAACACTAAGCTGCTACCAGATAATTCTGGCTGCTACTGAAAAAGCACTGATTTCAACACTCATAAAACATAAGTAAATATTATATACTGTATAACTTCATTTAGCATGTACATATATATATAATATGCATGCATTTATGTGCATGCATACACATAATTCTTTTTATTTGTGTCCTTTATGTCCCCTCACATCTCAATTCCTATTGGAGCTCTGAGACTGAATACAATACTGCCTTTTTTTTTTTAAGCTTGACGACAATTGTATTAGAGTTTAAAAGAAAAAATGACAGAGCAGACACATTTCAAGTCTTGGCAGCTGCCTGGAGGAGGGACAGAGAGATACACAGGAAGTAGAAGGGCAGGACATAGAATTTGAGAGTTTTGTTTTTTTGTTTTGTTTTGTTTTTTGAGACAGAGTTTCTCTGTGTAGCCTTTGCTGTCCTGGACTCACTTTGTAGACCAAGTTGGCATCGAACTCACAGCGATCTGCCCACCTCTGCCTCCCGAGTGCTGGGATTAAAGGCGTGCGCCACCACGCCCGGCTTGAGAGTTTTTTGGTTTGTTTTGTTTTTTTTTTCTGAGGTGACAGCATGGGGCTAGGACATTTTCTTTTTCCTTCCGGGACATCAGCTGAGGAGGAAGGTCAGCTGGGTGTTTTTCCTGTCTCTCTGAGCTGGTAGGCTTTCACTCCAGGATCTGGCTCCCGAGTCTGTATTGGTAAAATCGAACGTTTGAGATTTTGTTTTCAAACAAGAATCTCTTGAAGGACACATAAGACCATTTACCCTTTATACCCATCTTCATTTATTTTCCTTTGGCTGTCAAGTCTGGACTGAAGAGTGATGAAGCCAGGAGTGGCTAGGATCAATGTGAGGTTCATCCCAGGTGGCCACTAAAGATAGAGAAGAAAATTAACTATCATTCAAGTTGAGGTTAAAACAGTCATGGGCGCCATCTCTCTTGGCTGCAAGTAGGCACTGCAGTGCTGAGTTGAGCCAAGTTCATGGTGTCCTATATCTGGGCAGCATTTTTCTTATTAAGAAGAAAATCATCAATGAGCAATGTTTGTCTAAATAACATAAAGGTTAAAGCCTAATGTCTGAGGACTGTTATTCTGTGGATTGTTAAGCATCGCAATTATTTTTATCTTCAGTTATACTTCCTGTTGGAAGTTTGAGTTCACGTAGGTGTCCAAAAGTAACTGTTTTCTTTTCTTTTCTTTTTTTTTTTTTCACTATCAAGGTCAGGTGAAAGTCAAGTCCTCATGGGTTGCCGGGGTTTGCAAGGAGTCCCTGGGTCCTTTAGCTCTTCTTTTTACTGGTTGTTTTATCTGTAGAGGATAACTCAAAGACCTTGCTTGGCCGAGGCTTTGCCTGGCAGTGTTGAGGACAGTTCCCTCTGTGTCCAGCCCCTGGGATCTAGCTAACCCAAAATTTGTTTCCTGCAGAGACTCCTAAACTTGTAAAATTCAGGTAATAACTCAATACACTCATGAGATACACCAGCAACAAGGCATTGTGACACAAGACAAAGTACATATATAACACAATATTGATAAAGGAATAATTTAGGTAGTGCCCTGAGAGAAGAAAAGGAACAGTAAAAAAATCATTTTAATATATTTCATTTTCTGATAGATGAAATATTTCCAAGAGAGAATGAGTTTTCCCTTTAATCATCTTACTATAGCCAGTTACAGTCAAATCATTTTAAGACATTGCCAAAAGATGGTGACTGCACTCTCCTAAACGAAGAAGTGTGTATTTTTATTGTAGCCACAAGAAGCTGTATTGGGCTAATTACAGTAGAGGAGGCACAATGTATATTTAAAGGCAAATGATAGGACCACTCCATTGTTTTATCCCTGAAACCAGAAGGATCTAGTACATGACTGAACCCAAACCAAACTTTTTTGTTACCTGATTATGCAATCAGATGAAAATAAACATAACAGCTGGCTGTGGTGGTCCATACCTGTATCCCCAGCACTTGGGAGCTTGAGACAAGAGGATGGTTCCAAGCTGGAGGTCAGCCTGGACTAGAGTGAGTTCTAGGCCAGTCTCAGAAACATAGTGAGACTTTGTTTTGAAATACTAAACAGTGAACACTAAGTTATTAACTACAGAAGAATGCCTGGCACACCAACACAAAATTTCTTTTTTTTTTTTTTTTTTTTTTGAGACAAGGTTTTTCTGTGTAGCCCTGGCTATCCATTCACTTTGTAGACCAGGCTGGCCTCAAACTCACAGACATCCACCTGCCTCTGCCTCCCGAGTGCTGGGATTAAAGGGATAGAAATTTTCTATAGGAGCTAAATTTAAAAAAAAAATTTATTTTACTGTTACTGAAATGAAAGAATACCAAAACAAAAATGAAATAGCAAGCATCAATATAATTATACTATTTTAGAATATCTTTATCAAAAGTATACTAAAGTGGAATTTTTTGAAAGACATGTTTATATATATAAGCACTCTATTGCATGTATGCCTTCATGGCAGAAGAAAGCAACAGATAGAAGAGGGCATCAGATCCCATTATAGACGGTTGTGAGCTACCATGTGGTTGCTAAAAATTGAACTCCAGACCTCTGGACAAGCAGCCAGTGATCTTAACCAATGAACCGTCTTTCCAGCCCTAAAGTACCTTTTTTTTTTTTTTTTTAATGTTTTTTGAGACAGGGTTTCTCTGTGTAACAACCCTGGCTGTCCCAAACTCGATTTGTAGACCAGGCTGGCCTTGAACTCATAGAGATCCACCTGTTTCTGCCTCTAGAATGCTGGCATTAAAGATGTGGACCACAGTGAAAATATATGACCTGATTTGATTGCTCCTGCCCAACCCAAAATTACTAGAGCCCAACAGCACTAAAATAGCTAAGCTGGAAGCTAAATTGAAGGGCAGGAGATATGGTTCAGTGGTTAAGAGTACTGGCTGTTCTTCCAAAGGACTTGGGTTCAATTCCCAGCACCCACATGGCAGCTCACAAAGGTCTAAATTTCAGTTCCAGGGGATATAACACCCTCTCTCAAACATACAGGCAGGCAGAACACCAGGTGGTAGACACCTGTGATCCCAGCATTCAGGAGGCAGAGACAGGTGGATCGCTGTGAATTCGAAGCCAGCCTGGTCTACAAAGAGAGTTCAGGACAGTCAAAGCTACACAGAGAAACCCTGTCTCAAAAAAAATCAAAGCGAAACAAAAATAATAATAAATAAAATAAAAATAAGTACATCATTAAAGAAATGTAAAGTTGTATTGATCATTTATTCTTGGAAATTTAACTCTGATGATAATTTGACTGTTTTCAGTACAGGGCTTAATTTTCTACATAAAAAATGATCGTTCCTATGTAGAAAATATTACCCCAAATAATTTTGTATTTTGATATGTGATAGCAAAAAGATTACTGTGCAATGGCTGCAGGCAAGTCTCTGGGCCCAGGGAGGGGTAAGATTTCCTTCTCCTCTAATGAGCAGAGTGAGTCAGAAACACAGGCTATATCACCCCTGTTTCTGCTGCTTTCCCTGGCACCACAGTGAGGCACAGCTATTGGAATATTGAGCACTTCAGGCAAGAGCCAAGTTAATTTAAATTTTTATTGCTGCATTTAGTTCTTGGCTTTAAACAAACCAAAAAAAGAACCCTCAGAAAAAGCAATTTAGTAAATCATGATACCAATCAAATCGCGAACCAAATTGCAGCGTGTGGCCCTTCTTGGCTTCCTTTGGTTGTTGTCAAGACATAAGACAATTTAACTGACAGGCAGTATTTTACCGAGATGGCGTCCAGAACGTTCCCTTGGCCAGGCTGCCAGCGGGGTACAGAGGCAGGCGTTCCTCTCCTTTTTAATCGGAGCTGGCTTTGCAGTGTTTCCTTCTTGCTTAGATAGATTGCTCTTTATTAGCAACAATGGTTGTAGGCTCTGAATCCAGGCCCTGATCAGCTTGCTGGAGCTCTGGTTAACGTATGAGGCGGCTCAGATCAATGGCTATCAAAAAATTCTATGGTTCCTTGGATGAGCTATCAGTGAGGTGGCTTGTTTGTCATAACGAGGGAGAGTGATGATCAGAGAAGGGGGAGATAGGGAGGGAGGGGAGAGTCGAGTATTGTTATAAAGACCGAACAGGTGGATGCAGACAAAGAACTTAGCCTAGTGTTTGCAGTAGTGTGACCACTCAGGAAACGTGTTGCTGTTGCTACTACTGTGAATATTCACTGTGTTCACTAGAGGAACACACAGTAGAAGACAAACGATTTTGCATTTTTGGTTGTGAACCTAGGCTTTAATGGCTGAGCCATCTCTCCAGCCCAACAAAATATTTTAAATACATAGAAATATGTTTATATATCAAATGCATGTTTTATTTTTTTCTTATGTTAGCTGCTCATAAAAGAGAATTCAAGTTTAAGATTTTATCTGACATTTGAAAATAGTTAAACCCTGTTTAAATAAATTGAAAAGGGCTGCTACAGAAAGCACAGTCAATAAAAAGCTGTAAAAAGATAGCTGGAGAGATGGCTCAGAGGTTAGGAGCACTGACTGCTCTTCCAAAGGTCCTGAGTTCAATTCCCAGCAACCACACGATGGCTCACAACCATCTATAATGTGATCTGATGCCCTCTTCTGGCATGAAGGCACACATGCAGACAAATGCTGTATAAAAAATAATAATAATAAATCATTGGGCTGGAGAGATGGCTCAGCAGTTAAGAGCACTGACTGTTCTTTCAGAGGTCCTGAGTTCAATTCCCAGCAACCACTTGGTGGCTCACAACCATCTATAATGAGATCTGGTGCCCTCTTCTGGCCTGCAGGTGTACACGCAGGCAGAACACTGTATACATTATAATAAATAAACAAATCTTTAAAGAGAGAGAGAATAGTGCTGCCCTATATATTCGAGGTGAGGGGCCATCGACTGGAGCATGGCCAATGTACCTCGAAGAAGAATGAAGTGACCTTTAGGCTTCTGCAGGGTCCCACTTCCTGTGCTTGGGGCTAGACCCATCTCCACCTCTTGTGTCTCAGCTAACCTAGGCTTCCAGCAGGACACTCCTACCTGCTTCCACCCACAGGACCCTTTATGCTGCCTACAGCGCCCCACTTCAAACTCACACCCACTTCCAGGGTCTAGCCTGGTGAATGCTCTGACTTCCTCATCTATGGATATTCTGTAACCAGCCAGATTTGTCCTGGATCCTACAGGCAGTGCACTGGCTAGCCTGGTCTTCCCTACTTTCCCTGCATAGGAGCTCTAGGCTTGAGCTGGCTGGCATCCTTGGTACCAATATGCCAAACAGAGGGCAATCCCACATCACAGCCAAGCTAATCACTCAGATCTACCCCTAAACTCCCAGGCTTGGAAAGGAAGCACAGCCTGTACTTCATCCATATATGTGCTGAACACCATGTGCATGACACCAAGGAACATGCAAACTGGAAAAGGAAAAGCCCATGAGGTCTCAGCCCTACACAAAGAACTACAGGCAATTGGATAAAGCTGGGAGTGGGAGAAGTGGTCCTCCCTAAGGAAGAGTACATACACCAGGTGGTACACCACTAGTCCCAAACAGTCAGCCCTGAAAACATACATACAAGGGACATTGTACAGACTCAACAGGTTATATTTAGGAATATATCTGTATATACAAATATGTATATGCATGTGATAACAATAGGTAAACAAAGAGGTCATAGTGTGAAGGAGAGTGAGAGGGATTCATGGGAGGGTTTAGAGGGGAAAAAGATGGGGGAAATGTTGTAATTAAATTACAATGTCAAAAATAAACAAAGGAGAGTACTCAGACTCCCGCCTCCCCTGTCAGGTTATAAAAATGGGTTTTAAAAGGCATAAAGTTGGGAGGAGGATGTGCTGATAAGGACAGAGAAGGAGTTAAGGGGGAAGTAGAGGTGGTTATGCTCATATTTCATTGTAAACATGTATAAAATTCTCCAAGAATAAAAAGTTATAAAAAAAAAGAAGATAGATCAGATCCTATCGTGAAACAATATTTGAAATTATAGATTATCTGAAAGGGCGTGAAAGCAGAGAAAATAGATAGTAGAATCTAATATTCAGGAAACAGAAAAAAAAATGGGATCCTTATCTAGGTAGCGCTCAAGAGGATAGAGACGTCAGATAATATTAAAATGCTAGATGTGGACGTTAAGGAATTTAATCATCAGTTCTATGCAGACAGAGACAGTCACAGAGGTGAACAGCCTGCGTCTGATTTGGAAAAATTCTGTAGAAAGGGCCAGGCCCAGCTGGGACCTATCACCTCTCTACTTGGGCACTTTGGCTACTGCTATGGCTGGATTATGAGTTGTTGAGTTTGGTACCAGGTGTTAGGTGTCAACAGGTGGCAGTAGGAGCCCGAAGGGTTCACTCATGTGACAGGAGCAGGGCTGATGGGCAGGAGTAGGCTACCTGTTCTCACAGGCTCAGACTATCAAGAGCTGACTGGTGAAAATGAGACCGTTGCTAAACATTAGCCTCTTCCTCACATACTCCTTTCCCTTCTGCCATGAACTTAACAGCGCAAGTCTCCTCAGGCATAGCCACCTTGGGTGCCCAGCCTCCAGAGATGTGACCCAAAATAAACCTCTTCCCTCTCTGAGGAATTCTGTGGCAGCAAATAAAATAGACAACGGCAGTTACTCAACTCCTTGTCATCTCCTCACTCACTAGCCCCACAATGAGTTCAAGGATTGTCTGACCTCTTCCCTTAGCCTCTGCTCCTTGGTACAGACCCTGGTACCCTCTTACCTCAGCATCTTTTCTCTTTGATTGAGTCTGAGACATTGAGTTCTCTCTCTCTCTCTCTCTCTCTCTCTCTCTCTCTCTCTCTCTCTCT
>OU015758.1:14734085-14759307 GCA_907169655.1 Acomys percivali | reverse complement strand
CTCCACCAGCCAAGATACAGCCCTACTCCCTTCAGAACCGTTCTTATCCCTTGCTCTATCTTCTGTCCCATTGACGATCATGAACATATCCTGTAAACTTCACTTATAAACTATGGCTGGACTTTCTCATTTAAAGCCTCATTATTTCTCTCCCACCATTACTCAAATACTTTAAAAACAACTGTTTTCATAATTGTGTGTATGCTTGGGGAGGCAGGGGAACGTGTGTGTGTGTGTGTGTGTGTGTGTGTGTGTGTGTGTGTGTGTGTGTGTGAGTGCAGATGTCTAAAAGGGCAGGAGGCATCAGACATCCGTGGAGCTGGAGTCACAGGTGATTGTGAGCTGCCTGGTGTGGGCACTGGGAACCACAGTTGGGTCCTTGGGAAGACAAGCAAATGCACTTACCCATTAAGCCATCTCTCATGCCTTCACATGCATGTGTGTATTTGGGTTATCTATCTGGATCAGGAGGAGTCAGCCTACCTTGCTCTTCGAAGGTCAAGTCGGTGATCTAGCCTTTATTGCAAATACTCAGGTCTGATGCTATCTTGTGGGAAGCTGTTGTAGGATATTTGATCCCATTGTGAGCCCCGAGATTGTGAACTGTAAAAAAAAAAAAAAAAATCTGTCTTTTGCTTGGTGAGGTTGAGCCCTAGCACACACCTTTAACCCAAGAGCTTTCTGAACACAGGATTTAATAATGTTAACTCTAGGTCAAGAGAAAAAGCAAGATCAGCTGACAGGGATTAAGGAGTAGGAGGGTCTTTGAGTTGAGGGGTATTTAAGAAGAAAAAGGGGCTTTTGAGTTTTGAGCTAGCAAGCTTTTGGCTTTGAGCTTTTTGTTTTTTCCTCTGGCAGTGAACTGAGTAGGAAAGTCAGCTGGGTGCTTTCTCTGCCTCTCTGAGCTAAGGAGGTTTTCACCCCAGCATCTGGCTCCTGAGTCTTTATTGATGAAACCAAACGGCAGGGTGGCAGGCGGTTGTGGTATCCCTGAGTACCTGGTGGCAGTTGCAGATGATGACACCCAGAGATTGAAGGCCCCTAGAGGCTGGCTAGCGGGCTGCCTATGTGCTAACACTCTGACGAGGTTTTTGACTGACTTGGACTCGCGAGTTCTTGTGAGCTCCTCCTGCACCTGACACCAGATCTCTGTCACTGTTCATCCTGAAGGCATTGTGCAGTTCATAAGTCCGTACAGTAAAATAGCCTATGGAAGTGGATATAATTCTCCTGACTAAGAAGCAAATGGTCTTGAGTTGAGAAATTTAGTGAAGGGCCCATGCATAACCACATCAGGGAAAGCAAGAGTAAGCCCACAGGGTCAGTTGTACATAAATATATAAGGAGTTCTGAGAAGGACATCTCAGCAGGGTCACAATAGAAGAACTGTGCACCCAAAGAAGAGGTTGGGCTATAGAGAATCACAGGAAAGCACCAAATACCCCAATTTAGTTTTTCTTAGCCCAGAAGGGTATGAGGAGACAGAAAAAGGAAGACAGAGAGGACAAGACCGTAGGAGAAGCTGGATGTGTGTGTGTGTACTGGAGATGAGCCGTGGTGTACCTAATATCAGTCAACTGAATCAGTGAGCCTGAGGCAAACTCAGAAGAGGCAGCTAGGGAAATGACTTTGCCCTTTTTATATCCTGGGCAGCTAGCCCATCTAGTGGCAGGCAGATAATGACGTCAAGGGTTGCTAGGCAGACTTGGGGCAGTATATGAGGCCACCCTTGGGCAGCTTGTTCTGAATGCTGTAAGAAAACAAATTGGGCAAGCCTGAAACCTCCACGGCCACTGCTCCTGTTCTTACTTCCAGGTTTCTACCTTCAGTGATGGGTTATAAGCTATAAGGTAAACGCAACCCTTTTCTCCCCAAGTTGCTTATGGACATGGTGGTTTATGGCAGCAATAAAAACCCTAAGACAAACCCAGTGGGAAGCCAGAGGCCACACGCATCCACACCCATCCTCTTCAATCAGAAGGGGGATGAAGGGTGGATGATACGCCAAAGAGTGGCCTCCACTGGATCGGTCAACCCTGTTCTGGGAAGGCCTTGCTAGGCTACCTGGTGGGGTGACCAATTAGACACAGTGCTTTCAGAGGGGTGACCATGAAAACCTGGCTGGCAAGTGAATAAACTACCCCAATGAAGATTAGTAATATAATTGCTGATAGTATTTTTTATAATTAATAATTAAGGCAGTGAGATATATGGTAATAAGGTAATAAGATGATAAGATAAGGTAATAAAGGTACCAGATGCCAGATATTATGTTGTAGAGGAGTTTATTAAATGAGCATGGGGGGGGGGCAGAAGGAAAAGGGGGAGGGGCACCCCAGAGAGAGAGAGACAGAAACAGAGACAAGAAGAGTAAGAAGAAGAGAGACAGCAACAGAGGAAGAGAGGGGAGAGAGAGGAAGAGGAAGAGAGAGAGGGCCACGTGGACGGTTTGTCCTTTTATGTGGCCCTGGACAGGGCCACGCCCCTGTGGCAGGTAAGCAATGACATCACAAGTAGGCCGAGTGAAGAGCTCTAACAATATTGATACCCAAGGCCCAGAGAGATACTGTGTGCTGCATGAAAGGGAAACAGCTTAGGGCGTGGTTCTCTGTGAGTTCTTCAGAGAGAAGCTACCTGGAAAGCGAAGGGCTCCTAAGCAAAGGTTAGGAAAACAGGCTTTAGGCATCTTTAGTCTGGAGGTTAGGAGACCTTGGGTGATGAAACAATCACACGTCTTTACATTTTTTAAGGCTTCCTGGTGGGAAGGGATTAGCCTTTTGTGTGCTGTACATCAAGGAAGCTTTCTAATCCTCAAAGCACAAAAGACTCATCACTGTAGTTGCCCAGGGGCTTGCATGGTCTCGGGGCTGGGAAAAGGTCGCAGTGGGAGCTGGTTTCCTGTCTCAGAAAGACGAGCAAACTTTATAACATTTAAATCTACTTTAATATGGAGAATCTACGATGAATTCTTCCTTTAATAAAAAAGAACCCTGATAGGCATCACAACCCAGGAGAGAAAATTAAATCTGGCTTATGATAAGCTAAATCCAATGAAAATACAAAGATTTTGTCATTGCTTTAACATCCCCTTTCTCCCCTGTCCTCTTTCATTTTCAGAAATGAATTCATATGAAGCAAATCTATAAAAGGGAGCCGTGGCAGCACAAACACCACGGAAGAGGCAGCAGCTTGCCTAGTCGGCTCACCAAGGGGAGACAGGTGTGAAAACTCATTACAACTGGGATTTCTCACACAGTGCACTTGCCTCCTCTCTTCAAAACTTTCTGATGGAAAAGTTGAATTTATTTTATTGGTACCTTCATGCTTCCATCAGATAAAGAGATAAATTAGAGAACTTTCTAGTAATCTAAAAATACTGTGATCCTTTGGGATTTATTGAATGTTTCTCAAAAGATTACATCCGAGAAATCTCTTTTTTGTTGTTTTTGTTTTTCGAGACGGTGTGTCTCTGTGTAGCCTCGGATGTCCTAGACTCACTTGTAGACCAGACTGGCCTTGAACTCACAAAGATCCACCTGCCGCTGCCTCCCAAGTACTGGGATTAAAGGCGTGCGCCACTACGCCCGGCAAAAAATCTTATGCTTAAAAATCATGGGTAACAGTCATGTCTTTACTTGGACCGGTACAATGAGAGGGAATAGAATTTGATGCAACACCTATTCACATCTGTAGATTATGTACTCCAAATGTTGCAAAAAAATAAATTGTATAATAAACTGCTTTGTTTTGTATTTCAAGATAACATTGCAGACCTTTGTGTTAGTTTTATATTAATGAAGTTGAAAAAAAAACAAAGAATTTGTAATTTCATTAGCTTTTATGAGTGCTATATTTTTCTTTCTTTTTGGTTTTTGTTGTTTGTTTGCTTTTGAGACGGTTTCTCAGTGTAGCCTTGGCTGTCCTAGACTTGCTTTGTAGACCAGGCTGGCCTTGAACTCAGAGAAATCTTCTTGCCTTTGCCTCCCCTAGGACTGGGATTACAGACAGGCACCACAGCAGTCAACATATTTTTCTTTCTCTTATACAGTAGGTTAAAAATTCCTTTGAGTGCTGGAAAGATGTCTCAGCAGTTAAGAGCACAGGCTGTTTCTCCAGAGGACCTAGGTTGGATTCACAGCACCCACATAGTGGCTCCAAAACACCTGAAACTCCAGTCCCAGGGGATCTGATGTCTTCCTCGGGCCTCTGAGGACACTGTACATACACAATACACTGATATGCAGTCAATACAGCCATACACATACAAAATAAATCTTTTATAAATTCCTTCAAGAAAGAAAAAAACCACAATTTTATTTATTTTTTAAAACCACTTAATGCGGAGCTGGAGAAATGGCTCAGTGGTTAAGAGCACTGGCTGCTCTTCCAGAGGTCATGAGTTCAATTCCCAGCACTCACATGGCAGCTCATAACTGTCTGTAATTCCAGTTCCAGATTATCTACACCTTCTCACAGACATACATGCAGGCAAACACCAATGGTGGGAAAACCCCCACTTAATGCAGGGAATCAGGAGATTGCTTAGTGGGTAAGAGCATTTGTTGTGAGGACCTGAGGACCTGAGGACCCGAGGTTGACTCCTCAGCACCCACATAAAATGCAGGTATGGCTTTGAGTGCCTGTAACCCTAACCCCAGCATTCTGGGATGGAGAGAGATGAATCTCACGAGCTTGCTAGAGAAGTAGAGGAGAGGGAGGGAGGGAGGGAGGGAGGGTGAGAGGGAGAGAGAGAGAGAGAGAGAGAGAGAGAGAGAGAGAGAGAGAGAGAGGGAGGGAGGAGGAGGAGAAAGAAAGTAAAACATATGATGTTTGCCAGGCGTGGTGGCACACGCCTTTAATCCCAGCACTCTGGAGGCAGAACCAGGTGGATCACTGTGAGTTCGAGGCCAGCCTGGTCTAGAAAGTAAGTCTAGGACAGCCAAGGCTACACAGAGAAACCCTGTCTCAAAAAAACTAAAAAAAAAAGAAAAAGAAAACAAAAAAAAAGATGTCCACCCCATGCATTTGCATACACACACACACAGTCACTAAATTTAGCAAATCACAAGAAAAAAGCTCTTTACACAGATTTTTTTTTTAAACTTGTTAACAAACCCCTTTTCTACTTAGATGAACACTGATGTTGCAAGAGTGTTTTACTACTTTTCCATGCTCTCGTGACTCACAGGTTTTAGCACTCAATTCCAGTCTTGCTTCTGTTGAAACACCCAGTTCTCATCCTGTGGTACCACACTTCCCAATATCACAGTGCGGCAGGGACTGTTTCTTTCCTACCAAATACCCATTCCCTCCTTCATTAGCATAACAGAACGATGGATTTTAGCAAGGCTCACTGCACAGCTGATACTACTTTTCAGCTCAGCCTCTCTTGCAGCTAAGAATGAGCTCATGACTAGAAAGTCGGTAACACATACCTTGAGGTGGGAGTGCTGATGGAATGCCTCTCTCCCAACACTCTCCCTTGCTTTCCACCATGCCAGCCACTTGAGATAGCAGATGGCCTTGGGGATAGGTCTCCGGCCGGAGGTGGAAGAGCACATCCTGCTGTTCTCCACTGACATCACACAGACGCCATGCTAATTCTGGTCTTCCCATTCCAGGACTTCTTTTACATACATATGAAACAAACTTCCATCTCTTTGAGACCTCTGTTGGACGTAGTGATTATGCTTAATATTTGTGTGTGTGTGTGTGTGTGTGTGTGTAATTCAAATTGACCCCCACTCCATGACACTCTAAAGCTTCTTTGATGTCAATTATTTAAAATTTAACTTAAATTCTAACTTATCTGTAAAGTATTCCCTGGCCACAGCTTTATCTATCACCTTAGGTAATTTCAAACAAGTTGCTAAGTATTTATGATTATCTATGCTATTTTTTTTTTTTTTATATAGGCTTCTGGTTATGGACTGTTGAGATAGCTCAACAAGTAAAGGTAACTTGCTGCCAAGCCTGAGGATCTGAGTTTATTCCTTGGGATCCACATGATAAAAGGAGAGAACTGTCCATTGACCTCATATGCAGTCTTTCCCTGACCCCCCTCCCCGCACGCACGCACACACACACGCGTACGTGACTCATATAATCTTTTCCAAAATCTGTTTCTCTGAGTCATAAAGGTAGGTATGGGCTCCCACATCCAGTCCTCCATGTGCACGCTTGTCTTACTTACTTCTCTATTGCTGTGATGAGACACCATGGCCAGTTAACAGAAGAGTTTATGGGGTGCTTACAGTTCAAAGTGTTACAGTCCATGATGGGGAGGAAGCAGGGAGGTATGGCTCTGGAGCAGTAGCTGAGTACTCACATCTGGCCCCACAAGCAGGAGACAGAAAGAGAGAGACCAAGCATTTAACTATATGTGCCTGGGGGAGAGGAAGGGAGTAGGAGGGAAGGGAGGACAGGGGAGGGGAAGGGAGGGAAGGGGAGGGGAAGGGAGGGAAGGGGAGGGTCATTCTCATTAAAACCAGCACAATACTTCTGCAGCTCTGGACTGGGATTGAGAAGAAGCTTCTAGATGCCTACAAATAGCCTGTTGAAAAATAATTTGGAAATATGCTATTTTCAAATACTACATATTATATATACATGTATGCTATATAGTTTCTGTCATCTAGAATAATACTGAAAAATAAACCCCACATTTATTTGGCAGGACATTATGAACATTGGTCCCAGTAATATCAGCAGATGTGCGCCAGTCGGGTTTGCAGCCCAAGAGGCAATGTTCTAGAAAAGCTCCTGTTGGTGCCTAAATAGAGGCAGCATGAAAGTGTGGAGGTCAGAGAGGGTCAGAATCAAAGGAATACTTTCAAGTCTTTGTCTGAACAGTCTGTTCTGTTGTGCTGTGTCTCCTAGCTGAAAACCGTGTCTGTGGAGTTTTCCTCAATTTTCCGTCAAGGTCATGTGTTTTTAAAAAGAATAATCTGTTAATGGAGTTCTCTCGTGGAAAAGATTCAAGAAATAATGTAACCAACACAAAGCACATGAGGTATTAGCTGCTGATTTATCGTTTTTAGTGTTTGATTAGTATCTATGAGTTTGCTTTTTACAGTGCTATGTGGGACCCTGGAGTTTCCGGATAGCTTCTGTATAAAATAATGGACTCCCTTTCTCAGCAGGGTTCCCTTTTTGCCTAATCTGGGGAACTCCAAACCTCTCAGGGGCCTCACATAGCCTTCAGGGAGATTACAAACCCAATTCTTTCCTGATAAGAAACCCTTTCAGCAAGCACCTGGGGATTCCTGGGAACACCCACCCTATGCTAATGAGATGGCTTGGTGTCTTGATTTTCAACAGTAACCTTTAACCACACCTGGAGTTCTTCCCCCACCCATGGGATAATTAAGTACCACTTTCCCCCTCTTATGATAGGGCTGTGCTGTTACATGTAAATCAAGAATCCCTGGCACCCCCAGCCCCCAGGAATCAAACACATTCACCCTCAAAACCCCTCCCAGTGCCCAAGGTTTATAATGTCCCTGAGTCACGAAATAAGCACTTGCTCTCTCATTCTACCCCTCCACCATGACTGCTGAGACTCTTTCTTCTGACTGCCTGATCTAGGCCGCCAATCAGCTTCTGGACCGCCTGGGGCTTGACTGCTGGTCAGTCAGCCAAGTGCTGCTGGCCACCACCTGTTGACATGTATCCTGCCGGAACTGTGTCTTACCAGACCTGCCGTCCTATCGATTTCAGGCTTTTGCCTGCACCCCTGCTGTTAATACAGGGGCTTAACCGAAGGGCTGTAGCACTAGGGCATGTCACAGGCTTTTGGAATGCCTGCGTTTCCACTGGTGCCTGGTACCAGCAATCTCATTTTAAATGAACTAAATGTAACACCCAGTGGAAAACTCATTTTCACCTCTCTCGGTGAGCCTGGGAACCTCACCTAGTGCACCAGCCTTGCCCTGAGCACTCTAATCATTCCGGAGAGAAAGACCGATTCTGGGGGTTCCTCTGCTCCCATACCGGAAGTGCCTGTACCGGACTTTGGGAGAAATGTGAATGTCTGTTTCTGGCAGAAAGGCAGTATGACAGTTTTGCTCCAAAATACCCCAGACTTGGATAATAATGCTAGGGAACAAACTCAGGGTCATGGGCGTGTGAGGCAAGTGGTCTACCACTGATCTACATCCCTAACCCCCATTATATATTAATTATATAAGATAATGGATTTTATTAGGACTTTGTTACACATGTACACAATGTATAATGCTTTGATCATGTTCAACCCTATCACCTTTTCTTGTCCCCATCCTGCTAGTAGGCCTCCTACAAATTAACCACCTTCTACTTTCATTATTTTAAAATCTGGGTTCCACCTAGGAGAGAAAACATTAAAAATTGTGAGGCTGAGCCAAGCCTGGTGGCGCACACCTTCAGTGTCAGCACTTGGGAGGCAGAGGCAGGTGGATCTCTGAATTCAAGGCCAGCCTGGTCAGCAAAGCCAGTGCAGGACAACCAGGGCTGTTACCCAGAGAAACTCTGTCTCAAAAAAAAAAAAAAAAAGTGAATCTTGAGCTAAAGAGATAGTTCCAAGGTTAAGAGCACTGGCTGCTCTTCCAAAGGTCTTGAATTCAATTCCCAGCAACCAATGGTGGCTCACAACCGTCTATAGTGAGATCCGGTGCCCACTTCTAGCAGGTACACTGTTTATGTCATAAATAAATAATTTTTTAAAAAAATTGTGAATCTGACTTATTTCACTTAACAGGATGATCTCCAGTTCTATCCATCTTCCAGCAAAAGGCATATTTTTATTCTCTTTATGGCTAATACTGTGTGTGTGTGTGTGTGTGTGTGTGTGTGTGTGTGTGTTAGCTTGTTTTTCTATCAATCTGGCCTTTACAACTTGACTGTAATGAATAATGCTTCAATAAACATGGGAGTGCAGGCATGTCTCTTGTGTGCTTTCTTGGATTCCTTTTGGGTATATACCCAGGATCAAACTAACTTCTACTTTTAAAAAAATACATATTTTTACTTTACTAGACCAAAGTTTTCAAGCTGTAGTGTACATAAAAAATAACTAGAATATTCACAGCCTACAGGGGCTCAGCTTAAGATCCAAAGACTTTCATTCAGTTTTATTCTAGCAAGTTTCCCCTCCCCCCACCCCCAGCCACAGGCCCCACCCC
The DNA here is from genome assembly GCA_907169655.1 of Acomys percivali. NCBI lineage: Eukaryota > Metazoa > Chordata > Mammalia > Rodentia > Muridae > Acomys > Acomys percivali. The sequence goes on along the minus strand of OU015758.1, from coordinate 14,750,146 downwards.
CCTCAACCAGCAAGACAGAGTGACCCTGATGCTCCACACTGCGAAGCTTTATAGAAATGCTTGACTCTGTTATGACACAGATTTGTCTTACGGACCTAGATTTTGATACAAATTTAGAATTTTACTATATGTGAGTGTGGTGGTTTGGATGATAATGGCTCCCATAGGCTCATATGCTTGAAGGCTTAGTGCTGGGATAGTGACACTGTTTGGGAAGGATTAGGAGGTGTGGCCTTGCTGAAGAAGGTGTGTCATTGGGAGTGGGCTTTGCAGTTTCCCACAGCAGGGCCTGGAGCAATGGCACACGCCCATAACCCCAACACTTGGGGAGGCAGAGGCAGGCAGATCACTGTCAGTTCAAGGCCAGTCTGGTCTACAAAGCAGTCAAGGATAGTCAAGGCTACACAGAGAAACCCTGTCTTGGGGGGGAGGTGAGAGGGGGGGAGGGGAAGGCCCACACCCGTCTCAATGTCTCTGCCTCTCTAGTCGCTGCCTGTGGATCAGAGTGTAAAGCTCTCAGCTACTGCTCCAGTGCCACGCCTGTCTGCCTCTTACTGTACTGATCATGGACTGACCCTCTACAGCCCCCATTTAAAGGTTTTCTTTTCTAAGAGTTGCTTTGGCCATGGTGTCCCCTCACAGCCATAGAGCAGTGACTAAGACAATGAAGTGTATTGTGATTGTGAATATTACGTAAATGCTCCATTAGCATAGCGATCTCTTACCATGAAGTGTTGTTGTGTTGTGTTGTGTTGTGGTGCACACACAAACACTCGCACACATACATAGACACACACATATACTTAGACACACACATACATATGTGCACTTAGAGATACATGATAATTAGATAAAACTAGAAGAGACACGCAGCTCTTTTGTACTTTTGTTCCCAAATTCTCTAAGCTTTTTGTGCACTTGCTCAGAGTCTTTATGCTTGCCTTATATAAAAGCTAAAGTAAGGTGCAAACTCTTCTTTGTCTTTTTATCTCTGTATTAATATGTCTTGAAAGTCTCTTTACGGTACAGCTGAATTTCCTGGGTTTTTTGTTTTGTTTCGGGTTTTTGTTGTTGTTGTTGTTGTTGTTGTTGTTGTTTTTGGTTTTTTGAGACCGGGTTTCTCTGTGTAGCCCTGGGTATCCTGGACTAACTTTGTAGACCAGGCTGGCCTCAAACTCACAGCAATCCACCTGCCTCTGCCCCCCAAGTGCTGGGATTAAAGGCATGCGCCACCACGCCTGGCAAATTTCCTGTTTTTACGAGTATGCAGCACTTCATTGTTTGGATGAGGCCTAATTCATCTTACTGTAAGGACCAAACTGACGACATGTTCTGTATGTGCTGTAACTAATGCCGTGGTCAGTATTTTCTGTGAGAACTTGTCCTCTAGATGACCCTCTCCCTGCATTCCGGGAACGAGCACGTGTTGCTGTAAACTGCACCTGCCAGCGGTCCCCAGAAACTCCACTCAATCTGCTTGAAGGTCAATATTCCTGTGACCCACAACTTCCCCTTGAGATCCTGCCTCCACCCAACCTGCCTGAAGGTCCCCGTTCCTGTGACCCACAAACCACTCCCCCAACCCCGCTTACAGTTTTTCCCCTTTATAAATCTATTGCCCTCAAAGCCCAGCTCCACACTCTTCTATCCTGTCACATCAGGAAGGACTGTGACCTGATCTCGGGCCTGTAATACAGGACCCTGTGTATATTGCATTGATATGGAGTCCTGGTGGTCTTTTTTGGGGGGGGTTCTTGTGATCTGGGCGATCTTGGTATTACATTACCAGTCCTGGATTGATGAACACATTGGTCTTCAGTTTTGCTCATAAACTACTGTTGCAAGAAGTAAGCTTTTAGGTAAGCAAAGGGATATAGGATCCAAAATTCTACTCCTAGGCAGATGCCTGGGAACAGAAGGACATAAGAAAATTAGCATTCAGGGCTGGAGAGGTGGCTCGGTGGTTATGAGCACAGGCTGCTCTTGCAGAGGCCATGCGTTTGATTCCTAGGACTTACACGGTGCCTCACAACCATCTCTAACTCCATTTCTGGGGCTCCAATGTCCTTTTCTGGCCTCTACGGACACCAGGTATGCACATGGTGCACAGACAGACACGCAGGCAAAACGCCCGCACACTAAAGTTAAAAAGAAAAGAAAGGAAAAAACAATGGGTAAGCGAGCTCGAGTTCCTGTAACAGAAAATGAAAATGAAGGTGGTGATCCACTGGGGCTGAAGAGGTAAAGACAGAGGCAGTGGTCCAGTCTAGAGGGACCATCTTAGGGCCCCCCCCCCAAAAAAATAAGATGCAAAGGATGACAGGTGTGGTGCTGGCCAACCTCAGATGGAACAGAGCAGCTTCAAGACATTCAGACTAGGGGAGCATGCGCAATTCTGTCATCTCCCCCAGGTCCACACACCCCCAACTCTGCATACCTCACCCTGCTACTGAACATCTCCCCTTTTTGGATCCTCAAGCACCATATATATTATTGCATTTTATACCTCTACCTGTAACACACTGCATTCTGGGTTGTTTGTTTGTTTGTTTGTTTGTTTTTTGAGACAGGGTCTCTCTGTGTAGCCTTGGCTGTCCTGGACTCACTTTGTAGACCAGGCTGGCCTCAAACTCACAGCAACCCGCTTGCCCCTTCCTCCCAAGTGCTGGGATTAAAGACACGCACCACCATACCCGGCTCACACTGGATTCTGGGTAAAATGGGTTTATGGAAAAAAAAAAAATGATCCTTTCCTAGGGGAGCTCCCCATGCTGTACAGCAGGCAGAAGAGACATGTACAAGCCTGGTATCCAGCCCCAATTCATCCCTGCAGCCTCTTTTGCTAAAGATTATGTACCCGGTCTGCTTTTTTCCTAAATACTGTACCCTGGGTGTTGGTTCCTAGCTCTCACTAAACTCTTCACTGATTCTGGGTTCTCTTTCAGAAGCACACGCTGGGGTGGAGACCAGAGGGCACCGGAGACCCCACCAACAACAAATGGCGAGGGGCCATGCTAGAAACACTATATTGAAAACTTCAGAGCGGTGACTTTTATTCACGTGTGAGCATAGAATAAGATCCCGGAAGTGAGATTACTGGGTCAAAGGTCATATGGACATTCCGATTGTAATTGCGCTGGATTTTGTCCCGTTCTCCCCAGATTGTGTACCAGTTTTAACACTTCCACTCACACTCACAAATGTTCCTTCCTCACAGGCTTTTCAATTTTTAAGAATCTTGTCAAACTGACAAATAAGTAGGATTGTTCTGTGGTTTTATTTGCTGTTCTTATGAGTGAAATTACGCTTTTTTTTTCTTTTCTATTAAAAAAATAAAAACTAATCAATTGAAAATGCGGCTTGGTAGCCGCCGTGTTTTCCTATATAGGAATCTATCATTTCTAGGGCCAAGAAGGAATTTGCTCTGTTTCCAGCCCTCTCAATCAACCCCAATTTCGTTTCTACCCTCCAGTTTAGTGTATAATTATTCAAATTAGCGATGAATCTCTTTGGCAACAAATGGAACCTCTGCAGAAAATGAACCGAGAGCCATAAAGAGAAAATAGAAAGCTGGATTTTTAGCCTTTGATTCGATCTGGGCTTTTGAAAACTAAACAAAAGGCCAGTGCCTCTCCAAATTACTGCTTTACACAACAATGTCCTCGCAGCTGATGTTTTTCCAGAGTTAAGTTAATGGCTGGTAGCTCTTTGCTTCTAGCACGAAAATAGACCATATGAACTGGATTCATTCTTTTTTTTTTTTTTTTTACTGGATTCCTTCTTTAAGTGCATTTGTTTGGGCAGCTCCTTCCCATCACTGAAGATTGATCACCATCTGTACAGCAACTTGGATGACAAACATGCCCATTTTTCTGGGTAAGAAAACCAGATTCTGATGAGTGTCGCCAGCTGAGATCAAGTGCCAGGCTGCCTGCCAATAACGTAAGGCTGGCCCAGCTTCCTGTAGCAATGCTTTAGACTCTGTACTTTAAAAGTCAACCGTTGAGGGGCTGGAGAGACGGCTCATCGGTTAAGAGCACTGTCTACTCTTCAAGAGGTCCTGAGTTCAATTGCCAGCAACCACATGGTGGCTCACAACCATCTATAATGAGATCTGGCGTCCTCTTCTGGTATGCAGGCAGAACATTGTATATGTAATAAATAAATAAATCTTTTAAAAATTAAAAAAAAAAAAAAGTCAACCGTTGAAACACCATCTTTGACTTACCCTACAATGAAGTTCGTTTCTGAGCAGGGATATGACTTCACGGTGGAGCTGTGTTTCTCATCTCTGTTCTTTTTCCCTGGCCAGATCTGAGGTTCTCCGCTCTGAGTCTTAGGGAGCTTGTTCAAGGCCATAGGAAACACAAAAGCCAAAACTAGCATAACATTGATAAATTCCATCTCTGAAGCAAGACCATTTGCCAGACTCTGGTCTAAGAGCGTTAAGGACGCCATCTCAATAGTTTTCCCCAGCAGCCTGTGGGGTGCGTTTACAATTACTCCCTTTTAACAGATGAAAAACTGGAGAGGTCAGACACCTTGCGGACGGCCCTCCAGCCAATGATGGGATTCTAACTCCAAATGTCTAGATATGTTGACTATCCTAACACTACTTCGTGGGAAACTTCTGGGACAATGTGATTTTAAAAAATCTATGTTATTATTTATTCATTGTGTTGTGGTTAATTTAGAAGTGTGGCCTAATAAGTGTTTACTATTAGGTTTATTATTATTATAGCAGTATTTCCTAACCTGCTGTCAATCAATGAGAACACAGATACCTGATGCATTTTAGAATGAGCCTTTCCCTGGGGCAAGGCAGATAGTATCTCCTAAGCTAGCCTCCATTTGTCTTCCAGTCTCCATTCCATGCCATCTGCTTCTAGAATTTTCTTTTTTTTTTGTTTTTCAAGACAGGGTTTCTCTGTCCTGGACCCGCTTTGTAGACCAGGCTGGCCTCGAACTCCCAGCGATCCACCTGCCTCTGCCTCCCGAGTGCTGGGATTATAGGCATGCGCCACCACGCCCGGCTGCTTCTAGAATTTTCTACTTGGTCTACCTCCCATCCACAGTCCCCAAATACTTGCTAATGTTCTCCATCTTTTTCTGTGAGGAACTTCAGCATTCCTCCTCTGGGCCCACACAGCTCTTTTCTTATCCCAAGGCGGATCTCCTCCTTTTTTTCTTCTCTCCAGTCTTTCTCCTAAGAACTACAAAATCATCATCATCATCATCATAATCATCATCAAAACAAACAAGCAAACAAAACCAGCAAAACAAAAGCTAAGTAAAGAAACTAACACTGCAGACAGTTTTGAAACAGTCTTCACATCGTATGGCTGCTTCCTGATAAACTCTGCAGTTGAAAGGCAGGTCACTGCCTCAGTTCCCGGCTGCTCCTCCACACAGCAACAACTATAGTTTATTATGCCTCACAGCTACATAGTTTTTCTTAAGCTTTCACCTTCCCATGTTATGAAGTCCACATTAAGAAGAAAAGTATATGTGAGCTATATTGTCTTCTATTTTTGTTTGTGTTGTGGTAGGCGTGTATGTTTACATGTGTGTGGGCACGCATGTGCATGTGTGTGTGAATGTGTGAGTATGTGAGTGCGTGTGTGGGAGGGAGGGAGGAAGAGTGTGTGTGTGTGTGTGTGTGTGTGTGTGTGTGTGTGTGTGTGTGTTAAGAAGGCAACCTCAGGTTTCTTTTTTGGATTCCATCTGGCTGTTCTGTGGCTTGAACCCGGCACCTCACCTGTGTAAGGGACTGAGTCACAACTCCATCCCCATCTCCTATCTCAGCACGTGATGCCTATGCCAGCTTCTCCACTGACCAGCTTATTAAAGTTTTAAGCCATTATGATGGCAACAACTCCTATAGAATTCAGAAATCGTGGAGAGGCTCACGGCTTGAAGATCCTCCTAAATTGTCTTTCTTGAGGCTCAGGGGTTAGGGACTATCATGTGTATAAAAGTACAGAAGACATTTCAGGCAGGGAATAATTTGTAAATGTATCTCAGGAGTTATTGGGAAATAAATAATAGTATATTACAATGACACTGTAAAGTAAAGCACACAGGATAGAGTGGAGTTCTAAGAGTCCTGGAGTATAGCTCAATTATAGAGTGCTTACTTAGCTGAGGGATCAGTCCCCCAAATGCAGAAGAAGAAGAAAAAAAGAACATTGAGGGTATTTATCTATTTCTGTTTAATTTTATATACATCAACATTACTTTATGAAAAGAATATGTTCAATACATAGGGTGATAATGCAGGGAACAATAGATTGTGAGCTGTGTGTGTGATAATTTCAGAGTGACATTACTAATTATACCCCTTTTCTTAAATAATTACACCCTAGTCTTGAGGGCCTGAACTCTGCTGTGCAGTATCTTCTGATGCTTTTTAATCCAGAAAGAAATCACTGTTCTTCTCCTATAGAATATAGATCTGAGGAGGAGAAAAAGTCATTTATATGTGTTTCCAGTTGATAGTTCATTTGTTATATTTCTCCCTTTGAATTTCTAGGATAACTTTTATGGAAGTCATAAGATTCCCTAATGTTCCCTTTCTCTTTTCCCTGGATGATTTGCTTTCCCTCCTCACAGTTTCTTTCTTTTGACACAGTGATGGATGTAAAGGGAACTTTTATTCGCCTGTTTCAGTTGCTGTCTTGGAGGCTTACTGTCTGTCTGCTAACCTAGACCTAGTCCTGGAAGCTTCTAGCCTCTGTATAATCTAACCTAAGTCTAGAATGTTTTCAGCCTCTGAGACTTATTGCTTCATAAGCTCACCCTTTCTTGTTCTTACTGAGCTCTGGGCTGGCTGGTTCAACTCAGCTGTTGTGGCTCAAACTCCTCTCCCAGCTGACTTCTCTCTCGGCCCCTGGATTGCTCTGCCTGGCCTCAAACTAACTCCAGCAACCTGATCTCATCTCCCGGCTCCTTCTCATTCTCTGACTCGTTCTGTCTTCACCTGTGTCTAGCTTGTTCTCTCACAGTCATTATTGCTGCAATTTCTTTAAAAAAAAAAAAAAAAATTTAATTTTGTAATGTTCAGTGGTGTTTTGCCTGAGCCAGATGCCCTGGAACTGGAGTTACAGACAGTTGTGAGCTGCCATGTCGGTGCTGGAAACCAAGCCCAGGTCCTTTGGAAGAGCAGCTAGTGCTCCTAACCGCTGAGCCATCTCTCTAGGCCCTATTGCTGACATTTCTTTAAAGCTGTCTATGCTGCATTTCAGGCAAAGAGCGATCGATGCCTTGGTCCATTGTCTTGTTTCTGTGGCGTGTGTGTAAAAAGCACCTTTAGTTGATTGCCTGTTCATGTTGCTGTTATCATTGTCATGAAGCCGTCATGGAATGAACACAGAGGAACAAAGAGTCGGGTGTATAACGGCGGGATTTGGGATTCCTAGCAATGCGGGCTCATGCTGCTTATCTTCAGACTTAACTTGAAATAGATAGAAGGGGGACATTGTTTAAATAAAAACAAAAAACGGAGAAGCTATTAAACTTCAAAAAAGTTTTCTACCGCAAGATATATCGTTTTTAATAAAGAGCTTAAATGTGCTAAATGCTAAAAAGTCTGGATTCCCTGTTGTAGGAACCAGGCCTGACTGGGCGGCCTGCCTGTCTTGCTGTTTCATGTCCTGTTTCTAGCAGCTTCCACGTCTGTGTTTATCTTGGTTAGATAGTCGTGTTTACGCTCTGAGAACGCGCCCCTCCCTTCCTCGAGACTTTTCCTCCTGTGTGCGATTACCTCTTGAGGATTTCACCTGGGAGGAGGATTCCTGTTTTGCTGCCTATAAGAAGGCTCTTTGGAACTCTGAGTCAAAGAGAATAAACCGCTGTGGCGGCGGCTGCTCTCTTAGCATGAAGGACCCGGTGTGTTATTGTGTGTGTGCGTGCCTGTGTGCGCGCGTGCATGCCTGTGTGTGTGTGTGTGTGTGTGTGTGTGTGTGTGTGTGTATGAGTTAAATCCGCAGTCCCTCGCCCTCGACTCGGTACCGTGGTGGCGCGGGCGCCACACCTGTGATGTGTATGTTGGGGGGTGGTGGTGTTTACCTGTGTATGCGTGTAGGTAGACAAGCAATAGGATAGTGTTTGTTACATCTACCTTTGCGGTCCACTGTCTTTTGGGAGCCGGTCTCTCTGAACCTGGCCCTGACCCCCTTTTGGCTGGACTGGCTGACCAGGGAGAGCCATGGATCCTCCTGTCTCTGCCTTCCCAGTGTTGAGATCATGGATGTGTACCGCTGCTTGGATTTTGATGCTGGGAGCTTTGAACTCAGCCTCCCGTGCATACATAGGCGGATTAACTACTGAGGCTCCTCCTTGTTTTTGTTTAAACAAACAAACAGCCCCGCCCCCACCCCACCCCCACATTCTGACCATATTTATCACCAGAAACTAGCAGCTTTTAAAGATGAGAACAGTAACAACCGCACACCTCTACTTATCTCATCTTCCTCCTCCCCTCTAGTTTAAAATAGTGCCTTTTGTTTTATCGTGGTAATTCATATAATTTTCATTGGGCACAGCTGATGTACTAAACAATCCTTTATCTATACCCCTGCCATCCTCAGTAATTTTTTTTTTTTTATGGAAAGTAAATACTCCTGATATGTCCCTCTGTTCCCCATCAACTCCTAACCCCAAATTACTACCACAGTGTTAACAGCTAATGGCTCACTGCCCATCCCCCATCTCACTCAATAAGCCCCCTGGGGGGAAAGGGGGAGGGGAAACATAAGTAGGAAAATACCCAGAGAGTGACAAGTCTAGTTTGTTGCTGAGTTCAGCAGCACAGGAAGAAAAAAAAAAAAAAAAAAAAGCCAGGACCACTCATAATAATAATATATTTTTAAAAATATTTTATTTAATTTTAGTTTATGTGCTTTGGTGTGGGGGTGTCAGATCTTGGAATTACAGACAGTTGTGAGCCACCATGTGGGTGCTGGGAATTGAACCCGGGTCCTTTGGAAGAGCAGGCAGAGCTCTTAACCACTGAGCCATCTCTCCAGCACCCATATTGATAGTATTAACGCTCTGATTTCCCTCCCCCCTCCCCGACGTCTAGAATTTTCTAGGATGATAGATATGGATGTTGAACTCGGATGAAACAACTGGCTTTTGTGAACTTACTAAGTGAGACCCCAGGGTGAGCAGGGTCGAAGGCAAGGGATGACGGGCAAGCACTCTGTCTCCAGCATGGCAACACGCGGAAGGGCCAGCCCACCTCAGGGCCCAGCAGCCAGGCTGCTCATCCCCCTGCCTCTTGCCCAAGCAAACACAAAGCTTAATATTCAGAGCTAAACATCTGGCCTGACAGCAGGGAGCGTTCAGTTAATGGTGGCTCAGACGGGAATGCTGGGTTTGCAGCTGTGACTTCTTGATCAAATAATTGCTGTTTCAAATGGTAAATTATTATGTAGGTTTGGAACCCAGTGAAAACGCGGTGTCATATCTCTCAGCTTGATTTTCGTGGTATATAAATAAGTTTTGGGAAAGAAAGGTGTAAGGTTTTTAAAATGTAATCATTACACATTGTGGAAAGCACTCTTCCCAAAAGGGCCAAAGGGGCAACGCCAGGGAGCTATCACATAGCACCGAAGGACACGGATCATGTGGCAGGTTGGTGGCTGCTTGTATTTTCTAATTTTTCATGGCAAGAATACACACTCGTAAGACGTGGTATTTGGAAAACTGCTTTGCTCACACCAGAAACTCGGTTGCTGCTGATAGGAGGCCTGAGACGAGAGGCAGGAATTAGCTCCAAAGCTCTGGGTTAATGGAGGCTGTAGCTCGTCAGTAGGGCCTGGTAAAGGAAGGAAGGAAAGAAGGAAGGAAGGAAGGAAGGAAGGAAGGAAGGAAGGAAGGAAGGAGCAAAGAAAGATCTACCCATTTCTCTTGCCTGTGCCTGCAGAGGACAGTTGACAGTGCAGGTCACCAGATTCTAAGCATTTGAGAGAGCCTTGGGGACCTGCAAGGCACAGCTGTTGAGGACCGCAGTTCTTGAGGGAGAGGCTCCAGACCAGGCTGCATGCCCTGATGTCCTCTTCCTGCCATCCGAGGTCATGGTCCACACCGAAAGCCTTATATATTCTAGTCCAGGAGACACCAAAAAATGAGGGGAGTAAGAATTTCAGAGGCAAGCGGGCCCAGGTAGGGAGCCCGGATGGCTAAGCTTATTGAGTTGCAGTGTCACGTGTCAAAGGGCTTGTGGGCCCTGATACAGCTCTGGCACAGTCTGCGTGAGATTCTTTTGTCAGGGCCTCGTGAATCTGGAGAATTTCACCTCGCTGGTGTCTCCACCTCGGCATATCCCAAAGCAGATCAGAGGGCACTGACTGGACTGTCTCGCTTATGCTGTTTATCTTCCATTTTCATTTGCCACAAATGTTATGATATCATATCAGTCATAGCTTGCACATTGCATTTATTATTTTATCTACAACCCCAGTCTTCTCAGACTTGGCTCTAGATCTAAACTCCAGCCTTTTTCAGTCAGTGACTAGTGTAGATTCAAACACTCTTTCTCTTCCTCCTTTTTTTAAAAAAAAGATTTATTTATTTATTTATGTATTTATTATTTATAGTGTTCTGTTTGCATGTATACCTGCATACCAGAAGAGGGCACCAGATCTCATTGTAGATGGTTGTGAGCCTCCATGTGCTTGCTGTGATTTGAACTCAGGACCTTTAGGAAGAGCAGCCAGTGCTCTTAACCTCTGAGCCATCTCTCCAGCCTTCTTCCTCTGTTTCTTAACGACTCTACTTTTCCTTCTCTGCTCCTATTGGTTTTGTCATTTTCTCCTCAGAGCCAATTAATGGAACTCCAGGGCTTGGCTTTTTTTTTTTTTTTTTTTTTTTTTTTTTTAAACTGGAAGTAATCCTAACTGTTCCCTCCCTACAGCTGGCCCGAAAAAACTGAATAGTATTCTGCACCCTAAAACTGTCCTCAAATGAGCATCGCAAGGATATTTTAGGTTTTCAGACGGTGTGCTCCCCTCTGCTGTGGTAAGACAGAAGCACTTATGGACAACAGGTAAACGATCCAGGGCAGCCACATTCCAGGAAACTGTTACTTAAAATTAAACAAGGCCCAGGAGGCTGAGGGTAGCAGGTTGCTTTCCTCTCTGTTGGCTTTAACTCTTCACAGACGATATGATGGCACAGAGATCATTGCTGTGACCTCAAAAGCAGCCATTCCTCCATGACAGGGGGTCAGCTGGTTGTCCTTTCTGCTGATGTGTTGTCCTGGAGATGGATTTATAAAATGACATTCATGGTTTTCCAGAAAACATAACGTGTTTGTTAATTTCCTTTGTAGAACAGCAGGACCTGGCATGTCCCGTACAAGGTAAACAGTGATAGTCTGACCTCAGTCTTAACCCTCATGTATGAAGGTCAGAGAAGTCTGTGTGACAGGTGGAGTTGTCTAGAAGTTGAGAGAGAGGCAGAGCTCGGGGTGAGATGGTTTCCTAGGAATGTACATAAAGCTAAGGTAAGAGAGGAGAGCTGACTGGGCAGAGGAAGGTCCAATAGGCTTTATCTGACACAGCACAGAATTCTGGGAGAATAATATCCCAAGTGGCTCAGACTTACACCTCTGCTAAGCACTGCCACCAAATGTCCAGAACCCTGGGGAGAGGGAGCCGTTGGGCAAATCCACCTCAGGAAATAAACAAGCAAGCAAACAAAACAGCAAAAAGGACACTGACTGTTTACCCAATGTCAGACTTCAAGTCTTTTCTTTATGGGGTTCTGAGCAGTCGATCTTCACAACTTCTTAAAAAAACAAAAGTCAGAAAGTGTGTTTCCTATATCCTAATACTATTGGCTGAGCCCTCTGATAAGGAGCTGCAGAGCATTTAATGATTAATGCTTGCTTTTGTTGTTTTTATTCTGGTTGTATTTTTTTATAGAGAGAACTAGATCTGTGTGTGTGTGTGTGTGTGTGTGTGTGTGTGTGTGTGTGTGTGTGTTAAATTTTTTGGTTTTTTGAGACAGGGTTTCTCTGTGTAGCCTTGGCTGTCCTAGACTCATTTTGTAGACCAGACTGGCCTTGAACTCGCAGAGATCTGCCTGCCTCTGTCTCCCTGAATGGTGCGATTACAGGTGCCTGCGCCCGGCGGCCTGGCAAGCATTTGAATAGAAAACCAGAACCCGGTTTTCACAATAACAGGTTTCTGGACTTTGCGCCATGTAGAATTAACTGACATTCTGGGCAGCAAAAGCAGCAGAGAATCCACTCAGCCAAGACTCACCAGCTGAGCTGGCTGAAGGTGGCACACACTTTTAATCCCAGCAGGCAGGCAGATCTCTGTGAAATCGAGGCCAGCCTGGTTTACAAAGCAAGTTTCAGGATAGCCAGTGGTGCACAGAGAAACCCTGTCTTGAGCTGGACCACACACCAGTGGTATAACCTATGCCTCAGGGGACCTGCTGAAGTCTGAGAACCACCGAGGATGGCGATCAACTGTGTGTGCATTTGTGAGAACTAGAATTTGTCCTTTAGCCTGGAGTCCTGAAGGAGTGTTCTGGGCATGGTTACTGTTGACAACTTTTATTTTGTTTGTTTGTTTGTTTGTTTTTGTATATATATATATTTGAAAATAATTTCTTTCTTTCTTTCATTCCTTCTTTCTTATGAATATAGTTCCTACATACCAGAAGAGGGCACCAGATCTCAGTATAGATGGTGGTGAGCCACCATGTGGTTGCTGGGAATTGAACTCAGGACCTTTAGAAGAGCTGCCAGTGCTCTTAACCTCTGAGTCATCTCTCCAGCCTTCTTTTTTTGTATATTTTTATTTTGTGTGTATGAGTGTTTTGCTTGCATGTAGGTCTGTGCACCTGTGTAGGAGCTTTAGTGCCCACAGAGGCCAGAGTAACAGATGGTTGTGAGCTACCATGTGGATGGCTGGGAACTTAACTCGGTCTCCTCCAGGTGGAGCAAATGGTCTTTAACTGCTGAGCGAGTTTCAGGTATTCAGTAAAGCAAACATTATCTACGCTGTGGGGAATGAAAGAATGGGCCTGCGGTTCCCTCTTCCACCTCTTCCCCTGCGGTCAGCTTAGTATGAGTTGTCATCACAAAGTTGAGTGGACACCATGGCTGAATAGAGAGCATATGTCCATAAGTCAACCAATAGCTGAAATGCAAGTGGGTGCTACTGCTGACATAAAGCAATCGCCTCATAATAGTCTAGGAGATGAAATTCGTGAAGGGGTGTCGTGTATGTGTGTGTGTGTGTGTGTGTGTGTGTGTGTGTATGTGTGTGTGTGTGGAGATGAAATTCGTGAAGGGGTGTCGTGTGTGTGTGTGTGTGTGTGTGTGTGTGTGTGTGTGTGTGTGTGTATGGCTTGGATGTGGCCTCTTGTGTGTTCTCTAAGGCTAACTATATTGAAATATATGCCCACTGTGAGGCAATCTGTTGAGAGTGGATGAAGTCCTGGGCAAATGTATAATTGACACAAGGACAGTCATGTGAAGGACCCCCAGTGCCTCAGACCCATGGAAATGGCAAAGCCTTTCTCTGGTCCAACTACACATGTTACAAGTGATTGACCTTTAGCTAAAAACCAGTGTATGCAGAAACTATCAACCACGCCTGCCTCCTCCCAGATGTTGACAGCCTGAGATTTATGCCCTGCTGAGATTAGCTGTATCAAGACACATAAAATAAATGGGACGAGTTTCTGGGCGGTGGCTGCTGTGTCTCCATAGAGCACAGGCCTCACCTGATGCCAGCTTTTCTCTACAAGGGTCTGTGTGTCTGTCCTTTCCTAATTCTCTTGATGCCCCAGTCAGGGCAACTGCAAAGCTATGCTGTCTCAGCATAACATGAGGGTGCAGATTCAGACCAGCAGTGGAGCCTAGAGATGGCGCCTCTGACAGGTGGTTAGAGTTAACTTGCCTAAGAGTTTTCTCTCCTCAAGATCTCATTGACAAGATTGGAAGGACATGCTACCCATTAAGACACACAACCTCCGTGCAGTGGTGGTGCACACCTTTAATCCCAGCACTCGGGAGGCAGAGGCAGGCAGATCGCTGTGAGTTCGAGGTCAGCTTGGTCTACAAAGTGAGTCAAAGACAGCCAAGGCCACACAGAGAAACCCTGTCTCAAAAAGAAAAGAAAAAAGAAAAGACACACAGCCAAATATTTGTCCATTAAAACAGATGTTGTTTGGACTTTCTTTGTCTATGGGCCAAAGGTACAAATTCCTTCTGTTTCCTAAAAAAATTCTGCAGTATTTTCTGAGATCTTTTAAAACTATCTTAGTATGCCAGGATTCTTATTATCCTATTTAATAGTCCTAATCGCACTCTGAGGGGTTATTGGCTTTCTATAATAACCCTGTGAGAAACTTGAATTGATTGCTGAGGATTAGAGCTCTTCAAAGCATTAAAAAATATAAATGGAGAGCCGGGCGTGGTGGTGCACACCTTTAATCCCAGCACTTGGGAGGCAGAGGCAGGTGGATCTTTGTGAATTCAAGGTCAGTCTGGTCTACAAAGTGAGTCTAGGACAGCCAAGGCTACACAGAGAAACCCTATCTTAAAAAAAAGAACAAGACAAAAAAAAAAAAAAAAGGAAATGTGCAGCCTAAGAGAGTGTACATACTAATTTCAAATGTGTGTGCATCTACATCTACATATATACATATGTGTGTGGCATCAGCTTTGTAACAAAAATTTCAGTTACCCTGGCGTGTGTGTGTGTGTGTGTGTGTGTGTGTGTGTGTGTGTGTGTGTGTATGTGTGTGTGTATGTATGATACAGACTACTTTAGGTTGAGGGACTGTGGCAGCTATGAACACAACCATGGTTGTTTCATGCACAGATACTTTAATGAGCTAGTACAGAGGTTGGCACACTATGCCTGAAGGGCCAGATTAGGCCACACTGTTTGCCCACACCTTATGCTTGAAGTTAGTTCCAAGGACTGGTCTCGCTTCTGACACTGCCTGCAAGTTGGGGTGATTCCCAAGGAATGGGGTTTGACGATTTGCTGCGTTAGATTGAGTTTCCTGATAGCTGTTATGTTCTGGTTACTATTTATCACAGGGACATGGCGTGGATCCAAATCAGCCACAAGAGGAGACAAGACAGTCCAGGAGGGTTCCAATGATGACGCTTTCAGGATGGTCTCATGGCACAACAAACCCACTGACTGACGGGTTGTGCTGGCATGTGACCTTACCCTTGCATTAGCATTACCCAAAGATACCTCTTTGAGTTTTTTTTTTTTTAAGATTTATTTATTTATTATGTGGTCTACCTGGATCACATTATAGACAGATGGTTGTGAGCCATCATGTGCTTGCTGGGAATTGAACTCAGGACCTCTGGAAGAGCAGTCAATGCTCTTAACCACTGAGCCATCTCTCCAGCCCATCTCTCTGAGTTTTGATGTTCATACTTTTCACACTGCAGTGTCATTCTGCAGGCCTGATTTGGGAGTTGGATGATTGTCTGACAAACTCTGAGTCAACAGATGCCATGTGACATAGCCAGCTAAGCTGCATGCTTGATATTTCAGACTTGGCCAGCTCACACCTTAAATAAAGACACTCAGAAGTGGTTTGTATCCGTTGACCAAAAAAAAAGAAAAGATGCAAAATGTAAAGAATATTTAACTCCAGGAGCATAGTAACCTTTATTAGTCCACTTATCATGGGCAGATGATTCTAGTGTCTGAAAAGCTCCTAGGGTTGGACTTCCATCTTTGAATTTTTTTTGCTTTTTGTTAAGTTGTTGTTTTTTTTTAAGATTTATTTATTATTACATATACAGCGTTCTTCTTACATGTACACCTACAGGCCAGAAGAGGGCACCAGATCTCATTATAGATGGTTGTGAGCCACCATGAGGTTGCTGGGAATTGAGCTGAGGACGTCAGGGAGAGCAGTGCTCTTAACCTCTGAACCATCTCTCCAGCCCCTTTGTGTTAAGTTTTGCTTAGCAAAAAAAAAGTAACTGCCAAGCACTCCATTCTCTGATTGCTGCTGCTGCTGCTGCTGCTGCTGCTGCTGCTGCTGCTGCTGCTGCT
>OU015758.1:14688076-14733593 GCA_907169655.1 Acomys percivali | reverse complement strand
ACACACACACACACACACACACACACACACACACACACACACACACAAATTTAGGGTAAACCTAAGTAGAGAAAATCTAAGTAAGTAAATGGAACCAAAGGAAAAACAACTCTTTGTGTTATTTACCCTCTTTTCAAACTTAAAAATGTAGAGATATTTATTTTTATTATTTTAAGTTATGTGTGTGTGTGCGCGAGCATGCATGTGCATGCACTCAAGTACAGGTATCCTTAGAGGCCAGAGACCTTGGATCTGGAGCTAGAGGTGGTTATGAGCTGCCCAGTGTGGCTGCTGGGAACCGAACTTGGATCCTCTGGAAGAGCAGCAAGTGTGTAAAACTGCTAAGCCGTCTCTCCAATGCCTAACTTAGGTGTTTGAAAGTCAGCCTTTATTTCTGCTCCTTACATAGATCACCTATCTTTCCCACTTTCGTTATTACACACTTTCCATGCTATTGTAAGTCCTAAAATATCATTGCAATTGTTGCTTTCACCATTTGGCTGTGTATAGTTGTCAGTATTTTTCCCCTGAAACTATTCTGGCTTGTTGGAGTCATACTCCAGGTTGTCACTCTGAAATTTCTCGATCAATGAAAGCAATAGCATGCTGCTGTGGAGCCATTCATCCAATTGCTGTCCATCGATTTTTATTATACAACCTCTGCAGTTCATTACATAGGAATGAAATGTAATATTCAAGTCAAATGACTTTATGACTATTCTTTTTTTTTTTTTTTAAAGATTTATTTATTTATTTATTACGTATACAGTGTTCTGCCTGCAGGCCAGAAGAGGGCATCAGATCACATTACAGATGGTTGTGAGCCACCATGTGCTTGCTGGGAATTGAACTCAGGACCTTTGGAAGAGCAGGCAGTGCTCTTAACCACTGAGCCATCTCTTCAGCCCCATTATGACTATTCTTACTTTGACAAACATCCAGAAATATTTAGTGCCGTCTTTTGTGTGTGTGTGTGTGTGTGTGTGTGTGTGTTTTTCAAAAATGTAAACTATTGTCTACTTATCCTGACAGGGTCTCTGTACATTGCTCAGGCTGACCTTGGACTGCCAGGTTCCAGTGAGTTCCTGCGGATGCCTCTCACATGTGCATTGGTGGCGTACCAGGCTTCATTTGCAGGTTTAGTGGAATGAAGTTGCCAGAAACCAGAGTGGGTCGTTGCTCACTAGAGTGGGTGAAAGCAGCAAGTTTGGCCAGTGACAGGCAGTCATGTGTTACAGAAGGGTAGAGTGCCTCTTGATGCTGAGACCACAGAGGGTGAAGTGTGGTTTTCCTCTCAGTTCTGCCTCTTGGCTTGTAGCCTGGATGCTTCTCATCTTTGCTGGCTATCTGGTGGCCACCCTCGTCCCTTGCCTACCAAGACCCCTACAGGTGCAGCTGTACCCCTTCCTCTACTGTCCCGAGAGTGGCAGAGTTACTTGTTCGAAAGCAGAGAGTCTCCCCACCCTGGTCAGAGGCCTTCTGTCTCCACTAAGCTCCCAGTGAGCACAGCGCTTTCTTTAGCAACTTCCTCTCCATTGCCTCTTTTTCTCTCCCGGGGAATTTGGCTTGAGTTTCTGGGGGCCTGACCGGAAGCCTGCCACATGCAGGTCACAAGGCACTTGGCGCTTCCTTCCTTCCTCTCAGACCTCAGTACAGGCCTTCCAGAGCAAGCCTGGGCTTTCGGTTCCCTCCCTTGACTAAACTCTTCCTATCAACCACAGGGCCTGTAAGTGAAGGCAAGAGTTTCTTGTTTTTCCTGTGCCTTCAAGTCTAGAACTTTCTCAGAGACTGTCCCTCCCATGATGCTTTTCGGCGCTCATAAGGTAGTGTTCTGCTGAGCCTGCCTGGAGGCTACTCAGACACAGTTAAAGATGTCTTAGCTCTCAGCTTCAGCTGAGTTAGAAATTATCGAACTGAATTATTTTTGTGTTAACATCCATTTTAAAGTCTCACATCACTTAATCTCCGCTGAGTTTATCTTTCAAATTCATTTGTGTATCCAATTACTTTTTAATCAGAAAACCTGTCTAATGCCCTTGTGAAAATGTGATTAATTTCTTTTGGAACCTTGCTGAACAAAACTTTTGCTCCTAATTTATAATTGCTGATCTTCTGGTGCAAGTCAGTAGGAAAGCAAGCAAGGGAAAGAGAAATTATTTCTTAACTTTATTTTCTGTACAGGATTTCATTATTTATAAAACTTTAAGAAACTTTTCTGTAATTCTTACTCTACAAAAATATAGCGCTATATGACAAAGTTCTGAATCCATGGTTGGGCATGCAGATCATGAAAAGGAATTAGAAAACCTGCCAGGTGAGTGGGTTTCCTGTTTGTTTGTTTGTTTGTTTTTTGAAGTGGTGATATTATGTGAAAAGAAAGTTCATTTTAATGCTGGGGAGAGGGCTCTGGGGGCAAAGCGCTTGCTGTCTGGACACGCAGACCTGAGTTCAGATCCTCAGCACCTGTGCATTAGCCGGGCAGTGGTGGTTCACTCCCGGCACTCAGGAGGCAGAGGCAGGCAGATCATTGTGAGTTCGAGGCCAGCCTGGTCTACAAAGTGAGTCCAGGATAGCCAGGGCCATTACACAGAGAAACCTTGTCTCTAAAACAAAACAAACAAAAAAAGAAGCTGGGCATTGGCACATGCCTGGGAAACTGAGTCAGGCAGATCCCTGAAGTCTAATGGTCAGACACTTTAGCCAAAACAGTGAGCTCCTGGCTCACCAAGAGACCCTGTTTCAAAAATTAAAATAAAAATAAATAAGATGGGGAGTGATCTGGCTGGGTTTTTTTCAATGTGATACAAACCTACACAGGTCTGGGGAGAGGGAGTTTTAATTGGGAAATGCCTCCACAAGATTGCCCTGTAGGAAAGGATATTTTTTTCTTTTCTTTATTTTTTGTTTATTTTGGGGGGAGTATTTCCTTAATTAGTGATTGGTGTGGGAGGGCCCGGCCCATCCTGGGTAGTGCCACCTCTGGACAGGTGGTTCTGGGCTGTATAAGAAAACCAGCTGAGCAAACTTTAGGGTACAAGTCATTAAACTTCCTGCTTCCGGGTTCCTGCTTGAGTTCACGCCCAGCTTCACCGGATGATGGACAAGCTGTAAGATGAAATAAACTTTTTCCTCCCAAAGTTGCTTTGGTCACGGTGTTTTATCACAACAATAGAAACATCTAACTAAGACCGGGAGCAATAGAGAAACATACACAAAGTTGGCCTCTGGACACACACACACACACACACACACAAACACACGTGTGCACACCCAAAAGAGAGAGACAGAGACAGAGACAGAGACAGAGAGACAGAGAGCTCAATGTGCCCAGTTAAGCATACCTGTACACACATACATATCCTCTGTTTCTGTCTCTCTGTCTCTGTCTCTCTGTTCTGTGTCTCTCTCTGTCTCTCTTTCTCTCTCTCTGTCTTTCTCTGTCTCTGGGTCTCTGTGTGTGTCTTTCTCTGTGTGTCACACATAGATAACACTTGCTTTAAATTTTAACTCTTCCATTCATCTGTCCATGTATCTGTCCACCTATCCATCCAAGAGGTCATTTCACTTCTACTTTATGTGTGAGTTTGTACTGGGCACTGAGAATGTGACCAGGGGACTAAAACCATGACAAGAGGTAGGCAGAAGGATGAGTTTTCCTGAGGCATGAATATAGGGAAACCAAAAAGCAGCTGCCGCAGGCACCGCTCATCCTTTGTTTGGTGACTCTGAGGCCACCCTGGGCTCCAGGACAGTTTCTCTCAAAATGAACAAACAGCTAAACAAACCTTAACAAACTGTTAAGGACACACAGTACAAAACTCCACAGACGCAGCCAGCCTCTGGTTCTCAGAAGAACGCTAAAAATAACTCAGCTTTCCTGTCTTGCCATTTTCCCCAGTTGTAAAGCGGAGCCAATAATATTCCCCTCCTCAAAGTACATGCTTCTGTGAGAAATCGTCCTGTGAGGTTCTGGTGCCTGAGTGCTGACATGTTCCAGGCAGTGAAGAGATCTTTGCTGTCTCTTCGTCTCCTCCAGTGAGAGGGCAAAGAGAACAAACACTCTGAAGAAACTTAATTTCTCTTGAAAGTCTAAGCACTCACTGAGCAGTGGAGAAGCGGAGAGGATCCTTTCTTCCCCCTAAAAAAGAATCAGATTTGGGAGACTGTCTTTTGGGAAATCTTTTGGGAAGATGGTTAAGCTGCTTCATTATTTCTTTGTTTTACAAAGTCCCCTGGAGAGTGATGCCTCTTTTATACTTCCCGAATCGTAAGCCACCCTTTCTTTAAAGATTTTAACATTACAATTGCATATCTATTAAGAAATATGAAGTGTGGTTATGTAATTTCTAGTTCATTAAAAAACAAACAAACAAACAAACAAACCCAAAATGTAGTTTCTGAAATTGAAACAGAAATGTCCGGGGCTGGAGAGACAGTTCAGAGGTTAAGAGCACTGGCTGTTCTTCCAAAGGTCCTGAGTTCAATTGCCAGCAACCACATGGTGGTTCACAACCATCTATCATGAGATCTGGTGCCCTCTTCTGGTATATATATACCAGATACTATGATGACTACTAGGAATTTAAAAACAAAACAAAATAAACCACTACCACCACCACCAATAACCAGAGCCAGGCATGGTGGCACTATAGTTACAGATATGTAGCAACTACAGAGTCTCCAAACAGACACAAAAGCACAAAAATCTCCACTGTGGCCTCTCTATAGATCACACAGCTTCTGCTTGAATAATTCCATCAAGTGTTGGAGGATTTATTTTTACAAAAGCATTGCTGGGCTATTCTAATTGATTCAATAATCTCTATGCTGGGACAAAGTCCACCCGATGCACAAAGCCAGGAAGCCTTGGGTTCTTTATCTAAAGCAATAAATAATAGGTTTGTTCACTTAACCAAGCAAGGAGCCGTCAAGTGCCTGATGGCCGCTCCACTTCCCTCTAGCCTTCAGTCCACTAAATGCTCACTGCGTGTGTATGAGGACCAGCAATTGGGGAGGCAGAGGCAGGCAGATCGCTGAGAGTTCGAAGCCAGCTTGGTCTACAGAGTGAGCTCCAGGACAGTCAGGGTTACAGAGAGAAACCCTGTCTTTAAAAACCAAAACAACAACAACAACCAACCAACCAATCCAATAAACAAACAAACAAATCCCAAACAAACAAACCAGTAACAACAATGAAATTTAGCATAAATCTACCCCTGTGAAGCTTTCAGTTTAGAGAGAAACAAACATGAGAAACAGGAGAAACAGACATGTTGACATCCATGAACACTCAGGTTGAACAAGTTTTGTGACCTTTATGTTTGTTGTAAACCATATGCTTAGATGTTTTCTGTTCTCTTCTTGAAATGTGCTGGTCATTGCCCATTCAGCTGTTTCTATGACTCACTGTTGGGCTGGGCTTCAATATCAGTCTGAGTTAGGGAAAAAAAAAACAACAACAAAGAAAGAAAACCAAACCCAACTCATTTCAAGACTTGAGTTTGAAAAAAAAAGAAGAGGCGGAGGAGGAGGAGGAGGAAAGGAGGGGAGGGGAGGGGGAGACCACACTAAGGGGAAGAAGATGCACAGATAGAGACAGAAGGAAGTTTGGAAGCACAGGTTGAGGCCACACTGGGAAGGCCTCTCATAGATGTCAGTGAATTTGTTGCTTTGCTTATAGTCAGCAAGGTTGTGGAAGTTTTTAGGCAAGGAAGCAATCTAAATTAAGAACGTTTGCAATGGGATTGGTACCCAAAAGGCATTTCCATAAGGGCTGTGAAGATGAGGAGGCCCAGATGAAACTGTGGCTCTCCCTCCCTCCTCCCCACCTCCTCTCCTTCCCTCTTTCCTGTCTGCCCTCCTTTCCTTCTCTCTACTCTTGGTAGCATCGTGCCAGACAAGGGAGACACAGTGATGAGAACCATAGAATTCCTACTTCCAAGGTGCTGTGGCTGTGTGTGTGTGCATGCGTACGTGTGTGTGTGTGTGTGTGTGTGTGTGCGCGCGCGCGCGCGCGCGCTCGAGTGCATGTGTGCATGTTACGGAATAAAGACATCACTATAGGCCTGGAAATACATATCCTGACAGTATTATATGGAATTTGTTGGTGAAATGAAGACTTAATGAGGATGCTTCCTGGACCAGAGTAAGTACAGAGAAGAAGCCAGTCCTAAGATACGACAAATTCTATCCTTGCTGACTATTGGTTGGCTTTTCTGTGTGAAAAGGGAAGAGCAGAGGAAGAGTTCAGGTACTGTGGTACCTTTAATCTCAGCTCTCAGGAAGCAGACAGATCTCTGAGTTTAAAGCCAGCATGGTCTGTATTAACGACTATTTCTACACCAGCCAGCCCTATGTAGTGAGACCTTGTCTCAATATATAAACAAACAAACAAGGAGCTAGAGAGATGGCTTAACTGTTAAGAGCACCCGCATGACAGCTTACAAACATCTTTCACTTCAGTTCCAGGGGATCCAACACTCTTTTCTGGCCTTCATACGTATCAATCACAAACATGATGCCCATATACATACACGCAGGCAAAAGTTCACACACATACACACACACACACACACACACACACACACACACACACGCACACACACACCCCAAATAAAAAAAAACATTAATTCCAAAGCCAAACAGAGATGGTTTATAAATGCTTTTCAAAGCAACACCACTTCACTTCTACACACCTAGTAAAAGTTGGGAATAAGAGGCCGGTGAGATGGTTCAGCAGGTAGATTTGCCAGCCGCTAAGGCTGCTTAACCTGAAGTTTAATCCTGGAGTCCCATGTGGTGGGAAAAGAGGACCAGCTCCCTAAAATTGTCATCTGACTCCCATATGTATATATGTGATTAGGTAGAACAGTGGCGTGTGGTGGTGACGGAAGAAAAGGAAGAGGGGAGACTGTCACTCTGAGAAAATTTCTAAATGTCTGATCATTCAGCTCAAGGGGAAAAATGCAAATGGGGACAAGGAAGAGAAATGAATTCCATTTCATTCGTCTTGAGTGCTCTTAGTGATGGCCAACTTAAAAATATGCATTTCACTTATTTCTTTATTGTGTGTGTGTGTGTGTGTGTGTGTGTGTGTGAGAGCTGATTTTTATTTTATTTTATTATTTGCATTCTATCTCTTATGCCAGGAGGTCAGAGAACAACGTTGTGTCTCTCTTCTTCCAGCTTTATACGGGTTCTGGGCCTTGGACTCAGGTTGCCAGGCTTGTGTGGCAAGTCCTTTTATCTGCTGAGCCAGCCCGCTGGCTCCCACAGGCCCTGCTTTTCCAGCCTGTAAACTGTGCTGTTCACAGCATCTAGGACATTGCTTGCTTCTTAGAAGGGTTTAAGAAATACTTGCTAAACTGGGTGTGGTAGTGCAAGCCAGTGAGCCTAGCACTCGGAAGGTAGAAGTAGAGTGCTCAGGCGTGCAAGGCCTTTTTTTTGGTTATACAATGAGTTAGAGACCACCCTGGGCAACAGGAAACCATGACTCAAAGCACCCCCTCCCCAAAAAGAGGGAAAGGACTGTTGACTGGGGGTGAGTGAGCTAGCTAGCCTGGGAAACTCCCATGAGGAAGGTAAGCTGTTATGACTAAGGTCACAGATTGCTGACACCTGAAACCAGTTTTGAGTCTTTTTTTTTTTTTTTAAGCCCGCCCAATTTAGGAGGCAGATCCTAGAAAAAGCTAAGGCTCTTTCCATGGCCCGTAACTCTAGTTTTCATGACAAGCAATGCATGAACAAGTTCCCCCACAGACTGCATGCTTGGCTAGTCTAAAATCTATGCTCTTGAGGTGTGTTCAGCCCCCACCCCTGTCAGAATCGCCTGAGGCGGGGAAGCTAGAAATATGATGAGTCTTGTAGTTTAAAAAAAAAAAAATTGCTCGCCGGGCGTGGTGGCACAGGCCTTTAATCCCAGTGCTCAGGAGGCAGAGGCAGGTGAATCTCTGTGAGTTCGAAACCAGCCTGGTCTACAAAGTGAGTCTAGGACAGTTACGGCTACACAGAGAAACCCTGTCTCAAAAAAAAAAAACCCAAAAAATAAAAATTAAAAAGTAAATAAATAAAAAATAATGCTCTAGAAATATAGTTGATTCGGAGGGGTTTCCGTCAGGCCATACTTCTAAGCCCCTCCCCCTCAACCATTACCATTCTTATAAAAAGTGATAATATTTCTGTGTCCTGGTGAAGAGGCCCCAGGCCGTCTCCTTGGCAACACACACCTTACCAAGGAACTCTGCCCGTGTACCAGTGAAGAAAACAAGTTGGAAAAAAAAATATGAACAATATCCTGTTTCCACACTGCCAGGACAGCATGGGAATAAGTACACTTGCAGGATTGTGGGACAGGTATAGTATTAGTATATAGACAACATGGAGGATTCTTTACCAAGTTGCTAAGGGGAGAAACACCTTTTTCTTTTCTTTAAAAAGTGAAAACAAACAAGACCAAGGCAGGTGATGGTTTGTTTTGGTTGTCAGTCTGACTTAATGTAGAATCATTTGGAGGGTGGGGAGGTCCCACCTGAGGGACTGTCTAGGTTAGTTTGGCCTATGGGCATGCTGTACAGGATTGCCTTGGCTCTGTCACTTGATGTGGGGAGACCCAGGCCATACTGGGCAATGTCACTAGCTGTTTCAAGTTCCTGTTGGAAGGAAGGAAGGAAGGAAGGAAGGAAGGAAGGAAGGAAGGAAGAGAGAATAAATAGCCAGGCATTGTGGCACAGCACTCTTTAATCTCAGCACTCAGGGAGGAAGATGCAGGCAGATGTCTGTGAGTTCGAGGCCAGGCTGGTCTACAAAACAAGTCCAGGACAGCCAAAATTACACAGAGAAACCTTGTCTCCAAACAAAACAAAACAACCAAAAACAAACAAACAAATAAATAAAAGTTCCTGCGTTGACTTCCCTGAAATAATAGCTATAACTTAAATAGACTATAACTTGAAATATGAGCCAACTAAATCTCCTTTCCTTTAAGGTTGCTCTTGCAAGGTTTTTGTTTTTGTTTTTCATCACAGTACCAGGAAACAAAATTATAACATCCCGTATTTATGTTATGAACCTGTTTTAGGCATGTATATACAATAGCATATTTTTTTTTAAGATTTATTTATTATTATGTATACAGTGTTCTGTCTGCATGTACACCTGCACACCAGAAGAAGGCATCAGATCTCATTATAGATGGTTGTGAGCCACCATGTGGTTGCTGGGAATTGAACTCAGGACCTCTGGGAGAGCAGCCAGTGCTCTTAACCTCTGAGCCATCTCTCCAGCCCCCTACAATAGCATATTTATATAAAGGCATTAAAAATTAAAAAAGATGCAGATGCGGGGCCCCTACTTCAGAACCCACAGTAAACTCTTGGGGTAGGAGCCATGCAGACTTGGGTGTCTGCCCAGGGCTTCCACGGGACTGGAGCAGTGCAATCTTAGACTTCTATAGAGTGCATCTTTAGCTGAAAAGAGAGCCCAGTTGGAAATTTCCACCCTGGAACGCATGCTCAGCTGATCCTTATTGCCTTGGAATGCAGAAGATAAGTATAATAGATGCTGACTATTTGAGCCATCTGGGGGACAGATGGAAGGAGCGAGGGCCCCAGTAACAGGGATCAGCTGGAGTAAGGTCAAGTACTGGGAAGGAGGGGCACAACGGGGGGCTTCTTACTGTTTGCACATATTCAGCCGGTTATTTGTTGTGCTCTGAAGACAGGCAGGGCACGCTTTACACGGTATTCCACGTTTATTCTTTAGCCTCTAACACTCAGGTGCACAGCAGGACAAAGTGACTAGCAAAGTTGAGCTTGGATTTCAACAAGTGTTGAACACTGAGTCAGAACCAGCTATGGGGCAGCTGCTGAGGATCTGTGATCAGAACAGCTTGCTTTCCTCTCCCCCCCCGCCCCATCCCCCACCCCCACAATCTAGAGTCTTAACCATCTTGTGGTGATCACTGTTGGGTGCCTACTTCCTAATTAGCTGGCTGCCTAGAAGCAGCTACTTTGTCATACCAACACGGATTCTACCCGGACTACAGTAAATTGTGTGTGGGTGTGCGTGCTTTCGCTTTCACAGTGCGGAAAGTTGTTATTGCCTAGGTGACTTTGCGCAGCGCAAGGTCTTCAAAAAGCTAGGGCTAATTAAACCTAGGTTCTTCCAGTTCTTAGCCCGCCCCCCCCCCCACCAGATAAAAAATAATTCTGGGTTTTCATAGCTTCATCTGTTAAAACTGGAAGGAAGGTTAGAGTTGGGAAAGCCATGCCCTCTGAAGTTCTGGGGTGGTGCAGTGACGGATAATAATGCCATTTACACGTACAGTTTTCAAGGCCGGTACTGGAAAGAAAACGGACAAATATCGAGAGGTGTGTATTTTACATCCAAATGTCCGGAAGTGAAAGTTAGCAATTTAACTTAGGGCCTTGGTCGCTAGACTGCCGCCACCTACTCCGTCTCCTCACACCCCCATCGTTTACTAACGGAGAGGAAGGATGGAGGCAAAGACTGGGCCAGGCTCTGAATCGTGCCTTTTCTTGGAGTAAGTCCTGATCCCTTAGCACGGAGCCGCTTTCCGTGACTTAGCAGTAACCTGGGATCGGAGGGACTGGTTGGGTTTCCCAGGGTGGGTGGGGGTGGGAAAGGTGTTTTAAATTGCTTTAGGGATCCTCCCCCTCTCTGGGGTCTGGAGTCCTCGGTACCTGCGGCAGCTGTTTTCCCACCCCAATTACTCGCTCGCCACGTGTTGCCTCCCCCACCGGCCACGTGCGTCCCGAGAGTACAGTCCTCCCTCACGTAGGAGCATCACCCCTTCCCCAAGCGGTGCTAGGTGGGTCCTAGGGACCCGGAGCTCGTAAGCTGCACTCCGCCTGCGCACGCTTTTCGGTCGGAGGCAGAGCCCGGAGCGTAGATCCAGGCGGGAAGGGAGGGCCGGATGGCTGGGCGCCGCGGGCCGCAGCCGCACCGGGCATGCTCAGTGGCACGGCCGGCTAGGTGGCCCCGCGAGCTGCACCCGGATTGCGCGGCGGCGGCGGCGGTGGCGACGTGAGCGCGCAGGGGGGCGGCGGCCTCGCCTCGTCTGTGTGTCGGCGCCGGGCTCGGGTGGGTGACGCGCAGTGCCGGGGCGATGTCGGATTTTGACAGCAACCCGTTTGCGGATCCAGATCTCAACAACCCGTTCAAGGTGAGCGCCGGGCCGTGGCCCTGGCCCGCGTCGGGCGTCGCGGTGTGGCGGTGGAGGCCCTGCCGGGAAGGTCTCAGCGTCACCGGCCTCACCACCAGCCTGGAGGCGGGTCGCACCGGGCCGCGGACCCGCCGGACCTGGAGCCCGGTCCCGGAGCGGAGCCGGGCAGGTGTGGCCATCACTACTCCGGCCGGCTAGGCGCGGTGGGGCGGGGGCCCGGAGGCCGGGGCGCCCGGGGCTGGGGTTGTCATGGGGACCTGGCACCAGTGCTGCGTGCCGGTGACGGCAGAGGTGTGCGGAAGAGAGGCGCGGGTACACGTACGCTGCGAATAAAGAGATAAAGGGGGTGTTATTTTATTATCGAAACTCGGTTGCTCCCAGAGCCGCCAGTGGCGTTGCCCGAGGCTCCGCTCCACACCGGGCCCAGTTTAGGGGACCCGGGCATCAAACAGAAGTTAAAAAATAAATAAACATCTGGAAACAATAGTGCACGCGGACATCTCCCCACCTAGCTGCTGCTAATGAGGTGGATCCTGGGCTATTTTCCAAGCCGGGAGTGCGTCACCCGGGCTCCGGGCTGTTTGAGGATTCCGTTCCTCACGTGAGTTGCTTTCCTCCTTGGATCCCCAGCCTCGCAGTGGCTTGGCACAGAAATAACCAGGCAGGCTGTTTGGATGTTGGTCATCTCTAAAATTCAATGCTGCGACCGAGAACTCTGTCTTGAAAACTACTTGGGCATAACAAGGCAATTTCTTCCAACTGTTGGTTTGGTTAGTCGTTTTTAAATCTCCCTGCCATGTGCAGTGCAAACTTCAATTTGTAGTCACAGGTGAAATAGGAACTAATTTGTGGCTACCCAAGTGCTGCTTCTGGCCTGTTGGGTTTACCTCTTTCTAGTCCTTTTGTGGCTTACCGACAGTATTGAAGGAAAAAGCACCCCTTTCTGATGGTTTAACCTCATGACTTCATGAAGTTTTTTTTTTTTTTAAATATTTATTTATCTATTTATTACACACACAGTGTTCTGCCTCCATATACACCTGTACATCAGAAGTAGATACTAGATCTCATTACAGATGGTTGTGAGCCACCATGTCGTTGCTGGGAATTGAACTCAGGACCCCTGGAAGAACAGACAGTGCTCTTAACCGCTGAGCCATCTCTCCAGCCCCCAGGTTTTTTTTTTTTTAAATGAAGTGATCCTGCTTTTACTTGACAGCTGGACTCATTTTGCAAAAATACAGAGAAAACTCTCATCTTTCACTTGACTGTAACTTTCTACCCCCACCCCCATCTTTTATTTATTCGCTTCGGTTTTTGTTTTTCATCGTTGTTGTTTTGAGGCAGGGTCTCACTGTGTGGTATAGCTGGCCTTGAACTTTCTATCCCCCTACCTCAGCCTCCCAAATGCGGATCACTCAGGAGCATTTTAAAGAAAGTTCCATGCCTTCGCCATGTGCGCCCCTCCCTCCCCCCCACCCTCCCTCCCAGCTCAGTTTCATTTAGTATTGGCTTCACTTTCACGTAGTGGAAAATTGGGTTATTCTTAAATTATGGATATCCAAAAGAAACATTCCATAATTTGTCAACTGAGTGTCATTTAAACATTATTTAAAGACGAGACTTTAAGAACCTTTTAGCCTCTCCTAACTCTGTTCCGTGTCTAACCACATAGTTGTTGGTTTTATATGTGGTCCCCGATTCTTGGTTCTTTTTATGCCAGTCTCTTGTTAGGACAAGATCCAGGCGGCTTATCACAGCCTGAGAGTCTGTGATACAGTGTTGCCACTTGTGAGACCTGCCTCTTCCTCCTGCATAAGGTTGCTGCAATCATTCTAAACATCAGTGGTTTTCAGGTATCAATCACAATCACAGCGGAGGACGATTAACATTTCTGTCTTCTGTAGGGTGAGTGCATTCAGTCCAGTCCATACAATTCTATAAAGAGTGTTTATGTCTAAGGAGGTCTGGCTGAATACTGTTGTACCATGGCTCTCCACTTGTAGTGACTGCCACACACGGTCGGTGTCCCTGACTTTATCTTCATATTTGTAGCCAGCCACCCTTCCATTCCTCAAAGTAACCTTTGTATCTGCGGGAGATTAGTTTTCCTTCTGTTGCTTTTGCATTATTTTAGGTAGAAGGGGCTTTTGAAATAATATTTTCTTCATACCTTTATTTAGAAAGTTCCCAGAACTCTTTTTTTTGTTTGTTTGTTTTTTTTTTTTTTTTTTTTTTTTTTTTTTTTGATTTTTCGAGACAGGGTTTCTCTGTGTAGCCTTGGCCAACCTGGACTTGCTTGTAGACCAGGCTAGCCTCGAACTCACAGCGATCCGCCTGCCTCCGCTTCCCGAGTGCTGGGATTATGGGCCACCACCGCCTGGCCAGCTTTTCTTTTCTTTTTCTTTTTTCTTTTTTTTTATTTATTTTCAGCTTTTCTTGTCAAATGTTGCTTTTGACATATGTTATCCATGTTCCTTAGTTCACTCCTGCTCCATGTCACTCGTTGCGCGTTTGGTTTTGGAGGCGCTATTGGAGCCCTGAACTCCTGATCATCGGCTTCCAGGCCTTTGCCACTGCTCGCTCCTCACGCACTTTCTTTCCCTGCGTTGCTGTGTTAGAAAGACTTGTAAACATCTTCATTTGAGCCGGGCCGAGAAAATCATTTCAGAGTAGACTCTCCCTAGGTGATAGAAGCAGAAGGACTTACTTGATTTTATTGACTGGTAAAATCCTTTGCGGAATTCAGTTACTGAGTTCAGTTCTTTCAGCACCCGTTTTATTCCAGCGGCTATTGTAGGCCTGGCGAATGGCTCTGTGAAATTTCTGTGTCCTTTATTGTGTATAAGGAAGTTGAAGTGAAGCTGGCCTTGGCGCAGGCCTTTAATCCCAGCACTCGGGAGGCAGAGGCAGGCAGAGCTCTCTTGAGTTCAAGGCCAGCCTGGTCTACAAAGCAAGTCGAAGACAGCCAAGGCTACATAGGGAAACCCTGTCTGGAAAAAACGTTGAAATAATTTTTAAAAAATCTGTGGTAATCCAAAACAAAATATTTATTTTGGGAAATGTATCAAAATCAGTGTTTGAGTTGTTAAAATGTGGTTTTAAAGCTAGAAAAGGGCTCTGCATAGCGATCCGTGCTTGAGTCCTAGCACGAAGGAAGCAAAGGCGGAAGGATTACAAGTTTGAGGCCAGCATGGTTGATGTAGTGAGTGGTGAGCCAGCCAGGGCTAACATAAGGAGACCGTGTCCCCCAAGTAAAATAAGATAAAAACATTTTCTACATACTCAACATGTAGTTTCTGAACAGTTGCTGCAAGTCCCTTATTCTGTTCATTTTTCATTTAACCAATGATAGTGAAGCAATATCTCTAATTTTGTGGAATTAGTCTAGTATAGAGGACAGGCATGTCTGCCGAGTAAAGGGGTAGTTTAATAGCCAGTGGAGGCCAATAATATAGACGCCTGCGGTTGAACTAAAAACAAATAATTAAATGCTGGAAGGGAGGCCATTTGTTCATAGGGTGATATTAATAAGGGGACAGGATGACTTTTAGGCCTTCTAATACATTGTTGTATCTTAATGTAATTGAATTAGATAAATCATGGAAATAACATTATTATTATTATTATTAATTTTTTTTGAGATAGGGTCTGTGTGTTAGCCTTGGCTATCCTGCACTCGCTTTGTAGACCAGGCTGGCCTCAAACTCACTGTGATCCACCTGCCTTTGCCTCCTGGGTGCTGGGATTAGAGGTGTGCGCCACCACACCTGGCAATTAATTCATTTTTAAAACACAAGGACAATCAGGGCTCAGAGCTTGAAACTCTGTTTTCAGGTCTGTTTAGTTAGGTCTCATCTGTGGATGGAAAAAAAAAAAAAAAAAAGTGAAACGAGATGTTGCCTGCTCCCGGGTGTAGAATTGGTGTTGGACTGACTCTAAGGTGTCCAGGTTGCTAGTCCATTGTTGGCTCTCTTATATATGCTTGTTTCTTTTTTTAAAGTTAAGATTATGTTGAGTATGGGAGTGGGCTGCCAGTGTTACAGTGTGCACATGGAGGTCAGAGGACGAATTTGTGCAGTTTCCCCCTTCCACCTTCATGTGGGTTCCTGGGGATTAATCTCAGGTCCTCTGGTTTGTGCAGGAAGAGCCTTCACGGGTTGAGTCATTTCCTCAGCTCTGCTCCCTGTGTTTATCCGGGGAGTTTAGACTCGAGGCTGAGGCTCTGTGGAGTGGTAGCAGCAGGTTGGGTGTAAGTGCGCGCTCAGGAGTTTGAGAAGGCCTTGCCTTTTTTTTTTAATTAATTAATTACTTATTCACTTTACATCCTATCATAGCCCCATCCCTCCTCACCTTCCAGCCCCACCTTCTCCCCCATGCCCCTCCCCTATTCCTCAGAAAAGGGGAGCCCCACTTCCAGTCCACCCCAGCTCATCACGCCACATCAAGACTGAGCTTGTCCTCGTCCCCTGTGGCTGGGCAAGGCAGTCCCACCTGGGGGAGGTGATCAAAAAGCAGGCAACAGCCAGGCGTTGGTGGTGCACGCCTGTAATCCCAGCACTCGGGAGGCAGAGGCAGGCGGATCGCTGTGAGTTCGAGGCCAGCCTGGTCTACAAAGGGAGTCTAGGACAGCCAAGGGTACACAGAGAGACCCTGTCTTGAAAAACCAAACCAAACAAAACAAAACAAACAGGCAACAGAGTCCATGTCAGGGACAGTCTCCGCTCCCCTGACTAGAAGACCCGCATGAAGCCTGAGCTGCCCACCCGCTACATCTTTGCAGGGGCCCTAGGTCCAGTCCATGCATGGTCCTTGGTTGGTGTTTCAGACTCCACAGACCCCTCTGGGCCCTGGTTAGTTGGCTCAGTTGGTCTTCTTCTAGAGCTCCTGTTACCTCCAGATCCTTTTTCTTTTCCCCCACTTTTCCCCAAGACTCCGTACACATTGCCTAATGTTTGACTGTGAGTCTCAGCATCTGTTTCCAAGAGTTGCTGGGTGGAGCACTCAGAGGATAGCTCTCCCTGGGAACAGCTCCACCTCAAGACCCAGCTATCCCTTCCGTCTACTAGGAGACTTGTCTAGTTAGAGGATGTCCTCTTCAGTCGCCGTGGCCCCTGCTACTAGGAGTCTCAGCTAGAGTCTCCTTCCTCAGATCCTCCCAGGAGCCTACTCTGTCTTAGGGCTCCTCTCCAGCTTGCCACAGAGATGTCCCCGCCCGCTTTCTCTTTTCTCTACAGGTGAGAAGGCCTTGCTTTGATCCTGGTTTTATCACTAGCCAGCTGTGACTCCTGGGAAAGCCACTCAGGGTCTTCAGCTTATTCTTCTCTAAAGTAGGGTAAAGCACCAGTGCTGGCTAGCTTTATGTCAGCATGACACAGGCTAGAGTCACCCGAGAGGAGGGCCCCAGGTGAGAAAATAGGGCTGGGCTGTAGGCGAGCATGTAGGGTGGTGGTTCTCAAGCAGCGGGTGGAGGCCCCTTTGGGGGTTATGTATCAGGTATACTATATATTAGATATTACATTAGGATTCATAACGGCAAATTACAGCCATGAAGTAGCAACAAAATAATTTTCGGGGGACATCACGTGAGGAACTGTATTAAAGGGATTGCAACAGTTAGGAAGGTTGAGAACCACTGCTGTAGAGCATTTTCTGAATTAGTGATTGATGTGGGCGGGCCCGGCCCACTGTGGGTGCTGCTAATCCTGATCCTGGGTGTGCTATATAAAAGAAAAGCGTGCTAATCAAGCCAGTAAGGAGCACTCCTCCCTGGATCAAGCCAGTAAGGAGCACCCCTCCCTGGATCAAGCCAGTAAGGAGCACTCCTCCCTGGATCAAGCCAGTAAGGAGCATTTCTCCATGGATCAAGCCAGTAAGGAGCACTCCTCCATGGCCTCGGCTTCAGCTCCTGCCTTGAGGTTCCTGCCCTGTTTGGGTTCCTGCCCTGTTTGGGTTCCTGCCCTGCCTTCCCCTCAGTGATGGACCTGGAAGTGTAAGGTGAAATAAACCCTTTCCTCCCCAAGTTGCTTTGTCTTGGCATTTCGTCCCAGAAGTCATAACCCTAACTAGGACCTTTGTGCCCTATAGGACTGTTATACCATCCTGGGATTATGGCAGCATGTAGAAAGTGTTCAATGCATGATGGCTTTAATGAGGTGCTAGTATTTAGTTTATTACTAGTATCAAGTGCTTGTCCTTGGTCATCTGCTAGACTCCAGGTCTAGAGCAAGGGTATCTGAGTTTCCGTCTTTTTCCACTTTTACATATGTCTTTCTCTATCATTTTTATTTCAACTTTATTTGTTATCACCATGTATGTATGCGTATGTGCACATGTGACAGTGGATGTGTAGAGGCCGAGGACAACTTTGGCTTTCTCCTTCCATGTTTGTGTGGGTCACAGGGATCCCACTCAGGCTGCCAGGCTTGTGTGGTAAGCCCCTTTACAGGCCCGCTGTCTTGCCATTCTCTT
This sequence comes from Acomys percivali, assembly GCA_907169655.1. Classification (NCBI taxonomy): domain Eukaryota; kingdom Metazoa; phylum Chordata; class Mammalia; order Rodentia; family Muridae; genus Acomys; species Acomys percivali. The sequence continues at coordinate 14,715,940 of OU015758.1, read as the reverse complement.
CCTGATGTTTGTCCACATGGCTTTTCATTGAACCTGGAGCTCCATGATTGGCTAGGCTAGCTGGCCACAAGCCCCGCCCCCATCCTGCTGTCTCTGCTCCTCCTGTGTGGGCATGGCAGGCTGGCATCAGGCCTGGCTTTTCATGGGAGTAGTCAGGATCTGAATTCAGGTTTTCATGCTTGCTATCCATGGGGCCATCTCTCTAGTCCTAGGAATAATTCATTAAGTTTTATAGCGTGTTGTTATGATCTATTTTATTAGTTGTTGATCTCATATATTGCCTAATTTATAAATTAAACTTCATTATGAGTATGTATGTATAGAAAAAATATGTAGTTTAGATACAGTGTGGTTTATAATGCCTTGCAGACTGCCTCAGCTCCCGCTGGAAGCTTTTTTGGTTCTTTCTTTTGTTGTAATCCAGATCCCTCGGCCGGCAGTGCTGAGCGGGTGCTCCCCTGCAGAGTCGAGTCCTGTCCTCCAGCCCTGTAATCTTCTAAAAACAGCTGCTGAAGTAGTATTCCCTCCTGACTTACTTTTTACTGAGAGTAATTTTAGTGGCAGCCTAGGAATTTAGTTGAGCCTGGTGGGGTAGCCAGCACCTGCAATCCCGTCACTTGGCTGGAGAAGACTGGAGGAGCAGAGATTTGAGGCCAGCCTGGGCCATTGAGAAAGACTTCTGGATGAGAGTTTTGTCACTAAACTGTTACCCATGATTCAAGGTTGCTAACCAGCATTCAGGCAGCCATGATGAAGTGCAGCACACTGGGTTGCTTATAAATGGGGTTACCGCCCACAGTTCTGGAAGCCGAGAAGTCGAAGATGGAGGCACCGACAGATTCAGTGTCGTATCTGAATCAGTAATCCTGAACATGGTACATTCAGGCGAGCCTCACGTGAGATGGCACCTCCCTGGGTCCCCTCTTACAAAGGGTTTTAGTCAGTCTCTGAGGCCACAGCCCTTGTGACTTACCTGCCTCTAATGGGCTCCACCTTGTAGTAGTGTCACCTTTCATGTCTGGGGATGGGGAGACACAACTATTCAGATCCCAGGATCACTTGTTTTCATTTTGTAATAAGGACCGTGTCATCTATCTTGTTTCATGTTTATAGTGACATTCACAGTGAGATTTTTTTCTCTCCACCCATTTAAAATTTGGAATCTGAGAATGGATAGATAGCATTAGGAAAAGACCCCAGTATTTTTTTTCTGCAACAGTTAGATTTTGGAGACCCTATCTCTCAGTGTTACTCAAACACAGTGATACATCCTTGTCAACTGTCTGCGTCCAGGCTCTATTGTTTTCCGGTTAGCACTTTTAAAGAGCATATGCTGAGCTATTGGTTATATTTGAGTTAGGCACTGCCCATTAAAATGCAGCATTATTTACTACTGTCTCAATGATCCTGCTTGTATGAACAGTGTCCAAAAAACACAGTAGCTCTAACAACAGTCAGTTGCTTGTCGAAAGTCCTGATATTTGAGCCGGAGTTACTGGCTTTTTTTTTTTTAAAGTGTGTTTTCAGTTACCAGACAGCTTGAATGCACTGGTTTTTAAGGTGTCTTCAGTTTACCCGGAGCTACCCGTGTGGGCAGTGGTTGTGGTGTTTTCCCGTGTGGTGTCTTTGCTGGGCACAGCTGCGCTTTGCAAATGCAAAGGCCGCAGGGTCAAAGGAGATGGGCAGAAGCTTTAGGAGGTTTTGGGGTCATATGCCACTCCTGCTGGTCAGAATAAGCCACTGTTATCCAAAGAAGAGGTGATGGGAGATCAGACTCCATTTCTTGACAGAAACGGCTGCCACCCTGACAAGACCTGTGAACTGAAAAGCTGTGCCTGGCATAAGATGGTGAGACAGGTACTGCGGAGCTCAGTAGACTCCAGTTAGGCAGAGGAGGAGTGGGAGGCATTGAGCAGTGCTGGTCCTGGCATAGTCTGCATCCAGCCAGGTACATGGTAGCATCCCCCATGCAGAGGAGAGTTAGTGGGTTCCTTGCTTCAGATCCAGCTCTGCCTTCTTCTGTTTTTTTTCTTTCTTTTTTTTTCTTTCTTTTTTTCTTCAAGACAAGGTTTCCCTATATAGCCTTGGCTGTTCTGGACTCGCTTTGTAGACCAGGCTAGCCTTGAACTCACAGCAATCCACCTGTCTCTGCCTCCCGAGTGCTGGGATTAAAGGCGTGCACCACCACCACCTGGCCCTTCTGGTTTTCAACGTTCTCTCTCATGAGATTCTTTTCCCTACAGAACCCTGAGAGTCAGAAAATAGTTCTCATTTTGAAATAACTCCTCCTGTCAGCCTTGCTGGGACAAGTCTCTTAACAATTTTCATTAATATTATGTGAGTTCAAACTATGCCTCAAAACTGTATATGTAACTGGCTTTTGAGACAAGCCTTCTGACTTGGGTGCTCATTAGTTTCAGGTGCTCAGGATCAGCCCTGCTTAGAAATGCTTCGGTCCAGGTTTCTGTGTCCAGTGTCGTCTCTGAGCGGGTATAGCGAGAAGCTGCCGTGCCCTTTAAAACCAGTATTCAGGCACAGATCATTTAGGGATCTGCCATAGTTAGCCCCAGTTGTCAATTTGACATGCCATTAAAGAGAGCCTCACTGAGGAATGGCCTCTGTCTGATTGGCCTGGGAGCATGCCTCCGGGTACATTTGCTAATTGCTAATTGATGCAGGAGGGTGCAGCCAGCTGTGGGCAGTCCCAGCCCTGAGCAGGTGGTCCAGGGTTGTTGAAGGAACCCAGAGGAAGCAGGTCAGTGGGCCACGTTTTCTGTGGTCTCTGCTTCAGTTCCTGCCTTCAGGTTCCTGCTTGAGCTCCCACTTGTTTCCCTTGATGACAGGCTACACCCTGTAAGCCACATGGACCCTTTGTTTCTGGCCAGGCTGCTCCATCTCTGCAGCAGGAAAGCAAACCAGAACAAGCTCATAGCTTTACTGGCAGTCATGCTGGCAGTGATGATTGTAGGAAACTGAAACTGTTCTTCAGCTCACATCATTAAACATGTTTAAGCGTGGTTAATACTTTGTAGTACGGAATGCATAGTGGTTCTTTTCTTTGTATGCTTGTGGGTGTGTGCAAATGGTGTCTGTGTTGTGTGAATATAGTGCACAGGGTGTGCAACATTGTTATGGCGGCCAGAGGACAACCTTTGGCGTGAGTGGTTGTTATATTACCTGTATGGTCTAATAATTGTTATTTATCAGCCCTAGAATTATTTCAGTATGCCCGGCTAGCAATCAATCGAGACACAAACACCTGTTATATTTTAAAATAGCCTTAATTAACCCAGCCCAGGGCAGACATTAATCCCCTAAACTACTTCCCATAGTGTATAGGATACCTGCCCCAATCCCATGCCATCTGCTTCTGATAATTTCTATCAGGCTCCCTCCCATCCATAATCCCAAATACTTGCTAATGCTCTTCATCTGGGCCAAATCCTCCATCCATGCCTGCCACGTGCTTTTCTTCCACCTAACCCATGGCGGCTCTACCTCCTTCTTCTCGGGACCCTATTCTTCTTCTCCAAGCCCAGGAACCTTGGCCACATTTATCTCAGCTGCCCTGCCCAGGTGGGCTGGCTTTTTATTAATTAGCATCAAAATACATCATACCATCCCCCAGCAGTGGGTCCTTACTTTCCACCTAATTGGAGAGAGAGAGTTGCGTGTTGTTCACTGCCCTGTATGTAAATGTCTGGATTCTCCTGTGCCCACATGCCCTCTAGCTGTAGAAGCACTGGCACTCCTGGCTTTACATGGATTCTGGGCATCTGAAGGCAGGTCCTCCATCTGTGTGGCAGGTGCTGTACCACTGACATACCGTTCCAGCTTATCACTATTTTGTATTACAATGAGCTACCACTTTGATATAGTTACTAAAAACCATATGTATTGGATGAATGATGAGTGACAAGTTCCAAAAAACTAATAATTTTACAATCGTTTTCTCTGGTATATCACTTAGTTACTGTTCTCGTTAGCTGAGTACATAGTTAGAGTGGTTTAAGCATAGTCAGCCGTGTCAATGAGAGCAGCCAGAAAGGTCCTGAAGCAAGTCGCAGGCAGACACACACACACACACACACACACACACACACACACACACACACACACGCACTGAGCGTTTAGTGGACTGAAGGCTAGAGGGAAGTGGAGCGGCCATCACGCACTTGACGGCTCCTTGCTTCGTTAAGTGAACAAACCTATTATTTATTGCTTTAGATAAAGAACCCAAGGCTTCCTGGCTTTGTGCATCGGGTGGACTTTGTCCCAGCATAGAGATTATTGAATCAATTAGAATAGCCCAGCAATGCTTTTGTAAAAATAAATCCTCCAACACTTGATGGAGTTATTCAAGCAGAAGCTGTGTGATCTATAGAGAGGCCACAGTGGAGATTTTTGTGCTTTTGTGTCTGTTTGGAGACTCTGTAGTTGCTACATGTCTATAGGCATAGCATTTTGTGAGTGCACAGGTTCTCTGATGGTCTACTCTGACATTAAGGGAGAGGAGACTTCCCGCTCTGGAGGACTGCTGTGCTCTGAGGCCCAGCTCCTCATGACCTCTGCTGAGTGCTTTCGGCCTCACATGACTGACCTTCTCAGGGTGCCTGGCCAAGGGAGGCACTGGAGTAGGAGCCGTCTGCTCTCTCTGGGGCTTCTGAGGGCTGTTTTCTAGACTTCCTGTTCTGCAGGCTAGCTGCTCCTGAACTATAAGGAAGGGGAAGAAGGCAGTGTCTGTGGAAGCTGGTGTCCTTTCTGTATGTGTTTCAAACACCCCCCACAGCGTGTTTGTTTTCAGTGAGAATTGGTATACAGTAAGTGCAAAGTGATGTTTTTCAAAGCTATGATGAGTAAACCTTTATTTATATATAATTTTAAATATTATACTGGAATCGTGCAGATCCAGAGTTCTGTTTTTGAGTTACCAGGGAGCTCTAGCACTGGATATGAACATAGAGCCAGAAGGGAGTTTGACCTCGTATCACTTTCACTTACTGTCATCTGTCCCTGTGGAGGCAGGCGCGCGCTACCACCTTGTTGCTTCTGACGTCACATATGCTGTGCGGTCAAAGCCCCATTGCTCTTTCCTGTATAAGAGCTGCCATGAGAGTCCCCTGCAGACTGCAACAGGGAACAAGCCAGGAATCTCCTCGGCGCTTGGCATTGTGTCTGTTTAAGAAGGAAGAGTTTTTGAGTCTGTGTAGCTGAGTGGAAGAGCTCCTGCTTAGCATGCGCGAGGGCCCGGTTGACTCTGTAGCTGGCCCTTGCCTGGCTTCCCAGCTAATGTCAGGTCATCAGCTGCTGGACACGCGGGCTGCTTTCATTCCTGTTTTGGCTGTTCTGAATGCTGCTGCTCTGCTTGTGCAGGTTTTCACTTGAATGCTTGGTTTTACATTACTTGGATATGTACCCAGGTCATATGGCAGCTCTCTTCAGAGGAACCGAGAGACCATTTTCCCACCGTGGCTGCTGCGGGATGCAGATTTCTCTGTCTTGACAGTGCTTCGTGCTGCCTGGCTCTGACTCCAGCTATTGTGGCTAGTCCTCCCTCTGCCTCAGCCTCTGGGGTGCTGGGAACTCCAGCCATGCACCCCTGAGACCAGCTAGAGTCTTGTGGTTTTCATTTTTATTTCCCCAGAGTTGAGCGTGGTTCTGTGTACACAGCAGCATTGTGTATCTTTGGAGAAGTGTCTGTTCACACCTTTGCCCGTCTTTAGTTTGGGCTATTCAGCTGTTTTAAAAAGTGAGCTAACTCTAAGAGAGTTAGTCTAGATACTAGCCTTTATCAGCTGTCCGAGAAACATTTTTCTCATTTTTATTTTCTTGATGTCCTTTGAATTTTGATCATAAAAGTTGCAGTGGGGTTTTGTCCGTTGGATCACTTGGTTTAGTTGGTGAGAGGCTCCGGGTTTGTTAGACATGCACGTGTGCATGTGCACAGCAGCTTTTATTTTTGATGAAGTCCAAATTTTTATTATTTTCTATTTATAGAGTCTTACTGTGTAGCTAAGGCTGGCATGCACCTCATGGCCCTCTTGCCCCACCTCCCAGGTGCTGTGGGTACAGGAGTGTGCCACCACACAGCACCGGGCATCTTTAGTTGCTTGTGTTTTGGTGTCATACATAAACATTCTTTACCAAGTTTTGATGTGAGGAGGTTTTTTACCCTTGTGTTTCTCTTAATAATTCTATAGTTTTGCTGGGTGTGGTGGCGCACATCTTTACTCCCAGCACTCGAGAGGCAGAGGCAGGCGGATCGCTGTGAGTTCGAGGCCAGCCTGGTCTACAAAGTGAGTCCAGGCCAGCCAAGGCTACACAGAGAAACCCTGTCTCGAAAAACAATAAACAAACAAAAATCTACAGTTTTATCTCTCTCTTGCATTAGTTTCGTGATTCACTTGTAGTTCATTTTTACTTACGGTGTGAGGGAAGGGCCAAACTTGTGTTTTGGCATATGGTCCTCCGTTGTTCCAATACCATTGTTGAAAAGACTATTCTTTCCCCAGTGATTTTTCTGGCACCTGGCTAAACACCACAGAATCCTTTTTTAAATGTCTGTCTTTATAAAGGAGAATGAAGTTTTTTATCTACAAAATCCCTCGTGTTTCATGCAGTATGTCTGGATCACAGGCATCTTCAGAGTATGCGTTAGCCTGCCCAGCTTTTCAACTTGACAGCGCTAGTGCGGCCCCTGTCTCTAACTTGCTGCGTATGTGAACACTTAAAAAGAACCAACACAATGGATTTTACCTGGTCCTACATTGCAGTTATGAATATTATATCAGTGTTAGTGACTTGATAATCTTTTCCTTAAACACTCCCTTAAAAGAAATCTTGCATTTGTGCTACAGAATATAGGTGAATTAAGGAATGCATTGCTACTTAGAGCTAAAATGCTGGACCTGCTCCCTCAGAAAGTGAGAAAGAAGCGTGTCGTATGAAGGGTCAGCATTTAGGGCACCAGTGCCGTCCAACACTGAGTGCTGGGGGCTTGTGCTGTTAGCAGGCGTGTGTGATGGTTAAGAACTAGTAATTCTAACTTTAATAATAGGAGGCAAAATCAGATACTTTGTGTTTTAGATTTTTCACTAGCATATTTTGTTTTTGTTTTGTTTTCCAGACAGGGTTTCTCTGTTTAGCCTTAACTGTCCTGGATTCGTTTTGTAGACCAGGCTAACCTTGAACTCAGAGATCCACCTGCCTCTGCCTCCCTGAGTGCTGGGATTAAAGGCGTGCGCCACCACTGCCCGGTTAGGTTTTTTACTAGCATATTTTAATTATACCCAGGAACTGGTTTTACCGGGCCTTTTCACATGTCTTACTGTGTTTTGATTATGTTGACCTACGCCTCTAGCTTATTCTTGTTCTCCCCAGCCCCGGCTGCTCTTTCTCTTCCCAAGGAGTCTCCTTCGACTGTCCCCGTCCATCTGTCCGCCCTCTCCCTCCTTTCCTCTGCCTTCCCCCTTCTGTTCCCCTTTCTTTCTTGTGATCTACTGAGTTTAATGAGTGTTGCTTGTAAGAGCATGGGTGAGGAGCTCTTTATAGGAACAAATGGTGCCTCAGCAGTGGCTAAACCTCTACAGACAATGTCTTCCCCCACCGCAGCAACCACTAATTGCATCACTAATAATCCTCAGAGCAGCGGGGGTCACGGTCCCCACCCTGTCTGCTGCAGAATGCTGAGTGGGCCAATCGCAGGCAGGCCTTCGAGGGTTTAGTGTGTGGTGACCCTGCCTCTACCACACTGCGCTCCTTCCTCTGGCACTCACATTTCCCATCCTCTCTTCCTTGGTGTTCCCAAGCCTTGGAAGGATTAGTTAAGGGTCTAGTTTTCAACAGTTCTTCTTAGTACACTGACTAGTTAAGAGTCTCTGCAGTAACCAACTGCAAAAAAAAAAAAAAAAAAAAGCCTCTCTGTTGAAAACTAAAGTCAGCACTCATCTATGGGTTTAAACAAAATTATTTAGGAGGTAATTTGTCAGACACATTAGTGTTCAGTTAGAAAACAACAGCAGTAGCATTCCCATTAGGGCCTATGACAACCGTAACCATGGGCCTTTGACTCTATGTATTCCTTCCTGAGGAGCCGGCCTCAGATCCAGTCAGAGTGATTGGTAGTCAGTGGGCTCATCCTGTCTAGCTGGCCAGTAGTGTAGCCCTCAGTCCAAAGCTGCGTAAGACTGTTGATGACAGTTGTACCCCAGCAGCCTGCCTAGCATCTTTGGCACAGGTTCTGGCCGAGTTCAAGCTTGGTTCTGTGTGTCCTGTGATCACAGTTCGTGTTCTCTTCAGCACAAGGGTTCTGATGGGTAACAAAGAGCAGTGGCAGTATCCTGCTTTGGGGGCTTCAGGTGCCTCCCCGACCTAACTGGTAGGGGGGTAGCTCACCCTTTCAAATCAGATATTTGTGAGCCATCATGTGGTTGCCATTCAGAATTGAACTCAGGACCTTTGGAAGAGCAAGCAATGCTCTTAACCTCTGAATCCTCTCTCCAGCCCTCAAATCAGATATTTTAATGCAAGTGATTTTAGTATGTACAAGCTTTACTTGTTGTGTGTGCTGCTGGAAATCAAAGCCAGGCCTGTGGGCAGGCTAGGCCAGGACTCTACTCCTGTGCTGTGCTTAGAGCTATATGGCTGTCAGAGACTGTGCGTCTTATACACAGTGAAAACAACGCACAGCACGGAAACATTATATACTAGTGAGTATTGGAAGTTCCCGAGCAGTGGCAAGTTGCATATATTCTGAGTGGAAGCATTTTACCTGTGAACCCTCTAATGATAGTAATGATCGTCATGGAAACCTGGAGCAAATACAGAGTGGTGACAGGGAAACGCACCAGCAGGTGGCATGGGGACAGTATGCTAGGTGCAATTGTATCATTGCTTGACAATGATTTTCATTGCTTATTTTATGTTTAACTCTATGGTTATATGATCCTAAGTTTGGTATCTTAAAAAACAAGACAAAATATGCATGCAGCTTCTTCCTTTTTTGTTTTTTTTTGTTTTTTGTTTTTTGAGACAGGGGTTCTCTTGTAGTCCTGGCTGTCCTAGACTCGCTTTGTAGCCTAGGCTGGCCTCGAACTCACAGAGCTCTGCCTGCTTCTGCCTCCCTAAGTGCTGGGATTAAAGGCGTGTGCCACTGCACCTGGCTTAGTTTCTTTCTTTCTTTCTTACCTTTTTTTAAAGAAATAATTTATTTAATTTTTATGTTACGTGCAGTGGTGTTTTGCCTGTGTGTATACCTGTGTGAGGGTGTCAGATCCCCTGGAATTGGAGTTACAGACAATTGTGAACTGCCATTGGGTGCTGGGAATTAAAGGCCACCTCTCAGCTCCAACTTTGATATCTCAAATAGCCATGAATTTTAGTGAATTGCTTACAAATAAGTAGCAGTTACAAAATGCAAATTAGTACCCTAAGCATAATACAAGTGTAATGGATGACTTTTTTCTATTAAAAAAAAATTTTTTTTAATGGGAATGTGTAGATTTCTGTCCCAGGGGAGTTTAACATTTAGATTTGCTTTTATAAGAGAATGCTCTTTGAACTATGCATATCATAAGCAAACATTTAAGCTTTTGGCCTGGTATTAGGGGGAACCTGAGGGAACGAATAGATGAAATGTTGAAGATATTTGTCTTCTGGATGAAGAGAGTTGGTGAGGACCAAGTTGCCTAGGTACCTTAGACGAATTCCTTGATTTTCTACCTTCAGGATATACATGTTACTTATCTTATACTTTGACCCCCACAAGGATGGGAGCATCAGGGTGTTAGATGAGGAAAATAAGACTGCAAGATTATCTTTGTTTGCAGCTTCACCCTCAAATTGTCTTTTCTGAGGCACACTCTATTTTTTTTTTTTTTTTTGCTAACTTCTAAAATTTTTGATAGTAACAGAAATAGTAATGAAAAGGAAACATGTAAATTGTTCTCCTTGTATCTTTTTTTTTTTTTTTTGCTCCTTGTATCTTTGTGACAAATCCCTTTGTGATGACAGGAGTCATGGGCATGGCTGTGTAATGTTGCAGGTTTTTGACAAGAACATCTTGTGCTCTTTTCCTTTACATTTGCATGAATAGGTTTTTAAAGTCCACGATTACTTTTGACGTCATAAGAGGCCAGCAGGAAAGCAATCCCTGGTCCTTAAGGACCACTGCCCTGCCCCCATACATACACCATTGTAGGGATGGTCAGGGTTGGCAGGGCTGGGGCTCTCAGTGCTGTACTTGAGCGTAACCATCAGTTAACTTATATGAAATGCTATGTGAGTGATACACCTACTCCCAGGAGGAAGTGTTACGCTTAAAAGGTTGATTGGCTAGAATATAGGAAGCTATTAAATGTGTAAAACCTCTTCACATTATGCCAAGTGACTGCATATTACATGGTCGCCTTGATGTAAAAAGTCCAGAAAGCATTGCAGTGGTTCTTAATAATGAGGATAGGAAGTAAGCATAGTACTTTACTGTTTAATAGATGAAAAGACAGTGGCATTAGTCATGACAGGGAGCCGCTGTGCTCGAGGCTCTGCTGTTCTCCCGACCCTACATAGCAATTCGGTGATTCTTCAGTAGTGAAAAGGGTCACCTGAACAGACATACGACCCAATGTTTTCCTGTTTTATGACCAGCCTTTGTATTGTCTGTGGGTTTCAGCACATTAATCTACAGGCACCCAACTCTATTCACTACTTAAGCGTTTTCTGGGTTGGGGGCACACGCCTGTAATCCTAGCCCTTGGGAGACAGAGGCAGGCGGATCTCTGCGTTCAAGGCCAGCCTGGTCTACAAAGTGAGTTCCAGGACAACCAGGGCCACACACAGAGAAACCCTGTTTCTAAACAAACAAACAAAAAACAAAAAAAATTAAGTGTTCAAATTGGGGCAGTGATGTAGTCCTTGTTGCTAATCTCCCAACCTTACCTTCCTTCGCCAGTTTTCTAATAAGCACATATACTATTTATTTATTTATTTAATGTGCACTGATTGGTGTTTTGCCTGCATGTATGTCTGTGTGAGAGTGTTGGATCCCCTGGAGCTAGAATTGTAGACATTTGTGAGCTGCCATGTGGGTGCTGGGACTTGAACCCAGGTTCCCTGGAAGAGCAGCCAGTGCTCTTGACCGCTGAGCCATCTCTCCAGTTATTTATTTAATGCTGTGCTGCTTGGTTTACACTGTAGCTAGGTGGCTGGCTATATTTTTTCAAGAAATACCATCTCTTATGTCCTTGTGTGGTGAAGCATCTTCTGGGTATATTCCAAGGAGTGGAATAGCTGGGTGTTGAGGAAGCCCTATTCCCAGTGTTTGAGAAAGCGAAGCGCCAGATAGATTTCCAAAGTGATTGTTCAAGTTTGCACTCCCACCAGCAATGAAGGAGTGTTCCTCTCTCCCCACATCCTCACCAGCATGTGGGGTCACTTGAGTTTTTGATCTTAGCCATTCTGATGGGTGTAAGATGGAATCTCAGAGTCGTTTTGATTTGCATTTCTCTGATGACTAAGGGTGTTGAGCATTTCTTTAAGTGTTTCTCAGCCATTCGATATTCCTCTGTTGAGAATTCTCTGTTTAGTTCTGAGCCCCATTTCTCAATTGGGTTATTTGGTTTGGTGGTGTTTAATTTCTTGAGTTCAATCATGTTCAAAGCGGCCTTATTCATAATAGCCAGAACCTGGGAACAACCTAAATGTCCCTCAGTAGAAGAATGGATGAAGAAACTGTGGTACATTTACCCTATGGAATACTACTCAGCCACTAAAAAAATCCCGAAATTTGTGGACAAATGGATGGAACTAAAAACGATCATACTGAGTGAGTTAACCCAGAAGCAGAAAGACTCACAGGGTATATACTCACTTTTAACTGGACACTAGCCCAAGAGGCATGTCCCATGATAGTCTTCACCTACCAGGGGATTGGGATAGATGTAGGGACCTCCTATTGGGACTCTAGGTGAGAAAAGTACGGGAGAATGGAGAAATAGAAGGATCCAGAGGGTCCTAGAAACCTACAAGAAGAACATCAAGATGGGTGAAACTGGGCCCAGGGGGTCTGCTCAAACTACTGCACCAACCAAGGACAATATGTGCAGTAAACATTGAACTCCTTCTCAGATCTAGCCTACGGACAGGACATTCTCCACACTTGAGTGGAGAGTAGGAACTGACTCTGACACAAACTCTGGTGCCCCATATTTGACCACCTCCCCTTGGTGGGGAGGCCTGGTGGCACTCAGAGAAAGGATAGACAGACTACCAAGATGAGACTTAATAGCCTCTGATCATATAGTGGGGGAGGAGGTCCCCCAGGTCACTGATATAGGGGAGGGGAATAGGGTGAATACAAGGGATGGGATAACAATTGAGATGTAATCTAAATTAATTAAATAGAAAAAGAAATACCATCTTTGATATTAATTCTGTTCTGTCTCCGTCTTCTCTTTCTGTCTCTGTGTCTCTCTGTACCCTCAACAATAAACCAAAGAAGAAAAGTCCATCAAACTTACCTTGAAATGCAATTCCTAAGACATCTAAAAGTGCTTTAACACTTCTGTACACTTAAAAACATCTCCTTCCTCCAAAGGAAACCTGTTGTCTTGTAACAGTCACTTTGTGGTGACTAGGTGACCACTGGGACACCTCTGGGCATTTCAAAGGAATGGGGCCGTGGAATATGTAGTCTTTTGTAACTAGTTTTTTTCCCATAACATAATGTATTTAAGGTTCATACATGGTGTGGTATGGCTCAAAACTTTTCTCCCTTTCTTTGGTGTGTGTGTGTGTGTGTGTGGTGTGTATGAGAACACAAATATATGCAATGTATACACATACACATGTATGTAGGTATACATGTACATGTGTGTGGACACCAAAGAACAACCTTAGATATTTTACCTTGGGAGCTGCCATTCACCTTTTTTTTTTTTGAGATTGGGTCTTGATATCCTGGAACTCACACATTTGCCTAGGCTGGCTGGCCAGCAAGCCCCACAGCTTCCGGTGTCAGCTCCCCAGCACTGGGGTTGTGCTGTGTTCACCATGTGAGCTTTCCATTTGGGTTCTGAGGGTCAGACTGGGGTCCCTGTGCGTGTGCCGCAGGGGTTATCTCCCCTGCCCGGGCATGCTTCCTTTCCCCTCACTGCCAGACAACCAGATCGTGTGGTTTGCCTGCTTGTCCACTCACAAATGCAACACCCTTTTATGAACAGTGCTGCTGTGAACTGTGAGTGTCTTCTCCAATTGGATGTACGCCTTCATGCAGTTTGGTATGTATCTAGGAGTAAGCGTTCTAGGTCGCAGAGCAACTGCCAGATCATTTTCTGAAACAGTTGCACCATTATTATCTGTAGTTTGGGGGGGGGACTCCCGCTTTTTCCGTATCCTTGGCAGTGCTTGTCGTCTTCTGTCTAGCCGATGTACAGTGGTATCATAGCCTTCCCTGATGCCTAATGATGCTAGGCATTGTCTCACGGCCTTATTTATTGCTGTTTGTTTACTTTCTTGAAGAATGCATATTAAGATCCTGTGCCTGTGTTTTTTAAATTATGGAGCTGTGTGAGTTCCTTATACATTGTAGACAGGGCACATATCAGATAAATGATTTGCAATATTTGCCCCCACTTCTGTGGATTTTTTCCTGTCTTGATGGTGTTTAGCGTATATTCTACATTCTCCTGTTTTCTAGTGTTAATGTGTACATTGGGGCTTTGACTCATTTTGAATTTGCTCTTGTATATAGTAGAGGTACTCATTTCCTATTTAAAATTATTTTGTTTTAAATGTATTTAAGAGCCAGATGTAGTGGACCATGCCTGTAATCTCAGTGCTTGGGAGGGTGAGACAGAGGATCACTAAAGTTCCAAGCCAGCCTGGGCTACACAGTGAGTTTCAGGCTAGCTAGCTTGGACTACAGGGCTAAGTACCTGCCTCCAACAATGGGGCTCAATGGTTTAGAGCACCTGTTGGTTCTTGCACAGGACCTGGCTTTGATTCTCAGCATCCACATAGTGACTTACAACTATCAGTAACTCAGTTCTAGGAGATTTGACACCTAATTCTGACACAAGGTGCACATACCTACATGCAGGCAAAACACTCATAAAATAAGATAAATCTAAATCAATAAACACTTTAAAAACACTTCTGAGGGCTTGACTGCAGCTGCCAGACATTTGGATGCTGTCTAAACAGTTACTTGGCCTACTTACTTCTGTGTGGGTTTTGTTCTCTTAGAAATCTTTTTGACTGTCCTACTGCCTCCTCCCTTTCTTTCTTTTTATGAAGGAGTTGTACTGTTCAAGTTGGCCTTGAGCTCCAGGGCTGAGATCCTCCTGCCTCAGCATAGCTGGGACTTTACGTGCTTGTCTGACCTGCCTCTAGATATGCTGTCTGTTTTGATGGAAGTTCATGTAGCTTACACCCAGTGCTGCAAACTAGGATGCAAAATTTGGAATGGTGGTTGCTGGGCGTGGTGCACATGCCTCTTATAAAGCCAGCACTCAGCAAGCAGAGGCAAGTGGATCTTTGTGTAGGCCAGCCTGGTCTACACAGCAAATTCCAGGACAGCCAGAATTACATGAGGAAACCCTGTGTTGGGAACAAAACAAAACAAAAAAACAAAACACGAGTTCTGGAATAACAGAACTCCTTGGCCTCAGTGATACCTGCTCCCGTTGACCAGCATTCAGTCCCTGTGCCAGTCTCTGTTGTCCTTTAGGTCACATGGTTAACGTGATTTGTATGTGACAGATCATGGCAATGGCAAGTGAAAGTGTGTGCTCAGTTTTAAATTGTCTGTCTAAAATGAGAGCCCCCTGCTTCAGTTTCCTTAGTCATGTAGAGCTGTGGGTGGCATTGTGATGCGTCAAAGATAAAAGCGGCCACACTTGGTGTTTCCTCAAGGTTGCTACCTCTCAGGTGGAGCAGGAGTGAGGTTCTGAGCTGAAGGCCGGTCTGATACCCTGATAGTCACTAGGCATAAAGATGATGGCCATGCCGGATATCAGAGCATCCACCCTTCACCTGGGAAATATAATGGTCAAGAAAGAAACAACACAGTTTCATGGCAGGAGCAGTATGTCCTGATGTGTTTCCTAGGCTGGCTTAAACAACAATGAGGACTTGAGGAATTGATTTCCCTGAGGAATTGATTACCCTGTAGCGTCTGCCATTAAAAGCAAAGTTTTGGGCCTATGGCCTTTTTGGTCTCATAATTCACCTCTGCATGTCCAGAAGGGACATGCAGTCAAACATTTGTTTTTCTATGTTAACTCGGGAATGACAGGGCTTGGAGTAGGTCTGTTCCAGACCGTTGTAGGAAATGCTGTCTGCCATGGAGAATCTGGTGTTTATGCTTTCACCGTCTCTCAGGAGGACCAGTTACAGACACCTCAGGAGCTGCATGTGGCTAATGGTCACCAGTACATCTGGATGAGGACAGTGCTATGATATTCTCAAATACCTGAGCAGAGATGTCTGAAGTAAAAGGTGCTACCTAGCGAAGGGCAGGCCCCAGGACAAGTTTCTGCAGTTACCAGCAACCCAGTGTGAGGCTAGGGTCACAGCTGGAAGGACATCCACAACTTACATAGGCCAAAAGCCTTTTTTAGTGAAAAGTTACAGAGAGGAAAGCTCTATTTATAGCTGTTTAATATCTGTCAATCAACCCATCCATCCATCCGTCCATCTGTCAGTCTAGAGTGTGTGCTGAGAGTTGAACAGAGTTGACCCCCCAAGGCTGTGCATGCCAGGCAAGCACTCTACCAGATTATTTACATTGAGTCAACTTTAGGTATAGATAATGAGAGCAGGAATACAAAGAGGAGGGAGTTTTGAGATAGGCAAACGAGAAGCCTAAGTACTGGTTGCTTTGTGGTAGTCTGGGATTTAATTCAAACCTTCAGTATCCATTAAGAAAAGTGGAAGCCGGGAGTGGTGGTGTACTTCTGTAATCTCAGCACTCAGGGAGGCACAGCAGGTGAATCTTTGTGAGTTCGAGGCCAGCCTGGTCTACAAATCAAGTCCAGGACAGCCAAGGCTACACAGAGACCCTGTCTTGAAAAAACAAAACAAAACCCCAAAACAAACAAAAGAAATATGGAACAGTTTTTGTTAATTTGGCCCGTTATTATTAACTGAGTAACTTCCCTTGCCTTTTCTCTCCATCCTTAGCACTTAAATTACTAAGTGTGAGATACCTTAGAACGCTGTCAAGTTAAAGCAGATGGCTTTTGCTCACTGTGAGGTACAGCATGTGAGATTAAAGAATGGTAAAGCAGGCACCTAAAGCCTCCATTACCAGCAGTCATTGTTGTAAATGGCTTGTCTTTGCCGCTTCTATCCCGTACGTAAAATTTGAGCCCCAATTACTTGCAAACTTTTAGATGCCTAAAGTTTTTCCAATTCCATACCAATCAAATTGTGGGCATGTTGTGAATAAGCTTGCACATCAAAAAGCTCGTGTGGGCTCGTTCTGAAGAATAGGTCTGAAAGGAGGAGATCGAAGAGTGAGGAGGCTCTTGTAGCTAACAGTGAGAAATATGGGGGCTTGGTTTGGGGCTGCGGTGATACCAGGAGTGTGGACTAAAACGTGGGGCCAGCATGGTGGAGGCAGGTTTTGTTTTCTTAGCTGTGTCTCTTCTAAGGAGGGTTAGATGTGAGGTGCCCCTGGAGGAAGCAGTAAATGCGCGGGCTACAGGACAGCTGAGGCATGCTTCTGAGAAAAGGAAGAAAGGGAAAAAGGAGCTTAGGTAGGAAGAGGATGGATTTTTTTCTCTTATACGCTTTGTCAAATTCTTATAAAAACTTGAACTTTAGGGCATATCAACACAGGAGAATACAAAAGGCTAAAATTATATTTGTTTTCTCTTCCACTTTTAGGAGGGAAAAGTAAAACTAACAGTTATTAGCAGCAATTGTGGATCAGTAATTATGTTGGAGGATCAGTACACACACACACACACACACACACATTCTCTCTCTCTCTCTCTCTCTCTCTCTCTCTCTCTCTCTCTCTCTGAGCCAATAAATATCCATTCTTCTCCTCCTGCTCCTCCTCCTTTTTCTTCTGGTTTTTCAAGAGAGGGTTTCTCTGTGTATCTGTGTAGCCTTGGCTGGCCTCAACTCGCTTGTAGACCAAGCTGGCCTCAAACTCATAGCAATCCGTCTGCCTCTGTCTCCCGAGTGCTGGGATTGAAGGATGCACCACTACGCCCAGCACATTCATGCTTCTTATTTTTTTTATTTTTATTTTTATTTTTTGGTTTTTCGAGACAGGGTTTCTCTGTGTAGCCTTGGCTATCCTGGACTCACTTTCATTCATGCTTCTTAAAGTCTATCCCAGCAGATTTTATATAATATCCTCATGGAAGCTAACTTTTACAGAGTTAAAATGAGATGCAAAATGGTGGAAACATTGTGTTCCATCTGCTTTGGGTTTCATGACTAGAGACGCTCCTTCAGGTGATGAGAGTTCATTATAGAGATTCCTAGGAGAGGGAGGAAGCTCGCTGCAGTCCTCTGTAATTTAAAGACAGTCTCCACTGGCGAGCCAGCTTAGCAGTTAAGAGCACTCACAGCTCTGGGTTTGGTTCCCAACACTCACTTGGTGGCCCACGGCAGTCTGTAACTCCAGTTCCATGGGATCTGATGCCCTTGTCAGGCCTCTGTAGGCACCAGGCACACAGCTGGTGCACATACACACAGGCGAATGCACCCTGTAGTAGCAGCAACAGCAACAGCAGCTTCTGGAGGAGGGGGGGTTATAAGGTGCTGCCCCAGTCCCTTCCTCCTCCACACTCCGTGCCCTTCCTGAGGCAGTGTGAGCCATGTTTCCTGAACTCAGTGTTTATAAAGTGTGGAAGTAGAGCTGCCCCAATTCAAAGGAAGATTGATGGCTGCCTCTCTCACACTGCTTCCCACTTGCCCCTCTACTCTGAGGCTTTTCTGAGGAACTCACAGCAGGACTTTGTAATAAAGGTGTCATTGCTCACGTTACAACACTGGGCTATTGCCCACTTTCCCTTCCTTTGCTCTGGTGAGTGATTGGTAAGTTCCCCTCTGAGGTCCTGTCTACTGCACACTGCTCCCTTCCAGGCCACTCAGGATGTTTTTTGAGACAGGTTTTTTTTGTGTGTGTGTGTAACAAGCCCTGGCTGTGATTTGTAGACTAGGCTGGGCTTGAACTCACAGAGATCCACCTGTTTCTACCTCTGAGTGCTGGGATTAAAGGAGTGTGCCACCACACCTGGCTTTGTATTACTTTTTAATGACATGTGTATGTGTGTGCCTGCATGTGGGCTGGTGCCTATGGAGGCCTAGGGTTTGGATTCCCTGGAGTTGGAGCTGCAAGTGGTTGTGAGCTAAACTCCAGCTCTCTAGACAAGCAGTGTGTGCTCTTACAAATGAAACCATTTCTTCAGCCCTCTAAGAATATTAAAAACACAAAATTTCCTTCACAGCCAGCTCTAAAGATGGTTGTATTTGGCTGCATAGAAGATTTATCTTTTGTGTCTGAGTGGTGCCCAGGGAGGGCGGAAGAGGGCATTGGATCCTCTGGAACTGGTCGTGGTTGTGAGCTGCCGTGTAGGTACTGTGAGCCAAACCTGGGTCTCTGCAAGAGCAGCCAGTTCTGTTAGCCACCGAGCTATCTCCCTAGTCCCCATGGCCACTTTCTAATGACAGCATCTCTTCCTGTGACTGGCATCGGCTTTGCTGTTCCTTACTTGTGGCAAAGTTCATGGTTCCTCTTCCGTCTCCTTAAGGACTAGGATGTGGCTGGATTGGTGAGCAGCCATCCAATCTAGACTCTTCTGTTGGGTTCCCAAGTGCCCTTGCTTCTAGTTCTGAAGATGGTTCCGTTTGGCAGGGAGGAGACGGCCTCATCTTTTCTCATGTCCTAAGGCAGTAGGATCACACAGCACCAAGGCTGAGGAAGCATTACTGCTGGTCGTTTCCCTACCAGCAGTGGTTGAGGGTGATTTGACCAATTCACCTGGGACATGCTGTATTTTATTAAATTGTCAGGAACTAAGGAAGATTTATTTTGTTATCCTTGTTGGTGATAATGACAGCAGCCACGGGTACCACTGAGTGCTTTTCATGTGCAAGAAACTGTGTTACCATTAGCAACACATGAGCAGCTTGAGGTACAGTTGAAGTATGAAGCTCTGGGTCCCAGGTTCCTGTCTTCTAAGTGGAATCTGAATGGTCAGCTAGCTTTCCAAGTGATGGAGACGCAGCCCATAGCATGTCATGCCAGGTCTACAGTGGGGCAAAGTGATGACGTGACTTAGGTGACGTGAGTTAGGGGTTCAGAGCTACTCACTGGTGGAGTCCTTCACCAGAGCTCTTGCCTGCTAGAGAGCAGTACCCAAGGTGTGTTTTGTTTTGTTTTTTCGAGACAGGGTTTCTCTGTGTAGTCTTCGATGTTCTGGACTCGTTTTTATACACCAGGCTGGCCTTGAACTCACAGGGATCCATCTGCCTCTGCCCTCCAAGTCCTGGGATTAAAGGCATTCACCACCATGCCCAGCCAGTACCCAAGTTTTGAAGTGTTAACATGTCCCGTATTAGAGGCACACAATACATGGCTGTGTCTAGATATCAGTGTCAGCTTTTATGTTACACATTTGTGACTCAACAGCAATGACCTACAAAGACAAGACACAGGGCCTGGCTCTGTTAGCCACGTGGATAGTTTGTGGGGTCAGGCTCCACCCCGGCAACCAAAGGGGAAGTACTCTGCTGGACCCTAGACTACCAAGGTGGATACAGGACACTAAGAAATGCCTGGTGTGGGAGAGTGGGAGGGATTCCAATGGAGGACTGAGCACCCAGGAGAGCATTGAAAATACAATGAAGCTACACTTCCTTGAAAGTAAAGACACAGATTAAAGGCATCCGGAGCTAATGGTATTAGATGTAAAATGTGGTGACTGGCAGGAACTCCATTTTCATATTGCATCTTGGTTTGTAAGTGAAATAGTAACTAAAGTTAAGTGACGTCCACAAAGGTTTGGCAGGATAGTCTTGGCTCTGCTTCAGTAGTTAGAATGGCTGCAGGTCTGTGCGTGTGCCACTTCAGCTCTTGAGAGCGTCGGTATTTGGAGGTTAGTAAGTATAGGAAGCTGGTGTATTCCTTTGAGTCAATGAAAGAACACATTTCCCAGAGTTCCTCTTTAGGGCTCTGCTTCCCAGTTTCTATCGGACTGAATCAGAAACAGTGACACTCGGAGTGGGGCTCACTAGTTTAGATTTTATTAAAACCTTTCTAGGTGGTTCTCTGTATGCTAAAGCTAGAGATCCAGTGACACAGATGAGCTGTGTTGTCGAAGGAAAGAGTTTTATTTTCATTATATTGAATAGGAAGCATTTTATTCCCCTAAGTATCAGGGCTCCTAATCATCAGCATTCGAGCCTGTACTCTTAAAGTTGATTTAAATATAGTCTTCACTGGGAAGCCGTGGCTGACCTGATCTAGCTGTGTAAACTAGCTGGGCCTTGGATTCAGAGACACTTGCCTTGGAGTGCTGGGAATTCAGGCATGCGCTGCTGCATCCAGCATCTGTCCTCTGAGAAGGCCGTGTGGGCATTGGGGTCACCTGAGCAGGTGCCGGCTGCACATGAGAAGAGACTGGTAAGTAAAGCTTCAGCTTTATCGGCATCTCCACACTACCTGTAGTTACTCAGATGAGTTTGAAGTTGGACATGCTAGCACATACTAGTAATCAATCCCAGAATGCAGCAGGCCCCTGAAGGCAGATCCCCCACTGCTGGGAGTCTCACCTAGAGTGGCTCCCCTATAGACTTCCTGAGGCGTCCCCTATGCCAAGTCTCTGGCATGTCCCAGAGATGCCCCCTACCCCTGATTTCTGTTCTTTCACCTGGCCCTCTGTCCTGCTCTCCCTGCTCCTAACCCTCCTCTGCTCCTCCCCCCCATCCCCCCCCACCCGGTTCCCTTTCTCAACCCACCTCCAATGCCTACTTTATTTCTCCCTCAACTGAGTGGGATTCAAGCATCCTGCCGTGGGCCCTCCTTACTGGTCCTAGGCCCCCTCTACATATGTAGCAGATGCACAGCTTGGTCTCTGTGTGGGCCCCTAGCAACTGGAGGGGGGCCTCTCTGACTCTGATGCCTGCCTTTGGGTCCCATTCTCCTAATTGGGCTGGGCTAGCCTCAGTGGGGAGAGGCTGCACCTAGTCTGGAAAAGACTTAATATGCCAGGGTGGGTTGGTACCCATGGGGGACCTCCCCCTTTTCTGAGGAGAAGGAGAGAGAAAAAAGGGGCAGAGGGGTGTGTGTGGGGAGGGGGACTGGGAAGAGACGGGGGGGGGGCTGTGATCAGGATGTAAAGTAAATAAATTAATTAAAAAAATAAATTTGAGAAACACATAGACGTTAGAATTTCAGAGAATTACTTTGTTTAAAATTGATTTATGAAGCCGGGCATGGTGGATGCCTTTAATCCCAGCACTCGGGAGGCAGAGGCAGGCGGATCGCTGCAAGTTCGAGGACAGCCTGGTCTACAAAGCAAGTCTAGGACATCCAGGACGACACACAGAAACCCTGTCTCAAGAAACCAAAACAAACAAACAAAATCCAAAATTGATCTATGAGTATATAGTATATAATGACTATATCCCAAGCCAAGTGTGGTGGTGTGCACCTTTATCTCTGCTCTAAGCAGGTGGAGCCCAGCTAATGCATTTGTAGGCTAGCCAGGGCTACCCAGTGAGCCTGACTCCAAGCAGAATATTTATCTTTCTGGGGCACATTCTGCCTTTGTCATTTATTTTTTCAACAAACTTTGTTGTCAGATAATAAGTATTTCATGGCTCCAAATTAAAGCTCTAATGGAGGTCTGTGCAGCGCAATCTGGCTGCTAAACCTGGGACTCAGGGTCCCTTCCTCTCCAATAGGGAATCACTGAGGCTAGTTATTGGGTTTTTGGAGAGATGGCTCAGAGGTTAAGGACACTGACTGCTCCTCCAGAGGTCCTGAGTTCAATTCCCAGCAACCACATGGTGGCTCACAACATCTATAATGTGATCTGATGCCCTCTTTTGGCCTGCAGGTGTTTGTGTAGGCAGAACAATGTATACATAATAATAAATAAATAAATCTTTAAAAAAATGCATACTCACTTTTACTTTCTTTCTCATAACCAACGTTTTGCTCATACTCTTCCTTTTTTCACATCACGGCAGTTTACATGTCCCTTTATACAACTTTAAGGCTGCATGTGACTCAGCTGCCGTATGTTATGGGCGTATGTACATGGGCCATCGTCTATTGACAGACAGACAGACAGACGTCTCCATCTAGCCTTCTCTATGGTCACTAATACTTAGCCAGTATGTCCTTGACTGGCTTCCTAGGAGGGACACCAGCTCACAGGATAAATGTAGATGTAATTTGGCCTCATACTGCAGCGGTTGCAGTTTCTGTTCCTGTTAACCAGGTCATGAATCCCTGGTTCCTCTGTAGCGTTTGAGAGTGCAGACTTACGGAGTGAGTGTTTCTGGCTGAGAGATGAAGTGCTATTATATTAGTAAACTTTTAATTAATTTTCTCTTGTGAATGGGATTAAATAGCTTTTCATCTCCATTCTGAGTGATCATTGTAGTTTTACTCTTCTAAGGAAGTGGGTTTGGAGGATCCTTCTGAGTGTGTCTGTTTAAAAGTTACAATACTTAACGGAAGAAGGTTACGTCTGATTAAACACAGCAAACCAGAGAACCTGCTGGCTTTTCCCTCTTTATTTTTGAAAAGTACTTATTACTTTTTAAGTTATACACAACAATGAGTTGTTACGGCTTTTTCTTTTATCTTTCTTTTTTTTTTTTTTTTTTTAAGATTTATTCATTTATTTATTATATATACAATGTTGTACCTGCATGTACACCTGCACACCAGAAGAGGACACCAGATCTCATTATAGATGGTTGTGAGCCACCATGTGGTTGCTGGCAATTGAACTCAGGACCTCTGGAAGAGCCATCTCTCCAACCCCATGGCTTTTTCATACACACCCATTTTGCTGTGTGCTCCTGTCTTCCCCCACCCCTGCTGGCTCTTCTCCATGTCCCAAATGTTGCTGGCATCTATGCCACATGTACTCTGTTCCCTCATTCTCGCTTGCCCCTTCCTGTAAGTCCTCTTCCCCATCTCCTGATCCCTCTCTAGTTTCATGAACTGCACATGTGAATACACATCCACATACCTATAAATATAAATCTAGATTTGGTGTATGAGAGAAACACAGGCCTTTCTCTGTGTCTTGCTTATCTTACTAACCTGGTGATGCCCAGTTCTATTTACTTTTAAATGTTGTGATTTAATTTTTTTTTTATGGCTGAATATAACTCTGACACTTTCTTTATCCTTCATCTGTTGCCGGGTGTGTAGGTTTTCTGGCTTGTCACTGTGCCTAGTTGAGCAGTAAAAGAGAACATGCAAATGCATCTGTGGCACGTTGACTCAGAGTCCTCGTATATGTCTAGGTGTGGGGCTGCCTCTTCTGGAAGTTTTATTTTCAGATCTTTGTTCTTTTTTGTTTTGTTTTGAGACAGGGTTTCTCTGTGTAGCCCTGGCTGTCCTGGCTCCCTTTTGTAGACTAGGCTGGCCTCGAACTCACAGAGATCTAGCTGCCTCTGCCTCTGCCTCCTGAATGCTGGGATTAAAGGCATGAGCCACCATGTCTGGCTATTTTGGATCTTTTGAGGGACTGCATACAGGTTTCTGTAGTGTCTATGCCAGCTTGAGTTCTTACCAGCAGTTCATGACGGTTCCTCTTTCCCCTCGTCATTGTCAGCCTTTATTATCACTTGGTTTTTCCAATGGTGGCCATTGTGACTGGGGAGCAAGGGACTTTCATTTCCCTGGTGGCGAAAGGCACAGGAGACTGGCTTAATTACTTTGGCCATTTGTATTCCTTCTGTAAAGCACTGTAGTCACTTCATTTGGGGCCCCATTTATTGATCGAATGGATGATTTTGAGAGATGCTGTTTTTAATTTTGTTTTAATCCCCTGTCTGATGTAGGAAGCAAAGGTTTCCTATGGAGAAAACTACCCCCCCTTACTCTGGTGGTGGTTTCTTTGGCTTACAAAGCCCTTTTATTTCATGCAATCCCTTGTCAATTCTTGGTGTTATTTTCCATCATTATAGCTTTTTCAGAGATACCTTGCCTATGCCTGGGTCTTAAAGTGTTTTACATATGTTTCCCTCCAGTTTCAAAGTTTCAGATCTCATGATAATGTCTTTGATCCATTTGAATTGAACTGTCCTCTGGATAAGACGGCAAGGTGTGGCGGCCATTTGGTTTCTCAAAACAGCACTGTTTTGAGTGCCTGCCGACTTTTCCCAGTGCTGCTTCCGAAAGATGCCTTTGTCAGAGATTAGGTGAGCGCAGTGGTGTGGGCTTCCTCCGGGACCTCCGTTGTACCTGCTGGTGGAGTCTAGTTTCTCTTACTGTAGAGCAGTTTGAGATCAGGACTGTGATCTTCCAGCATTGCTTTTGCTGCTCAGGACTCCTGTGGCTGTTGGGGCTTTTTGTGCTTCCTTATGAATTTAAAGATTGTTCTTTAGTTATGTGATTGTCCCTGGGATTTTGATGGGGATTGCACTGAATATATACATCACTTTTAATAATACACTTACAGTTTATTCTGCCAGTCCATGAGCATGGGAGTTCTGATTGCCTAGTCCTCTTCAATTTCATCTTCCGTGTTTCCAAGTTTTCATTACAGAGAGCTTTTACCTCTTTGGTGAGGTTTATTCCTGGGTGTTTTATGTTTTTGAAGCCATTTTTAATGAGTTTTTGTTTGTTTCTGGTCATAGAACAGCTACAAATTCTTATCTTTGTTGCATTGCTGGAAGTGTTTATGAGGTCTAAGACTTTGTAGTGCAGCCCAGAGTATCATCTATGGATATCAATACTTTGAGTTATTCATCTTGCTTTATTCTTCTAGGTAAGACAAAGATAATTGAACCTTGTTTTATAAATTTTTATTATTTGTGTGTGTGCACTTGGGTGCACGTGCCGTGCTGTGCATGTGGAGGTCAAAGGTTAGCTTTTGTGAAGTTCTTTCTCTCGTGCCTTTGTGTGGTTTCCAGGGATCAAACAAACACAGGCTGTCAATCAGTCGCCTTTCTCCACTGAGCCAGGATGTGTTTTTGACTGAGTCAAGCTTCCTCTGCATAAATTAGGTTTCCATCTGAGGTTGTCTGAGAGGGGTTAGCTGCTCCCTGTGGCTCTGTTGATGGCTCTTCTGGGTCACTGCTCCACCTTTTCTTTCCCTTGTAGGTGTGTCAGCGTGTCTTGCTGCTTTGCATTCTCCGGTCCCTTTGTTAGTGATGGATGCTTCCTCTGCTCCTGTGAGGAGGATTGCCTTTGTTTTCTGAGTATAGCGTTTTCATACATGGTAGTAGCTTGGTTGTCACAAATGGCTTCAGCTTGTACTGTCTTGAAATGTCCTTGTCTCTCCATCAGTTTTTGTTTGTTTTAGTTTTTTTGAGACAGGGTTTCCCTGTGTAGCCTTGGCTGTCCTGGACTCGCTCTGTAGACCAACTGGATTCAAACTCACAGCGATCCTCCTGACTCTGCCTCTGAGTGCTGGGATTAAAGACGTGCACCACCACCTCTCAGCTTCCCCATCAGTTTTTAAAAGGTGGCCTTCGCTATCTAAAGCAATCTTGATTGGTATTTGTTTACCTTTGGAGTGCATGTTCTGTGCTTCTGTGGCTACTTTGGTTTCTGGTTGGAGATCTGATGTGTTTGCCTTTGTAGATGTGTTGGTGTTTTCCTCTTAAAGCTGATTTATTTTCTTTTATTTTCAGATGTTCGGGACTGAACCAGTGTTGTGCATGGTGGCCATGTGCCCTCCCACTGAGCTGCACCATAGACCCCTTTCATCTTTGCTATGTTTCTTTGCTTGGCATTCTTCTCTGTGATAGTTGTTTGGCGCCTAAATGCTCTTTGTGTTGGGGGCCGTTTCCTCTTCCAACGCTGGTAAAGTTTTTGGAATGATTTCATGGAGTAGATTGTTTATGCTTTTAGATTTTATCTTAGTCCTTGGTTCTTGAGTGTGGCTTCTTGAACGTTCCCAGAGTTATAGTAGCGTGGTTTGTATCGTTGTTGTTATTATTTATTATATTAATGATGTATATTTGTTGGTCTTTTTGTATTTTGGGGAGTGCTATGTCTTCTAGTTTTTATTTTTCCCCATTTTTGCTTGGTTTACGTGAGTCCTTTCTGGTGCAGTGTCCTTGCTGGCTTTGTATTCCCCGCTTCTGTTTGGAGTGAAGTCTGCTGCAGTAACATAGCAGTTTGATGGCAAACTGTGGTGTGGAGATGCAGTGAGGCGTGGGCCTCACAGACTGAGACACTGGAGAACTTGCTGCCAGGTGCTGCCCTCTTGTCAGAGCCCCAGCTCTTTCTTTTTTCTGTCCCCTACATGGTGGGGCGGTGTCCTGAGGTCAGCCGCAGAAGGTGCTCCTTGAGAGTCTGTTTGAGACTCCTGTGCCCCACTTCTCTCTCATCTTCCTCCTCCTCTCTTTCCTCTTCTCTTTTCTTTCCCTTCCCTTTCCTTCCCCTTTGTTCTTCCTTCCCCTTCCCTTTCTTCCTAGTCTTCTTCCTTCCCTAGTCCTTTCTCTTTTCCAGCTCATCCCTTCTTGCCTCCTTCCTTTTCCCTTCTTCCCCTCACCCTTCCCTCCCTTTCTTCCTCATCTTTTTCCTTTCCCCTTCTCCATTTTTCCTTTCCTAGGCCTCTCTTCCTTCCCCTCTCTCCCCTTCCTTCCCCTTCTTCCTCCCCACTTCTGCTTTGTCTTCCTCTTTATCTTACAGTCTCCCCATGTAGCCTAGGCTAGCCTTGAACTCTGGATTTTCTTGTCTCAGCTTCCTGAGTTTTGAATTAAAGGCAAGTTCCACAACACCTGGCTAGCCAAAAGACCCAATTCGTTGTTGTTTAAGACAGCATGTCACTCTATAGCCTTCATAGGCCTGGCATTTACTATGTAGACCAGGCTGGTCTTGAACTCATAGAGATCTGCCTACATCTGGCTCAGTTCTGGGATTAAAGGTAGGTCCACCATGCCTGACAAAACTCAGTTCTTTTTTCTCTCTTTTTTTCTCTTTTTGTTTTTGTTTTTCCAGACAGGGTTTCTCTGTGTAGTGTGGCTGTCCTTGACTCTAGGCTGGCCTTGAATTCAGAGAGATCCAGATCCACCTACCTCTGTTGGGATTACAGGCAGGTGCCACTGCGCCTGGCCAAAACCCAATTCTTAATTAAAATAGGCCATTTTCATAATGTGGTGGGGAAAGACCTGCATGAAAATCATCATGATTCAGTAGAATCAGTGCTGATAATGATAAATAGCAAGGGCTTTGGGAGCGCTAGGCTTGGGAAGGAGTGCTGGGTAGATGGAAGACTGTTCTGTGCATAACACTTGGATGGACTCCTTAATGAAGAGATGGTTCTAGGCTGACCCTTGTGGGAGAAGGATTCCACTATAGGAAGCATGCAAATATGAGCACTGCCCTAGGTCTTAGAGGGTGCTGGGTGTGGGTGGTGGTGTGGTGGGTATGGAGATTGTAGCTGGGATTTCCAGGTTTGGTGACGGTCTCTTCTCTTCTTTAAACCCTCTTCTAAGGTACGTTAAGCTCAGCAATGCAAGTTGGAAATCTTGATTAAGATGCTTGGGCTTTTGTTTTCTTATTCTCTGGCAGTATCCCTCTTGAAATTCTTCCTGCTCTTTACTCTTTTAGGTAAACATGGCAGGGGAGAAAATACATTGTGCTGCTCTCTCCTGCCCAGGCTGTTGGGCTGCTCTCTCTGGTGCCCAGGCTGTTGGGCT
>OU015758.1:14675183-14688066 GCA_907169655.1 Acomys percivali | reverse complement strand
TGCCCAGGCTGTTGGGCTGCTCTCTCTGGTGCCCAGGCTGTTGGGCTGCTCTCTCTGGTGCCCAGGCTGTTGGGCTGCTCTCTCTGGTGCCCAGGCTGTTGGGCTGCTCTCTCCTGCCCAGGCTGTTGAGCAGGTCTGAAGGCTTCACAGGCGTCCATTCATTCTTGCTACTTGTGTGCCTGTTTTTCTGAAAAGTGCTAGAATGAGCGAGTCAGACTCAGGGTGAACAGGCACTTGTGGGCTTTTCTACCCCTGTGTGGCCCCTGCAGTAGCAGGGCCTGCTCTGAGGGAGTGGATATGCCAAGGGGAGATGACTATGAGACTTGGCCAGGCTGGGGAAATGGGCTACCATGGTCAGAAGCCTTATATAACTTTTCTGAGGAATTTGGATTTAGTCTTAAAGTTGCCAGGGAGCCTTCAAAAAAATCTGAAATGTGTGAAGGGTGAAGGAAGGAAACCACAAAATCCATTTCCACCATGACTTTGTGTTGAAGAAAATGGACTGGGCTTGTACTTCACAGGGCAGTAGGTCCTGGTAGGAACAGTGTCACATGAGAACAGAGATTTTCTTTTTCTTTTTTAAAGGATTTAGTTTATTTTATATGCATTAGTGTTTTGCCTTTGTGTATGTCTGTATGAGGGTAGCAGATCCTGGAACTGGTCTATTGGCACTTGTGAGCTGTAATCTGGGTGCCTGGAATTAAACCCAGGTTCTCTGGGAGAGTAGCCGGTGCTCTTACCCTCAGTGCATGTCTTTAATCCAGCACTGGGGAAGCAGAGGCCAGTGCGTCTCTGACTTCGAGGTCAGCCTGGTCTACAAAGTGAGTTCTAGAACAGCCAAGACTACACAGAGAAACTCTGTCTCAAAAAAGCAAACCAACTAAACCAAAAACCAAACTAAACCAAACCAAACAAAAAGAAACACAGGTTTTTCAGGCCCCACTCTAGAACTGCTGACTCAGTGTGGGCTGGGATGACAAAGTCTGTTTCATTGATTGTTATGTTCACTGATGGTGGACAGGGGCAGCAGGTTCCAGGTTGTGAACTGCACTTCACATGAAGTATGGAGTTGATTTTATTTGGCATGTTCATTACATTTGTGCTTGATACTCATAACCGAAGGAAGCAAAATAGCATTTTGTGATTTAGCAGTTGTTAGGAAAGCTTATTATTCAAAGGTTTGAAAGGCTAAGATAGTGAGCTAATGTATTTGGAAAGGGGGCGGGAACCTAGGGCCACGTAGACAAATAAACTACAGACAAGTAGCCATACTGGGATAGAGTAAGTAAGAAGGTCATAATCTTGACTACCCTAGATGTTGGCTGTATATGACATTGATTGAAATTGGGAAAACTGTTGAAGGTGCTATTTTAAAAAGGGACCCATTCCACTCCTAGAGAAAGAGCTATAGGGGACCAGTGGCAGCTGAGAGAGGGGAAATTGGCTTCCTCCAGGGATGGACTCTCACAGGCGTTATCTGATCTCAGGTGGTCAGCCCTAGATACACAAACATATGGACTCACTAGGTTATATATACACAAGAGAGAGAGAGAGAGAGAGAGAGAGAGAGAGAGAGAGAGAGAGAGAGAGAGAATGTGTGTATCTCTGTATTTCAATCTTTATAGACAGAATAGCAGCTGACTTGTGTTTAACCTAAGTTTTATTTGTTTTTCTTTGAGGACTGTGGATTTAAGTATAATACACACACACACACACACACACACACACACACACACACACACAGAGAGAGAGAGAGAGAGAGAGATTTGTAATAATAATAGAGATCTTATATTTGGGGATAGAACATGAGAGGATATAGAGGAAGGGGCGGGAGTAATATAGATACTTGCTCATGTAGGAAGTTCTCAAAATAATAAAGCATTTCAGAAATACAAAGGAGACTTAGGAATGTAGTGACCAGCTTCTAGGAGGCGAGGCAGTCAGACCACCAGAGTTCAAAGCCAGCCTGGGCTATAGTGTGAGACCCTGTGTCATAACAGGGTGAGGATGGGAGCGGTCTTACAGATGGCGGTTTAATCGGAGCACCCTAGGCAGCCAGCAGCACACAGCTGGTAAGTGAGACCTACTTCAATCTTTGTAGACAGACTAGCACCTCACTTGCGTCCAGCCCAAGTTTTGTTTTCCTTTGAGGGTGTGAGGACCGTGGGTTTAAACGTTACCTTTGTTGGAATACTGAATGCATCTGACAGTTTGCTCTGCTTTGCTCAGTGTCCAAAGGTTCAGATAAAGTAAATATTATGTAACTATTAAAATTGTGTCTTAATAGATAACTCACATACTTTTTCTCTTTCGAATTTTATTCCAGGACCCATCTGTTACCCAGGTGACAAGAAATGTGCCCCCAGGACTTGATGAATATAATCCATTCTCAGACTCCAGAACCGTAAGATTGCTTTTCCTTGTGATTCTTTTAAACGTTTAAATGGAAGTTAAATGGGGGATATTTTAATTATGTTTCTTTTCAGCTGATGGGCTAAGTGAATGTAAAACAAGCTGCGTGAATGTGCACTTTAGAATCTGAAAGTTAGGATTATTTTTCTTTTATGGGAAGGATATTGGTGGTAACTGAAAATTACCATGATGGTTCTAGAGAAGTCCATCAGAGTTTGTCTTCCATGCTGTAAGTTGAAGTGCTAACCCCCATGCTCTCCGGACCTCCTTGCGGCACCTGGAGCATTGGGGGAGCAGGAGTGTGCCTCTTGATGTCCGTGCTGTCTTTGCGGGACTGTGGGCAGTGCTTTCTTATGATGGGGACTGTGTCTGGAACTTGTGACATCTCTGTGCTTGTCGTTTAGTCACCTTCCGCTGTCACAGCTTCCTTCTGGAAATCTGCACGCTCTAGGAAGGGAATGCGCCTCCTCTCAAGATTTAGCTTAGGAGGATGAGACGAGCTCCCGCTGGCGCTCTGCGTCTCTGTGTGCGCATGAGGAGGGTACAAGGGACTGTCTCCTGCCCCCCCTCCCCCCTTAAGGTTGTAACCAGTTACGGTTAGGGCTTCTTATTAAAGCCTTTCTGATTATTTTATTTGACCCAGGTTTTAGAACTATTGAAGTAGCTGTCTCCAGCAAGTAATGTTGTCCTCTGATCTGTGTGGCTATCTTAGACAGTGCCCTCACCAGGTCCCTACGGTGGACATTTGTGACTCTAGAGATGTTAGTCGCCCCATCGACACTTGATTTATACATGTGGATTTTACCATTCTCTCATGATCCTTAGTTGGTGGTTACCTCTTCTTGGTGGATATTTTTCATAGTATAGGTTACTGTGAAAGACATGTGGGTTTTGCTCGGGGATTTCTTCACTGTGTATTTTATTGACTCTATAGTTCCAAAAGAGCTTTGTACAACATTGTGATTAAGAAGAAAAATGTATTTGGTCCTTGTCCCCGGTTTTGGGTATATAGAACCTAAAACTTGTGGAGTTGATGTACGATAATGAGGTGATTGGTGGCTTCGCATCCCTAGGTGCTTCAGGGTGGGTCATGGTCACCAGAGTGCAAGCTTGACTAGATGGCAGGATCTAAGCTTGTGTCATAGTTAGCCTCAGGGATCACCTGGGAAGAGGGAGACCCTGTCAAGTAAGTCCCTCGGTCAGATTGGCCTGGGGTGTGTCTATGAAGCGTCTCCCAATTTTTGATTGATGTAGGAGGATGGGCCACAGTGGGCGCTGCCATTTCTAGTCAGGTAGATCTGGACTGTCTAAAAAAGAGTAGCTGAGGCTGGGTGTGGTGGAGCATGCCTTCAGTCCCAGCACTTGGGAGGCAGAGGCAGGCGGATCGCTGTGAGTTCGAGACCAGTCTGATCTACAAAGCGAGTCTAGGACAGCCAAGACTACACAGAGAAACCCTGTCTAAAAAAACCAAAAAAAAAAGAGTAGCTGAGCCTAGTGCGGTGGTGCACACCTTCATCACTGGAAAGCCAGAAGCAGGCAGATCTTTGTGAATTCAAGGCCAGCCAGGGCTACCTAGAGAGATCCTATCTCAAACCCAACCAACCAACCAAGCGAAATGTGACTTTGGAAGCAGGCCAGTAAGCAGCCTTGCTCCGAGACCAGTGCTTCAGTTTCCGCTCCAGGTTCCTGCCCCAGCTTCCTAGGATGATGCACCAGGAGTAAGTTAAACAAGTAAGATGGAATAAGCCTTTTCTCCCCAATTTGCCTTTTGGCTGGTGGTTTGTTGTAGCAACAGAGAAGCACACTAGATGGAGAGGAGCTGGACTGAGTTAATCAGTACAGCGGCTGCTGATTTACCTCATTATGTCTGTGCAGTGGGCCCTCTCCTCAAGGTGTTGGAAGACTGGGAGGTATAGAAAGACCATGGGAGTCTGGTCCACTTCTCCTCCATGTTCTGCCCATGCATCTTTTCCATTGGTTGGTCCTGAATTGTACGCTTTATAACAAACTAGTAATAGTAAAGTAATATATATTTTTCTAGTTCTATGATTTTTTTTTTCCAGAGAATTCTGAAATGTAAGGAAGAGGTATGGGAAGCTCCTACCCCAGTCCCGTCCCCCCCACCCCCCACCCCCATTTATAACCAGCTGGTCAAAAGTACACCCTGCAGCTTGGAACTTAGGAGGAGCATCTGAAGTGCAGACAGACATGCATTGAACCTGTAGCCTCTGAAATCCATGTCTATCCCTGGGCGGGGGTAGAATCAGAATTGAACTGAATTGTTCAAAGCACTCAGTGGTAACCAGACAGTTGGAGAATTGTTCGGTAGATGTGGGGGGATGCCTCACCCTCATATACTTGATCAGTAACGGATGCAAATAAAGATGAACTTTCAGGGTTGGTGTCTAGGCAGTGGCAGTGGACCTCACAATGTGGGAGGCCCTGGGTTTCATTTTCAGTACCACAAAAAGAAAAAAGAAAAGAAAGCTTTAAATTTTCATCTTAATTTCAAAGCCTTCACTTACCAGCCTCTGTTCAAGTGTAGCACCTGCATCCCAGGACCACTGATACAGCATCTGCATGAAAGGGGTTGGTTGGATCCTGGGAAAGGCCAGTGGTCTCACCTGATGTTGTAATTCACCCATCACAAACAGTGCTGTGGGTATGCAGGGGTCCAGCTTGGTAGCAGCTGTTTAAAGAGCGAGAACGAGGGGCTGGAGAGATGGCTCAGCAGTTAAGGGCACTGTCTGCTCTTCCAGAGGTCATGAGTTCAAGTCCCAGCAACCACATGGCGGCTCACAATCATTTTAATGACATCTGGTGCCGTCTTCTGGTGTGCAAGTGTACATGTTTTCAAAACACTGTATACTTAATAAAAAAAAAAAAGTGAGAATGAGAGCAAACAGCTGTGCTCCATCCACTGTGGAGTCTGAGTGACTTCTGAGGACAGGACACGGCCTCAGGGCTCCTTCACGATTGCTGATAAAGAACAGGAAGTACCAGCACTACTGACAGCTCACTCTGTGCTCTTTTCACAGAGGTAGCTTTAGATTAGTCTTTACACATTTTTATTAAGTTTCTCCTTCTGTGTGTGTGTTGGTGTGTGCTTGGTACAGAATGTTTGCAGCAGTCAGAGGAACACTTGTAGGACTCAGATCCTGAGGCTCAACCCGGGCTTGGGGCCCAGCGGTAGGGCCCTTTTCCCCCCCCCCCCCCCCCGCTGGGCCGTTTGCCAGCCCTAGATTATTCTTTTTCAAGTGTCCGCTTTGTGTGATGAGCCTGTTCCCTGCTTTACTGTAGCAGAGTCCCACAGCAGCATTCCAGATAGGTATTCTGAGTTTCCTTTGGGTTTGATTTTTGTTTGTTTGTTTTTCGAGACAGGGTTTCCCTTTGTAGTCCTGGCTGTCTGGAACTCCTTCTATAGACCAGGCTGGCCTTGAACTCACACAGATCCGCCTGCCTCTGCCTCCTTGAGTCCTGGGATTACAGGTGTGCACCACTGTGCCAAGCTA
Organism: Acomys percivali; assembly: GCA_907169655.1. NCBI lineage: Eukaryota > Metazoa > Chordata > Mammalia > Rodentia > Muridae > Acomys > Acomys percivali. The sequence goes on along the minus strand of OU015758.1, from coordinate 14,682,142 downwards.
AAAGAAGACTTCTTATATGTGATTTGTTGTTGTTCTTGTTAAAACTTTATGGTAGTTAAAGACTATAGAACAAAAAGCCGAATACTTTTATAATTTACACATTGATTCATAAAGTTATACATTCAAGAGTTTTCACAAGATGCCATATAACATAGATAAAGTATCTGCTGCCATAGAAAACTACTGAGCACTTGAGCTGGGCCTAGTCTGAACTGAGATGTTCTGTGACTGCAGTCATCTTGAGTTATGAGAATGACCTATGTTGCTTGAGTAGAAGGTTCTCTAGTGGAGATTATGTTGCATATGGCAGGTAGGCTCGCTGGTCTGCTTTGCTAGAGCAATGATTTGATCCTTGAGAACTGATGTGTGCACCGGGAATGTGTTTCCTTAACTAGATGATGGTTTATATTATATTTTATATTATGGTTCTCACTCACTGTAGCCATTGGTGATTGGAGTCCGTGGCTTCTGACAAGTTTTCTTCTGATAGATAATAAAAGATGAAAGGCTGGGGACACGTGGGGCTGAAATACAGTGCTCTGGATAGAAATCTCTGGAGACGCTCTAGGGCCTCACTTGCTGTCAGGTTTCTGTTCCTCGTGGAGGGCTGGTCTGGCTCCTTTTCTGGTTTGTTCCTTGTACCCTCTGCAGTTTCTCTCACAGATCTGTACCTTCAACAGAAAGGAGAGGCACAAGAAGGAGATTGCCAGGTGGTCATCTCTAACCATGAGGAGCAAGCACAAGGAGCTGGCTTGTCTCTCACATCCACCACACAGGCGTGCAGTAGGTGGAGGGCCTGAACACCTGCATTTTAGCCCAGCTCTGACCAGCTTGGAGTCATTTTAGCAAGTAACTTTAGGCAAGCATCTGAACTCCTTTGGGTTTTATTCATGTCTTACACGGGCAGGGAGGAAAGCATTGAGTTAAGTAGTTTCTCCTGTCAGTGCAGGATAAAGCTTTTAGCCGCAGGACTGTCTGTGTGATTGCATAGAGCAGTTCTTGCTTCTAATACTGGGGATGCCTTTTTTTCCCCCTTTTAACACTGATTTGTCTCTTGCGGTGCACTTCCTGTTCTCCCTGCATCTCCCTAGTTTGGTGTTCTGGGAGCTCGTTACCTGTCCCTTCTAGAGCCAGTCTTTGTTTCCCGGCTCATTTAGCGACACTGGGCTTCTATTCTCCCAGTGTCCTAGTGGCTAGAAGCACAAATGTTCTTGGGCTCAAATAGCTTCTGTTCGTTGATCTAATCGGCAGCCGCATCCTGTCACTTACTCCCTGAAGAGCTTTACCTGTCTGTCCTTTCAACTGAAACCAAGCTGTCCTAGTTCAGAAACTTGCAGAATGGCAAAATGGCCTCCAGTCTGTCTTCAAACTACTATTTATACTGTGAGGAAATTATTTTCTTAGAGGTCAGATTAGCTAGTCTACTTTCCTTCAAAGTGATTTATATAGTCTGTACATAGTAGTTTGGCACGTGGAGGCAGCAGAGTTGAACCTAGCCTGTCTTAAATCTAATTTTTCAGCTTATGGAAAAACTGAGAGGAAGCCCAGCTTGCTCCCGGCTATCTCTCTAGACAGCCTTGTCCTAGACTGATGAGCTGTTTGTGTTAGCCAAAGCCATCTCCCCACACACCAAACCTCACTGAGACCCCCTACTTGGCTGTCCACTGTTGTTGAGGGAATCAAGAGACTGTGTGATCATAATGCCTGGGTTTCCTAGGCTATCCTCATCTTTCAGCGGGTCAAGACAGCCGTGTACACAGATTGTCTATTGTTTGACAAAATATCACAAACTCAGTGGCATGAACCAATTCAAGCTTATTCCACAATTTCTGTGACTCAGAAGTCTGGGCTCGTAGAGCTGACTCCTTAGTCTAAAGCTGTGGTCAAGGTATTGCCCATGTTAATTAATATATGTATGTGGGTATGTGCATGTGAGTGCAAGTGCCTACAGGTGCCAGTAGAGGGCATCAAGTCCTTTGGAGCTGGAGCTGGACAGTCGTGAGCTGTTCTGTGGTGCTGGGAACCAAATTTGGAACCTCCTGAAGAGCAGCAAGCACTGTCACCTGCTCTGCCATCTCTGTAGCCCCCTATGCTATATTCCTGTCTGGAGGTTTGACTAGGGAAGAATCTCTGCCAAGTTCATTGAGGTTACTGACAAAGATAATACGCGGAGCTTATATAATTGAGAGTCTTAGCAATTTTCAGGCAGTTAAGGTTCTTTCCCTCGGGCCACAGATGTCACCTGCAATTCCCAGGGGATACATAGGTGTCTCCAACATGACCATTTTGTCAGTCCCATAGAGCCTCACGGTCCACCCTGGGAAGATGAACTCTTAAAGAATGTAGTGGAGGGCTGGAGAGATGGCTCAGCGGGTAAGAGCACGCTCTGCTCTTCCAGAGGTCCTGAGTTCAATTCTTGGCGACCACATAGTGGCTCACAACCATCTATAATATGATCTGGAGCCCTCTTCTGGCCTGCAGGTATACATGTAGGCAGAATACTGTATGCATAATAAATACATCTTTAAAAAAATGTAGTGGCCTTTAATCCCAGCACTCGGGAGGCAGAGGCTGGTGGATCGCTGTGAGTTCAAGGCCAGCCTGGTCTACAAAGGGAGTCCAGGACAGCCAAGGCTACACAGAGAAACCCTGTCTCAAACAACAATAACAACAACAAACAAACAAACAAAAAACAAAAGTAGTGGAATCCAGAGTAGGGCAGCAGTCTATTCACCTTCACTGTGTGCTTCGGTGTTTTGTCAGTTAGAAGCTTGTTACAAGCCATGAAATGCTTTCAGAAGGAGGAATCTGTTTCAAAGATGTGACCATCAATGGCGGAGGATCTTAGGGTTCACTTAAGAGTCCGAGTGCCACACTGGGAATAAGATACTATGTTAGGAATAAGGCTGCGTTCCTCTGTCTGTTCACCTCAGTTTTTACAAGGGTCAAAGTGGAGCCCTAGGATACCTACCCCTGACTGCACTTAAACAGCCACCAAGACTGCTGTCATTATGTCAGTCTGTGGCACTTCGCACCTGCTGGTGTTTACTTCCCACAGTGCTTTGCGTGGCCCTTGTTCTGCCTCCTTTGTATTTGTCTGGAATCCTTCAGGAGTCCCAGTCTGTCTCCAGGCCGTTTGTTCTCCTGTGAGTGCTTTTTCTCTTTTGTGCTGTGGAAACACACCATACTGTGAGGATGCATTATATTCTGTGCAGGTCTGGCAGAATGCCTAATACTGGGTAATTTATAGACAGCAGAAATTGGAGGCCCACAGTTCTGGAGGCTGGGAATCCCAAGGTGCAGACGTGGGCATAGTCAGTAGGGCTGAGGGCCTCTTTCCTGGGGCCTGTGTTCCATTCTTGCTGTGCCCTCATGTAGGGGAAGAGGCCACCCAGTCTGCTCCCCGCCCAGCTTTGTTTTAAAGTGTCCTCTGATAGGTGCTCCTCCCTGATGACCACATCTCCTCCTAAGGACCTCAGGAACTGAAACTGTCGAGTGAGGTGAGGATTAGGTTCCCGCATAAGACTTTGGGGTGACAAGTCCTTCAGGCCATAGAATTCTGCTTCTTGTGTATCCTTAAAAAAATAAAAAGGAAAAAAAAAAATGAAAAGGAGCTGCTTTTTTTCTCAGTTCTAAACCAGGCGTGACTGAGAAGTAGTTGTCATGTTTCCCACTATTCTGAAAATTCCCATCCTTGTATCCACATTAAATTTTAGTTAGGGGCCAGCAGCCATTGTGACTGACATCTAGTGACCTCCCCAGTTTACCAGCTCTTATTTCTGTTCTTAACTTTTTTGTATCTTAATTCATCATCGCTCTTCCCAGAGCTATCAGTGTTTCTAACTCCATTCCTATGCCTTGTTACTGATAATTTCCCCAAATTCTCACATCTTTTCCTTGGTCTTTTACATTAACTTCTGCCACTCTTTCCATTGTCATACCCCACACTTCTTTATTACAGTCACCAGCTATTTCATAATTACATATTTTTAAAATTGTGTGTACATTTATTTGGTCCTAGGAACTGAATGTAGGCCTTGCCCAGGTTAGGCAGATATTCTGCCACTAAGCTATATGCCAGCCCCATAAAGTCATACACACACACACACACACACACACACACACACACACACACACACACGCGTGCATGCACATCTGCACGTGCCCACAGACAGATCTCACTAAGGAACTCTGGTTGTCTTGGAACTCACTCTGTAGAAGAACCTGGCATTGAACTCACAGAGAGCTTGCCTGCCTCTGCCTCCTGAGTTCTGGGATTAAATGTGTGTGCCACTCATAATAGGATTGTTTTAAAGGCAAATAAATAGTGGTTTATTCTAAGCCAAATCATAAATGAATGTGGCCTAGAAACATAAATTAAAGTGCCCTCTTGCATGAACTTTTACTTTTATGAGAGAAAGTTATAAACTAGCTGTTGCTAAGACTGCTTTGGGAGAGATGTGAGCCTTTATCCCTCCTAAGGTCCAATGACAAAGCCAACTTTATAATTTCATCACCATTCAGCTGGGGAACCAGTGAGTTTAATGGCCTTCACTACAGAGCATAGGTGAGGGGTGACGGGTGACGGACAGGAGTGTGAGTGGGAAGTTTTCACTCTGTGTGAATAATGGCTCCCCTTAGGCCACTTCCTCTAGTCTCCCCAGCCTGTATACCCGACCACCTCCCCAAGACTTTAAGTGCTCCATGCAGTTAGAGCAAAACTGCATACAGATGGCTGGGGGCGGGGCGGGGCCAGGGGCAATGGCGGACACACGGTAACTCTGGCTTGGTATGAACATGCTGTGGTTTGAATAAACTTGGCCTGGCCTGGACCCATTGTTGTGACAGTGTAGCTTTACCATCCTAACCTGACCCAGCCCTTGCCCTCCTGGTCACCTCCTCAGCAGCAGCCACTGCTGTTTAAGTTCTCTGCCTTCCCCACCAGTCATCATCCCATTGGGACCATGCGTTCATTAGCCTTTTCAGACTGGCCTCTTTGCCTGGTGTGCGTCTAAGCTTCCACTCTGTCTTCTCGTAGCTTGCTGCTCATTCCTTTTTAGCTCTGCATAATATTCTATCTTGGGCCCACTGTTTATGGATCCATTCACCTACTGAAGGAAATGTGGTTACTTCCAAGGCCCTACTATGAGGGAAAAAAAATGCTCTGTGTAGCTTTTACTGTGAGCATAAGTTTTCAGCTCATTTGGGTAAAAACCAAGGGGCATGATTGCTAGATCATAGGTGTATGTTTAATTTAATTTTTTAGTATATATATATTTGATGTTTACAATATGATTTAATGAAATACAAGTACTAAAATAGTAAAGTAAATTAACCATCAGTTCATATAATTACTCTTTTTTTTTGTAGCACAGCAGCTAAAACCTACTCAGCATGGATTTCATCTGTGGCTTGGTTCCACCTCCTCCGACCCTCACGCTATCATCACAGCAGTAGACTTGCTTGTCTTGTGAATTTCCTTCTCGGTGTCCTTGGCCTTCATCTTCTCCTTTCCTGCCCTCCTTCCTCCTCGCCTTCTGCAGTCACCATTTTGTACTCTCTGTAAACTTTCTTCTCTGAGTTCGGTGCTAGATGGAGGCCTCCCTCCCCGAAGCAGGTCCCCCCCCCCCCCTTGCTCTCTGCCCGCCCTCATCTGGAGAGTGTCATTAGCCACAGATGCTTCTGACCATATATGGAATATAAGCTTTGATGCAGTTCGCTGCTAGCACTCTCCCCCTGCACCTACGGGATAATTAGGTACTATGTTCCCGTTAATATGAGAGGAGCATACTTCCCAATGCAAAAAAGTATTCCTGGCCCTTCAAGCCCTAGCCAGTAGCGTACATTACCCTGGGAACCCTCTACCCACCCCCCAAGAACCATGCACATGCACAGACACACACACACACACACACACACACACACACACACACACACACACGGCCTTTGTTCATATAGCCTTTGTTCATTCTGAATGAAGCCTAGCTAAAGCTGGTCCCAAAATGTCATTATGGCTTATGGGCCATCTGAATCCCTTTGTCCCTAGACTGGTGGCCAGTGATCCCCAGGAAGAGGGAGCCCAACATCATCTCCTTCAAGGACCCCAGCCCTCTGCCACCACCACCACCACCATTGCCATAACCTAAGTAGTTCCCACAAAGCCATACCTTCACCTTTTAAAGGCAGCTTATTCCTAGATACTTTATTTTCTTAATGCTATCATAATGGAAGCACTTCCTGGTTTCTTTTCCGGTTAGGGTTATACAGATGGTACCGGCTTTGTTGGTACTGTACACACGACCTTACTATGTTCATCTCCTGGTTCTGATATTTGTACAGTGCCTTCAACACACAGAATTTGGCTATCCTTATAAAGAGGTAATTTTACATTTTTGATGAGCACATTCTTCCTCCTTCCCTCCCTCCCTCTCATGTCCAGTGGCTTTTTCTTACACCTATAGTACTAAGCTAAACAGGAGTAGAGAGTTAGGTGAGCCTCCTGTCTTGCCCTGGCTCTTGAGGAAAAGCTTTTTCTTTCACCCATTGGGTGATGTGGAGATTTCCCAAGTAGTCTTGTGTATGCGGAGGGCATTCCATTCAGGATGAGCTATGGGAGTTTTTGCCATAAGTATGTTAGATTTTTGTGAACATGTTTTTCTTTCTGTGTCAACAGAGATGATCCCGTAAGGTTGATTTTCATTTCTGTGCTGTTGATACAGTGTTTGTGTTGACTGACTGTAGCAAAGCAGCCTGCCGTAGGGACAAATTCCCTTGATTGTGATGTCTGATGGTTAAATGTGTTGCTGAAGGTTGTCTGCTGCTGTCCCACTGAGGGTTTGGCATAAATCTCCTTAGAGAGGTTGGCCTGTTTCCTTTCCCTTTCCTCTCCTCTCCTCTCCTCTCCTCTCCTCTCCTCTCCTCTCCTCTCCTCTCCTCTCCTCTCCTCTCCTCTCCTCTCC
>OU015758.1:14639580-14656622 GCA_907169655.1 Acomys percivali | reverse complement strand
TTATTATTATTATTATTATTATTATTATTATTATTATTATTATTATTATTATTACTATTATTATTATTATTACCACCAGTAAGATGGCTCACCGGATAAAGGTGCTTGCTGTCAAACATGGTGACCTGAGTTCCATACCCAAGTTTCACATGGTAAAACGAGGGAACTGACTCCTGCAGGTTGTACTCTGCCCTCCACGTGTACACTGTGGCAAGCACACCTCCTTCCTCAGTAAAATCAATGTAAACATAATATAAAATAAAAATTTTATGATAATATACCTTCTCAAAAGTCTAATATAGCTTACCTACATATTCATTAGATTATAAAATTGCATTTTTTCACTTGAAAATCAAACATGAAAATTAATGAAAGAAAATTAACATTCTTAGATTTTTTTAAGAGGCTTTAAAAAAAAGATGTATTTATTTATAGTGTGTACAGTGCTCTGCCTGCATGTACACCTGCAGGCCAGAAGAGGGCATCAGACTGGATTGTAGATGGTTGTGAGCCACCATGTGGTTGCTGGGAATTGAACTCAGGACCTCTGGAAGAACAGTCAGTGCTCTTAACCTCTGAGCCATCTCTCTAGCCCCATTCTTAGATTTTTAACATGTTACATTATATGCCAAGTTTTGCATCTGACTTTAGGAAAAACTTTGTCGTTTGCCTCTCTCTGCACCACATGTCTAAATTATTATGAATCATAACTGGTGATTATAGCCTTTAATTTAAGATAAATCCAGGTAGGATGAACACATATGAAACAGTTTAATCAGCAGCTTGATAAATACTTTTTGTGTACCTTCATCTTAAGTTTTTCCAAAGACAGTGTGACATTGAAAAACCCACTTAGGCTATAAAATGAATACTACTTTACATAGTATTAAATCACTAGTTAAATATATTGGATGATGCATTTTCTAAATGAATGTTCTGTGAGCTGTTAATTGGTATTGGGAAAAATGTTCATTTGCTTGTTTGGTTTTAGAATGGCCAGTTATTACAATTAGGCAGACTTCTTCATTTCCTCATTGTGGGGCTGAGGAGCTGTGTGACTGTGGGAGCTGGCCTGGGGCGAGAGTAAGGTCCGGGTGTATCCAAATCCTAAAAATCTCATTTTGAGACTGGCAGGAGCAGGACCTTTCCCTCCCTGCCTAGGCTTGCATGTCCCACCTCTGTCACCCTCGAGGTGGTCACAGCCTGGCGGCCAGGTTACAGGCTAAACTTCCTCTCTCCTTATAAGGTCATGTCCAGCAAGCACCTGGAATTCCACTTCATGCAAATAAGGCATTCCCAGCACCTTGCCCCCAGCCAATGATGTGCACTCACCCCAGTAGCCTCTACCCACTCCCTAAAGGTTTCAATAGCCTTTGTTCTTCAATTAAATGATCGGTCTCACAGAAGCTGGCTCCTGAGAAGGCACTTCCCACTGACAGAGTCTGCCTTGCACCCACTCACCCACCCACCCACCCACCCACCCTGGCTGAGCTTCACTCCCTCCAGTTCAGCTCGGTGTACACTGAGCCTGGATACCCCGAAGGAGAAGCAGACACGGGGTAGCACCTAATCTATTAGACTCCAAGTGACTTGTGATGTGAGCACCTTGTGATTAAGGCTTTGAGAAGAGAACGCTGGACCTAGGAGAGGTGGTGCATACCTTCATAGCAGCCACGGGGGGGGGGGGGGGGGGGGGGCACGAGTGGGTAGCATCCCTTGAGCCCAGAGTTCTGCTTACCCAGTGCAATATAGTTTCTCTCATTTCCTCCAAATGGGCTATCTTCAGCCATTCTGCCTTCCTGTTGCCTTAGTAACCAGCTGCACTTTCTGGAATAGTAAGAGTGCAGGTGTGGTGGTAGCCATGTCTTGTTCTGCGCATTAGAGGAAATCAGCATCAGCTGTGATATAAGCTGTGGCCTTCTTTTGTTGACATGCTTTGTTGGTTTGAGGACTCTATTTTTGGCTTGATGGAGAATTTTATTGTGAATGGCGCTGGAGCTTTCTAGACGCTCCTCTGTGTGTGTTGACATGACCATCTGATCGTTTCCCTTTCATTCTAAACTGGTGAGTCATAACTGCCTGTTATGTGTGAAACCAACTTTCCATTTCCCCCACCAACCTCCTTCGGCCATGTTTGTTTCTTTAGTAGCTGTAGCCAGGTGTTCATCTTTGTGAGGAGTCTTGTCTTACTTGAAGGGCCCAAGTGTAGACTTGGGCCATGGGTTCTGAGAGAAGTAATTGTATCAATCTTTATTTCTTTCTCCTTTGTTTCTAATCTCTTAAATGAATCTCTTGCTAATATGAGAGAAAATCTATTTTTTCCCTCTCAGTTTTTCCATCCCTTTGTTTTTCCCTCTGTAAAGTGGGAAACTTTCCGAACTTTTTGCAGAACCATCAGGGTGACATTAGTTTTGAATAGCAGCACTGGACAACAGAAGGCAGAGGCGCAGCGCAAACTGAGCCGTGTCCAGTTTCCCTGCATTCTGTGTGAGCAGGTCCCCGGCTCCAGGAATTCAGATGTAAGCTGGTCAAGTTGTAAGAGAAAAGTTCCTGGGAGATAAAATTGGCAGAACTAATTTGAATAGCTTAAAAAGAATTTTATGCATATTAAGGAGAGAATTAGTGATCAAATACTGATAGGTATGTATAAAAACCATCAAACAAAGGAATTTCTAAAAAAGAAAAGGAAAGATAATTTCTAACTCCAGGGAAACAAATGCAAGCTAGGAATCCTGGTCACAGCACATCCCTTGTGCCTCAGCTGTCAGTATTCAATAGGTGAGCAGTACCACTGATAACCCCGCGGTATGTGGTTATCCGCTGCGATGTGGGCAGAAGCAGGAAGGGCTTGACAGGAACCCCATGTCTTCATTTACTGGAATAGTAGCGCTCACCACAGTTCCTGTGATGTTAGAAAGCAGCAGGGTAAGCTGTTCAGGGTGTGGCCACCAGTGACCAAGTCACACTTGCTGGTGACTGGAAACTGCAGCTGTGGCAGGGATGGGGCAGCAGGCTGTGATGAGGCCTGGGAGACTACTGTTTTTGCCGGATTCCCACGTGGCATTATATGACTTTCAACTAGTGTGTATATTTTTGCAAAGTATCAAACTAGCTTTCAAGTATAGACTGAAAAGCACATTTGTGGGCAGAGCAGGCGCAGCAATAAAGAAGTTGGGGAGCAGGGTACAGCCCACTGCTGCATTCCAGGCTCAGGGCCACCTCTACCTCTCTCCTTCTCTTCAAAGACAGTCAGATGAGCCATCTCTTCAACCCCACTACCTGCCACTCCTCCAAGTTTCTGCCTTCATTTTTTTTTTTTTTTTTTACTTCTGACATTGAAGATCCTTTTATAACTATGTTCTGCCCTTGGCTGCTGTCACGTTAGTCACATCATTTCTGTCCTGCTTCTAGCTTAGGCTGCTTCTCAATTTTCTATTTTTTAAATACCTATATCCCATCGCCTCTGTTGCTGTAAAGCTTCTTTACAGGACAGCAGCCAATCTTCTAAGGTGTGAGAGTTATCTACAACAGGTTATAGTCCCAATAATGCAATGGCTGCGTATCTCTCTGTGACCTTCATCCGCCACGGAGGGCAGACTGGAGGACTGCGCCACGTTCTACCCCGGCTGCTCTCAACTGTAAGCTATCTTGCTACTGCTGTGCCCTCATATACCCTCTTTGTTCCTGGCCGGTGTGCCTTGCAGAATAAGTACACTGAGCAACCCAATCCACTGGTGCCCACCCTCAGCTGGCACAGAACCTTGTAATAACACCAAATATGTTAGTTAACAACTATTCAAGAGATAAACACTAGTAAGTGTCCCAATGTAAGTTAACCCAGTGTGGGGTCTCTGCAGTCCCTGGATCCACTGTAAAATTACAACACTGTAATAGGTGGGGGGCAGACAGGCGCCCCGAGCCTCTCAACTGAAGGGATGTGTGGGCGCTCTGGTCCAAATGATGTTTAAAGATTGTAGAGCCTGAAGAGTGTCAAGGACTGAGTGACTCATCAGCTCTTTAGTATGCTCACCTGCGTGTGAGAGAGGCCATAACTTTATTCCTGCTGGTGGCCGGGTTTAAAGCCACAGGATCAGCCTACTTGCTCTAGGCCCTGAGTCCCATCTGTAGAACAACAGAGGACAACAAAGCCAGCCATGGGCACACGAGTGGCGGTGATCTAATGGAAATCGACCAAGTTAGCAATGGAAAAAGTAAAGGCCAAACTTTGTGGCACTCTGCAAGAGGGTCCTTAGAGAAACCTCAGACTAAACCCAAGCAGGAGATGCAGCTGCAAGGCGATGTGGGCAGGGGTGAAAATGGGAAATGAGGTCAAAACCTTCCTGAAGCACGTGGGGCCTCCCCCCACCCCAAAGCCCCTCTGCCCCCCCACCCCCACCCCAATTCTTCTAGCCTTCTGAACAAGCTGCTATTCAGAAGCCAGGGCACTCTACTGAAAACAGAGATTTCACTCTTTTAGTGGCAAGACCTTGCTTGGTCTCTTGTCTTGACACTGGTCACTGAGAACACCAGCAGCTGGGATTCAGTCCCAAGCGGCAGGATGGGAAACACCAATCTGAAATGTTTCTCTCTGAGGAGTAGAGGACCATGTGGTGTATGTGTACACGGTGGAGTGGCACTGCAGGACTGACCACTCAGCAGGGCAGAGGACAAGCAAGCACTGAAGTTGGTGGGCCGCAGGGCGCAGGGCGGGTCAGGTGTGTCTTAACGCAAATGTGAGTCCCGGGAAGACAGATGCTGCCTCTTTACAGATGGGCAGGTGGGGAGTCTGGCAATGCTGTCAGGTAGGAAGGGTCCTCTAAGGAGTTGAAGGGATATACACTGGTTTTCCTTTCTGTTGAATGGTCTGGGTTGAGTTTTAGTAAGTAAATGACTATTGAACAGAACTGTGATAAATTTAGGACAATTAAAAATAGTGCCAGATGTGAAACGATCCTACCCCACAAATAAGTGGATGGAACTTCTTCCAAAAATGCAAGGTTGGCTTTTCTCAAGAGTCTCACTATGTGGCCTGGGCTGGCCTTGAACTTGGCGTCCTCTTGCTTCGGCCTTCTGAGTACTGGTTCCCAGGCATGTGCCTCAAGCAGTAGCCACTGCACTGTAGTCTATATTTAACAATAGAATGACTGTCTTAACTAACACTGAAAACATTTGACAAAATCCAACATCTTTTTATGTTAGAAACTTGGAGTAGAAGAGGTGTTTCTTCAAACTGAAAAGGAATGTACAAGCCAAAACCGGTAGCTCACTGCTAGTACCATGTACTGTGGTGTAAGGCTGAGAACTTTCTGTCTAAGGTCAGGAGTGTGTAAGGCATTTGTTCTCAATATTTCTGTCCAGATTTGTGTCAGGAGTTCTGTCCAGTACAATTAGCTAAGAAAAGGAAACAGAAGACATCCAGATCTGAAAAGAAGCAAAACTATATTTATAGATTTATAATCATCTCTGTAGAAAATATAAGTGAGAATAAATATCTCTGTAATGGATTAGTAGACTCAATATTACTAAGGTGTGAACTTTCTCAAAATGGTTCTGCAGGTCTGCAATATAACCTCAATCAAAATCCCAGCAAGCCGTTTCTACAAATATGGCTTTGTTCTTTCAAAGACATATGGACATATCAGAGCCTTAAAGTATTTAAAGCAAGTCTACAAAAGAGCAGTGAAGCTGGCAGACTAATACACACTCCCTGGTTGAAAGAGTTGCTAGAATGTGCCAGTACTTACAGTGCGATGTCTTTGTGTTGAAGCCATTGAATGCTAAACAAATTAACACTCTTAAAAATTAAAATGAATCCCCATATGTAAGAATTAATTTTAAAAAATTAAGTTATTTTATTTATGGGTGTGTGGATGTGTGTGCTCCATGTGCCTGCAGTGTTAGCAGAGGCCAGAAGAAGGCATTAGCTCCCTTGCAAGTGGAACGTAGACGGTTGTGAGCCATCATGTGAGTGCTGAGCACTGAACCTCTACCAGGGCAGCTACTGGGCATCTCCCCAGTCCCCCAACCTGATGTTTGAGAAAGATCCAAATGCAGCGTAGCTCAGAAAAGGCTGCTTAAGAACCACTGCTGGGGCACTTGGCTTTTCCTGTGTGAAGACTCAACCATACCTTACACTGTGTGTTCAGAGAGTCAGTTCAGAGAGCGCATGCTCAGCTGCAGAGCTGCAGTACAGAGGCCTTACAGAGGAGACTGGGAAAGTCTTGTCTCTTCAGCTTTGGTGAAGTGGGTTTTTTTTTTTTTCTTGTTTTAATTGAATATTAAAATTTTTTAAATGAAGAGGTAAACTAGAATTCATAAAAATGCAAAACTTTCCCTCAGAAGACAGTCTTGGGATGCTCCCAATGCACACATACTTGCGTATACAACTCTGTACAGATTGGAAAGACACTCTATACATGCACTATACGTACATGTTCTTTCATACACAGAGACGCACAAATTGGGAAGACAAGCCCCAGACTACAAGATCTTTGCCAAGCATGTATCTAATTAAGGATTTGTATTATCTAGAATATATATATATTTTAAATTATCAAAAATCAAGAATAAGGAAGAAATCTAGTTAAAATACCAGGAAAAGATTTTAACAGCCTAACAAAGGTCTATAGATAAAATGAAAAGTTGCTGAACAATATTATTTACTAAGAACATATAAATCAAAACAAAGAAAGACACTGGTGGTGTTAGCATTCTTGTTGCTGTAGCAACACCGGCTGAAGAGAAAGCGAGGTTGGTTTTGTCGTGGCTTCAGCAGCTTTGCTTCATGATGATGGGCACCGGGGGAGCAGTCCCCATCGTGGCTGCCAGGAAGCAGAGTGGAGCCGGCACAGGGAAGACATGCCCCTGCCCCATCGCCCACACTCCCAACCAGCTTCAACAGCCCACTGAGATTCTGAATCCAGCCCCCACCCCCACCCCCCACAGGCCTCACTCCTCCCTGGCTCAAAGTATTCATCAATCAGAGCCCTTCTGATCTAAGACCCGCCTGAGGTCTGCTCTCCTAATCTCGCCTAGATGTCTGTCAGCCCAACCCAGTTAGCAGTCAAGATAACCATTGCAACTGGACATGCTAATTAGACAGGCTAGAATTGTAAACATGACCACAGCAAGTGTTAATGAGATGCAGAGGCTCCAAAAGACTCACTCACTGCCAGTAGGAGTGTAAGCTGGAGCAACTTTATAAAGTAATTCAGCAGTTTCTTAAACACTTAGATGTGTATTTACCACATGTACTAGCCATCCCATGTATAGGTGGGAAATCTATGTCCTTATGGAGACTTACACATGAATGCTCATGGCAGCAGCATTTGTAATAGCAAAAGCTGGAAGCAACACCCCCCCCCACCAGCACCAAGGAATAGCACTCAACAGTGGGAGGGGCTGGAGTCCTGCAGCTGCCAAAGCACAGCTGACTGAACTACTGCTGAATGGAGGAAGCTGGGCAAGAAAGAGCATGAACTGCAAACATCCGTTCATAAAAACTCTGAGAGTGGTAAACCAGGAAGACAGGAAGCTGGGTCAAAGGACGGAGGAGAGAGGAGCAAGCTTAAGTTCTTAGTATCAGTGGGGTAAAGTCCAAATACACATGGATACTTACAAATTATATAGCTTAAGTTAATGTTATAAAGTAGTTTGTTAAAAAAGGAAAACTAGGGACTGGAGAGATGGCTCAGAGGTTAAGAGCAGTGTTCTTCCAAAGGTCCTGAGTTCAGTTCCCAGCAACCACATGGTGGTTCATAACCATCTATAATATGATTTGATGCCCTCTTCTGGCCTGCAGGTGTACGTGCAGGCAGAGCACTGTTTACATAAATCTTTTTTAAAAAAAGGAAAACTAGGGACTGAAGAGTTGGCTCAGTAGCTGAGAGCAATGGCTGCTGTCCACAAGGCCCAGGTCTGGTTTCCAGTACACAAGCGTTTGTAACTCAAGTTCCAGGGGGTCCCATTCTCTTTTCTAGCTGCCAAGGGCACTTAGTGCACACACCGCCAAGGGCACTTAGTGCACACACCGTGCACACACATACATGCAGGTAAACAGCCGTACACAAAACCCAAGGAGAGCATTTGTTTAAAGGGGAAAACTGAGCTTTCTGTCAGGTGTGTTCTGGTGCAGCTGGAAAGTGAGCAGGGTGAGTGGGGGGCAGGGGGTGGTTTGCACAGAGTGGCGCTGAGGGGAGTCGGGTCCTCAGGTGCTTGCCCCCTTAAGGTTTGGTGTGCGTATGAAGGGGATGCGAAGAATGACTTCTCTTCTCTTGTTTTAAAGGAGTGACAGTTCCTTCAGGTTCTTTGTGTTCTTCTTCGTCTATATTTGTCAGTTTGCTGTGCATGTGCTCCAGGCCGCAGGATTTCATAACTGGGGAAACTGGTGAGTTACTTGCTATTTTAAAATGGCTAATTTCGTATTTGTATAACAAATTTGGTGTCCTAGTGAGTTAACACAGGAAAACAGAGGTGCTTTAAAAACCAACTGAAGCCATTCTACAACATAGCTTCGGAAAAACTATACTCCTAAAAGCTTAGGCTCCTATGTAAAAAACCAGCACACTGGGTGTCTGTTTTAAGTAAGATGTGCACGCACTAGGCACAAGAAGGAGTTGTATAAAGGAGACAAAATGGTGATGTGCGAGAGGGCGGGGCAGCGTCTGTAGAGAGGAGCTTCAAGAATGTGAAGGAAAAGGGCTCAAGTAAAGTGTAAAGTACTATCTTAGATAAACATACAAAGGTGTGTACGTGTGAGCGCGCGTGCGTGCGTGTGAGCGCACTCGCGATGCATGCACACATACTTGTATTTGGAAATTTGAGAGTGTATGTGTATGTCCAGGAAAATCATTCTCAGCATGGCTGGATGCTCACTTAGAGAAGTTGGGGAAGTTCGGGGTCAGGCTAGAAGGGAATACAGACTTCTCTTACCTCTTATTACCATTTATGTTAAAAAGCTGGTGAAATTACTTCAACTTCTAAAGAATTATATCTCATGTGGTTTGCCTATTTTCTTTCTTTTTTTCTTTTTTCTTTTCTTTCTTTACTGTGTTTTTGTTTGTTAGTTGGTTCATTTTTTTGAGACAGGGTTTCTCTGTGTGGCTGTCCTGGACTCACTTTGTAGACCAGGCTGGCCTTGAACTCACAGCGATCCCCCTGCCTCTGCTGCTGCTCTGAGGTGGTGGGCACCACCTCGCCCTGCTGCCTGTTTTCTAAATGTGCTGTTGGGTTGTATTTTTGTTGCTTTGTTTTTCGTTTGTGTTTGATGTGACTGAATGTATTAACTTTCTCATTATTGTGAGAAAAAGGCCCAAAAGCACTTTAAGGGAGGAAGTACTTATTTGGGGTCCTAGGTCATGATTTCAGGGCATTTCAGTCAGTCCCAGAGCATAAAGCACAGTTCCACGGGAGGCTGACAGGATGCAGAGAATGGGACAGTGGCAGCCAGGGATAATGACCCTACTGGGCCTGTGGCCTGTGACCTTCCTGCTGGATTCCACCTCCTAAAATGTGCGTAGCCTTCCAAAACAATGTCACCTGCTGGGCCTCTGTGCTCAAACATGCGAGTGCTTTGGGGATGCCTCACATTCAAGTTCTGGGCTGAGCTGTAGAAGTACAGTCTATATTTTAAAAGTGAACCATTTGTCGGCTATGTGGTCGGCTTATATTTTCTTCCCTAAATTGAAAATGAGCACTTAAAAATGCAGTAAAAAACCCGCCCATTTAGGACATATAGTGTATTTAAAAACACAGCCATCTAGTGAACTCCTAGGGCTCAGGAGTGCGCTTTGCCTAGAGATTCAGCCTGATGCTTCTTAGCTGTGTGACCTAAGCGCTGAAGGTCTGAGATAGTGCCTTATCTGTGAAATAAGCAGCGTCTTATGGGAGGCTGAGGAATTACCATGTATATTATGGGATGGCTGTGGAATTATCATAGATACTGTGGGATGGCTGTGGACTTATCACACACGAGGAATGCTGACATTGCCCTGCCTGCTGCAGAGTGCTGACCGTGCGTCCCTGTTGTTTGGGGGCTGCACTGACTTGTCTGCCTAACTACATTTCTGCTGTCCCTCAGTGGTTGGATCTCATCCCTTACTGGTCTCAACAAGAACATTCCGGTTGGAATCATGATGATCATCATCGCAGCACTTTTCACAGCATCCGCCGTCATCTCACTCGTCATGTTTAAAAAAGTAAGTGGAACCTGCTCTCTGGACATGTGACCTGTGACAGTGACCCTGGGGCACGGGGCCCAGCAGCCCTGCTGCTGTCAGACCACTGGGACCCTGGCTCATTTCTGGAGTTTTCATGCTTATTATGATTTATGGCTCTGTATAGACACATGTAAAAATTATATCACATTTTAGGATTGAGATAAGAAGTGAAAACATCCGTGATCTGAGAATCCAGAACCCAAAGTGCTCAACAATAAGAAACGGTTTGCACCTGGACTTGGTGCCATCAGAGGAAATCCCACCTGACCTCGCAGGGGAGATTATAAATTATGGTCATCTAAGGCAAACCCCTTAAAACATTGTAGAAACTACACACAAGTATGTATGTGTGCTCTTTATGTAAAAGATACATGAATTTCATGTTCAGACTTGTATACCATCTAGAGATCTCATGATATATATGCAGATATTTAGAAATCAGAAGCCTCTTTGGTGGCAAGCATTACAGATGAGGGTCCTGAGGTGTACTATTTTTTTAATATGAGGCTTAACTAGCTTGATGAATAAGTACAAGTAAATTTATTGCATCAGGTAATAAATTACATATTTTACCTATATTTAAAATTTAAAGACACTAAATTATTTAAGCATTAGATTTCTTTCCTGTTTTTCTGTATACTGCCTGGTAGTTTCAGAACACATACAGGGGACATATATTAGAAGTGACTTTGGCTGCTGTATTGAAGAGCACTTTGCCTTGAAATCTGTTGCTTGCCCACTTGCATCCTACCCTCCTCGGCCTGTGTGGCTTGGCTGCCCTCCTTCTGCCTGAGTTTCTGATTTTGCTGCTGCTGCTTCTCTTAGAAGCCCAGAGCTTTCTGCACCACGCACAGGGGCTGCTGCAACTTGGCCCTGGGAAGTCCCGAGTCCTCCAGCCCCTTTTATTTCCACCTTGTACCACTGTTGTCTCTGTCACACAAGAAGACTCCCAGGCCACCCTGATCAAGTTCTGCCGAGGCTGCACCCTCCCTCCATTTTTCTGACCAGCCACTGAGGGTTGTAAATGCAGTCAGCTGGCTCCCTGTTCTGAGCCACGTGCAGTTTATCTTAGGAACTTCTTCATCTTCTGTCATCATTTCTATAGACAAACCTGAACAGCTGAGGGTCTTGGACTAGGAAGAGAGACGGTTTTTGCAAGCCCATTCATCTGCAGCCATTGACATTTCAGTTTACAGAGGGTACATGATGTAATGTGCATTTGATATCAGTGAAGCTGTTTCTTTTTAAAGAGACACTCTGTAGATACATGTGGGACTGGGACAGGGACAGGACACCTTGCATTTCCCTTTTTGCTGTAACTGCTGCTTCCATGACATCTGAAAGTGTCTTTTCTTCTGTGATGTGTGAAGGTGTCTTTTTTCTTCTATTGCCCCTTCAGTTGCCTTTTTAGAATATTGACATGTTTTTTGTTATTGGTGGTTTTTCTGTGGCTCTTCTCTGACTAGCTTATAACTTAAAATAACCCATTTATTCTAGTCTATTCTGCCACGCAGCTGGTTACCTCTGCTCAGGTTCTGTGTATCTGTCCTCGTATCTTCCGGGGAATCTCCCACACCTGACTCTATGCCAGAATCTTTTCTGCCTACTGGATGTCCCACCTCCTATTTCCTGCCTCCGCTATATCGGCCATTAGCTTTTTATTGATGATGATGCTTCCATACGGCCACAAGAGATTCGCTCTACACTTCGCAATTGCCATGATAAACATCATGATTAGAAGCAACTGGGGAAAGGAAAGAGCTTATTTCAGCCTATACTTGAAGGTCACAGTCCACCATTGAGAGAAGTTTGGGCAGGGACTTAAGCAGGAACCATTGAGCATTAGTTTTCAATCCTTGGGTCACGACCCCTCTAGGGGTTCCATATCAGATATTTACATTGCGATTCACAACATTAGAAAAATTACGTTTATGAAGTAGCAATGAAATATTTCTATGGTTGGAGTCATCACAACATGAAGAGCTGTATTAAAGGGGCACAACACCAGGAAGGTTGCAAACACTGCTCTAGAGGAATACTTTTCTCTGTTCATTAGCTAGCTTTCTTATACAGTCCAGAGCCCACTTTTAAAGAAAGTGTGTGTGTGTTTTGGGGGGTGCTGACTGTACAATGCAGTGGAGGGCATCAGATGCCCTGGAGCTGTCAGAACCAAACTCTGGTACCTTGCAAGAGCAGCAAGCACTCTAACCACCATCTCTGCAGCCCTCCTTACCACCTCTCTTTGGGCTAGCTCTGTACTTACATTAACTAGTGGTGCGTTCTCACCCACGAAGTACCTTCATCTGGTTTCATAATTGGGAACTATGGGCTAGCCATCATTCATACCTCTCTTTAGGGAGGATCCTTTTATTGTTTCGGGTGCTGGGGCTGTGCATGGTGTGCGTGGCCACACTCGGTTCTCACCCAGGGCCTCCTGCTTTCTAGGCAGTCACTGCTGGCATGTTGTCTAAAACTAGAAATACGGGGAGCTTAGAGGCTATTTTTTAAAAATTATTTTTATTTTATTTTAATGTGTATCAGTGTTCCTACTTATATATATGTTATGTGTGAGGGTGTCAGAGCCCCTGGAACTGGAGTTACAGACAATGTGAGCTGCCATGTGGGTGCTGGGAATTGAACCCAGGTCCTCTGCAAGGGCATCCAGTGCTCTTAACTGCTGAGCTATCTCTCCAGCCCCAAGCTTAGAGACTTAAAAAAAAAAAAATCATTTATTTATTTATTATGCACACAGTGCTCTGCCTGCATGTAATGCCTGCACGCCAGAAGAGGGCACCAGATCTCATTATAGATGGTTGTGAGCCACCATGTGGTTGCTGGGAATTGAACTCAGGACCTTTGGAAGAGCAGCCAGTGCTCTTAACCTTTGAGCCATCTCTCCAGCCCAAGGTTAGAGTCTTACAGAAACTTTGTAGTATTCTGTGCCCTTCAGTCATATTAACCCAGCTGTCAGGTGTGTCCCAGTGCCAGGCACCGTGCCGCACACGTGCCTATTGACGCACAGCATGGTGTGAGAGAGAAACAAGAGGGTGTGTATCACACTCCAGTCATTTCGCGGCTGTCACAGAAGGAAGTATAGCGAGTGCATGGCGAAGTGTGGAGACTCTGGCTTTGTTTCTTTTTCTTTTTGTGTTCTTGCTGTATCATCTAAGCTAGCTACAACCCCTGGGTTCAAGTCATCCCCAGCCTGAAGGTAGCTGGGGATACAGACAGGTGCCAGCGTGCCAAGATGAAACCGTAGCTGAGATACAATGATGGCAGCCCGGCATTACAGTTGTCTGCGTGAGAGGATAAGAAAGAGGGGAGCAGCATAGAGGCTAAGCAGTTGTGGGGATAGAGCGTGGCATTTAAGGGTTAAAAAGGTCTAGCACAGACCTTGGAGCAGGTTGGTGGATCGCTGAGGACTTGCTAGCTTAGACATCTGTGGTGGAGGGTCAGGGTGAGCTTGAACCTTAGGTCCTGCAGGGCCTTGTTAAAAAGTTCTAATCTCCAAAATTTGTGGTTCACCAAAGAAGAATTTTAGGGAGCAATGTAATTGGATTGATGGGCCAAACTTCAGAGGAGTTATTCTGAAGTAGATAAAGGGGCTTGTGGGCCAGGCTGTAGGACTTGGACGCTACTAGAGATGGTGGCCTGAGTTAGCTCCTGCCCTAGGATGAGGTCAGGGTTCATTCTGGTTGAGCCATTCAGGGAGAACAGGTTTGGGGCTGGTGAGACGGCTCAGTGGATAAAAGTGCTTTCTGCCAAGCAACCAACTGCCTGTGTCTGACCCAGGACCAACTGGTAGAATGAGAGGACCAATTCCTGCAAGCTATCCTCTGACCTCCACAAGTGCTCGATGGTGTGTGTGCCCCCCCTACATGCTCCCCTCCCCCACCCACACAGGGACAGGGCAGGCGTGGAGTCAAGCTGAGGCCGTGCTTTTTGGGGAGGTTGAAGTTGCTAGTAGAGGGTGTGGGTGAGTAAGCAGAGCAGACTTCTAGATGGACAAGCAGAAGCAAGCAAAGAAGTGCAGGCTGGGTTTTCACACTGGGGCGTTTTGGCTTCCTGAGGCGAGTGGAGCCTGAAAGAGCACCGAGAAGCATAGAGCCAGAGGAGGGCCAAGGACAGAATACTCCTGAACAACCCAACATGGGAAGGGAGCGGGGCGGGGCGGGGCATGGAGGGGCCGTGTTCTGCAGCGGCTGACATCATGCACAGGGCCTGAACCCGAGCAGGGATTCCTGTCACCTCTGGTCTTCCTGTTCTCCACGGAAGGGTAGCTGTATAACTGAGCTTGTGTTCACATGCCGGCATTCAAACTAAATAGGATTATTTCCCAAATAAGATAAAAGTACTTATCAGTGTTATGGGTGTACTCTACTTTAGTGCACACTGTGGTATTTTACTTAACTTTTAAACCCATAGTTTAAAAGTTGCTAGATGACTCTTTTCTGTGTCCACTGTCAGTTGGTCTGCCTCATCTTACCTATGAAGTGAGGAGCTCAGGTGAGATGGCTTTTTGTGTGATACTATCAACTAAATTATAAATTGAAGCAATCATCAATCCTCTTATCTTCTCTAACTCTGATGTAAACTGAGACCTGAGAACAACTGATTCTTCAATACTGACTTAAAAAGTAACACCAAGTTAGCAAAAACAAGCACACAAAAGCCTTGTTAGGAGCATGCGGCTCTAGTTTGTCACCACTAGGGGTCAGGCTCTTCCTGGGCGGTTCATGCCCTCGGAAGGTCTGTGTGTGGTTCCCCTGGAGGCTTTGCCAGGCTGTTCCGCCCTTCACCCCTGCTGAAGATGCTGCGCAGTCTCGGTTTGTCTGGATGAAAATCAATGCTCTGCTGGGACTTCGTTATCATTGTGAGCTCTTACCCAGTTAGAGCCGTTATCATTGGTTTGGGGGTGCTCACTGTGCCGTGGGTTTTGCCATGGTGTTTCTTCTTACCTCACAGGTAGACATCCTTAGCTTTCACACGGAGGCTTGCTTTCCTCTCTGTTGTTTCTCATTGTCTTAAATGTTCTGTTTCTGCAGTGAGCTATCAGAAAGCACTGGATAATGTCTCAGGGCTAAATTGGTAGATGTTCTAAAGGAGCCAGTTAAGCAAGACACAAAGGAGCCACAGAACACTGTCGGGAACTCCAGCCATTTCCCTTACTCACTAAAAGAGATGGGACGACTTAATATTGAAGAGACAGACAGAAACCACTTCGCGTTCTTTCAGGAACCTGGTTCCTACTGTCTTTCCTGTGTAACTTGGGTACTTGTTCATAAATATCTATGTCTACATTAATGCAGTAGCTATTAACGACTTTTTGCATTTTAGAAGACTTTTTAAAATGTATTTCCCTTTAAAAATATTTTTATTTTTATATTATGTGCATTGGTATTTTGCCTGCAGGCATGTCTGTGTGAGGGTGTCAGATCTAGGAGTTACAGAAAGCTGTGAGCTGTCATGTGGTTGCTGGGAACTGAACCCAGGTCCTCCAGAAGAGCAGCCAGTGCTCTTAACTGCTGAGCCGTCTCTCCAGCTCCAAGTTAACTTCACTTTTAAAACCAAGTTTGTCTACGCGTTTTAATTTTTAAAAAACATTGAAAATTTTTATCTTTAGAATTGTTTTCATTTGTGGGGAGTGTGAAGTTGGAAGCACGTGATTCAGAATAGTGACGGGTAAGTCCTGCTAGCTAGTTAAACTGGTGTTCCACAGCAAGTGCTCTGTGAAGATACCCTGTCATATATAAAGGTGGTCTGCTTAGACTAGAGGTGGTAGTTACTTCTTTTGAAAGCACCATGCTGCTGTTAATCCCTTTCTGTTCGTCTCCTTGTTTAGATTGGACCCAGGCTAGAAAGCTGATTGCATGCTTTTTCTATCTGGCCCTCACTTCCACCCTGTCTCCTCTTCAACCTCCGTGTGGTCTTTGCACTCTGCAGGATGGTGAGATGAGCGCAGCCAGCTGGTGGTGGATCCCAGCTTACCCTCTCGCATTGATTTCTGCCTCTGCAGGTGCATGGACTGTATCGCACAACAGGTGCTAGCTTTGAGAAGGCCCAGCAAGAGTTTGCAACGGGAGTGATGTCCAATAAAACTGTTCAGACAGCAGCTGCAAACGCAGCTTCAACTGCAGCAACCAGTGCGGCGCAGAATGCCTTCAAGGGTAACCAGATATAGAGGCCCTTGCAGAAGCGCACTGTTACCTTCTGACTGTATTTTTTCTCCAGTTACTGTATTCTACAGATATTTTTATGTTGGAGACGCACAGTCCACAAAGCATGGGTATTTCCTATTCACATGTGCATGGTCTAAAAACCAGAGAACTTCCTCATCTTATTACTTTGCCTAATAGTTTCTTAACATTTCCACACCCCTCCCAGAAGAAAACTATCATCTGCTAAATAAATATTCTCCATATTTTTGGGGGATGGTGTTCCTCAGATTATTTCAGTGGTGACACACTGAAATGAGTATGTGACTTAAGGTTTAAAAAGCACTTGTTACTAACCACAGCAGTTCTTCCAGGGGTCAGTGAAGATAAGGAATACACATTGGAGAGGAGCAATGTTTGGCTCTTTTTTTCTGATTTGTATTGAAGGCGCAAGGCCAGCCCAAGCCTGGTTGTTTTTAAATTGGCTGCTTTATATGAGGTTCAGTCACCGGTGAGGAGCCTGTGTGCTTTGTGGTAGATAGTGTATATTTTACCTTCTTTTATTTTATTTTTAGATTAGTCGATATTTTGATAACAATCTCTGATCTTGCATGGGCCCCATGTCTCTCTCTCTCTCTCTCTCTCTCTCTCTCTCTCTCTCTCTCTCTCT
>OU015758.1:14612082-14639570 GCA_907169655.1 Acomys percivali | reverse complement strand
CTCTCTCTCTCTCTCTCTCTCTCTCTCTCTCTCTCTCTCTCTCTCTCCCTCCCTCTCTTTTCTCTCTTTTTTTTTTTTAATAAAAACCTCCTTTATTTGTTAATCAGTACTATCCCCAAATAGTCATACATAGAGACAATGACTCATTAAAAATTAAGCACAAAGAAAAACATGATAATTAACCTAGTATCCCACTATCAGCACCATGTCTCTTAAGTGACATGAATTAATTAGTTATTTTGGGTTGTATACTGCTTATTGATGTAGGAGCTGGGGCTCTTTATAGAATCAAATGATTTTCTGTGTTTCTTTTAAGTAAACTTTACTGGAGTATAAAGACTGTAATATAATGTCCATTATCCGAAGGAGAGGGTAGTGAATTGATACAATAGAATATAGTGATGATTCCTTTTTCCCCTCTTAATTTTCAGTATTCATATCGTAAAATTTTACTGTATGGAAACTTTGTAATACTCTTCTGGCTAATCTTTTTAATTGAACTGGGGTTGTGTTTGGCCGGTGTGTGTGTGTGTGTGTATGTGAGAGAGAGAGAGAGAGAGAGGAGAGAGAGGAGAGAATGATTTTGACACAGGTATTAAAGACTAGCCTAGCCCTTGAATAAAAAGAACATACAGTATTTTAGGGATTTCTCTTTTAGCCTCTCACTTTTAGTTGCATTAAAAATAAAACACCCTAGCACTTCCAGTGTACTTGATTTCTTAATGTACCTGTCTTTTACTTTTTGAGACAGACTAAATACATGTGAAACGTCACACCAAGCAGGAAAGTAAAAATACAGTTAAATGTGTAATTATTAATATAATTAAATTGACATTGTTACGATGCAGCACAAACCGATGTGGGTTCAGACTTTAATCATCTTGAATAGTGATTAGATGTCTCAGATACGTCAGGCTGCTGCAGTTTGGAGGCCTTGCTAGTTTTCACTGTAGAATGACCGGCTTCGACCTACCCAAGTTGGCTTTGAGTAAGGATGACCTCAAGACAGGGGAACTTTAAAAATGAGCTTACACTGTTGAGCTGCTTTGTTCTTTTCCCCAAGGCTGGAGTCAGAGGGAGTTTCACACAGAATGCAGGTGCAGTTCTTGGGCCTCATGGAGACCTGTGGGTACCGGATCACACACTCACCCTCACAGGGCCATGTTAGGTTTGCTTGGGATTTTCTGAGTACAATAGTTCAAAGATGCTTCTTTTGTTCAGTAGAAAGTAGAATTCAGAATGTGAGTTTGCAGGTATTGAATACTCTGATTAGTGATGTCTGCCCCCTGTTGTCACCTGCTCAGTTGTTGCTGAGAGCCTGAGGTCTCAGTGGAACTGTGGGAGTGTGTGCTTTACTGAGTGTGCATTTACAGACACTGAAGTCAGCAAGACTACGAAAGTGCACACAACACCACGCGCTTATATTCAAACCCACATTTATTTTCATCTGAAGTGCAATACGAGACACATTAGAGATCTAAGAAACACTAATATGCTCTCCTTCAGAAGTGGGAATGTGTCCTTCCTGTTACTTAGAGGTCCCCAAAGGTAGCATTATTAAGTGGCAAAGAATACTTAGAACCCACATTATGTTTTTTGTATATGAACAAGGGAAATGCTGTTTTCAGTCCAGTTGTTTGGATTCATACAGGTTTGAAAGAGATTATGTCGTTTGCAAACACAAAGGAGCATTAAATGGCAGTAGTGTCTGCAGCTGCGTCAGGTGTGGGAGCATCCTGCAATTCCTGATGTGCCATTCTCTCAGCAGCGGTCGGTCAGCAGTGCATCTTCATTTGGTGAGAGATGGGCAGTGTTTTCTATTTAATACCAGTGTTACCTGGTCATGAAATGAGCTTCGTGTAGAACAGGCATCCATGCCACTCTCTAGTTTCAATATTAAGTGGTGGCTGATTTACTTCAAACTAGGGTCTGATCACTGGAAAATCATTGCTTGGTGATTTGTGATTTGGGGCTTGGTTTATTTCTCTAGGGATGTTTGTATATTTTGTTGGTGCGTCTAACACTGCGCTGCCCTCATGGTAGCTGTCATGGTTGTGTAAATGCCCTCCACGCGTCCCTCTCATAGTGCATGTTCTCAGTGGTTTGGAAGTTTTGTATATTTATTGTATTAATGCAGAGTGTCATAAAATAAAATAATGTTTACTGGATGTTTGTTTGTATAATTTTAAACATTGTATTAGCAACTGGGAGGCAGAAATTATACTTGTAGCTTTAATATAGATATTCCATATTTGATTTTTAAAACCAGTCTTTGTGTCATTTTATCATATGTAAAAGATTTAGTTTAAACCTTCAGCAGCACAGTCTGACAGTTTCCTATTGCATGAGACTGTGATAGGTGCTTGAACATGAGCTTTACCACATTAAATACGATGACTGTCGTGAGGTAGGCAAGGTTACCTAGATGTTCATTAGATCTTTGGCCTAGGATTTTCTCCGTGAGGTCCAGTGGGCACCTCTGTACCACGACTGTCCTGATCTAGCACAGCCTGTGTTGTGTCTCCTGCCCGTGCTCACTCTACTGTTTTCTACACCCATGAACACCCTATTTTGTGTATTGGATTTCTCACCTGGTAACTGAAGATGTAAAGTTTAAAGTCATGTTCACAGCAGATCTTATTTTGAGAAATACATGTTGAATTAAAATAAGAAACAATTTTCTATCTTTCATTTTAAAAACTGAGTTTGGACTTTCACACTTAGAAGTATTCTGTAATCTGTATGGAGCTGGTTTGCTGCATTCAGGGTATTTGAGCTGTTTGGCCAGTGGCTCCTGCAGGTGGGCCAGGCCCTGCTCTAAGGCCAGTGGCTCCTGCAGGTGGGCGGTGGCCCTGCTCTAAGGCCAGTGGCTCCTGCAGGTGGGTTGTGGCCCTGCTCTAAGGCCAGTGGCTCCTGCAGGTGGGCCGTGGCCCTGCTCTAAGGCCAGTGGCTCCTGCAGGTGGGCCGTGGCCCTGCTCTAAGGCCAGTGGCTCCTGCAGGTGTGCCGTGGCCCTGCTCTACGCCCACTGTGCTGCGTCCTTCCCTGTCTTGTCTGATTCTCTGTTTTCTTGGGCACATTCATGCTTCTGTTACATACATTCTCACATTTGGGACACACTTTTGCTGGGTTCCGTTCCACGTTCCTTTAAGGAAAAACTCCTTAAAGGGACCTGTGATTCCATGTGACCAAGCCCTCTGGAGATAAGGGAGGGAGAGGTTAATTAAAAATAACTGAGGATGGCAAAATTAGTCTATATGCTACTCTGGTAGATTTTTCAAGTTTCATATAAACATTTATAGCATGATAATATATCTTAAAATATTGGAGCTGTTTTTAAAAGCTTTAAAATTAATTCTTAGGTTAGCATATAAGGGTTTTATTCTTTACAAATAGTCTTTGCTAGAAACTTGTAAGTTGTACTTCCATGATTAGGAAAATGAAATTGTTCTGTAAGAAGTTCTGGGCACATTTTACAAAACAATATGCATGTTGCATTGGTGGGTTTTTAAAACCATGTTTCAGACTCTTTCACAGACTCTAGGGAGACGGACTCTTCTGTGACAGCACCCTGTGCCTCGCATCACCACCAACCAGCCACTGCTAGCATAAGCACACTTCACTGACTCAAAGATTCCTGGGAAATCGGAAATGGCCTTTTTAGCTTTCCCTCCCGTCCCTGTGGATTTTGTATTTGCCACTGCCCTTTGGGGAGAACAAAGCCTCCACCCCTGCAGAATTTTCCCTAGAGTGGTTGATGTTTTCAGATGGGAACGTGGGAACCGCCAGGGGGCGATGTAGGGAGTGTTGTATTTTGTGTTTCTCCCAGTTCCGCTTTCCTTTTTCAATTGGTATTTCTGGCCTTAACATGACTTCATTGGGTAGTGATACATTCCTCACGCTAAAACCTGTCATCTCCCCACCTGGGAGAGTTAGCAAAGAGCTCCTTAGAGTGCTAGTATCACATGTTTCTGTAAGGTCACCAGTATAGCATTGCCTTTTCCACATTAAACGCCCCCCCCCCCCATCCTATCATGAAAGTTTTATTTTTGAGTTCTAGTTATTTCAATATTTGAATTCCTCCTTAATTGTTGTTTATTTTTTGTGGGCAGTCATTCTCAAAATAAATGCTTGTTGAAACCATTGTTACTGTTGGTGTGTGTAGGAGCCGGGTGTTTGGGTCTAGGAGAAAAGCAATTAAAACCACTGTCCCTTATGTGGTCACAGGGCTTCGGTCAGCATCCCAGTCGCACACATGTCCTTAAAGCTGCTCCCCGAGGGGCTGCGGGGATGGCTCAGCTGTTGAGAGCACTGACTGCTGTTCCAGAGGTCCTCAGTTCAATTCCCAGCACCCACATGGTGGCTCACGACCATCTATAAAGAAAGCTTTGGAAAAATTGCTTCCCTAGTTGAGGGGCCACACATGTATCCTGGCCATACGACATTTGGGAAATGAAGAAAGTGGTCCACTTGGAAACAAAGTAAGTCCTTACCTCCATCACCTAGGGGCACCACTGCTAACACTTTATTGTGCTTGCTTGCTTCCATTCTTTTTGTGTGTGTGTATTTCGTGGAGTTAAACACTGTGATGCACACGCATTAACTCCTCATTTAGTATTACAACATACTGATCCAATAGTTACAAAAGTAACATTTAAAGTTTATTACACATTTCAATGTACATTATAGACAATACAAGGAAAAGATGATAATGAAAACTTCTCAGTTTTGGTGTGTGTGTTTCAAGACAAGGTTTCTCTGTGTAGCCTTGGCTGTCCTGGACTCACTTCTAGACCAGACTGGCCTCGAACTCACAGAGGTCCGTCTGCCTCTGCCTCCCGAGTGCTGGGATTAAAGGCCTGCGCCACCACCAGCACCCCAGCCTATTCTTTCCTTTTATATCCTGAATTCATCCCATTGTCTTTCCTCGCACTGCCATAATTTGGGATTTTCTCCAAGAAAGGAGAAAACTGGAGGGTTTTGGCACTTCAGGGATTGCCTGCCTGTCAGAGATGTTGGATCTTTTAGACCGTTGGGCTATAAAAAGCCAAAAGTTGCTACTGGCTGCATGTTACTCATCTGAAGCTTCTTTCCCTCCTCCTGTTCATGCTTTTTATCTGTGTCCCGTATAGCTGAGCAGAAGTAGCAGTTCCTGTCTTGAAGGGCGTCTGCAGAGGCCTTCACGGTAAGATAGTAGGGGCAGCAGGGGATGGCCACACCAAATGGTGACGCTGCTGAGCCAGGGCTCTGGTCCTCCTTGCTCTCTGGAGGGTCGTGTTTGCTGCCCTGCCCGTTCGTGCCGAGTGTCCCAAAGGAGCTGAGTTATTTGAAGGAATGTCCACATACAAGGAATGCCCAGGGCAAGAAAGACCTTATAGGTTCTGCCAGAGAAGTTGAGTATGTTTTCCAAGAGATCTAGGGGCAAAATTTCCCTGTAAAAACTAAAGATTGGGGCTGGTGAGATGGCTCAGTGGATAAGGCGCCTGTGTGTAAGCAAGGACCACCTACATTTGAATTCCTACAAAAAAAAAAAAAAAAAAAAAACTGGCCATGGCTGCATGGGCCTGTGTCGGGATGGAGACAGGCTGGTCCCGGGAGCTCCAGCCAGCACACCTGCAACAAGAAATAAACATAGATAGTGCTAAAGGAAGGCAGCTGCTGTCTTTCTCTGGTTTCTGCCTGTGACTGTATTAGCCCCCCTGCCCCCGCCCCACACATGGGCTGAGGACCACATCCCAGCCTCTGCTCAAACTGAAGACCTGGTGCTCTCTGGATTCCCTTCTGAGAACAGTGTAGGAATGCCTGCAAAGGCCTCAGAAAAGGCCCAGTTTCCCCTGAGTTATCCAGACGAACTGTTTGAAAACCATTTCCTTTGGTGATTGGCTGCTACTTCAACCTTGATTTCAGTTAGAAACCTGGTCACTTCATGCTGGGAAAGCCTTCCATCCATCAGAAGCCAGGTCAAGGCGGCAGCCATGCTTGTTTATGCTGACAGGACAGTGCTCCTGGGACTGTGCGGAGTTGAATGAGTTTAGGGGAATGGTATTAGCATCATCTTTGAGAGTCTAGATTAAAGCCTATGTGTCCAGAAGGTCCGGGTATCCTCTGGGGACTGCAGCTGCAGAAAGTGCCATTTGACTGGCTTTTGGATATTTTTTTGAGAGGAAAGGAGTGCATGCATACCTTTTAGTTAAAAGTACTTTCATGTCTCGCAGTTTTACTTTAAAATCAAGATGCTTATAACCATGTGGATACTCATCCATGGGAAAAACACCTTATCTGCGAATAAAAGACAACCTATAATACGGGTAAGAATCGGCAGTAGCAGATGCCTCGATATTTCTTCTACTGTCAATGTTACAGTAAGTTAACTTTTAAATTTTGTATTTTTGATCAAATTATGTGCACTGTATTGAAGCCAACACAGTCAAACTTGAAAGATTTGCAAAATCCGATTTATTTCAGGTCTCGAGGGGAAGGGACACATAGTGAGAATCTTTATGTACAGAATCCTAATCAATGATAGACAAACAATGTATTAGTTTACAATATAATAGGATAGCGACACATTTGAAGGTTCCAACTGAGTCCATCAGCTGTAAGAACAATTTGGTATTTGGCTCAAGTGGCTTTTGAACATCAAATGGTGCCACGTTCCTTCACAGCACCTAAGGGCCCCTCGGCTGTGGGTGACGTTTCCCCACAGTCTCAGAAGTCCCCACTCATCCCTTGAATTCTTTTGGCCTTGAGAGTCTTTGCTCCCCTAAAACACAGGCCTGGGCGATCCAGCAGCCCCGTGTTATTGCACAGAATGGTCTGTCCTAAGCCAGACTCTTATGGCTAAGAAGGTGAGAGACTAGCCCTTACATATAGTGGTCTAGCATTAATGCGGTCTATTAAAAGCACATTAGGAAATGGCGCCTTCCTCTGCACCAGCTCCTAGTTTTCAGACTGACAGAAAAGGCGACACCCAGCTTCACATTTCACACAAGACTAGCATGGCTGAGCCTGGCTTGCTGGGTTGGCTCTCCCATAAATACAGTGATTGTTTCAGCTTAAACCCAGGAGAAACTTCTTTCACACCAGTCTTTCTTCACATAAGGTCTGTGTAGCATTAAAATTGTTACGGTCTGACGGCTAGCTGTGAAGGTAAAAATGCCTGACTCTCTTTTGCCAAAACAGAAACATTCCTGTTTTGAATCTTGTCCAGTTTCCCCAAATAAAACACACATACACCTTTGTTATTGCACATCTTTCAGACAACCTGCATATGTGTAAAATATATATTTAAATATGCTACACATAAAAGACTATATGGCACTTTACAGAATACATGTTTAACAAAGACCATTCGTTACACCACAGGTGCCTCAGAACTACACAGAAACCCTTCCACAGTTGCTGTAA
The DNA here is from genome assembly GCA_907169655.1 of Acomys percivali. Taxonomy (NCBI): domain Eukaryota; kingdom Metazoa; phylum Chordata; class Mammalia; order Rodentia; family Muridae; genus Acomys; species Acomys percivali. Next base: position 14,632,165 of record OU015758.1, on the reverse strand, counting down.
TGCTGAGTTACCACACAGGGTTAAAGAATCCACAGACTCTATTTTTGCTTTAGAGTTCAATGAGAAGGTGAGAACAAATGCAGGCAAAACAAAGACTCTTCCCGTAGTAGCAATAGTCCTGTTACTGAGAAATGGTTAGAGGCTAGCTGGGCATGGTGGCACTCGAGGCAGAGGCAGGTGGCTTGCTGTGAGTTAGAGGTCAGCCTGGACTACGATGCAAGTCCAGGACAGCCAAGGCTACACAGAGAAACCCTGTCTCAAAAGAGAAAGAAAGAAAAGAAATGGGTGTAGGCCAGCAAGTGGTTTTTAAAGAGCCATGAAACCAGTTTCGTTCTACACCAGCACAATGGCAGACGGTCCTTCCATTCCCTGAAAATGTATGTGTATCAGCTTGAAGGTCTCAAATGTTATAAACCCCTCCTCTCCGCTAGAAAGTGCAACCTGGTTCCAGTGAGTCAGCAGCACTCAGGCAGTTTTCAATGGCGTGGCATTTCATCTGTGCCTTTCCTGGAGCGGGGTCGGGGGGGGGTAGGGCAGTACTGTCTTCTTTATGTTTAAGTGAAGGAGAAACACTGCTAAGTAACAATCTGACAGATCATGATTTCACTTGTGAAAGCACCAGGCTGACAAGAGCTCATCCCGCATTACCCAAAGAACAGGATGGGCGAGCGTGTGTTAAGGAGGGGCTAAGACTGGAAAGCCAGGAACATTAATCTGGTAAAGTCAAGAAAAACGAAGCTGTTTGGTCAGTTTTCCTGATGAACAAAACTATGCATCATGTAAAGAAAGTATTACCCAGGTTGGAAACACAGTTGCTGTGCTGCAGAGGACTTGGTTAGAACAGCATGAATCCACAGCGGAGGACAAGAGCCGCCTCCACGTGCTCTATGGGCCATGCACCTAGTGATCTGTTCCGTTTCCTGAGCCTCCTAGGTTGCCTAGGGGCCTCCCCCCCCCCCTCTCTCTCTCTCTCTCCCTCCTTTCTCTCCTTTCTCTCTTTTAACGAAGCCACAGATACCCACCTTGCTTATTTTGAACACTGGTTCAAAACTGAACTTAAGATCTGATCCGGTAACCTTCTTCCCTAACCTTTATCTGTGCCAGGGATAAGGAGGTTTCTGGAATAGGCCAAAGGGCAAATAAACTATGATTAAACCCTAGTGGGCCTAGCCCATCTATATAAGGGAGTTCTAAACCAAGGCTTGGTTCTAAACTGACATAGCTTTAAGGGATTTACTGGGACAAGGCTGTAAAATCTGAGTCAGGGTTGTGTGCCTGGGTTAGCAAACATCTGCCACTAGGAGGTGCTGAACTATGTAACTTTTAAGACAAAGCCCTCAGTTGAACATCTCTCTAAAACCAAATAGGTCCACTCCACTTACACCACAGTACAGGGTCTATGCATCTGCAAGTTTCCTAGAATGCCAGACTCTGGTGTTTCTGGCTGCTCTGGTCACACAGGTTAATTTATGGAAGCTGGATTAAAAGCCCTGAGTCCTTTTTTAGTGGTGGCTTTTGTAAGCAGGCTGAGGCAGGTGCAGTGAGTGAGCTTGGTCCAGCCCCTGCTTATGCACTAGCTTTCTGTTCTGTGCTTCCCTGGGGTGGGGGTGGGATTTTTGATGCCAGTCTTCAGTGGCAGTGTTTCAGTGTCCTTCGGTCTGCTCTAAGGATCAACAGCAGAGGCCAGAGCAGTTTCCACTGCTGGCTCCTGCTCACTCTGCAAAGGATGCCGAGGGACTTGTACAGCCCAGTGACCAAACAGAAAAAAACCATTCACTCTGTGAACGCTGAGGAAGGCAACCCCCTTCCTGTGAACATCTGCATGGGCCACAGCTGGTCTGGAGGCTGCTGTCCTTGCAAGGAGGGACACTGAGGTTTCCTTGGGCAGCCAAGCACACCCCCCAAACCTAGGAGAAAATTAACTACAGTGAGAGGGGGAGACGGAACTAACAGGCCGGCTGCAGAGAGCAGGAAGGCCTCTAGCTGACTGCCAGGTTTGTACGCTTGTTCTTAACGTGATTGTCTTTTAACTCAAATCCTGAGGCTATCTTTCCATTGATGCTTTACCCCAGAACTCAGACTAGCATAGTTCCTCAGTGGGATTCTGCACTGTCCCTGTTAACCCCTTTGGGCAGCTAAACAAAATCTGGTATCTTGCTGTGGCCTTCAGCATACAACCTGTCATCAGTAAGTCCATAGTGTTCCTTACAGTCTCTCCAAGCCGGACAACGTGAAACAGCTAGAAGAAAACCAAGACACCTCCTCCAGCCCACATCCTGAGATGTTCATAACCACAGCTGCGAGCCGAAAACCTGCCTCAAAACCACCCTGAGGCTGGCTGACCTCTCCTCTGCTGCCAGGGAGATGGCTCGCTGCCTTGCCGAGTGAGATCGCTGTCCTTCATTGAGCCCTGAGGACAAAGAATCTGACAGGACTTCACAGTCAGGGGCTGTTCGTGTCTGGTCCCGTTATTTGCACTGCAGCCCGCATGTCTGAGAACTCTTGCTTGGAGGGTGATGCCCTCACTGTTGCCTGCCGGGGCTGTGGAATGTGGCTCTGGTAGGTCAAGACTGGTTCTTCACTTCGATTCAAATGAGGAAGACTGTGTCACAAGGTCATAAAGAAAGGTAACGGTGACATCAGTGTCTTCCAGACTAAAGGAGGCAGACGAGGTTTTTCCCCTCTTCGATTTCTTCCTGGACCTTGTCACTGGACGTTGCAATTTCTGCCTGTGCGGAGAAGACGGCGCAGATGAAGGTGAGGACCGTGCCCCCGGTGGCGGTGTAAAAGGCCCAGCCCAAGGAGCAGTCTCCAGGCTTGTAGGGAGATGCATACCGTCCACAGTCTATGGCTTTCTGGCAGCCCCAGCCTGCAGGGTAGAGTATCAGGCCGAGGATGAGGAAGAGACCTGAGAGACAGAAGAGAAAATAGGTGAAGTCCTTGGTGCCTCGACACCCTGCATCTCTGTGCCCCCCACGCTAGCTTTGGGCAGTGCCGTCCACTGTGCAATAGAAAGTGTCAGAATGTGACTCCACCAATGATTTCTAGAGTGAGTCTGATAGTGTTTCTTTGCATAAGGGGCTACTTACCAAGACCAAACACAGCTTTATACATGAAGTTTTAGGGTCTGGAGAGATGGTTCAGCAGGTAAGAGCACTTGTTGCTCTTGCAGAGGCCATGGCTTTGGTTCTCAGCTCCCATGTGATGGCTCACCACTGTCCTGAACACCAATTCCAGAGGCCCTGACACCCTCTCCTGACCTCCACAGGTACCAGGCATGCATTAGTACAATACATACCTACATGCAAAACACCATCATAACTACATAAAAATGAAGGGTGTTTGTTTGTTTAGTTTTCTTTGAGACAGGGCTTCTCTGTGTTATCTTAGCTGTCCTGGACTTACTTTGTAGACCAGGCTGGCCTTGACCTCACATTGATCCGCCTGCCTCTGATAAAAATAAAGTTTTATTAGGACTAAGCCATGCCCATATTTAAAAAAGACTTACTATGACTGTTTTGTTGAGTGGCTGCTTCTGAATATGTGTCCTGCAAACACAAAAATATCTACTATGTGGCTTTTGACAGTTTGCCAATCACTGCTATAAAGTAATTCACCCAGAACCTTGCAGCCTCAGCCTAGTTATAGACAAAAGCCAGGAGCCTTGAAAGAGACTATATATCTCAACCTGCACCCATGTGAGTGTTGTTTGAACTGCACACCACGGAGAGGTATACGCCCACACCTCTGTGTGCAAGATTCTTAGTGAACTCTGCCTTGCATGGAGACCAACATGCCTGGGCCCCATGTGGCCAGCACCTTTCTGTCCTTCACTGCTGCATGTTCAAAAGCCACTGTGTCTCAGCAACTGACAGGTGGCTTCCTGCCTGGTCTGACCTAGGCTCGAACTAGAGAGACAAGGTACAAGATTTCCACTTGTAGGTGTCCATCTGTGTGCTGTGGGAGCCTGGATGGTGTGCAGTGGCCTCCCCCCGCCCCCAGGCCTGAGCAAGCTGCTCATGAAGAAGGGGAGGACAGCAGGGCCCCGGATTTCACCTAATTGAACTCCCTGTAGGAAGTCTCCTAGCGACTTTCATTTCAGCCGACAGCCCTGTGTTACAAGGGAAGGTGGGCTTCATTCTGTGCCAAGGACTGAGCTCTAGTGTCACCAGGGGAGAGGCCTTTGAAGTGAAGGGAAGATGTGGCACTGGCCCACCGTGCATGTAAGGCCGAGGACCAGCAGGTTCCTGTAGGGTCTGGATTCGGAGTCCAAAGCTCACGAGTGGATGAACAAAAGCTTCTGTTGTATAGCCTGGGCCCATGACAGCATGAGGTAACAACACAAACCTGCAGACCAGCTCCCTTGTTAGGAGCCCTGACTTTGGAGCAATGTAAGGTTTGACCCAAAGGCTGTCTGATTCTTCATCATCACAGTACACTAATCCAAAACCCAGAGGGTGGGCATGGTTTTCAAAGTGTGCAAAACAGTACTTTCTTAATAAATCAAGACCGACAAACTCTTAAGTCAAACCGAAAGGGGGAAAGTTGCCAGTGAAATTGAAATGTCACTAGAAGCCTGGAAAACCTAGGGGAATTAAACAAATAGATCTCCAGTGAGCAGTGAGACTAATAGGCCAGCACTGGACAGCTTCACTGCTGGATTCTATGAAATGGTTATAGATGAACTAACACCGGGCTCTTCAAACTATTCCATCAACTGCAAAGGAACAACTGCTACCAACTCCTTTTTAAAAGCCAGGAGTCATCCTGATCCCAAAAGCAGATAAGAGAAACATGCATGTTAATGACACGGATCAACACCACGGCCATCTCGGCTTAGGGCTGCAAGGAAACTCAACAAATGTGAACTACAAGGACCTAAGCAAGAAACGGACAGAAGCCTACACCACCACAGCTGATACAGAAAAGACCTTGGACCAACCTTAACATCCTTCACGCTAGCTTCCTCAAAGAACACATTCCAATAATGCTATATATGACAAACTTGTAGCAAGTGTACTAAGCAAGGGAGAGAGAGAAAGGTCATCTACAATTTTATTCAACATTGTGCTTGACGTCTTAGAGCCAAGAAGACAACAGAAACAAAGGGGGTACAAACAGGAAAGGAAGAATTAATAGTTGTCCCTATTGCAGAAGACATGATGCTGTACTACACCAGAGGCATCACAGCACCCCCATTTCCGGTTACATCACAGAGCCAGACTAACGAAGACCAGAGCAAGAGATGCAGAGAGACAAGCCCACATCATAGCTACCCGATTCCCAACAGGGTGTCAACGCACAGGAGAAAAGACATTCTCTTCACCAAATGGTGGTGGTGGTGGTAGTGGGGAACTGGACTCCCACGTGTAAGAGAATCTCATCTTAGCCTGTGGAAAAGTTACAGAGACTTCAGCAAAGGACCTGGAACTGGAAGGGGAAAACACTTCAAGATACAGACACAACAAAAGCACAGGGTTTCTGAAAACTCCCAGAGAACGAGGACTGAATAGGACTATTCACAACTAAAAAGCTTTTGCACAGCAAAGGAAAACCTGCAGAAGGGAGAAAATTTCTGCTTGTTACTCACTGGACGGAGAACTAATTCCAGACCATAAGGTAAGGAACTCAAAAGCTTAAATACCAAATAACGTACTCAAAAAAATGAGCAAATAGCTGGGCGTGGTGGCTGGCGCACGCCTTTAGCCCCAGCACTCGGGAGGCAGAGGCAGGTGGATCACTCTGAGTTCGAGGCCAGCCTGGTCTACAAACAGGGCAGTCAAGGCTACACAGAGAAACCTTGTCTCAAAAAAACCAAAAAAGAGCAAATAAGATCTCAAAAACGGGGCCTGGAGAGACAGCTCAGTGAGTCCATGTAAAATGCCAGAGCTGTTGGCTGTGCCCTTGAGCCCCAGAACCTGGGGGATGGAGACAGAAGGATCCCTGGGGTTTGCTGGCTGCCAGCCTAGCTCCAGGTTCAGTAAGACATTTTTGCCAGAGAGTGACTGAGCAGGATGCAAAATCCTCCTCAGACCTTCGCACGCACCTGCACACAAAGCAAGACACGACGCAAGGCTTAGCATTCCAGGTACCAGGGAAGTGCCATTCGAAGCTGCTTTGAGATTCAATATCTCCACTCAGTCACATGACTACCATTAAGAAAACAGCAGATGCTGGTTAGGACTTGGGGGAGATCTTGGTGGGAATGTAAAGTATTGCAGATGTCAAATCAGTATACAAGTTTCTTAAAAACTCAGAACAGCTACATATGACTCAGTTACACCATTCTAAACAGCATATGACAGAAATGTGTTTACATGTGTCTACCATGTTTACAGTGACACTATTCACTGTACCCAGGCTAGGTGCTATATCAGAGGAGTGGCTAAGAAAAGTGACCTGCAGATAAAGAAGAAGGAAATGTGTCATTTGCAGAAAAATGGCTTGAGCTGAAGATCATATAAAAAGAAATAAAGCTAGATTCAGAAATACAAATATCAGATTTTTACCACATGGAATCTAAACTAAAATTGGACATACCCACACATGACATGAAAGTATAAGGTGGGGACAGTTTGGGAAAAGGAGGTAGGTCATGGTGGCACTTGTCTTGTACCCCAGCACTCTGGAGGCAAAGTCCTCTCTCTGAGTCCCAAGCCAGCCAGGGCTACATAATGGGGGGTGGGGTGGGGCGGGGGATGTGACTAAAGCACGAGGCATGTGTGTGCAATGTTTAAGAAAAAATGTCCCCAGAACAAAACACTCACAGACCAACAGCCAATGCTAAATACAAACACAGGTGGCAGGAGGACCAATGCCTTTCATAAAGGAGCACCTCCAAAGTAATTTGGGGGGGGGATACACTGGCTAAGAGGCTAGACCAGGACATGCCCCATCTGAATAGAGCTTTGCTTGGCAAAGAGAGCTAAAATGACTCAACTAGTTCAATACCTAGGGCCCTTGAAAACCCAGCTAATCCTGCAGAAGCCCTGCCCACTCCCTCCCCACCCCCCACCCGGTGTTCTTCATGGAGCCTCCCACAAGGCACCTAGGAGATCTTGATGCTTTCTTCCATCCAGGTCCTAAGTAGCTGTCCCCAGGCGCCACACCCCACTGCTGACCCTTGATATCTGCTTTTTGGCTCACAGTGCCTCTTCCTGTGGGCATGCTCTGTCTGCAGCTCACAGGCAAGCCCTACACAAAGGTGCTGCTCTTCCCCTTAGAAGACTGAAATATTCACATTAAGCATCAATGCGCATTTCACTTGGACTCACTGGAAAGGATGCACATGATCTTAGTGTGGCTGAGGGGATCCTGGGGGGAAAGTTTTAAAAGCGATCTTTAACAGCATCCAAGAAAGCCCCAGCCAGGAAACACGCCTGTCTGACCTTAGCGCAGGTGTGGTTCCTTGCGCTGCAGACTACTTGAAAGCCTTGTGGTTTGATACTGACCTAATTTATGGATAAAGACGGCAGACAGCTCAATCACAGAAGGGTGCCATGGCTTGCCATGTCCCAAAGCCTCAGCTAGGCTAAAGGATCAGAGCAAAGTCTACATGGCAGAGTGATTACAGTGGGCTGAAGGATGCAAAGTGTGCAGCAGCAACACCTAGGGCCTGCCTCTCCAAGCCTGGCGGCCAGCTGAGAAGCCTGGTGCCTGGCTGGGTTGTGGCAAGACCAATCAAGATTCCCAGCACACCAGTGGAAGGGACCTTCATGTCCGATCTGTGACAGCACTCAGCAGAGCCACCACTAGCATGGCCGGTGCCATGAAAATGCAAGTATTTGGTCTGCCTGAGGGACCACGGTCCTTCAGATATCTCTTAACACACAAACACACACACACACACACACACACACACACACACACACACACACACACACACACTCCCTCTCTCCCCTCCTCTCCTTCCTCTCTCTTCCCTCCCTCCATTCTTTGCTTTCCTCTCCCCTCCTCCTCCTCCTCTCTCTCCTCACACACTTTTTAAAATCCCAAGCCTCATTTCTCTGGGTTAGGTAAGGTTATACCAAGACATTCCAGAGAGTTCGGTTCTTCTGGTAGCCCCTTCATGTGAATGCCACTTGGCTTTTCCCCATATGAGCCAGAGTGGTGACCCTAGCCCTGGGTCTCCACTGTCGTCAGGATGAGAGCAGTTCCCAGTGGCCCTGGCAGGGGGACCCTGGGCCCTAGCAAGTGTCTCTTAGTCACAGTATGTTTGTGGCTGTTGTGGAGGGTGGTGGGGAACGCGCACTTGCTTTCTTCTGCCTAGATCTTTAATGTAGTACCTGGTTGGGTTGTGGCAAGGCCAGGAAGAAAAAATACAGAGAGAATACTGTGGCCAATAGCTGAAGACATGGACCTAACATGTAAAGATCGTAACTTGACGGGGACTTGTGCTGTGGCTAGACATGACAGGACTGGGTCCTGGAAGGTTCCATTTTCATTGTTAGCTAAAGAAATCCTTTCAGGGGCTCAGCAGATAAGAGCACTGCTCTTCCAGAGGTCCTGAGTTCAGTTCCCAGCAGCCACATGGTGGCTCACAACCATCTATCTATACTGGAATCTGATGCCGTCTTCTGGCATGTAGGTGCACATGCAGATAAGAGTGCTTGTACATAAAATAAATAGTCTTATAAACAAACAAACACCCAAATCATTTCAGAGCTTCCCAGTCTACTGACCAAGAGGGTTAGAAGATGTCACCATCTGATGACCATTGGTCACCATAGTGCACAGCTCAGACTTACTGGTGGGAGGGGGGAAATGGAAAAGAAACTGATGGTCAATTCTTTGGATGACTACTCAGATGACACCTGAGGCGAGAGACAGAGGTTTAACCCCTTCACTGTTGGCTGCCCTTACGGGCCACTAGGTACCCCCAGTGTGACCCTCAGCTATTGTAGCCACATTATCTTCTTGGCAGTTTTACTGGGTTTAACACAAGAGCCCATCAGGGTATCAACTGTGCCTTATCACTGCCCAAGGTATAGGAGACGCTAAAATCAAACGCAACACCACAGGAGTATAAGGTCACGGCCCGGCTTCCACATCAGCAGTCAGCACCCACTGGCCAGGCAAAGCCCAGCGGCAGAGGCATGGCTTATCATTTCCTTGTCTCCTTAGGACTGAACATGGGCTGTCCGGTGTAAATATCAACCAAAGCCCTGTGGGTGAGAAGGAAACTGTTCTCAGCCTTTCCCATACTCAACTGTGGAAAGACCAGACAGCTGGGACTATGAGAAGCTCTGCTGCCGTGAGTGAAGACAGCTACCCAGTCTTTCTGTGTGTGGCTGGCAAGACGCAGGGAACCACCGTGGAGCACAGTGGGGAAGGGGAAGGCCCGGTGGCGGTCTTACAGCCTCTCCTTTGCCCTTTTTTGACACCTCCCTTCACATAACTGCCACACTACCTCACCACTAGCACGTCAAGTGGCCAGACCTAGCCTTCTCTTTGTGGATCCCCCAGTACTTACAAGGTGATATATAATTTCCCCTGCCTGAACAGTGAACGCTGCAGCCCTGCCCTGTGGAGTCTCCAAGCAAGCTGGATGTCCACGTGGCATTGCCTGCTCCTCAGATGGCCTCCGGACTGCACACTGACTAGAGAGACCTCAGTCCGCGGAGTAAATTTTCTAAGAACAGGAATGAAAGGGGGCCATCTGTGGAGCTTCTACTAAGTCATAATCTGGAGGCCTAAGACTTACACCCTAACGTCGCCAGAGAAGGATGCACAGAGGGATGCTGCTGAGCACACTGTGGACTGGTCCTCCCGCTGGTACTTAATTGAGGAGTGTGTGTGTGCGCGCTGAGTTTCATGGGCTTTCAGCACCTCCAGGGCCAGAGACATTCAAGAACTCGATCAGACCATGCAGGCTGCCATTTTCTAAACAAGGAACTCTCCTGCTGACTCTGGACTCACACCCGCCTAGAAATATCCCCATCACCCTAGTCCTGTTATCACTTCCTGTTGGGATTACCTCTCTATTCTCCATTGCCCTGTGGACCTTCCTGTTCAGCCCTTTGTGACACTGTTTATTTATTCAACTGCTATATAAAGAGTTACCAACTATAGTTCATTTCCTTCAGCTCTGGCGTAATCTCTTGTGTGCACCTCTGAGCTGCTTGAATGTTTACAAGCTTTGTAGAACCTTCCATATCTTACACACGTGACACATGCTCTTAAATACTTGTTGACTGACTCAGCGTCCTAAGGAGATACCATAATTTGGTTTTGGTCATAAATAAACCTGTGGGGTATGCCATGGTTAACATGAATAACCACGATCAAGACTTCATGATACTTGTGACTAAACCAGCCATCCACTCATTTAGTCACCCAGTCGGCCATCCAATAAACATTGCCTTCCCAGGCGTGTGGTGGAGATCTGCTCTGTGTGGCGTTTTCCTATCTAGCTTGTCCGTGACTCCTGAGAGCTGGACTTGAGACCTAAACTAAGCATCAGGTGTGGTCTGTGTTGATCCAGCTTGGCATGTACCTCACTGGAAGTCCACTCTGGGTTCCTCACTCCGCGTGACCACCTAACACGAACCAAGTCAACCAAAGGAGCGACTGACCTCCAGGAACCTGTTCCATTCTGGGACACACTCAGACGCTGCCCTAAGCCTGGGAAAGGTGTCCGCATCAACCATCAAACTCAACAGGTGCTAACTAAAGAGCAAACCAGGGCATGACTGGAATTCCCACATGGGAGGTTGAGCCATGTGCTGGTGTTCTCCAGGCCAGTGGCTGTTCCTTTTCGGGGCCCTGTGCTTTCCTTCCAGGCCTTCCCACAATGCACATGCTGAATGCCAGCACCCAGTCTTCTTCCTGACTGTATGCGATTCTGTGGCTCTAAGTACAGCCCCGTGCTCCGCCTTCCAGGTTTGGGCTACGGATCTGCACGTGGATCTGCACGTCCAGCTGCAGGTGTGGACGGATGTCTGACCAGGAACATGGAACTAATAGTGTCTGAACCCGAACTCTTGGTCCTCAGCTGACCAGCTCATCTGCGCAAACTCAATTCTTACACCTGCTCAGCTCAAAGATGCTGGTGTTGCTTTTTGACTCATCACTTGGTCACTCATACTTCTATCAGGTACACCTGCTGACCTTTGTGGTCTTTTTTTCTGAATGACCTCCTGACCAATTTGTCCTTTCTCCTTCAAGGCATCAGCTAGTCTCTCCTCAGTGACTTCCGCCTGATGACCTGTGCAGTTCCTTACTGCCCCAGCCTCCTTACCACTCCAGGATGCCCTGGGCCTTAACCTACTTCATTTTATCCGCTATAACCATCACCTACGCAATTTCCTCCCATCTCTATCCACCTGAGTACCAATCCTACATGGCTGAGAGGACTGCCTGCAGCTTGTCTTGTATCCCAGTTGCCTAGAACAATGTCAGACGTGTAGTATGTGCCCAGTGAGTACTTGTTCCCCGAATGGATGAATGAAAACTAGAGCGGTAAGATTTCACAGCAATGTCACATGGAGCCCAAGTGGACGGTTCTTGCCAAGTTCTTGAAATAGCTGGAGGAAGACCTTCAGCTGATAACACGAACCCCAGCGGTTGGCAGTCTGCGCCAACAGGAAGCCTGTATCAGGGCCAAACCACTGGCTGGCCTCTTTTCTTGTGTACCAAAATCCTTTTTCCTGACTACAGGAAAAGGCTCTTTGTTGAGAGGCACGCAGAAAAAGGCAGTTAATTAAATGTAATGGATTTTCAGTTATCTAGAGGCCAGGCTCACCTCAACCACAAAACTCAGAAACTTTCCAGCTATGCCTGACCGCCTGCTGGGAGAGCCAGCTACAGAGAAGGCAATGGCCGCCTGCAGGAGGGCCAGGACACTCTGAGAGGGGAGCAGTGTAAAGAGAAAGCTGTTGGGGGAAAGCGACAGGGAAGAAAGATGGTGGGATAAAAAAAGAGCAGGTGGTCCCTAGGAATAGCATGAACTTCGGGCCAGAAGGACCTCCCAGCGGAGCCAGGCAAGGGCCCCCATCACTCCTCCTCAATAGCCTGAGGCCAGTACAATCACAGGTGTGTGTGTGTGTGTGTGTGTGTGTGTGTGTGTGTGTGTGTGTACACGTGCAGGAGAGGAAGATCATGTTTCAAGACTGAACTCTTAGTCACTAAACACTAGGGAGCGCTTATTTCGCTAATGTTGGTGTTGAGCGCATCCCTGTCTGTGCTGGTTAACATTCACCTGTATGCTTCCCTCTTTTTAATTTTCTTTTGCTCAAGTTCATCCTGCATGCCAATAGCCACAAGTCGTTCAGCAGTCCCCGGAAGCTATCTTTGGGTCAACACCTGTTGCTAGGTGGGGCCATTTTCTTGCATCAGTTCCAGCGTTGACATCACAGCAATCGACAAGGACATGCTCTAACTGACCACAGCTGGTTCCCAAACCACTGAATAGGCCACTGAGATTTTTCCTCCCACTGGCATGGGAGTGACCTGTATGCCAATAATGGGCAGTGACTTTGCAACACTTTTCAGTAAAGATGGAAGACAAGGCCCCAAGTAGGCTGCCTCTATTCTGCCTTGGAAAGATAAGACAGACATGACAGAATTTTTAAAGAAATTCAGAGGCAAAAGCTTCAAATAAAAGTTATGAGCAAGGGGGCTTGTGAGATGGCTCAGAGGTTAAGAGCACTGGCTATTCTTCCGGACGTCCTGTGCTCAATTCCCAGCAACCACATGGTGGCTCACAACCATCTGTAATAAGATATGGCACCCTCTTCTGGCCTACTTGTCCACATGCAGTCAGAATACTGTATAAATAAATAAATAAACAAACATGTTTTTTCAAAGTTATGAGCAAAATGGTTAAGTCAATTAGTGGGAGGCCAATGTATTTATTTTGCTAAAATGAGGACACTAAAAATAACACACACACACACAAAGGGTGAAGGAGGGGCTAGAGAGATGGCTCAGAGGTTAAGAGCACTGGCTGCTCTTCCAGAGGTCCTGAGTTCAATTCCCAGCAACCACATGGTGGCTCACAAGCATCTATAATGTGAGATGATGCCCTCTTCTGGCCTATGGGTGTATTTGCAGGGAGAGCACTGTATACATAATAAATAAATCTGTTTTTAAAAGGGTGTGTGTGAAGGAGGTAATCTGAAAATAAAGGATTATCCTTTAAAATGAATATATCTGGTTCTGTGAAATCTCACTGCACTGGCCCTCAGCTCTCTGGTTTGGCTGTGGACATGCAGGTGGGGGGTGGGGCGGGGGTCTTTGCGGAGGACACTCCCACTTGTTCCCAGGCAGTAGCTATGGGTTCAGAGTCCTTAGGAGGATGTGCTGAGGAACCGGTGTAAGGTGGGGACACCTGAGGAACCCGCACATTTGTAAGAGGAGAGAGAAGAAGGCTGCTTTTGCATTTTCTGTCTTGCTGTCTAGCTGCAAACTTCTATAGTGGTAATGCTATTGAAAACGTTGGAGGGTTTATGGATAAAGACAGCCAGGGTCTGGCTTTGATGGTCAGTCATTCTTTCGCAGACTAAACCAGGGGCGATGAGTCAGAAGTGACCCGAGGAAAAGGGTTGTCAGCTGACGGCTGGCATGTCTTTGTGGAACAGCACTGTCTACCTGTCAGCTTGGCATATGATTAATAGTAATAGTAAAAGAGGAAGAAGGGAACTGGGTGATACTTCAGATGTTAATAATTAAAAACAGTAATAAAAGGACTTATAAATAATGCTTACACCATCTCCCCAGAGGTGTCTAGTAGGCTAGCTCTTTCTACTAACAGCACTCCCATGGTAGAGCGACTAGCAAGGAAAATACTCCCCTGTGTCAGGGGGGTGGGGATGGAAGGACTCAGCAACTGCAGCGGAATTCACTGGAGGACACTCAGGACACGGGCAGGACTTTATAGGCAAGGCCATCAGAGAAGTGGCCATTGTAATGGCTACCAATTGAAATGCCCTTAGAGTATGTAGAGATCTGATCTGTAAGGAAATGAGTCTCTCCACTGTCCATGCCTCCCTACATCTTTCCCAGAACACTAGCAGCAGCAGCAGCAGCAGCAGCAGCAGCTTCCACTCTGTGCATCCCATAAACGGTTCCGCTGACTCCTTCCCAGTGATGGGGAATTATTTCCCACTCAGAGTGAAAACCTGCCTATTAACTGCGGATGGGCAACTAGGAGAACTTTTATGATGTACTTAATCAATAAATTATTCATCCATCCTGAAAGGTAGCTCCTGCTTGACAATTCAAGGTAAGCTTGCATGGGGCTGGAGAGAGGATGGGTCAGTGGTTAGAGCACTCAAGATTTTGCTTTCCCAGTGCCCACATCAGGCGGCCCATAACTGCCTGTAACTCCAATCCCAGGGCATCCAATGCCCTCTTCTTACTTCTGCATGCATATGATACACATATGTGCACCCAGGGACACCTACATGCACATTTTTTAAAAAACAGTATGTTATGCTTAAAGATACTTTTTTTCTTTTCAGTGGTGGAAAATGGAATGCTAAGCTCCCAGTGTATACCCCCAGTAAGGAAAGGACACTATAAAAAAAAAAAAAAATCCAAAACCCCTTAAGTGATCGAGAGTGAAAACTTAAGTAGGTGAACTCTTGCCAGCTAAGGTCTCCAGGTGCAGATGCTAAAAAATTCCTACCGCACCCCAGATGTCACCTCTCAACACTGAGCCTCTGGGATTGGCCTCTGACTGAACACAGCCACTCTGCACTGATTTGAAACTAGAGCTGTGGGCATGGGCTTGCACTGTTGGTTTGGTTTTTTTCTCTTTCTGCTTGTTTCTAAAACAAAGCAACCAACAGACAAAAACAGTGTTGGAGGACAGACCTTGGGGCCTTGAGCATATGCTACACACATCCTGCCACTGAGTTCTAGGCCCTGCCTTGGCTTCCTTAGACACGACATGACCATGTCACCTATATTGGCTGGGAACCTGCCATTCTCCTGTCTGAGTGCTAGGATTACAAATATGTCAAGTATTTTAATACTGGCTTTAAATTCTCAGGCTGTGTATTTTTAGGAAGGGAGGCTGAGGGTGTGTGTATCTGTGTTGGCTGTTTACTAAAGCTACTCATTATTAAATACTAAATAAACTCGTATTTATGCTATTGCACAGAGATGTAGATTGTTTTTAAAGTAGTTTTACATTTCTGGAGAATACTAACATTGCCTTGAACTCTTAAAACAGAATGCCCAAACTGCTCACATAAATATTCCCAGCCATGCTTAGCCCATTATTTGTTAATGTAGGTTAAACACAGACCATCAGTGGAGCCACGATAATTTGTGTCTACAATGAAGTGGGTGCAATGGCAAACTGTTTTCACACTTTATTTGCAGATCAAACACTGCATCTGAATTTTAAGAGAGTCTGCAGTTTTCTTCAGGCCCTTGTAAACGATCCTTTAAAAAACAAACAAACAAACAAACAAACAAACGAACAAAACCCAAAAACCAAAAACACAACAAAAATCCCAGGGGCTGGAGAGATGGCTCAGCAGTTAAGAGCACTGACTGCTCTTCCAGAGGACCAGGGTTCAATTCCCAGCACCCACATGGCAGCTCACTACTGACTATAATTCCAGCTCCAGAGGATTTGACACCCTTACACAGACACACACACAAGCAGAACATTAACGCATATGAAATAATTAAATCATTAAAAAAATTACATCCCAGTCTCTGATTTCCTTATGTTAATGACTGCTTGGTGTATTTACAGGCACTATTCCTTACTTCATGGTATGGCTGGGCTCTTGGTTCCCTTCCCCTTCACACATGACATATATTTATACATCTTTGTGCTTTAGAGAACGGTTTATGAAATGACAACTCTCTAATACATGTTGGGAGCAGGAATTCAGGAAACCTACAGACCCCAGTGTTCAAATCTTTGTACTTAGTGGGCACCCAGTAATGCCTCCTAGGACTGTCATTTAATTCTGGCCTGCCTTATAACACACACGTCTCTATTTCTACCAAGGGATTACTGAAGGCTGGTGAATTTGTAAATGTATCCATCGGTGGCATCCTTAAAATTTATTTTTAACTTTAAAAACTCTGTCTCTGTCTCTCCCTCCCTCCCTCCCTCTCTCTCTGTCTCTGTCTCTTTCTCTGTCTCTCTGTCTCTCTCTCTCTCTCTGTATGGGTGTACATGTACATGCATACCTCTGTCTTTGAAGAGGCCAGGGGCATTGGATTTCCCTTGGTGCTAGAGTCACAGGCCACTGTGGATCTGGTAATAGACCCTGTACCCTCTGAAAGAGTAGTACAGGCTCTGCAGGCCCAATCTGTGACATTCTTAAATAGCTTAAAACATAAAACTGCTAACAGAGGTGCTATCTACTCAGAGAAACCAAGAGCGCCCCCATCGGTGGCCAGAAGTCCCCGTGCCTGGCTTTCACCCAGAAGGAAAGCAGGCAGGGTACCCACAACTTCCCTTACAGCCTTCTTCTCTGGGGAGATTTCGAGTTGCTCGCCAAGGCCACACTGCCTTCTCAGGATAAGGTGAGTGACTTTCTTAGGGCTAAAATTATGGCCAGGCTCTTTTGCTTCCCCAGACCCTGGTTTCATTTCTCTCCTCTTCCTTAGTGATCTCATCTTTTTGACCTTGAGCGAATGGGCTGTGGGTACCATCTGATGCTGCTGTTTTAGTTCACACTATGGAAGAAAAGTAATGAAACCAATCCCAAATGGTGGTCACCGTGTAGCTCACACCCACTTACACCTCACAGACACTGCTTCAGGGAGGCCAATCCTCGATGTAGTTTGTGGTGTCTGACATGCCTTCCCCTCTACACCTCCACTCACATTCGGGTTCATGAAGAAAGGCCAAGCCTGGCTTGCAAAGGTGGTGCAAAGGCTTGCACTCCTCCCTCTACACACACTCAGATTCATGAATGCAAAGCCCCAATGGCAGTTGGTGTTGCACACCCACTCACACTCAGATTCATGAATGCAAAGCCCCAATGGCAGTTGGTGTTACACACCCACTCATACTCAGATTCATAAATGCAAAGCCCGGATGGCAGTTAGTGATTCGTGAATGCAAAGCCCTGATGGCAGTTGGTGCTGTACAACCACTCACACTCTGATTCATGAATGTGAATCCCAGATGGCAGTTGGTGTTGCACACCCACTCACACTCTGATTCATGACCCATGTGGTCATCAAAGCCAAGCCCTCCGTGTCCTCTCACAGTCTCTTACTCCTTTTTTTCTTTTTACACAGTCTTCCCTCATGCTCTACCATTCTGTTCACCTTTAAGGAGGCAGAACCATCCATACCAGGCCCTCCATGGGCATGGCTGTCCCCTCCACTGCAGACCTGCAGAGGCAGAGGCCAGCCCACTGAGGATGCCCTTGGAGGCTGAGATCACACAGCCGGGGCTGGCGGGACTAGACTATGAGAGCCAACAGACAGGAAGAAGCCTGTGAGGAAGGAGTGAAGAACAGCAGGCAGCCAGGCCCAGCAGGCCTCATGGCAAATCCCAGCAGAACAATCCATGCCAATGCAACTGGAGCCAAGTCCTGAGCTCACTTGAATGGCTCTGTCCCAAACCCGAGTCACTGGGGATCCCGTTCAACTCCCTCCCCCACAATGCGTTTCCAAAAACAAACTGTTTCATGCTGTCATGGAAAACTAGGATCTTTGCATTCTACAGTTTCACTATGGATTACATCCAGGTCACAACCTAAGGAAGACAGCTGGCAAAAGCCAGCCCTGCTGGCTGCATACCCAAGCTTTTGTAATGAATCCCAGAGGAATCCGAACCCATGTGTGTTGCCGGCTCTGCCAAGTCCCAGACACGCTCTGCTCTAGTACAGACCAGTCTGCAGTTTCTGTGGTCGGGGTGGGGGTGGGGGGGCTAGGGGGTGGGAGGTCCTGGGTGGCCACCTGCAGCCAGACTCAGGTGTGGGAGTTGCCTCCAAGAAGAGAGATCACAGGGTAGTGTGGGAGAAAAGAAGAGCACACTCATCTGCTGCCTTCTGCCTCTTAGAACATTGAGCAAAGGGCTAACGGTCCAGGGCCTCAGGAGGGCTCTGCACCAGCGCCCTGCAGCCTCGTCCCAGGCAGGCAATGGAGCAGCCAGAGTGCTGCCGCTTGAACAAAGTACAGGACGTGAAGACAATGAGGCCAGCCAATTCCAAGGGCTTATGAAGGTATCCTGATCCTCAAAACACAGCGATTCTTAGAGGCATAGGAACACCCTAAAACTTGGCAAGAAAGCAAAAATGCGTTCAAAATCACCACGGGGCTCCCACCATTTCCTAAACGCCAAACACCATGCCTGTCTTGCTGACATACTGTCTAACTTAGCCCTCAAACAACCTTCAGTTACCAACTATGACAAGACTCGTTTGCAAGTGAGCAAACTTGGAGCTTAGAGAAGCCGGCTGAGTTGGCCAGTGTTTCTCAGTCCTCCTGAGGTCAAGCCTAACTCTCGTGATGGCCGGAGATGACTGCTGAACACCAAGGCTTCTATAGGAAGGTAGGAAGGACCAGCTGCCTGGCTGTCATTATCTCAGGCCCTGAAACAAATCCTGCTATTTCAGTTAACTGTAGTTGTTTGCTCTTAAAGTAACAGGTAAGAAATTTCTACTGAGGCAACAGAGTCTCTCCCATGTTAACTCTAATGCTGAAACACCAATATTTTAAATGCATACATTTTGTTTTGTGAGAGGGTCTTGATACGTAGCCCAGGCTGGACCTTCTGCCTCCCTCTTTCAAGTGCTCAGATTATAGGTATATGCCATCACATTCAGTTCATGGTTTATATTTCTATAGAAGCTTGTGGAATATTTATGTTTAATTTTTATTTATTCTTAGTTTATGTTCATTGGTGCCTATGTGAGGGTGTCAGATATTAGAGTTACAGACAGTTGTGAGCTGCCATGTAGGTGTTGGGAAATGAACCCTGGGTCCTCTGAAAGAGCGGTCAGTGCTCTTAATCACTGAGCCATCTCTCCAGCCCAGAATATTTACTTTTTAAAGTGAGGTATACCTAGAGAATATGCTTATGTCATCTCAAATTTTATATCCAGTCACTTTTTAAAGTGTCATTTTGGCCCCCCATCCCCCGCCGCAGGGGAGGGGTTGAGAGAAAAGAAATACTAACTACCCCAAAGTTCTAGCAAGCGCCCATTTGCTTTGCTGTAAGCAGACCACAAGGGGGCGTAGGAGAGGAAAGCCTCAGGACAGCCATTCTGCCTAAAGAGCCGGATGCTCTGGTGCTCTTACAGCCGCTGGCAATGTCTCCCACACTGGTGTGGCTGCTTTTGTAGCCTAATGTTGCATGACCAGGCCTGCTGCCACAGGGGGTTGAAATGCCCATCCTAGGAGAAGGAACCTGCTGAGCCCTCCTAGCAGACGTGGGGACACAGGAAGACTAGTTTCACCTTAGGCCCAGGGAACCTAGAAAGCAGAGTGTGGACAGGAGGTCCCTCTGCCTCATGCCAATTCAAAACTGAGTAATCTCAGGGTTTCTGAGATGTGCCCAAGTCACAGGGGCGGACAGAAAATTGAGAGTTCTTCATAAAGATCAGACTTTTGGAACTGTCCTCTCTAACAGGCTGGGCATGGGGTACACCCCCTCTTCCCTCTTCGTCTCAGACGCTTTATGTGGAGGGGGTGTGGGGGGGCATTGACACAAAAATTCATAGTGTGGATACACACTAAACTCTACAAAAAAAAAAAAAAATGCTTGCTTGCCAGTTAAGAGAAGCAGCAAACATGGCAAGATGTGTTGGGCTAACAACTCCTCAGGGATGGAGTTTACTGGAATGACCCCTATTAATAAACACACATGAAGCCGGACGCGATGGTCCATGCCTGCGATGCCAGCACCTAGAAGCTGAAGCAGAAGGATTCCCATGTGTTCCAGGGTGTTAAAAAAGAAATATAAAAACAAAACAGGCTGCATGGGAGAAGCCTTCAAGACCAAAAGATAAAGGATGCCTCTGCTTTGCATCCAAAGGCTACAAAAGACACAGGTTGGAGGCCAGATGGCTCACCCCATGATGTAAATGGGCAAAGGGGTGTGTGTGTGTGTGTGTGTGTGTGTGTGTGTGTGTGTGTGTGTGTGTGTGTGTGT
>OU015758.1:14585911-14606316 GCA_907169655.1 Acomys percivali | reverse complement strand
ACACACACACACACACACACACACACACACACACACACACACACACACAGAATGAGGCGGGGCCCGCTGGCCAGATTTCTTAACATTAGCAGAACCCGATACCCAGGAACAAAGTTCATCTCCACCCAGAAGGTGCAGGGACACGGGAGGTGTCAATCGTTGCTGCCTCACATCCCACACACACCCAGCTTGGCAGAAGAGGCAGACAGGACGATGAGGTGAGGGCAGGATGCCTACTCACTTGGCACCTGCTTTTCAGTTTTATTATAATGGTGTCGAACACAGAATATAAATGGACCAGAAGAGGCAATAGGCAAGCAAGGGGCATCTGCACACGCAACACCATGGCTCAGTATCTGTTGCTAACATTTCCTCTTATGCACCCCCCAATCTGAAGCATACGCAAGTTTTCCGAGCCATTTGCAAACAAGTCAGTCGTCCTAATCCTTCATCCCTCAAAACTTTAGCACGCGTTTCCTAAAATAAGGACATTTCCCCACATAGCTCTAAGGCAATCAATCAATTCAAGAAGACAGCCTTATCTCCAGTGCCTTGTCCGTACTTTGCCACGTCGGCTCCATTTTGTCTCCCCCCCCCCTTAAAGTCAAAACTCAATCAAGGCTCATGAATTGCCATTTGGCTAGTTTCTAGAAAAGAATTGTCTTTCCTCCTGACTACCCATCCACTCCCACTTCCCCCTGAAGATGCTAGGACAGCTATCTTACTGAATACTTAACCATATGGGTCTGCCCCTTTCTTCTTGCCGCTTAAGCTTTTTTCCCTGTTTGCTTCACAGAGACGAATGTTCACACCAAGGAATCCAACTTAAGCCATTTTTCCTGAGGATTCTCTAGAGGTGATGGGTTTAGTCCTTCACTGCTTGTCTGGGAGGAAAGTGCTTAGACCTCAGGACCAGAATGACGTTATACATATCCAGGTGCCACGCACACTCGGACATGCACTTGCACACTGCGCCCCGGTCCTTTCTAGGCTGATGTGGACCCCAAACCTGCAGAAAATGGTGGGAAACTGGCCCCTCAGGTTTGAGGGTACCCTACAGTTGGGGAGCTCTATTCTAAGAGACAATGCCACTCTGAAGTGAGGAGGGAATGTGGCCTCTCGGTGATGAGCTCTGTCCCTCCTTGTAATGCAATCACGTTTTATATAAAACCTATAAAAATCCAAAAAGACCTAAGAAGGGAGATAAACCTCAAATGGCCCCTCCCTGGGGAATTTATTTAAATTGAAAAGACACAGTTGTACAGAGAAAAGCTTTTGTGCAACCAGGAAGGTCAATTTAACAGTAGCCTGAGCCGGGCGGTGGTGGCGCACGCCTTTAATCCCAGCACTCGGGAGGCAGAGGCAGGCGGATCGCTGTGAGTTCGAGGCCAGCCTGGTCTACAAAGTGAGTCTAGGACAGCCAAGGCTACACAGAGAGACCCTGTCTCGAAAAACAAACAAACAAACAAACAAACAAAAAAACAAAACAAAACAGTAGCCTGGACGTCCCAGGGCATGAACAAACTTCAGGAAAAGGACAAACGTGGTAACCTCTGACACTGGTTTTTTTGCCGACCACTTCTGTCCCTCAGCAAGCAACACCATACTGTGTGCGCAACCCGCTACAGTGTTTTCCAAGGCTTCTTAAACAGACCTGAGACTGGCTCAGCTCAGTCAATCAAAAGCTGTGGTCTCAGACAGGCTGTTTGTATTTAGCCTCTGCAAGTCTGGCTTCCTCATTCCCAGAACAGAAGAGTAGCCCGCTCCCCAGGGCTGCAGTGAGGACTAAGATGCAGGCATCCGAATGGTGACCAGCACACCATCTGAGCCACAGTGCCAGCTACAGACTCACTAATCCCATGGGATGAGCACAATGCTGGCGGGGGGGGGGGGGGGGGGGGGGGGGGACTACTCACAAATATTAGCTTGTGTTGTGTGGGTGGGGGGGGGCTGGGAGAATCCTCAGCCTATTCTTAAGTGTTTCCTTTTGTTCCACATCCTATTCAGATTACAGGGTCCCTCGGGCTCCAGTTTTATGACACGAGCCAAGACTGATGAAAAGAAAAAGAACGAGAGAAATGTGGCAAAGGAAGGCTAGAACTGACCAATCAACGGTCCACAAAGAAGTGGCCCCAAGTCAAAGAGAGGTCTGGCAAGATGAGTGACTGTGTCTTGGCCGATGTACTTAACACAGATACTGTGTGGATGCTCCCAACTCCAGTTTTGGTGTCTGAGGGACTGAACATGTATGGTCCCTGGCCAGGGTGGCCCCTCGAGTGCTTCATAAAAAAAAAAAGACATACCGTGTAGGTTTCAAAACACAAAGCTTAAGTGATTTACACTGAAAATACCAAAGATGGGGATGCTTTCCTGCTGGTGAGCTGTAAGTATGGAGGAGTAAAATATTAAGTTAAAAATACAGGCTCCAATTACTAAAAAATTTACTACCCTGATCTGGGGGGGGGGGGCACATCTAATCATCTGTCTCTGAGAAAACTATTTGTTTCTTGGCTCATCTCTGCATTGTTGCCATCTGCCCCCCCAAACACAGGAACCCCACAAAGGGCTCAGCAAATTGGCCTCCATGCCCAGGTCTTCTGCAAGCATGTGACAATTGGATTCTGAAAGTGAGGAAGACCCTTCAGGCCACTGCTTCCTGAAGGACAATCCCGGGCTCAGTCCCCTCCCTCTCCTAGAAGGGGATAAAAGCCTAGGCTCCTGAGAAAGTAGCTTCCAAGAGGTGTTGGGGGGACCTGCTTCCACCAGATCCCATCACAGTTTATGAAGGCAGTCAGGAAGAAAACAAAAGGGTGTGACCCAGTGTGATCAGGACTCCACCATCAGCCGGCCACCTGTTCTCTGAGCCAGCTCAGGATGGCTCCCGAGCTCAAGGATTCAGTCAGCAGAGCAGCTGTTCTCCCGCATATCCTGGGGGCAGCAAGCAAGAGCGCTCTGTGTTGGCTTGGGAGCCTTTCCTCAGAGCACAAACATGGCCTTCAGATCCAAGGCCAATGGTGGTATGAAACGCAAAGCACCTGGGGTGGGGAGCTGCCTTTGTCTTCAGATTTTAAAATATCCGATCAGAGGAGGCTTCTCAAGATTTTGTTCTGATGACCCCATAAACACACTGCCGTTACAGAAAAACGGGCATCCTGCCTGTTGAAGGGCCAAACGCACAAGCAACTGCATTACTCTCTGAGCTGAATGTGCTCAGGACCCACCTGCTTTAGCCAATAAGTTTCTTCAGTCACTACAACAAGCATCTCCTCCTCCTCCTCTTCTTCTTCTTCCTCCTCTTCTTCCTCCTCCTCCTCCCATCTCTGACCTTCTGGGAAGACACTGAAGCTGAGGTTCTCGTCTTACCTGGGGAGATTGTGCCTCACCCACACAGGTATGTGTGCCAGTGTCTAGAGGCACATCTTTGAGGAGAGGGGTGTGTACGTGACTTGTTTCTCAAGATCCAAAGATGCTATTAGGTATCTTATAAGGACAGCAAGTCCAAAAAAAATAAAAAATAAAAAAAAGGCTATCATATGCAGATGTCAGCGGAGCATTGCTCTGATGGCTTCCCAGAGTTTGAAATGTGCAGGTTCAACTTAAAATAGATTTCTACTATCGCCACACCAAGTTTCAGGAGTGTCTCCTGTTCTACAATCTGAATAAACAGAGTACATACCACAGTCAATGGATTTTTACTTGGGTTTCTGAATTTCTGAAAGGTCCATGCTAGTTTGCATGTTTGAGAAACAGGATGACAGGAGGGGAGAAACTGTCGTGCCAGAAAAGACTATGCAGGGACAGGGCTATGCTCCCTGCCTCTGCCTTTCCTGGGTCACACGCTAAGGTCAGCGTGTGTCTTCAGTAATCATTATTCTGCAAATGGAAAAACAGCGTCCCCAGGCCAAGCATGGTTCACACTCCTATGATATTGCTATTCAGAAGGCAGATGCAGAATCTGAGAAAGCAGTTCGTGTGTGCACACACTCATGCACGACACACTCATGTGCCACACACACACACACACACACAAACACACACACTCCCTAGACTTTGTCTCTGAGCCCTGCAAGTGTGGCCATAGGCCCTCCTCCTCCTCCTCCTCCTCCTCCTCCTCCTCCTCCTCCTCCTCTTTCTTCTCTTTTGGTTTTTCAAGACAAGGTTTCTCTGTGTAGCCTTGGCTGTCCTGTACTCACTTTGTAGACCAGGCTGGCCGCGAACTTGCAGCGATCCACCTGCATCTGCTTCCCAAGTGCTGGGATTAAAGGCGTGCACCACCACTTTATCTTTCTTAAACTCTCCTCTCCTCCCTCTAGACCTGGGGGTGCGTGTGGGGGGAGGCCACAAGCATGGAAAATTCCAGGTGTTGGAAGAATCAAGTAGAAATTGCTTCGTGGTTTTCCTGCATTCTGGCCTCAATGAGCTCAGCTCTCTCTATGCAAGAGGCTTTTGTTACCTGCTACACTTGCAGGTGGTTGCAGCTGCCTGAAAGTCCCTCTCAGAACAGATGCACTCTCTTGGGCACAGCGCGCCTAGGGGTGGCCCCTCTTGACCTCCTGTTCATCCACTTTTTTCCTCTTAACTCACTAGTCCTAGCTAGCCCCAAACCCTTCTAGAAGCCCACACACAAGCCCTCTCACATGCAACCTGCTTCCCTAACACTGCTCTTTCAGGACAGCACATTGTCACTAAGGACAAAGTGGCCCCAGAAAGCAGGTCCTCTCACCTACCCCATTTTCTAACTGATCTTTTCTCCAAGACCCCAGTACATCACTTGCATATTTTAAAGGTTGCCCTCCACTTTCCTATGAAGGCCTATTCAAGCTCTTAAGAAGGTGGTCCTGCCTCAGCAGATTGGCTGCTGTGTGTGACAGAGAGCAGGGCTGAGCCAACCAGCCTTCCACGCAGATAATCAGGTATGACTGAGCTAGAGGTGCCACGCCCACCCGTGTGCCTGTCTCTGTGGGTCCAAAGCTACTTTTGGTTTGTGAATGGAGTGGAAAGTTAACTCCTTTTTTTTTTTTTTTTAATTTTTAATTTTATGTGCATTGGTGTTTTGCCTGCATGTATATCTATATGAGGGTGTTAGATCTTAATTTTATAGACAGCTGTGAGCTGCCATGTGGGTGCTGGGAATTGAACCTGGGTCCTTTGGAAGAGCAGTCAGTGCTCTCAACAGCTGAGCCATCTCTCTAGCCCCGAAAGTTAACTCCTTTTTATGCCATTGTTTTAGATGAGTTTAAACCACGGGTATTTTTCTAATTCATAATGCTTTCTGTGTGAGGCCAAAGTCTTAATGTGGGCTCACGTGTCATTGCAGGATCAATAGGGAAGTAAGAGCAAAAAGATCACAAGGGCAGAGAAAGCAAGAACTCAGGAATCAACTCTGGGCACAGTCAAGGGGGTGCTCTAGGCACCTCTGTTCAAAAGACCAGACTAGTGGCTATGCTAAGGGAACAGCTGGGCAGCTCTATGCCCGGGGGACAGTGACATCATTTGCAAAGCAACTGCAGGCTTTCTGACCACTTCTGTGTACTGGCAGAGAGAAACAGCACCTGTTCAGAAATGCTGCCATCAGCCAGGTCCCTCCCGGCCACTTCGCAGGCCCCAAACAAGATAAACAGGGAGGATTATGCTATCTGTTGTTTCTGAGACTCTCATGCAACTCCAGCAAACACCAGAAAAATCTAAGGATCAACTCAAACAAGACCCACTCCCTGCCTAGAAGCTTCTTAAACAGCTCCTGTAGAAGATGATGACATTGTTGTTTCATGCAGCTGCTGTCTCTTCTACAGACTTTAAGGTTTTTTTTCCCCATTGACTGATCAAAAGGCTTGCTTTGGCCTTTTTTTGTTGTTTGTTTGTTTGTTTGTTTGTTTGTTTTTGGAGACAGGATTTCTCTGTGTAGCCTTGGCTGTCCTGGACTCGCTTTGTAGACCAGGCTGGCCTCGAACTCACAGAGATCCACCTGCCTCTGCCTCTCCGAGTGCTCGGATTACAGGTTGTGAGCCACCACGCCTGGCACATTGGCCCTTCTCTAACCTGAGGTATGTACCGGCTCTCCTGTCCCTTGGCTATGACGTCAGAGACTCCTCCATGGGCTGTGTTCCTAACAGCCTGAGTCAAGTGAACAGCCATTCTCAACGAACATGCAGTGGTCACAAAACCAAACCTTGGCTCTTACCTGTGCTGAGTCTTAGTCACAGCACAAGCCACCTCCTTGACTGCCTCCCTTTCTTTCCACTCACCATTCTCCTGAGAACTCTGGCCACCTCCTGCCCCTACAGTCAGGGCAAGGACCCGCCCCCACCTCCCTACCCCCTGCCTCCATCCAAGAGCAGCTCCAAAGACAACTCAGGGACCATTTGGTACCAGGTATCACCACAGAACAAAACTGCAGGGTGTCTCCGAGGCCAGCCTCCAGCGTGCAGCAGGCCAAGTCTTTCTAAGGACTGGGAATACCAACTTTCCTAGGGAGGTAAGCAACCACCAATAGGAGCAGCAAAGATAACACAGACTACAGGATTGGCAGACAACCACAGGGCAGCATTTGGGAGAGTGACAAGCTGAGCCCCGGGGAGAGATTAAACTATGGCCACACTCCCCACTTCTCCACTTCCATCATAAAATGCTAATATTCCCTATGAAAGTACAGTCATCTCAGAGGCCTGGGGAGGAATGTGCGAATACACAGGAGATGGTGGTCTCCACCAGCTGACTCGCATCAACTCACAAGGTTACTATGCTGCGAACAATTTTAATCTGGCCACTGCCTCCTTATAGAGTCCTTTGTTGGCTTAAGGAAGTCATTTGGTATCACTTTATCAGATCAAGATTGATAACGGAAAAAAAAGTTAATTTGGAAACATGCACAGATAGTTAAAAAAAAAAAAAAAAAAAGGAACAAAACTAAAAATTCTTTCCTTCCATCTTCGCTGCCTGATACTGGACAGAAGCAAGCTGAAGTGGTTAATGCGTAGCCTGGCATTAGGGCCCAGGCCACGAAAGAGGTGGCAGGTATGAAAAAAGTAGGCAGAGTTCACTTTCCCAAGCCTAGCAGCAGTGGCGCATGCCTTTAATCCCAGCACTTGGGAGGCAGAGGCAGGCGGATCTCTGAGTTGGAGGTTGGCCTGGTCTACAGTGAGTTCCAAGACAGCCAGGCTGTTACATAGAGAAAACCTGTCTCAAGAGAGCCCAAGTAACAGGGGGAGTGGTTAGAGGACAGACTATCACATGACCCATAGGCAGGACCTACATCTTCTCACAGAAACACCAGCTCACCCTAGGAGTTTCCATATATGTATGGTGGCAGATGCTTTTAATCCCAGCACGTGGGAGGCAGAGGCAGGTACAGCCTACAACACAACAGAATCCTTAACCTGGACCCCATCAAAATGACCACTCCAAGCGTATCCCAATGCCACCAGCCTTCCTGAGGTTCACTTGCAAACTCCCTGGGGCATAGGATATATTTAGTCAGCTCAGACAGTATTAGCAAGCTGGACCTAATGATGTAAGACCACCTTAGGGCCCAGAGCCTAATAGACTTTCCCAGGAGACCAGACAACGCTAATGGCTTTAAAATCTTTGACTATCTGTCTGAGGTCACTTCTCCTTATCAGTAAGACAGGGCAGTAGCAGAATACGGGAGAAAGGAACGGTGCGAAGCAAAGGGCTGAAATCTAGTTTCAGCTCGGCTCCCACTTCCGAGTGTGTTGTCGAAATGGTCTGTTTTTTTTACCTCTCATTCACATGGTGCTGGCGTTTTTACCTAAGACACAAACTCCTGCCTCAGATCCAAGAGGTCTGCCTCCTATGTCTCCACTCCCAAGAGCCAGCAAGCTCAACAAAGCTTTTGAAAATGGTCCAAGTCTTATGTGCTGAACACAGGTGCAATAAAGAACAAGTGTGTGTGTGTGTGTGTGTGTGTGTGTGTAGTCTTGAGATAATCCAGGGTCCCCTGGGAAGAAGGAAAATCAATTGGGAAATGTCTCTATCAGATTGCACACTAGGCAAGTCTGTGCAGGTATTTTCTTGACTAACGACCCATGTGGGGGAACCCAGCCAACTGTGGGTAGTGCCACCCCTGGGCAGGTGGTGCTGGGTTATGTATAAAAAGACAGACTAAGCCAGTCGTGGGGAGCAAGCCCCACCCTAGAGTTTGCTGCAGCTCCCGCCTGTAGTTCCTGACCCTACCTCCCTTGGTGATGAGAGTATGACCTAAAAGTTGTAAGCCAAGAGAAACCCTTTCTGCCACCTAAGTTTCATTTTGGTTATGGTATTTATCTCAGTAACAAAAACCAAAGGAAGAGAGCCTGGGGCGTTGACAAGGAAACCAGGACTGTGTTCATTAGGTCATCAAGAGAAACACAGGCCTGGAGGAGCCCGCCCATCAGGACAGCATCAGAGTGACAGTCAGGAACCAAACAAACTGGGAACGTAAATGCAAGTCCTCCCATGTCTCAGTGGTGCCCCTGGCGTGACTGTGTCCTTTCTCCTGCTTCCTGTGTTGTAAAATGTGACAACAACAGAACCCTTCACACAGGGATGCTGTGAGGACCAACTTATGAAATAAGGAACAGGCTTACAACAAGATCCGCCCACAGCCAGTCCTCCTTGGTGGGAACCCTACTTTTTAGAATAAGATCCAGCCATCATGCCTCTACTTGGTCTAAGAAGGCCACTTCTGAGTCATGCCAAGGCATCCTTCTGTGGGCCCATTCGTCTGTAGGTACCTAGCTTCATATTCAAATAACCAACTTCCCATGTAAATAGAGTCATATAACTGAAATGGTATGGCACGAAGCTAGCTCTATTTCAACTCTATAACCCAGGCCCATCATTAACTAGTTTTGTGTTTCCCAGCAATGACCTTCACTTTGGTAAGGATTATTTCCTCATCTCCAGGAAATGAGGGTGAAGGAAGTAGCCAGCTCACAGGATGACAAACACTGGACAGGCAGAGCTGTGGGTAGGTAACTCCACAGCAGGAGTCATCACTACATATTGGCCAATGTTTATTTTCCAGTCATCTGTCTCCATGAGGCAAAAATTATCTTCTCTTTCAGGCAACTGACAGAAGTTTGTCTACTGGCAAAATAATTGGTAGAGAAGGCTATCTAGGTTAAACAAGAGTTTAGTCCAAGGCTCCTGAGTAACTGGCATGTGACCTTGTACCACTCCCTCAATGACTCTGGCTTCAGTTTCTGCAGGTATGAAGTGAAGGTGATCGATTTGGAGTCATCCCGCTCACTATCAACTTATGTCAAGCGCAAGACCGTCTCTGATCACCTTCTTTTAGGGACACTGGATCTCCAGGAGCGAAGGGCTCATAAAGACACACTGCTCTGAAGACAGTTGTCAGGTGTGGGAGGGGCCAGGCAGGGGAGGGGTCAGGCGGGGGAGGGATCAGGCGGGGGAGGGATCAGGCGGGGTGGGATCAGGCGGGGAGGGATCAGGCGGGGAGGAGTCAGGCGGGGGAGGAGTCAGGCAGGGGAGGGGTCAGGCAGGGAGGGATCAGGCGGGGAGGGGTCAGGCGGGGGAGGAGTCAGGTGGGGAGGAGTCAGGCAGGGGAGGGGTCAGGCGGGAGGGATCAGGTGGGGAGGAGTCAGGTGGGGAGGAGTCAGGCGGGGGCGGGGTCAGGAGGGGGAGGGATCAGGCGGGGGAGGGGTCAGGCGGGGGAGGGATCAGGCGGGGGAAGAGTCAGGTGGGGAGGAGTCAGGCGGGTTATAAGAAATGTTAAGAGCAGGCGCATGACAGAGAAGCAGCAAAGGCCACATCCAGCACGGACCTGAGAGACAAGGTGCAGGGTACTACACAGAAACTGCCCAAGGGCTCCAGTCAAAGGACTAAGGGAAGACCAGGCCCCATTTCTGGTCCTTTTTTGGGGTGTGAGACCCAATTCTAGCTCTCACTTGAAAATATAGTATAACATGCCTTAGGGCTAACAGCTAACGGCAAGGCTCCCTTTGCACTTAGCCTCAAAGATAAATGCTGCAGTTTCTCAGATCTGAAAGGCCGTGGTCCTAAAAGGAACTCCTCCTTCGTGATGCCGCTTACTAGTCCAGAAAATGAAATGTGTGGAATTATGAGGAAGCTAAATGCCACAGGGCAGAATATAAACATTCTACATTTTTTAAAAAAAGTGTATTTGGTCTTATGTCACAAAAGATACAGACTGATAAATAAATAAATATTAATAAGACTCTCCAGATGAGAAACCAACAATAAAAAGAAGACTCCAAAGTCTTTTAGTTTTCAGCAGAAGTCAACGGTTGATCCTTTCTTTCCTCCTTATTTTTTTTTTTAATTTTTTAAATTTTTATTTATTTATTCTTTTCCCCGAGACAGGGTTTCTCTGTGTAGCCTTGGCTATCCTGGACTCCCTTTGTAGGCCAGGCTGGCCTCGAACTCACAGCGATCCACCTGCCTCTGCCTCCCAAGTGCTGGGATTAAAGGCGTGCATCACCACGCCCAGCTTGGGAGACTTTAAAACTTTGTTCTTTAAAGTTTTGGTCAAAGGCAGTATTCTATAAGCTTTGATAAAAATTGATCCTGTTAACATGATGATCATGGTCAGCAAAGGCCAAGGGATAGACGGTTTGTGGTCAGCTATGTCTATCATTAGGAGGGCCACATGTCCCCATTCTGTTGAGTTTCACGTGGACAATCTTCCTGGCCTTTGATCCAGCATACCCTTTGCAGGTGGCACTGATAGTAGCAAGAGCTGACCCCTCTTAGGTTTTATGATGTCATGGGATGGGGGAGGGGAAAAAGGAGGCCCTTTTGGGGCTGCTTTGTGTATGATGCGGTAACTGATCCTACTTCAAGGTGCCAAGATGCCTCCAGGCAGTGCAGGCAATGGATGTGAGGCAAGGAGAAACCACATTCACACTGCAAAAAAAACACACAGTATCCGCCATATTGGATCACTTCCTCTCCTCACTAGATCCTACCCCTCTGGAGAATGTGTCCACTGAGCATCCCCTAAAACAAGACCCCTGTTAAAGGGAGACTCTTGGTGCGGCTCCCCCAAAGGGAGGCCCTTGTCATATCATGGAGCCTGTGTTGAGCTTTGCACTGTGAGTAGCCACAGCTTACTAAACCA
Organism: Acomys percivali; assembly: GCA_907169655.1. Classification (NCBI taxonomy): domain Eukaryota; kingdom Metazoa; phylum Chordata; class Mammalia; order Rodentia; family Muridae; genus Acomys; species Acomys percivali. Next base: position 14,595,212 of record OU015758.1, on the reverse strand, counting down.
CACCCTGGGCTTCTACAGAGGCAAGGCCTGGCAGGAAGCTGACAACCTGAATTCCTGTATACACTGGGATTGGTCAAAGTCCAAAGAAGTGTGGGCAATGGAGCAGATGGGTGGGTGAGGGAGCCGGGAGACAGACCTATCTTCCTACAGCCCTGGAGGAGCCGGGGAGCTGTCATGAGGATTGTAATCAGGAAGGCACCGAGGCCAGAATAGGCCACTGGGGACTCTGGGCGGTATGGCTGAGATGTCCAAGGAAAGCGTGACAATGCTTGGCTGGGAACAGATTTTATGAGAAGTCAAGAGATGGCTAACTGCAGGAGGAAATTACAGTTAGGAGAATGGAGGGTACTTTCCAGCTCCAATGGGGTGACCCTGGAGGTCTGTGTGAACCCTCTTAGAACAAGGCAGAAGCCCATGTGGCTTACATTTTAGGGCAGAATAAGTCTCTCTCTCTCTCTCTCTCTCTCTCTCTCTCTCTCTCTCTCTCTCTCTCTCTGTGTGTGTGTGTGTGTGTGTGTGTGTGTGTGTGTGTGTGTGTGTAAATACAGTAGCTAAAATGCATAATCAGGACATATTTGCTATCTATTAGCATGGTGAATTTTAAAGGAAATCACCATTGTGTGCCCCCAAAGCTCCTCTTACCCGCCTACATCCACTTTTGTTTTTAGTTTTTTGAGACAGGGTTTCTCTGTGTAGCCTTGACTATCCTGGACTTGCTTTGTAGACCAGGCTGGCCTCAAACTCACAGCGATCCACCTGCCTCTGCCTCCTGAGTGCTGGGATTAAAGGCGTGCACTACCACGCCTGGCTCTCACATCCACTTTTTAAGCCAGAGACTCATCTGTGAACTCTTGAGTTGATTTTCAAGGAACTGGGGTGGCCTTTTACATGAGCCTAGCTTTCCAATCCAAATCCTGACAAGAAAGAAACTTCCAGGAAACATTGGGGGCTGGGGCTGCGGAGGAAGACAGGAAGTTTGAAGAGAAAACACATTCTGATGGCCATGGGACCTGAATGTGGGTGGATTAGGAGGGTGGGGTGACACATGCCACATGGCATAGAGCCCTCAGCACCTAGAAACTGGTGCAGACTGGACTTGTAACCATCCCTAAAGGTTTGTACCTGACAGAACAAATACTCATTATACATGGCTCGGGCAAATGGCCTCACCAGGGGATGAATCTGTGATTGTAAAGTCCTTCTGCAGGCAGTCCCTTCCTATTGACCTTCCAGCTCTCACCACAGGCACCTTACTCCTCCACCATTATTAAAGGAAAGTTGAAGGGGCCTCTGATCTTCCCCAGAAGCCATGTGACCAGCTCTGTGAGTGAAGCAGTAGACTGGGTTCTCAGTTCTGCCAGCGGGCGACAGTGTTTGGCAGACCACAGGCACATGCACACAGGAGCTTCTAAAGACTAGTTACATGCCTGGTTCTGAGGCATGGCCTAGATGGCAAAATGACAGCTCTCCATCCTCAAAAGAGCACAGTGGGACCACAAATAAGTGTGTGTGGGGGTGTTATAGCCCAGAGCTACCCATGCTCTGTTCTACCTGGGGTGGGGAAAAAGCAGACCACAGACAGCAAATGTTGAGCATACACTGTGTTCAGAGCTGGATATGTGTTTAGGGTTGTTGGCATTGTTTTATAGTATGATAGGAGGGACTATAACACGTTTCTATATAAAAGTGACAAATCCAGACCGAAGAGATGGCTCACATGTGTTGATCCTGCAGAGGGCCCAGGCTGGGTTCCTAGAAATACATGGTGGTTGAAAAACATCTGTAATTATAGTTCCAGCATCCTGGACACCTTCTGACCTCCAAAGGACAAGGGATATCCAGATGCCTGAGAGAGCAATGAACAAAGAGAATGCTGGGGTTGTGCTGCCACACTCAAGTGCACATAATACTTGCAGCCGCTCAAACATGCAGAATAAAAGATTTCAATCTAAAAATAAATCAATAATCTTTTTAAAGTGAAAAGATCCAGTTTTACCATTTTTTTTAAAAAAAAAATCACCTCCAGGGTATTTGAGTTAGTCAAGTGACAAGAGGAATAAAAACCTACCTGTGGCAAGTGTGTCTGTGTGTGTACTTTTTGAGTGTGTCCACATATGTTCAGCTATCTTCACACAAGTACCAGGTCTGATCCAAGGGCTGGGCTCCCATACTCAGGACAACTCCTCACAACAAGGAACAGCCTGGAGGTTGGTCAAGAAGCTCCTACTGTGGTCCAGGGAAAGAAAGCTAAGTTGCTTTGTTCACTACAGCTGAGAGTGAGGCGCCAGCGATGTTTGGGACCGGCAGTCAGACTTGAGGACTAATTGCCACCGAAGCTGCTGGGAACGGAGTCAAGGCTGCTGCCCTGATTTCTCAATGACTGTTTCCTAGCTACATGTTGGACAGGACATGGTCTGTGTCAGCAGGAACCTGAGAGTCTTATAGACCTGAGTCAGACCCTCAGGAGAGATGGGAACTAAAGGAATAAGGAAAGCCAAGGGGACAAGGGAGCCAAGCCACAGTGGTGACATGTAGCAAGCAGACGGGGTGGGGCGGGGGTGGGGGGTGGACAGGGATGGACCCTGGGGTAGCGCCGGCTCAGGACAGGCACGGGACCTGCTAGAGAGATGTGGTAAAAGAAGCAGTGTTAGGAAGAGTAGTCCACAGAGATGGGTAGAGCATCTGTGTCTACACAACGTCCTGAAAGTTTACTTCAAGAAATACTCTGTATTTGCATAGTCATCAAAATATTTTAAAATTACCTAGGGGGAAGACATAACTATAAAATGAGGAAGCATTTTATGCAGAGGGAAGAACAAGGAGAGTGTGGTGTATTCTGGAAGGGGAAGGCAGAGTGGGGTGAGGGCGGGGTGTGCAGCAGTGGGTAGCAGAGACCGGAGGCCACCCCAACATTTTTGTCCCATAAAACAAAACACTTCACCTTAAGAAGCACCAATGTAAATGATCGGTAAGAATCAAAGCCAGCCTCACAGGGGCCCTGGACTGTCTTCAAAACGTCTTGTGCAGCATTTTAGCTTGACCCTCAGTTTTTCACCTCCTAAGTATTTAGCTTTAAAAAAAAAAGTCCCAAGGAGTGCTTTATCAGAGGCACCATTCCAGTAAACAGGCATCACAAGGTCAAAAGGAGGAAGAATGGGAACAGTGCAATGGTGCAGATACTGCTGGGGGCTCAGGGGGCTGCAGGGAAGGAAGCCAGCAGCGGGACAATGCACAGATGTCTATGTTTCTGCAGCCAGGAGTTCAGACAAACAGGAAGACCTTCAACTTCTCCAACTGGGAAAGCTCCGTTTTGCCCGACAAGCAGAGAGGCTGAGCACATGACTGGAGCTCAGAAACACAAGGTTGTGATTAAAGCTGCAAGCACGGCTCCACACGAGACCCACATCCAGCCTCCTCTGCAGAAAACCTTAAGCCTGGCTCCCCAGGGGCCCGCTCCTGCTCCTCATTAAGTTCGTTCCTCAGCCTTGAGGCCTCACCCAGACTGTTCCTGGGGGCTGGGGGAAGAGCAGAACACATGGTCTGTGGGACCACAAGAGCGACATCAACTCATGGGACTCAAACAAGGCCAAGACATCAAATTTCACAATTCTAAAATTTCCCCGACACCTAACAAGGAGTGGTGAGTACGCAGCCTCTCAGTGGGAAGTAAAGAAAGGCCAGCTGGCGTAATTACCCAGATGACACACCCTTTCCCAATAACTGTATCACGGAGGCAGCAGGACTCTTTGGGCTGTTATGGATTTCAAAAATTACGGGCTGCGTAAAATGTTTCCTAATTTTATAGTTACATGTCCTCTCTGCCACCCCCACCTCCCAATAGGTAAAATTTAAAAATATTTTATGACGATGCAAGCATGGAGTATTTCTTGAAGTACTTAAACTTTCAGGATGCTGTGGACACAAACGCCCTGCCCCACTCAATAGAACCCTCTTCCCAACACCGCTTCCTTTACCACATAAAGCTGTGGGACTTGTCTTCACCATGCAGCACTTAGCAGGGTAACCTCCAGCTCCTGTTTTATGCCACTAGCGCCCTCCCAGCTGTGTAAAAAGGAAGGAAAAAAAAAAAAAAAAGGAAAAGTCTTGAGACATTGCACAAAGCCCCTTGGAAAAGAGATCTGCTACCAGAAGGTTCCACTTGAGGTTAAGAAAGACGCAGACGCTGGGGTGAGCGGAGAGGCAAGACTCAGCAATGCTTCCCATGGACACAAACACAGCAAGGCAAGCAGCTAACTTTTCCATGCCTGGCATCTCCCCGGTTGTGAAATGGGGGTGATACTGCTAACCTCATAGGGTGACGTGAAAATAAACAAAGGGTACAGGGTACAGGCAAATACTCTGTAGACAGGCTGACACGTGGTGAGCATTTAGTACGTGGTAGCAATGAAATGGATTAAAGAAGAGAGTCCTAGACCTGTGCCTCTGGAAGACAGAGCTGAGTGGATCCTTGATCTAGATAGTCAACCACAGATATAGCTCCTATCTCTAGAGTCTGTACCAAGGCTCAGGCTTTACACACATAGCACCTGTAATACTAAACTCGATAGAAATCAGGCTGTTTTAATTCCTTAAAGGGGGAAACAGGAGTAAAAGAAAACTCACAAAATGGAGAAAAAAAATAGCTACAGACCAAAGAAAAACATCCTGATATAAAAAAGAAAAGGGCCAATTTTCTGCTCTGTAAAGAGTCCTTAGAGCTACTGGCTTAAATAACCACACTGAGTCAGGAGAGCAGCTAGGACAACAGAAGGCGGTGAGCATCTGAAGGGCCAGAGAGGGCTACTGCGATGCTAGAGACAGCTACTGCAAAAGCATGCTCTTGACCTAGCCAAGAGGGAAAACAAAATAACCAAACATCCAATGAGGAGAAGGATGGGGCCATGGAGACTCTGGCAGCCTTTTGTCAACACAACAGAGTCTGTGGAAGTGGCAGATACCCAGTGTCCATCCCCTGGTAAGGAAAAGGCTGGACGCCATCTCAGGGTCTCTCCCCGACGGGCTGTCCCCTATTCCCTAGCTGGGAGCTAAAAAGTCCTACCTCATAGGCCCTCACCAACCCCACTCCTCCACAGGAACCACAAGAGTGCCCTCTTCAGCCCTGCTTCACTTAGAGGCTGGATGCAGGCAGAATCACAACACAGGAGCGGTGAGTATTGCATCCAAACCTTGGGCTTGGAAAGTATTCCACGAGTTTACCCAGTGACTTCAGTCAGAGTCTAAAACTCTTTGAAAATCAAAACAAAACAAAACCATATTGAATTTCTACTTAATTCAAAACCAAGGAAAATTATCTCCCAAATGAACCTTTCCAATATATACCCAAACCTTTGTAAGACAGTCTCTAAATCAGTGGTTCTTAACCAGTGGGTTGCAACCCCTTTGGGTGTCGCATATCAGATATTTAAATACTGTATATCAGATATATATAAATTTATTTATTTACTCATTTATTTATGTGCATTGATGTCTTGCCTGCAAGTATGTCTATGGGGGGTCAGATCTTGGAGTTATAGACAGCTGTGAGCTGCCATGTGGGTGCTGGGGATTGAACCAGGGTCTTCTAGAACAACAGTCAGTGTTCTTAACCACTGAGCCATCTCTCCAGCCCCAGATAGTTATATTAATTACAATTCTTAACAGTAGCAAAATTATGTTATGGTTGGGGGGGGGCTCACCACAACATGAACTGTATTAAAGGGTTGCAGTGTTAGGAAGGTTGAGAACCACCTCTCTAAGTAGTTAATGAAATATTCTCTTTACTGTTGTTTTTATAAACTCCTATTATACACCTGTACATTGCAGAAGATGCAGTGATCCATTACGCTATTTGGATGGACCATTTTCCTCTTTCCATATTAAGGTAAAATGAGAAACCCAGAATGCCAGCGCCCAGCTTGAGGCTGTATGTAGTGAACATGCAGCAATGTGCCCTACTCAGATCTTGTCTCCTGAATCCAGGAGTGCTTGCACAAAACCCCACTGGAGGCAAGTGACCTTTGGCCCTGATTCACTCTCATGTGTTGTCCAACGTGTTCTGAAAACCCAAGGAGGAAAATAAGACAACCCTGTACTCTAATGGGACCCTGGCCTTAATCAAAGACATCGCTGGGACAATGGCTTTCTAGGGCACTTTTCACAAAATGAAAACCTCCTCAACATAGCTTAAGGAAAGTAAAATATTTGATGTGAAGAAGTGGGCAAATGTAAACAGAACAGATAAGGAGGCTACAGAAAAGCAAGGCAACATATATGTAGTTGACTAGGAAAAAAAAAAAAATCTCTTCAGCTATTCTGAGAAACTCCAGAAGGCTGAATGTTAAGCTCACTTTGTCAGAATTAATTCGGGAAAACACTGGCGGCCTTGCGCACAGTGCATTCCCCCAGTCCTTTGCCAAGTCACCATTTCTACTGAGTTCACTTCAGTGCTCAGACTGAGTAACCAATGGCTTCTCTCCCACCCTGGCTGGGAGGATTACCATGACACCAGGTACCTCGGAGACCAAAAAAAAAGAAAAAAAAGAGAAGAAAACAAACAACAACAACAACAACAAAAACCAGAAAACAAAACAAAACAAAAAAACAAATGGACTCAGTTACTCTGGTTTTAACTCAATTCTCTGTGGAAATCAGGAAGCAAGAGTGAAGACAGGGTGTTGAAGAAAGCGCCTCATGTTATACCCACCCCCCACCTCACTTCAGAAGTTCAAAGAAGTCCCAGGAAGCCTAGACAGAGGAAGGGGAGGATGCCAACATGACTTTGGGTAGTCTGATCTACCCCTGCTGCTTGGGATAGTTATTTAGCTCAATAGGGTCAGAAATTTGGAGCGCCCTCAATCTGGCTTGGGCCTGGCTCTTTCTGTGTTTGAACGTTTTTTTGGAGGCCGGGCCCTCTGCCCGGAAACGAATGTAATAGGTCAGGTTATTGCTCTTCTACAGAGTCCCAGTCTGGAAGGTTCACTTTTTAGCTATTATTCATTCATACCAAAGCAATGACAAAAGATTGTCAATTTTCAAATGTTAACATTATAAGCCTCTAGCCTATCAAAAGGGAGACCACACTCCCTCTTTGGTCCCCTCCTTGGGACTTTGGCATGCTGCTCGCTGAAGTGCCTCGAGGACTCGGTTGGACTGTTGAGCACAAGGATGGACTCTGGACCGGTGGAGTACGGCATCCACATCCATCCACCTCTGCTTTCCACTTCCCTCCTTTCAGGGCTCTGACAATGCCCTCTTCCCTCTTGAACCTGAAGCTACCAGAAGTTTCCATCTTTGAACCACAAAAATGGGCGCCCAAAAGTGAGTGGCTTCTTGGGGCCACTGGGCCCTTAGACACACAGAGCCCAGGACTGAAATGTCTAAACCAACACGTTCCCTATGAACAATTAGCTACCAAACTGACCCTGCTGAGGCCTTTCCCCTCCATGATGGTCCTAGCTCGGCCCAGTTTCCCACACTGTTTTACTCTCTCAGACTGTTCCAAACGCTAAATTCCTCACAGCTTCTGGGTAACTGAGCTTACCATGGGTCAAAAATGGGGAGACTTAAAATGCTGGCCATATAAGTGTATCTATCACTTAATACCCACCAGCCCCTCCCAACACTGATAAACACCAACAACCAAGATGCTTTCATTTCAGCCAGTTCAATGATAACCAATGATGACGCGCTTTTCAAAAGCTCATCCTCTGACTAGAAGCATGCAACCTCACACGGCCTGGCAGAGAGAGGCCTGCACGGAGGCAGGTGCCTCTGCTCCTTAAGTGTTTACCAGAACCAACACCTGGAATTCCGGAGCAGGTGTCTTCATAAAAACTGAAAGAGGTTTTTACTGGTGACCTCATCTTAATGGCACAGCCTGTGACAGACTGAAATAAACGTGATGGAGTGCAGCACTGCTCCCTGAAGCAGAAAGCCACAGGCTGCCTCTGGAGGGTCCCGCCAACTCAAAGGCAATGGAAGTTAGTGTAGCATGAAGCCAGGGCGCACAGTGAGACTGGTGTGGAGCTGGGTAGGGAAGGAAAGCTCACGGCTTTGGAAACAGAAGGTCCTAATGTGAAGATGCAGGTGAAACAAACCGCTGAACTTTCTTCTTCTTCTCCTTCTTCTCCTCCTTCTCCTCCTCCTCCTTCTTCTTTTTCTTCCTTTTTTCTTTTGGCAATGCTGCAGCCCCAGGAAGGGCAATCATCTGACAGGCTGAATCATGAGTTTGCAAAATGCGAGAGTTTTTAAGAGCATCGTGGAGTGAGTCATAGCCACAAAATGTTGATCCTTGGACATCTTTGCAAAACCCGACCTTGTGAACATGTAATGGCTCTTCCAAAAGCTCTAATCATTCATTTCAAGACTCGCTCACTGAACAATTTAAGACGTTACAAAATCTAGGCCAGATGTGGTGGAGCACACCTTTAATCCCAGCACTCCAGGGGCAGAGGCAGAGGCAGAGGCAGTCGAGTTTCAGTGAGTTCCAGAATAACCAGGGCCACATAGTGAGCCTCATCTCAAAATGTAAAAAGTACCAGAGATAAAATAAAATAAACAAAAATTACAAAATTATGACACAAAATCCATACCCAGTTTCTAATACTCTTATCAGTAGCTATTTTTTATATCTATGGTAGCTATTTTGGTTCTTTGACGTGTTGAGCCAATGGGCATATGGTCCATAGAGAGCACGTCTGGCTGTGGCCCAGGGAGCTGGGAGAGCATCTCCCTGCCGTACTGCATTTGTCTGCTCACCTCCTGATATGGCGCTATCATATAGTAAGATTATTTGCCTTCCATCCTCCAGCAACTAAGCAGGTGTTCTGAGTCAGTGGTTGTCCTTATCTAGAAGTTTCAAGCTCCGTGGGTGCTGACTCGGAACCCACTGGGTCAGACTTTATTGTGACTTTCGTAGCACGAATCTCAAACTGACCCCAAGACAGACCACACAAACTCATCCTTGGTCTCTGACAGCGCTACGCCTCGAATCCCTTGGGCAGACACAGTTGTTTTCTTTAGCCTTGCCTCAGCGTTCAGTGGTTTCCATTAACTGTGGTCGACCGTCTGCTGAAAATTTTCAATCGGGAAGTTCCAGAAGTAATTCCCAGGTTCTCATCTGTGTGTCACTCTGAGTGGCATGAGGGGAATGCCATACTACCCTACTCTGCCCCTGCAGGAAGTAGGTCTCCCCTTTGTTTGGTGTATACATACTGTATATGCTGCCTTGCTGACAGTGTGCACAATGTAATACTGAGAGAGAGAGAGAGAGAGAGAGAGAGAGAGAGAGAGAGAGAGAGAG
>OU015758.1:14551838-14579325 GCA_907169655.1 Acomys percivali | reverse complement strand
CACACACACACACACACACACACACACACACACACACACACACACACACACATACGGCAAGAAGTGGGCTGCTGTCACGGGTGTGGACCCACAAAGCAACATGCACCTGCTATACTGCCTGGAGCTACCTAACCTTCACACACTAGTTTCTCCTCTACCCTCTCCAGAGGTTTCAAGTTGGAGGGTCTTATACCACTGACCCATTCAAACAGCTGAAACCATTGGTGGATATTCAAAAACAGAAAAAAAAAATACGATTTCAGGTTGAACAACCAGCCTCCCACTTTCAACACCAAACCCACCTTTGCACAGGATGTTGGGAGAGCTAAGCAGTGCATGCCCACATGGACAGGGCACAGGCTCCCCAGTTTATCGCAGCTGCCACCATCTTGCCTACCTTACATGGCCTGTTCTACTTGGTTTGCCCGACCATGTAGGACTGCCTCACAGCAGGCTGTAGCTGCTCCCCAAACCACCGATACCTACAGTTCATGCCACCATCACCTCCTCTCTTAGTAGCCACACCTGCAACAGGCAGAGGCTCCCATGCAGGAGAAGCCACCCATCCTCCATACAGTCCCAACCTGACCAAGTTTTTTTTTCCCAAGCATGCCCCAGCCCCAGCCAAGCACAATCCTTCAGAGCAGGAGCTGTCCCACCCCCAACCTGCTTCAGGGTTCTAGCCCTGCTAGTCGGTGACAGTGTGATGTTGTCAGACCCCTGCTGTGGTCTGAATGATGCCAGCCCCTCGCAACAATCCCCAAGGCAACAGAAGAAGTAGGTGCCGGAATCACACCTACTAAGGCCGTAACAATATAGAGAAAATTAGCATGGCCTACACAAGAGTGACAGGTCTATGAAGTATTCCACCACAGAAAGAAAAATGGAGCTGGGACCCGTGGTGGGTGATGATGACACAGGGCTCTACCATCACACAGAAGTAGTACTCTCGTGACAGGGCTCCAGGTGGACAGCAGCTCTCTTGAGTCCTACCTTCCACCAAGGGAGGATGTAGCAGTAAGGTCCCATCTTGAAAGAGGACAGTCACAACAGGTATCGATGTGTGAACCTGCCAGTGTTCAGAGCTGTGGAAATAGTTTTCTGTACTTTATGTTATGTAGACTATGGGCTTTGTTTATCTGTTCATTTGATTGATTGGTTTTTGCAATGCTAGGGATTAAATCCAGAGCCTTAAGCATGCTAGGTAAGTACTTGGCCACAGAGCTACATATGTCACCAGTCCTAAGGTCTATTTTTGCCTTCCTTTCTTTCTTTTTTGTTCATTTTACATCCTGGTGGTAGACCCTTCATCCCTCCTCACTTCCCAGTCCTAGCCTCCCTCCCTCTCTCCCATCCCCCCTCCCCTACTCCTCAGAAAAGGGGAGCCCCCCCTTCCCACCCACTCTAGCTCATCAACTCCCTACGGTATTACTTACAGTAACAACACAAAAAGAGAGATAAACCTGAGGCAGTTAACATATTCTTTCCAAGTTACTGTATTAAAGAAAAGAAAAGGGCCTAGTGTCATGGGAGTGTGTGGAATGTGTGCAGTGAAAGTTGAATTCATCAATGCAGTTGATACTCGAAACACATTCACTATCTGACCCACTTTTCTGTCAACTGAGGCTACCACCCTTAACCCCTCTGAAAAAGATCTGCTCATTTCCAGTGGCAGAAAATAAGGTCCTTTAGCCTGTGGTGGGCTCTGGCTGGGCTGTCCACATCAGTCCCTGAAGACATAGGCTGAAGTCGTACAACCACACAACCGTTACACGCACACTTGGTGTTCTCCCACAGCCCACCCCACTGAGCTGCTGTAAGACACTTCACTGTTATTGTTTTTTTAGTTACAGATTTCATCTGTCTCTTTTTCATTCTGGCTCAGACCACACAAACCTCTCTCTTCTCCAGTCTCACACAGCCTTTGGTCAGGACCACACAGCTCATCAGGGAACTATCTTTTCAGTATTTCACACAGGCTTTCCAGAAAAACTGAGTGGCCCACAGGTGATTGGCACAGGTGGCCTTTAAAATGCACAGACACACACACACACACACACACACCCAACACACATGCACCTTGCTTTTTTTTTTTTAAGGGAAACAGAACCCCCCATTTTTGCATTTTATACCAGCAAATGCTAAGCAATAGGGCAACCAATAGCCCACCACCTCAGTGCCCATTCCCTGTGTGCTAAGAGGCATGCTGTATGTTAACCATGCCGCGGAAGGTGTCCGAACATCCTTGGTGTAACGTCTGATCCATGCGCGGTATTATAAACGAGGAGGAACCAAACTGGGTCACTGTCTTGTTTGTTTCCTTAAAAAGGAACTAACTGGTATCCCTGAGGCTGCAGAATTTTATCTGCCAACACTGCAAGACAAGACAGTAAGAAACATGACGCGTCTTCCCCAACGTGATGGTTTCCGTGCAAGTTCCTCCTCTCAGTCCCAAAATATCAGTCTCTGATTTCAACAGGCGGCAGCTTTGTCTTTAGCTTTCAAAATGCAGAAGGCCTCGTGGTCAACAACAGAAGCGCGTCCTCACTCAGCATCCCTAGCCTGGGATGTGTTTGGGGAGGGTTTTTTTTGTTTTGTTTTGTTTTGTCTGTGGCATCTCTTTAGGCATTTATTCACTATGGTGGTCACTTGGAGGTTTCAAGGGGCCCGTACCATTCCTAGTTAGCGCACTGGTTCCTGTCATGTTTGTCTGCTGCCATGCTCCCCGCCAGGATGGTCATGGATGGACTCACCCAGTTAAAATGCTTTCTTTTGTAAGTTACCTTGATCACGGTGCCTAACCACAGCATTTAAAAAGTAACCAAGACATACTCCGAATAACCGCCTTCCCCCCTCCCCGGCCCCCTATGGGTTGGATACAGCCTTATTAAAGGGGTTCGCAAAGGCTGACTCAAATGACGCGCGGTGGTCCTGCCAGGAAGGCTCCAGCCTTTTATTCAGCATTCTTAACCTTTGGCAACAAGAAAGCTCCAATGCCTGTGATGTTGTTCCTGCAGCCTTAGCCAAAGAACGACACTGACCTCTAGCAGTGGCAAACAGAGTTATGGAAGTGTCTGGGCAGAGCCGGAGGTCTCCATGAAGGAAAACAGGACCAATATTGGCACGAGGAACAAAGGCACAGAGGCTCTTGCCTCCCACTTAGAGGAAGCTGGAAGCCTCAATGAACTGCTTGACAGAGCACCCTTGAGTCTACAGTCCTGCTTCCTAGTCACGCCTGCATCCCGGCATCACCTCAGCCCTATGCATGTCGGTTCACAGGACCTGTCTCTGGGTGGGGAGGGATGGGTACCCCAAGGAAGAAAGCCCAGACAAGGGGGGCGAGGGGTAGCATTTCCCAAGTAGTTCTTGATTAAGCAACAGGGGCCAGGGCCCAATGAGCAACGCCTCAAGTTTCTCCTTGACTCCTGACTCACTCTGGTGATCCCGGGAGGCCAGGGAGCTCCCGTTTCCACTGAAAGTCCCACTTGAGAAGCCATGCCACGTGTCCTCTGCCATGGCCTGTCCACTCTGTGTGGGGCTCCTTGCCACTCTAGTGACAGCTCTGGGAAGGAGGGTGGGTCCCTTTAACGTACTCTTGCAGTAAGGTCTACAATACCTGGTCCCTGCTGATACATGACTTACTAAAACTGGTCCCAAGCCCTCCAAGAGTCAGGGATTCAGTGACACACAGGGACAGGGAAAAATAGGAAATGACTCTGCTAAAAACCCATTTCAAAAAGTAACCACTTTCAGTGGCTGGGGACATGGCTCAGTAGTGCAACGCTTGTCTCCCATGCATGGGACCCTGGGTTTGATCCTAGCACCCCTGCCCACAACTAAGAAAAGGAAACAGATATCAGGGCCCACAGCCATTGTCCCTCACATGTCCTGCCTGCCTAGCATGCATGTGGAAGAAACCAGACTACTACGGTCGTCCTTCTGAGCACCTTTCCTTTTAAAAATATTGGAGTCAATGTTGGAAAAAGAGGGGAGCCATCCTGTAATCCCAAAATCCCTAAGTTACAGAAAGTTAACAATTCTGCTACTTCTAGATTGTTTTAAACCACTCGTGTCACTAAGCTTGTGTCCAATTACTTCCACACTCTTCCGAAATAAATCCTGCTCCACTGTGGTGGCGCCAATGCAGCGTTAGGAGAGAAGGCAGCAGTGATCTCCAACAGGCCTCCCACTACCCCAGGCTTCCTTGGGTGGCTCAAGTTTCTAAATGGGGACTGTGCTGTGGCCATCAGGAACTGGGCCGGACGCACCCGCTGCCACTGACGGGTACACCGATCCTCCGTCCTATCAACCAGCAAAGTGCATTTGCTGAGTTGATTCCTGGGACTTGCAGGCACCCCTAAGCGGCTCCTCTTGGCTGTGGCTATATCCTGTGTGCATCCTCCCACTATACCGGATCCTACTCACTGCCCTCCAGCAAAGCTGAGGTCCTGCTGGGCCCGTCCCTTGCTTAGCTCAGACCGGCATCTCTTCCCCATTCATTTCTCCTTGTCTAACTCCTTAACTATTTGAGATATAGCTCGCAGCCATGGAACTTTCCCCCTCTGTTCTCCTGCTCTTCTGAAGAGGATCTGGTCTTTATCTAATCCACCTCAACACCATGACTCCTTTCTACATTCTACAGGACTTAAGAGCAGGCCTCTTACCTCTCACGTCACAGCACACATACCCGTCAAGGGCCCTTTTTGGATTCATTTTTGTACTTCCACGAGGCCCCCAAACACTCAGTAAGTAACACCTCCTTAAAGACCCCCTTGAGCTCCGTGCTGTCTGCAGAGGAGAAGCATGCACCCATAGAACTCCTTGGGGAGGGGGGCATGTCCTCTTTGGGGGCAAAGTCCGAGGGAAGAGTCTTGCCCTCAGCCCTGCCCAGAGAACCAGTTCTCAGACTCAAGACCACAGCCTCCTGGGAAAGCCCAAGGCAGCTACAGTGGGGCCAGGAGTTCCAGGCAACAGCAACACCCAGGCAGAAACATAGAAAAGGATTTAAAAAAAAAAAATCTAGTCAGGTCACCTTCAGGTACATACACCTGGAAGACCCAGGGCCATGGTGAGATGTGGGCATGGTGACAAGGACAAAAATGCCAGGTCAAACATACTGACACTGTCACATTACAATTGATGGTAGCTGCAGCTTGGGAAGGAACAGGGGAAGCTGGAGTTAAGATGGAAGCGGCTCAGAATGCTGGAGGCAGATCTACTTCTAGTGGACCAGGTGGGAGACATGGGCAGGCAGGCCCTCTCTTCTCAGCTTCTCTGGAAGAACACTGAGAAAGGCGGAGGACAAAGCCAACTGCTCTTTGGTGCCTACACAGGACAGAGAGGCCTGACTCAGCTCACTCTCCCATTGGGGGAATGGATTCCCTTATTTGGGGTTCCTAGCTGATGGAGCCCCCATTGCTCAGGCAGCTATGGATGATAAGCTCATGAGGGCAGAGGCTATGTGGTCCTGTCTTACACACATGACCTTGTACAGCCATGGGTGTGGTTGAATGGCCCGTCAAAGGGAAAAGGGTTCAAAGTCTTTATCTTGGACCATCACAGGCAGGCGGTCTTGCATACGGTGCCATCAGCCTTAGCATTCCTGGGCTTACACAGAAGGGAAGAGGGAGGGTATATAAAGTGGACAGCCATTTTAACATCAAAACGCAGCCCCACACATCTGTCATCTGGTGCAATGGCTAGCTGAGGAGGCTCAAGTGAGGGATCCTCACAGATGCTGCTAAGGTCCACAGCTCTGCTGACCAAAGCAGTTTCTGAAGCAGCCCATCAGCAGGTCTGACCACCTTAACAAGAGCGCCGAGCCAGAGACAAAGGGGCACTCCAACAACTTCTGGGACACCAGAACATCAAGCCATCTGGGCATGGTGGTGTACATCTTTAATCCCAGCACTCGGGAGGCAGAGGCAGGCGAATCGCTGTTTCAAGGCAAGCCTGGCCTATAAAGCGAGTTGAGGACAGCCAAGGCTACACAGACAGACTCTGTCTCAAACAAAACCAAATAAAACAAAAACCAAACAAAAAAAAGAACATCAAGTCAGAAACAAAAGAGGCACTCCAGTAAGTTCTAGGCCATTTTCTTACACACGTGCACATGTGTGTACACACACACACACACACACACACACACACACGTATGCTTGCATGCATATGCAACCAAAACCAAAACCAAAAGGCTGTAGCTGTGTGTCAGTCTCCTTTCCAGAAACTAGGTCAGTCACTTAGCCTCTCTTTGCTCTTGAAGAAAAAAAAAAACCCCTAACGAAAATATGGAATTCATCTGTATGCAATCCCTAGTGGTGAGTAGACTCATTTCCTCTCTCTGTATGGCTGCTTACTCCCACTCACTCTCGTTTCTCGGGGACGATGAGTGAAAACACTCCCCAGGCAGGAATTCCAACAGTCTCCAGGAGAAAGCATGACAGACTGCTTGTCCTAAGATAACACACGCTCTCCTTACCAACCTGCCGGGTGTGACTGTGCCTGGAGAGAGAGAGGTAGGGGGCAGGGGCGAGCGCACTCATTCATGTGGGCACATCCATATCCATGCAATGCATGTGTGTGTGCACACCATCCATGAGTTTGCATCCCTGTGCATGCGTGAATTCCTGTCTGGGAATCTAACTTAAGCCCCTAGGCAGTTAGTTCTTGCTTAGCAACTCTTCATAGTGACTCCTTAACGAACACCAGACCCTACAAAGAGGCAGCACCAGAGGCCCCAGCTCAGCAGATGCCATCGGCCACTACAGAAACAGAAGGGGCATTCCCGCACATGGGTTTCTCTGTAAGAATTCATTCTGGGGCTGGAGAGGTGGCTCAGAGGTTAAGAGCACTGGCTGCTCTTCCAGAGGTCCTGAGTTCAATTTCTAGCAGCCACATGGTGACTCATAACCATCTATAATGTGATATGATGCCCTCTTCTGGCATGCAAGTGTCCATGTAGGCAGAACAGTGTATACACAATAAATAAATAAGTATTAAAAAAAAAAAAAAAAGAATCCATTTTGTCAACCCCTTGATGAAAATGTCACATGCAGGAAGTGAGACAGGCACTTTGGAAGGAACAAGGACACTTTCAAGCCACCAAGGCTCCCATTCATGACATATCTGCCTGGCAAATAAAGGTCCTTGTGGCTTAAGGAGTGATTTATTTCTCAGCCACTTCCCAAGGGCCCACATCAGTTCACATTTCCCCAGGGCCTTCTCACTCCCTGGGAGAAACGCTTGCACACTTACACCTTGTTGGAAATAGTGACCTAGTGTGTGTGCTGGCTGATCACTCAAGCCACCTGGGTGTCCTGTGAAACAGACTCTTAAACAACCCCAACTTTCCCAAACGCACCTATAAAAAATGACCCCGACACCTGTTGAATTCACTTGTTGAGAGACCTACTTACTTCGCTTCAGTAGAGACAACTGACCCATAAAATGCCACAGCAGAGTGGATGGGCACGAGGTCCGTCAAGAGCAGACTCCTAAAACCTACACATGGGTTTTGTTCATCTACCTCAACCACAACATCACCTGCTGTTGAGGCATCAAAAGTCCTACCTTCTGTAAGGAAAGGCTCAAGAGTGGCTGAGGGTCACTGATGTCACCTCACAAACACACACAGGCCATTAGCACACATTGCAAGGCTATGCCACTGCCTCTCATGCTCACGGCATTTCTAGCGGTGAGGACACATACATGCAAGATGAGCTCTCGGCTTTGCACAGGCCATCTTTGCGTGTATGGGACGTGGCTGGAAGGACACTGTTTCAGACTTGATACCCTTAGGGGCTCATAAGAGAAAGAGGAGTACACACACATGTGTGTTTGTGTGTGGTGTATGGAATGGAGAGGTTAGACAGCAATCCACATGGATGAGCTACATCTCTGTAGTACGATGTAGTCCTTTTGGGTACATGTCCAAGAGTGGTAAAGCTGGACCTTTAGGTTTCTGAAGAAACTCCACATTGATTCCAGCAATGCCTGCGTGTTCCCTGAGTGCTCCCTGAGTGCTGTCATTTATTAATCTCGGCCATTTTGACTAAGGTAAGATGAAATCTCAAAGCAGTTTAAATTTGCATTTCCCTGATGCAAAGGAGGTTGAACAAAAATGTTTCTCAGGCTTTTTTGTTTTGGTTTTGGTTTTTGGTTTTGGAGATAGGGTTTATCTGTGTAGCCTTGGCTGTCCTGGACTCACTTTGTAGACCAGGCTGGCCTCCAACGCAGAGATCTGTCTGCTTCTGCCTCCGAGTGCTGAGACTACAGGCGTGTGCCACTACGCCTGGCTCTTGGGTTGTTTTCTTGATGTTCAGTTTGTTTTTTTTTTAATTCTTTATATAGTCTACATCAGTGGTCTTCAACTTCCCTAATGCTGAGACCCTTTAATACAGTTCCTCACACAATGTGACTCACGACCATAACATTATTTTGTTGCTACTTCATAACTGTACTGTTACAAATCATAGTGTAAACATCTGATGTGCTATCACCAAAAGGGTTGAGACGCACAGGCTGGGAACTGCTGCTGCAGACAGTGACCCTCTGTCCGATATATACTTGGTGAAGATTTCTTCTTATTCTGTGTTGCTTTGCATGAATGACGGTGGTCCTTTGCTGTACAAAGCTTTTCAGGTTCATGAAGTCCTTTTTATTAATTGTTGATCTGAATGTCGGTGCTACCAGTGTCCTGTTCGTAAAGTCTCTTCCTATACTACTGAGGTCAAGCATATCATCTGGATCACTCGACCCTCCTCAGAGGAGCTTCTTGCAGCAGATGGTAATTAACAGAGTTCCACAGCCTGACAGTGTGAGAGACCCTGGAGCACTCAAGTCTTCAGACTCTCTCCTCAATGCTCAGATCTATGCAGAAGAGGAGCTGGAAATACTGTAAGGGCCAACGGTGGAGAATAACTCCAAGCCAGGCAGGGTGGTTCATGCCTTTAATCCCAGCACTTCAGAGGCAGAGGCAGGCAGATCAATGTGAGTTTGAGGCCAGGCTGGTCTACAAAGCGAGTCCAGGACAGCCAAGATAACACAGAGGAACCCTGTCTCGGGGTAAAAGAAAGAAAGAAAGAAAGAAAGAAAGAAAGAAAGAAAGAAAGAAAGAAAGAAAGAAAGAAAGAAAGAAAGAATCCCAGTGCAGAGAGCGAGAAGTGGGCACAAAGTCCCACCCCATAGTCAGGAAGCTGTTGGTAACTGGTGTCTGGTGGGAAGGGAAACTCAATCTTCTCCATGGAGAAACATGTGTCCTTCAACCCCACTCCAAGGCAGGCCTCGCGGAGCAGTTGGCTAACGCAAAACAGACTCCATAGGGTTTTTTGTTTGTTTGTTTTGTTTTTTTGGTTGTTGTTTGTTTTGGTTTTGTGTTTCCTATATTATTTTGTTTTCTTGGGCTTTTCTTTTTTGTCTTTTTTTTTTTTTTGAGAGAGAAAGACATGAAGTTAGGTGAGTAGGGAGGTGGGGGAGAATTTGGGAGGAGTCTGAGGAGGCCAAAGAATATGAAAATATATTGTATGAAAATATTCATCAATAATTAAAATTTTTTTTAAAACCCTAATGCATAATAAATACATATCTTATGGAGTGTTCAGCCACGAAGGCGATGTTTCTAGCACACCCCTCCCCACAAGGCTCAGGGACTGTGGAGGAAGAAGGAGTGGGAAAATTTTAAGAGCCTAAGGTTGGGGACGCCTGCAGTGGGTGAAGCAGTGCCTTCTGGACAACATGACAGGACCGCTGCACTCATGAAGTCAGAGCATCAGTGGCTGCCTGCACAAGGCCTGAGCAAGGCTGCCCGCCAACACTCCACGATGGAGCGGGTAGCACTCAAGAGGCCTTGCCCACACCCTAGCTGAGGAGAAACTGACAGCTATTGGCTTCTGGGGTAAGATAAGAAGAGTCAGTTTTCTTTAAGGGTGCGGCCCTTAGGTTAACATGTTCCGGCGGCTGGCCCCACACACATGGGGATATGGCCAGTACAAATCAGACTTAGCAATTAAAATTAAAAAAAAAAAAAAAAAAGAGGCCATGGACTTGGGAGTGGACGGGGAAGAAGAGCGTGGATCAAAGAGGGTTTGCAGAGAGAGTTAAGAGGGTGAATATGACCAAACCACACTGTGTACAGACACGAGATGATCAAAGAATTAATGGAAATGTTTTTCTGAGCATGAAAACTAACAGTTGCAATACAGGAGACTGTTTAAGGGACTAAAATCAAGCCAAACAGCTCACCCTCACCCCCATCACTCTATGGCCTGTATGACCTCAGGCACATGACTCAACCTCGGAGCCTCTGCTCCTCCGTTTTCCTGCCTGTAACGGCACCGTTGTTTCCTTGGATACCCAAAGCATCCTAGGCACGGTGCCCAGAAGACAGAAAGTGCTCAGTAAATGGCACTGTCTATCACAAGATTTTCACAAACCTCCACAGCGGTGTCTGCTGGTGCCTGTGTAAAGACAGAAAAAGGAGGGTCACCTGCCCTTCCGACCAGAGCAGCCGTTTCTCTTGGCACTGAAAGGTGGCCGTCTGCATGTCCTGTTTACACTGGCTGCGAGTTTCCCGGTGACAGAGCGGTGACACAGGAACGTGTATTTGTGTAGTTCTTTGCATTTGCAGCTCCCAAATGTCTGTGCATTGATCTATGTGAGTCTCAGAAATGTAATCGTTAGCTGCCGGACGGAAGAGGTCTCTCTCTCTCTCTGTTTGTTTTTACTAGAAGTCAGGCCTCTGAACCTGTGGTTTGCTAACTTCCCTTGTAAGCACGGAAGACTATTCATTCATCAAACAGAATCTGACGAGCAAGCCCAGTTCTGTACATGGAAGGGATGAAAGCAGAGCTGCTCCAATTCAAAAGCAGGGGGCTGCAAAGAGGCCTCTTTCCATGTACCCCCTGAATGTCTTTTTTTAAAAACCAAATCCCCAACATTTTTTATTTCACCAATAAAGACTCAGGAGTCCATGCTGGGGTTAGAGCCTGTTAGCTCAGAGAGGCAAAGAAAGCACCCAGCTCACTTCCCTGCTCAGCTCACATCCCGGAAGGAAAAAGCCCTTCTCCTTCTCCATGAAGTCTTTAAAACCCTTCAACGCAATGTCCCTCCTTTCTACTTCCTGTGCGTCTCTCTATCTGTCCTCTAGACTTCCTCTCACTCTCTATGTTTTTTTTTTTTTTTCCTATGTTGACTCCCTGTCACTTGATTGCTTGCCCTGCCTCTTGACCTATGGTTGACTTTATTTAATCCTGTTTACAGAAAGCTCTTGGATTAAAGGTGTGTGCTAGGGCCGAGCTGCACCACAACTAAAGCCAGGTTGTTCCAGTACACAATCTTGGGGTTCACAGTGTAGTCAAGTATCCTCCAACACCTAAACATGCCTGGAACATTCTAAAGAATATGCTCAAAAAACCCCGCTGATTTAAATCTATAATCTAGCTTGAATCCCATGGCCTATAAACTCCACCCAGCCTGCACTGAGAAGAGTCCTTGCTTTGTCAGTGACAAAAAGCTAGAGTCCCCCCAAACCACACCATCGTACTCCCTAAACATCCCTTATACGGCTGTGGGTGGGGCAGATACACCAACAACCCTTCTTTTCTTCCACTGACTACAAACTGAGCCATGTCAACCCCCACCAAGCACCCCAGAATCAGTGTTTAATGGCCATGCCATTAAAGTCATACGCACAGCATATGGCTTACGACGTCATGACTACTAGCTTCTCAAGGAGTCATATTCCAATGACAGTTCCTTGTCACCACTAGGTAATGGCATATAAACCAGGGTCGACCCAATCTATCAAAAGAAATCCAAACAATATTCAATAAAGATGCATTTCTTGGGGGGACAACCATTCCTTATGATGTGAAGTAGCCACACATGTGAACTGTAACAGGGACAGAAAACTAGACAGCAGTTCAGCATAGGGAGCAGAAAGCTGAAGCAGCTGGGGAAAGTCATTATTACTCCAGAAAACACAAGGCCAGGAAGCAGGCCCCTCCTCCTCGGTCTAATTGCGGCGCAGCGGAAGCATGACAGGGGTTTAAGTGTGGGAATCTAAGAGGCAGAAGGCAGACTTGTTCAGGGTGGTCTGAGGGAGACCAGCCAGGAGTGGTGGGGCTGGAGCCAAACTGACAAAAGAATCCCAACAAATCGTGAGGAAAAATATTTCCTTCTCAGAAAAAGGGCTGCTCTACCTCCCCAGGGAGAGCTGGAAGACTCCCAGCCAGAGTTTTTTGGAGAGTGATTTTACAAAGTGCAACAGAGGGGATCCCAGGGGGGTTGGGGATGGCCTGGCCATGACAGGAGACGAAGATTCAAGACCAAGTGAGTCTTTTCCAGTTCCAACTCCCATGATTCCTGGATCTTTCTTGTGTCTTCTCAACTCACCCCAGACAAGCTTGGTCTGAGTCCAACCGCCACCGGGATCCTCTAGCCTGACCACTTTAGAGCCTGGATATAACTGTGTGGACCTCCTCTGGCTGAGGAGACTCAGCCATAGCCTGTCTTGCATGTTAGCCAGGGCCACCTGGCCTCGGGCACCAAGAAAACCAGCAGAGATCATGTCCCAGGACCTGGTGCTGCTGGCCCAGACTCTCATTAGCCAGGCCTGGCTACCCATCATGCCTCCTGCTTATCTCTCCATTTCATCAGGCGCCTACGGAAAGCAGCCCTCCGGGAGGCATCTGCTAATCAGCTTAGCTCCTTTGGAGTCATAAATGATGAAGCCTGCCTTTGAAGGGAACACTGGGAAAGTCTCACATCCTACAGCTGGACAGCGGACGGCGTGGGTTTCAGTGGGTCGGATGTCCGATGAAAACTGATTATCAAGCTGTGTGAATGAACTATAAAAGACACGAGTCACCCTGTCAGGTAACTGCCCCTGGGAAGTCCCCTCTCGCCTTTCCCAATCAGAAGGAGCTCAACTTTGCTGGGTCACTCATTCTGGGTATAAGCATCTTCCCTCCCCCCCAACCCACTGTTCATTACATGCCAAACATATTATGTTTTTGTTAACTATTCACTAAGCTTGGGTTTCTGGAAAATCCCTGTCTAGAAATTTACTGTACCGAAAGAGAAGTCTAGAAAGCTTCAGATCAGATTTTTGAAACTTATTTTTCCCGCTGTCTGACTTTAGAATTCTTGGCGGGTGCTATCACTTATGTCAGGGTATCTATTAACTGCTTTTGTGTAACAAGGTACCTCCAGCACCAGTGGCTGCACACAGCAGTGAGTTACCATCTCTCTGGATTGCCTGCTGCTCTTCTCTAGACTTGTGTCAGCCTTACCATCAGGAAGGCCCACTGTGCTAGAATGCCCAAGGAAGCCTCAATCCTATACCCACTGTCAGTCTGTTAACAGGTCCTCCCCATCCCAAGGCTAGCCCAGCTCCTTGGTTAGACTGAGGTCTCAGATGCCTTTCAAGATGGTAGGAGCAGAGGTTGCCAAGGCCCAGACTCATGTGACAGGCACACAGAGATGGGAAGACCCAAAAAAGAATCTGTGACCATTTACAAATGAAAGTCTCGTCAGTCTTCCCCTACTGTGCCCAAATGACATGAGTTGTGGGATGTGGTCACCGTCTGTCCCCCTCTGAGAGCAAAGGGATCTCAGGACAAAACTGAGTCCTGTATCTGATCCTGGGAGAGCCATGCACACATGCTGAAATAAAAATCCTGTCCGCTTCGTTCAGCCATTAACAGATACATTTACAGAAACAGGGGAGCCACTCTCCTGGAATACTTTTTTGGAGAGCCTGGTAAGGAAGTCTAGCCTTTTAGAGCTGTTGTGCGTTAGCTGATGTGGTCTTGCTCTCTTATGAGCACATGTGTCTCAGGTACCTTCCGCCTCAGGGAGGAGGCCCCAGAACCTGGCAAGTCCTCAGCTGAAATCCTCGACACAGATCGCCACACCACAGCTCTCTTGGGTACTCAGACACGAAGAAAAATGTTCCCAAATTTGTATTCACAAAGATTCAAGGCCTTTTTTTTTTTTTTTTTTTTTTTTTCAGGTTATAGTATGTCTGAATACCAAAAGGAGGATTAATTCTTGGGCTGGAGAGATGGCTCAGAGGTTAAGAGCACTGTCTGCTCTTCCAGAGGACCTGAGTTCAATTCCCAACAACTCACATGGTGGCTCACAGCCATCTATGCCCTTTTCTGACATGTAGGTGTACATGCAGATACAGTGCTCATATGCAAAATAAATAAGTATGTTTTAAAAGTATTGATTCTTATAGGATGAAAATTCACTGTTTAAATTTCCTAAGTTTAAAACTCCACTGACAATCATACAACCCACAGCTGAGCAGGAGCCCAGTGACATTTTCCAAAGGGGCTAATCGGCCATTAAAGGACCACTGTATTTCTTACCAGGCTCTTGGCTTGCCAGCCTATATCTCCCATACACTTTGCCCCCAACTGAAAAAAAAACTTCTTGTCCATCCTCAGAAGCAGATTTCTAAATTGGTCCCCTTCAACAGCCACCATGCTGGTGGAAGAATGATTACTGTTTGGGGCATGAGACCATGGTAGACAACGCTAAACCGAATCGCGATTTGGGTTGTTATCACAAGAGCACACAAGATCTGAACAGCGAAGGGCAGTCACCTCAAATTCAAGGGCCATGTCCCTGTGCACGGAGGAGGCTGTCTGTACACAGCCAAAGAGCACACTGACTGACTGGGTGCCAAATCCAAGGGTGAGGAAGTCCCCAGTTTACTCTGGCACTCAATCTTACACTGGCAAGAATGACTGGGAACGGCACATAGGAAGGCCTCCTCTCATCTAGCTGTTGGGGCAACTGATCAGAAGAATGAACTATTCTCACATCCACAGTGACACGCTCAAAGACGTAGTCATCAGTGGTCACATTACTCAAGGCATTTTCAAGTTTATTTACTTATTTATTTATCTATTTTTGGTGAAGTATTTTTAAGTCTTTCTGTGTTATGAAGTCACCATGGAAGCATATCCTGAAAGCCTAACTGGAATTTCAAAAGCTGGAATAAAAGTGAATCTAAAGAGGAATGGGGAATTCCATGGAGGAGGGGGAGTTGTGGGGATTAGGGGTGTAGGGGGGAGCACTCCACACACGATAAAAGAGGAAGTACGGAGTCCTAAGAGGAAAAGCCCTGTGAGTGTACTGTCGGGCTAGGAAATAAACAAGGTGGTGGCTTGTTCCACAGAAGTCACTTGGGAGCCTCAGTGAGACTGGATGAACAGAAAATCTTCCATGCAGTGTTTTGTTTGTTGTCATTCTTGGGCGGAGCCCAGGGGCCAGGGTATGCCAAGCAAGCCCTCTGCTGCTGGGCTATATCCCCAGACCTCTGGGCAATATTTTAAATCTAAGTAGCCAAGAGAGTTCTGTCTTCCCAAGTGTTGGAAGTGATGGGACTTGACGTGCTATCCTCAGGGGTCCTGAAAAGGGATCTGGAGGCCCAACTCTTTGCTCCCCCCATTCACTCTGCACCATAGCCCCACATCCTAGATAGCACACACCGAGTCTCTAACCCTAAGGCAGCTAGGTAGCCTGTCAGGTATACGAAGGTGTGACACTCCGGGGAAACAGACTGAGCTGGGTGGTGGGATACTAGGGAGGCGACACTGGCAGCAGTGAATTTTGTTCCCTTCCTCTTTCTGTGTCTTATGGGATTCTAAGAGCATGCGTGCCACACAAGCGTGACCAAAAGCACCAATATCAAGGGTAAGTGAGAGGCAACTACAGCTGAGGAGGTAAGAAAAATCGGGAATTAATCCTCTGTGCTAACACTAAATACAGCTCAACATGGGGCTGGAGAGATGGCTCAGCCATTAAAAGGGCACAGTACACTGCTCTTGATGAGGACTCCTGTTCAGTGTTCAGCGCCTGTGCCTCACAGCAGCCTGGAATTCCAGTTTCAGGGGACCTAACAGTCTCTTCAGGTGCCTTCATGCATGTGGGACTTGGAAATTCATGCAAGCTAATATACATACACATGTGTTTTTTGTTTTTGTTTTTTTTTAATGTAGATCTCTTAAATATAGCTGAATACTAACAAAACACCAAACTGCTGAGCCTTTCTGGAGAGACACAACAATCAGATGGAAAATGTACACTGTGACAGTGTAAATTAATAAACAATGTGACTGTGACAGTAATATTAACCACCCTTATGAATGTGCCTTCAGGAAAGTACCCACTGCCATACAGATCGCTCACCAGGCACCAGGTACAAAATATGAGTGTCACTATCAAAGGCTTTACCAGGAACTCCGCAGGTGCTCTGGGCTCCGCCTTCACCGTGTACCCGGGTTGTCACAACGGCAGGATGTTTGTCAGAGACATGGGTATCAGGCAGCCCAAACAGTTCAGCCATTAGGCAGTATGCCTATTTATGTGATCATCCGCACAGGACAGAGGGTGGAAGCGGGGGATGCAGTGCTGGGGACAATCACAGAGGACACAACTGACTTCCCCTGCCTCCCTACACCTCCCGTCAAAGTCCCTCCAAACCACTGCTTCCTGGACACACTCTGAACTTCCACCCACAGTCTATTTGCCATCCTCTGGCAAAGTCTTCGAGGCCCAATTTGTACCCCACAGGTCTGGGATGCCTTCCTCAGCTGGTTAACACTTCCTTCTTCCGGCCTCCATCCCCTAGGTAACTGGTTTACCACAGTGACACCTCTGCTCACCTGCCCTGGTCCTTAAAGAGATCCTGATCTTTAAGGGAGACTGGCCCATTCTTTTGCTGCCCCAGCATCACATAACAGGCTACACCACCTAGATATTGATACCCTCAATCTTACCCTTTTCCCTCTACATGCCAGAAAAGATATCAGCCAACAGGATACTGGGAGACTCTTTCTATGTTAAGACGGATCTGAAAGGCCTGTACATTAGTGTAACAGCAGGGAGTAGAAAAATACAGCACCGAGGATCCCTTTGAAGGTGCACTGGCAGTGCTGGACCCTACCTTCTCCGTTTCCCTAGGAATTTCTCCAAGTCATCAAGTCTGTTTTCAGATTTGGCTGGCCACACATTTCCGACAGATTTTTGTTTTCTTCCAGATCTGAGTGCTTTGGGGAAATGTTGGAATTTCCTTGTGGGTCTCATTATGTCTCTGAAGGCTAGTTAGGGCTGAGGAAATGCCAGCCCCCAATCAGCCTTGTCAAACCTGCGGTTCTATGTGTTAGCCTAGAACTGTGCCCCCATGTGCTACTGGGGCACAGTCGTCTGCCATTTCGGAGCATCATTTGGACACCTCGCAGAGAGTCTCCTTGAAGCATCCTTCACCATTTCAGGACGAGTGACTTTGTATTAAGGAACTCAAGCCACTTGATACAGTGAAGCAGGCAGCCTGCAGGATGCTTCCTTGAGGCATAGAAAATAGTCTCATTTGTGAAAACTGCTATGCTGTGGCCCCATGGAGGGACCTTTCCGTGTCACCGTTACAAACATCCTGACAGCCTTGGGAAGAGAACTGAGATGTCTTGAATCTCTGCGAATTAACTTGTTATGTGTGTTCTAAAGCAGATTGGATTTCAGGGGCTGTTTCCAACTTCATGGTATTCAATTTCCTCTTATTCTTTCCAGCACCACATTTCCAATAAGCCTTTTAAAGAAAATACAAAAACCCTGGGGAAGGATATTTTGCTATCTTAATAAAGTCTTCCAATTCTTAGGAGACAAGTCGCCGTATTTTCATTCTCAAAACTATTAATTTTACTCCCTCAAAGAATCTTAGGAAAATATTTGTATTTCTTGCTTGAGATCCCTGGGAGGTAAACTGAAAAAAAAAAAAAACTCTAGCTAATAATGGATAATTCCAATATGACCAAAACAATACATACTGGAATATGGAAATAATTAAGACTCAAAGAAAAAAAATGTTAAGGCCTCAAGGCAAAAGCCTCCTAAGCAGAGAGTGCTGTGAGGGGCTCTTACCTCACTAATGTGCACCAGATATAACTCAGAGTGTTTTCTGTTTCAAACTAAGCCAGTTGCTTTTTAAAATGTTTCTATAAATGGTTAAATTAGTAGTTAAAATTTTTACTTCATATAAAGATTTTGCAAATAGGGCCCAGGGCAGGGTGACTCAGTCTACGAAGTACTTTCCCCTTAGCATGAAGACCTGAGTCCAATCTTGTTTCTGGTGCTCACAGAACAACAAGTTCTTCTCTGGTCTCTTTATCCTGTCCACACTGGCGTTCTCCCCAGTACAGGGCAGGTTTGTGTGAAATTAGCAATTACCAACCAGACAATACAAATGGAGCTGTACAGTCTAGGAAAACGTGATGAGGTTATGAGTGTCACAGTTACCACTGTCACAAATGACAACTGCATGTGGTTGAAAGGACACGAGCCTCTTCCAAAAGAAAAGTTGCAAGTTGCTATTCAGTCTATGAAAAACAAACAAAGCATTCAACTTCATTAAGAAAACAAGGTGGAGATCAGAATCCACTAAGCCAGGAGAAGAAACAGAAGACGTATTAATGGTGGCCACGGCCACCATCTCTATTCTTCCCCACCCTTCCGCCTATCACCCAATGGGAGTTTGCCAATTACAGTTTATGGGACAGACTGAACTGCTGCCTATTTTGAACATAATTTTACTGAAAACATATACATACAAAAATTAAGATAAGATAGCACACTCCCCTTATAGCCAATGTCTTCTTTATAAAACAGACCCCCTCCCCTTTTTGGTTTGTCAAGACAGGGTTTCTCTGTGTAACCTTAGCTGTCCTGAAACTTGCTCTGTAGACCAGGCTGGCTTCAAACTCAGAAATCAGAGATCTGCCTGCCTCTGCCTCCCAAGTGCCGGGACTATAGGCATGTGCCACCACCACCTGGCAACAAATCTTCTTCCATATTACCAACTAAGGCCTACACGTCCTGGAAACATTTTTATAACTGAACAACGCTATTTTAAAAAGGATATTCAAGCTGGGTGTGGTGGTGCACAACTTTAATCTCAGCCCTCGGGAGGCCTGTTTCTACTTTACTGACTGAACACAGGTTATCTGGAGAGTTGGGGACAGACGGACGGACGGATGGACGGACGGGGACACACACACACACACACACACACACACACACACACACACACACACCTCCTGCCAGTGGTAGTCCAACCACAACAGAAGTACCATCAAGGTTGCTGCTTGACTTTAGGAGGTACCTCAGTGTTCTGTGGCTCCAAAGGAGGCTGAAGTGTGACCCTTGGGCAGGCTAAATCTGTCTTTTACCTTGAGATGTAGAAATTGTATAAATACACAAACACACGACACTGAAAATCACAGGGGCTAGAGAACAGTGGATCTGTGCGGGGGTTCACAGTGAGAGTTTTCTCAGCAAAGCCCCTTCACCCCAATGCTTACTAACGTCCAGCTAGAGCCTTCAAAATACCTGATGCCAGTTGTGAATGCCCCCAAACTGGTGACTCTGACTGAATAATGAGGGGCCTGTGGAACCATGTGACGATCACACCACAATCTTCCTAATCTACAGGCACTCCATTACTAGTAAGGGAAAAATGGATTGGATTTCACTCTCTACAGTCACTGCCACGGTCTGGGCACAGACACTATCTCTGTGTTCCACAAGCAACAAGGGGATTCCTCGCTCAAGAGGAATCACTCTGGGTTCCTAACATGAGGAGCTAAGACAACCTGCGCTGGGGTTCATGTTAAACTACAAGTGTCGGATGCCTGACCCGACATGGCTATGTCCAGAACAACCTGCACCAAAATCAAGTAAAGCTAACCGCACATCCATGATTACACCAAGATTGCCAATTGACCTGAGGAGCTTTTCCTACAGGGTCTGACATCTTTGCTTGTGGCATATGGTGAGTGGCTGGCCTGTGGCTTGCGGAATGCTGGTGTTGGGCAAATCTGGACAGACAGTACCACTGAATGACTAGTGGTTAACCCAGCAGGGAGCCCTAGAGAGGGAAAGAGTATAAAAATATTTCCGTGGTGATGGAACTGGCTCAAGTGGAGGTGTGGGTGAGATCAATACTTAATTCAGATGAAGTCAGTTTCACTTAGGAAATCATGACAAATTCTCAGAGCCGAGAGGAGACCTGTGGGGAGGGGGTCTAGGAACTTCAGAGGCTTGCACTTGCCCTCTGTAGTGGTGAGCAGGAATCTCTTTAAAGAAAAAGAAATAAAGTGTATACAGATACACCACCCTACACTATATCTTTCCAGTGCAAGGCCACAAAATAAGAATAAGAATCACTACCTCTCCATCCAGTTGATAGTCACCAGTCACCACGCACCTTGTCACTGAGCACATCCTAAAAGGTTTAGACCTTCCTTTTTAAAAGTTACAGTTTATTAGGCTGGGCGTGGTGGTGCCAGGCCTTTAATCCCAACACTCAGGAGGCAGAGGCAGGCGGATCTCTGAGTTTGAGGCCAGCCTGGTCTACAAAGTGAGTCCAGGACATCTAAAGCTACACAGAGAAACCCTGTCTCGAAAAACCAAAAAAAGAAAAAAAAAAAAGTTAAGAGTTTATTGAGAAAAGCTACTTTTCATAGACCTAAGGGGAGAGTCCCCAGGGGAGGCTTTTGTAGCCAGAGGTCCTTATCAAAGAAAAACCAAGTTGTTACCTCAAAGTTAAAAAAGTGGGGGATGGGGAGTGGGGAGAGGGCTTTGCAGTTGAAAGCACTGGCTGCTCTTCCAGAGCACACAGGTCTGCTCCTCAGCACCCACACAGTAGCTCAAAATGTCTGTAATTCCAGTTCTGGGGCCCACTTCTAGCCTCCTTGGGTACCAGGCACACACATGGTTCACACACCTACATGCAGTCAAAAACAAAACAAACACCCAAACATATGAAATAATTAAAAGAAGTAAAAGAGAAATGAGAACTCTAAAATGTCTCTGTGTTTCATGATTTTGATATCTTCTTCATACCATGAATATGGTTATTATTATCGTGGGAAGGATGTGTTTGGTTCAGCTCACACTTGGTAAAGGAAGGAAGCTGTCACAGTCTCACTTACCAAATAAACCCTTCTCTACCCTCTTCAACTATTTCCAGATCGATTATGCAAATGACCTCTACACTGTGCAACTTCAAGTTTAGAACATCCGTAGTGTAACTGCTAAAGTACACAAGGAAAAACCACCTTTCCAGCTAAGGAAATATTTGTCATGCAACTTACAGCTGAGAAGCCAGGTCCCCTTACCCAAGCTGCTAAAGGCCATGAAAGGTTTCTTGGTAAGTGAATTCTCTGTGCTAACTTTTCAAATGACGGGAATTGATTAGTTAGAAATGCAATGCTAGGCCAGGTGTGGTGGCACATGGCTTTAATCCCAGCACTCGGGAGGCAAAGGCAGGCGGATCTCTGTGAGTTCCAGGCCAGCCTGGTCTACAGAATAAGTTCCAGAACAGCCATGGCTATACAGAGAAACCCTGTCTAAAAAAAAAAAAAAAAAAAAATGCAGTATCTCTGTGGCACAGGCCATTTTCAAGGGCTCAGCCACCTTCTGTCTATGAAAAAGGTGTGGCTCCCACTTACCCCTACTCACTTGGGCCAGCTGGAAGAAAACCCAGAAAGACCACTTCTCACTGTGCCGTCTCCAGAGACAGTAGCCCCTGTGTTATTTCCCCTCCGCCTATCCAGATAATCTTCCTTGGATCAAACAAGCCTAACCTGGTACCACAGGCAGCCCAGGAAGCCAGATTCAAACTCAAGGGACTTTAAGCCATGGGCACGTCTCAGTAATGACGACCGACTCCTTCTTCCTGTGACATAGTTATAAGCACAGCTCTAAAGACTCACTAGGTGTTAGCTCCCTATACCCCGCTAGGCACACATATACCTGCCTTCCTAGCAGCTGGAGGCACAGGGAAAGCCAGACAAGATGTCAAGAGCTCAGCCAAGGTTACACACCTAATTATAAGCAGGGAGTCAAGCCCAGAAATTTTTTTTTAAGGGCTGCCAATGTAAGTCCTCTGATGTTAACCACATACTTGAACTTGCCCTCTTTAAAGACTTCCCCACAATTCCCATAGGATAAGAGAGCAGAGCAGAGCTGGGACACCTTGCCTCTCTACCAAGTTGGTGTGGAAGGTGAGATGTTTGTCTAAAGAGTCTCAGTGAGAGCCTGAGAGAATGGCTTCTCAGCCTCCACATCCACCCACCTCTCCACAGTACTTGGTGTCAGGGAGCAGCCAGGTAGGGGTGCCTGGACACTGATAAACAGGCCTCCCTCTCCTCCCATCAACCTCCCAAAGCAGTGAAAAGAGAGAAGTCCTTCTCAAGGTCAGAGGTGTAATGCAGAGGGTTCTGAAACCTGCCTTGGGCACAGAGCCACATGGCCCCTCTACTGGGACCCCAGCCCACATGTGTCCTGTTCAGGGGATGTATGTTGAGCACAGCTGGAAGCGCAGCGTCTCCCCAAACTGCAATTGTTTCTTTCTGCTCAAGAGAAGCCTGCTACTGTGTACAGACCGTAGGTAATAGGGCACAGGGCCACACTTCAACTCAGACGTCCTAAGTTCCAAATGGCTCTTCTCATCTGACTTGATTAAGTTTGCGCCGTCGGTCTCAGATGAATTCACAACTAAAACTACCATGATGGACACAGAGGGGGGCTGGTTTTACGGGGGGAACTCAAGGACAAACATGACTTGGCTCCTCAAGGCACTTCGAAATGGAACTGGCTTTTCCCCAGAACAGGATTAAACAGGCCGGCAGTGATCCAGGGTGACATCCCACAATGGAGGTAAATAAGCCACCAGCAGAACACATGGAAAATGTGGGGCACTTAGTCAGGGTTGTCACAGGACTCCTTGCGTAGTGGGCAGCACGGGTCTGGTTTTCATTCCTGGGAACTCAAGCAGACGGCCCCTCTGAAGAGGGTGAAAATATGCTGGTTCCTCACAGCAGAAGGCCCCCTCCTGCTGGGCATATTTCCCCCACCCCAGCCCTCCACCCCCCTGGAATGATGATATGAGCAAACATAGACTTCACTGCCAACCCCAGCCCTGCCCTGCCCCGCCCTATCACTGGCTGACAGGCACCTGACATTCTGGATCTAAGAGGCATGGCCGACTGATGTCACTAGTCAAATCCTAAGAAAGGGTTATGAACATCTGGTTCAAAAAATTGTGTGCATGGATGTTACATATATATGTGTGTGTCATATATATATGTATATACACCCACTTATGCACATATACACACATACATACATACATACATATTTTTGAGACAGAATCTCAAGTAGCCTAGGCTAGCCTCTCATTGTAGCCAAGGATGACCTTGAACTTCTCATCTTCCCTGCCTCCACCTCTTATGATTACAAGTATATATACTACCACATCTGGTTTAATAATTTTTACTAATGGAAAAATCAGCTTATCCCCTCTCCACTAAATAAATATGGAACAGATATGTAAAGATTAGCAGTGTGATAAGGTGCAAACATTTACCCTACCCGGACACACCACCCGTCTCAAGGCAGTCCTTGCTTTCCCATGAGAAGTCTGGTGCTCAAATCACTTCATTACTCCTAAGTGTTTGCCATTCTCATTAAAAGGAGTCCAGGTCTCCCAATGGCACTGTTACTAGAACCTAGTAACACTTGAGAAAGTCAGTAGTGCAAGATGGAACCTGGGAAATACTTCCTTTCTCAAAACCTGTAGACCAAAGCAAAGGCTTTTCTACACAGGGGATGGGACTTGTAGGAATGCCCTGTATTAACCCTCTGCATGCGGCAGGCCCTACTGCACAGTCATCAGTTGGACTGGTATTTATACCGGGCCCTGGTTCCTTTGATCTAAGCTCACTGCCAAGGTTATAGCACTAATAGGATCTTAAGAGAACATAGGTAAACAGGCCTCTCTCTTCTGAGAAACACAACTGAATCAGTTTTTAGAGACAGTTGGTCAACTGCCCATTGCCTTGACATTTTTGAACGCATGCTTCAGGGGGCTATTCAACCTCTACTACTAACACTTTCCAAAGGTAACCTCGGTAAATTAAAACCTACTCAATCATTAATCACCTGTGACTGAACCATTTCCAGCTTTCTTTCTGGCAATCCCTCTATATGGAGTGATCATCAAGCAATAAATCTCAGTTATTTAAATTGGCCACGTCTACTTCCCTTTTTCTAAGAGAAATGACTCAGGAGTTGAAATGGTCCAGAGAGAGGCTAAAAAGGAAAAAAGACTATTCCTACAATGCAGATCTCTGAAACCTGTTCCTGAGCAGCTGTAGAACAAAATAGATGAGAACTGAAGAAAAAGAAATCTGAGTATTAAATGCATTTATTCAATGTCAGGATGAGTTCTTCATGGTAATAACTGATGCTACCCAAGTGGTGCATCCAGCCTAGAAAACTAGCGCTCAGCACTAATGTGGTGGCTTGAATGATAATTGGCCCCCGATAGGCTCGTATCTTTGAAAGCTTGGTCCCTAGTTGATAGAACTGTTTGGGAAGGATTAGGGGTTTGGCCTTGTTGGAGAAAGTATGTCACTGGGGGGTCGCTTTTGAGGTTTCAAAAGCTCACACCAGGCCCAGTTGTCTCTCTCTGCCTCCTACTTGCAAATAAGGGATGTGAGCTCTCAGTTGCTGCCGCTGTCATGTCTGCTGCACCATCATTGACTCTAACCCTCTGAAACTGTAAGCCAATTACATTCTTTCGTTTGTAAGTCACCTTGGCAGTGGTGTTTTATCATAGCAAGAGAAAAGTAACTAAGATACCAGGCAAAGTCGCAAAATGTAAAAAGCTAGCCCTTTCTCAAAAAGGCCTCTGACAACAGCAACATCAAGCCAGGCACCATGGCCCCCACTTGTCATCCTAGTACACCTAGGGCTTGGCAGCCAGACTGCTGTGAGTTCCCAGACTACACAGGCTATATAATTAAACCCTGTCTTCTTGAAAGAATTTCTTTGTGTAGCCTCGGCTGTCTTGGACTCACGTTGTAAACCAGGCTAGTCTCAAACTCAAAGAGATCTGCCTGCCTCTGCCTCCCAGAGTTCTGGGATTACAAAGCAGCCATGCGCCACCACTGTCTTGAAAAACAAAACAAAACAAAGAGAAGCAAATAATGAAGACATTTGGTTTACCTACTTACCTCTGCAGCACTGCTGAGAAGTCTGGATGAACAACTTCAGAAAAGTACCACCTAGAGAGACAAACAGAACAAATTGAATAAAACATTACACACTTGTCTAAAGTACCAAGAAAACCCACCATGGGATTTTATATCTCATAGCAATGTGATGCTTCTTAAAACACTGATCTCCACATCAACAGTGCAACATGAATTAATAGCACAGCTATTTCATCCTGGGAACAGTAAACCATTAACCCAAGGTCCAAATGACATGTGGAGAAGGGCTAGCGGAGAGTGAGTGTGCAGTCCGCCATGCACTGATGCACATTCCTTCCTTTCTCCTCACAAAGGGACCAACTTCAAAATGCATATGAAAATAAAACCAATTTATATGTAAGACAAGGCAGTCCTGGAACTCATTTTGTAGAACAGGCTGGCCTCAAACTCAGACATTCATTCGCCTGCCTCTACCTCCTAAGTGCAGGGATTAAAGGCATGTGCCACCACTGCTTCCCCCTTCTGGTCATTGCAGTATTTTTTTTTTTTTAGGTAACCTGTAGAGAATGATATGCTTAGAAATACATTCAGAAAACATAGGTCACCAAGTATCTGCTCAGCTCTGCTTTAAAACATTAAATATAAATGGAACAATTTTTAAAATAAAAGTAGCATACATCCTGTACTTTGAAAATGTGTTAGACCTCTTATACTGTTACCATATTACAACCTTCCCAGGCAATGATGCCCACTAACAAATGAGGAATCTGTTGTTAAAGAATAGAACTTTCCTGATCACACAAACCCAGGGTTAAGAACTATGCCCTGGCAATAATGGTTTTATTCTTGAAGGTTTCCTTTCTAACTCTGCAGAGAAAATGCAGATTTTCATTCCTAGATAGAAATGTGGTAGTCCTTAATTGAAAATTCTGTAAAATCAAATAGCTAACATGTAACACTAATCTCTTCTCTTTGCATATCTAAAAGTTATTTCTTCACTGAAAACAAAAAGGTTATGAAGGACTATAATATTGTATAAAAGTAAGCATTTAGAAATTAAAGAGTTCAAGAAGTATTTAATATATAACCACTAGTGAAGAAAATATACTAACGTCCGTCCATGTAAGACTAATTAAACAAAATATTCAACAGTCTCAATTGTACCACTAAACAGGGAGACAGTAAGTCCACATGCCCATAGTCTATAACTAAACTTTCAAATGGGGTTGACAATGAAAATCAGTTAATAGTGAGATATAAACACCCATGCTTATATTCTGCTGTAAATTAATATCAGCAAGATGCATGGTAATCCAAACTGTTTCTGAG
The DNA here is from genome assembly GCA_907169655.1 of Acomys percivali. Classification (NCBI taxonomy): domain Eukaryota; kingdom Metazoa; phylum Chordata; class Mammalia; order Rodentia; family Muridae; genus Acomys; species Acomys percivali. The sequence continues at coordinate 14,552,932 of OU015758.1, read as the reverse complement.
ACTGAAGAGCCAGCAGTGGCTCAAAGGCATCTTTCTCTTAAAAAGAAAAAAAAAATCATCTTAGTTGGCCGGAACAATGATTCAATAGTTAAGAGTACAAGCCGCTCTTCTAGAGGATCAGGAATTGATTTCCAGCACCCACAAGGCAGCTCACAAATGCCTGTAGCTCCAGATCCAGCGGGCGCAGTGTCCTCCAAAGAGGCATCTACAGGTACGTACTGCATGTACACACATGCAAGCAAAACACCCACGTGCATAAAAATATAAATCTTTTTTAAGGGAACAATTAATTTTAGCTAAGAAATGAATTTGAAAATGCTATACAATAATCTGGGTTTCATACATTAAAACAATAAATACATAAAAGGATTTTACATCTATGAAGTCCTTAGCTATAATAGGCTTAACGTTTTTGTTTTTTGTTTTTTTTTTCTTTACTCAATGGCTCTTTGTAAGCTAATTGCAAGCCGCATTCTAAGCATTCCCCGGCACTTTATTAGGGGAAGTCATGGTAAGTCATCACCAGCATGTTTATCAGGATAGGCTTTCTGTGAAACAAACCACTGGGGTTCTCATGAATGGGCCTTTGATAAGTAGAGGCCTTCACTAGCATTTTATACTCCTTAAAATCTAAACGAGGCACAAAAGTACTACAATCTTAGTGCCACTGAAAGTCAAATACATTTCTTAAATTCTCTCTTTTTATATGTGCTACCAGCCAAGCGCTGGACACAGTTTCCAGACTACAACAGTGCTAGAGAAGGTGGGATACTGCTCCCCACCCACAACTTCCCACACCCACGAGGCTGGTATGATGCATTCCTAAAGAAGTCCATTTAAACCAAAAGCTCTAAAGGCAAACTGGCAATTAGGAGCAAGTCTTCAGTGTCATGACTAAACTTCCTTGATAAAGCCATGTGTGTATGTATGTGTGTGTGTGTATATATATGTTTTAAACAATCAAGAGGCTCAGAAATATCAGTCAAGCCAAGTAAATCTCTAGGTTTACTTGGTAAATAAGATGCTGGTATTATTTAAATAGTGTAAGTGTGTGTGTGTGTGTGTGTGTGTGTGTGTGTGTGTGTGTGTGTGTG
>OU015758.1:14508191-14549428 GCA_907169655.1 Acomys percivali | reverse complement strand
GCATGGCATCAGCTTTGCCCACTGACCCATGTCTCCAGCCCTCAATCTAGAACTCTCTGACTCCAAGCCTAGTCAATTTTCAGTGAGCCGTATTTGTCAACAATCAGGATGCGATACCCTGAGCCACATACATATTCAAATGTACTTGGAAGGTTAAAAGCATGGAGGTGAACAGTAAAGGAGACTGGCTAACAGCTCCTCCATTTTCACAGACAACCCAATCTGTTCTTCCTTAAAAAGGGCCCATGACATTCCCAGCGGGACCGCTCTTTAAGATTCTGTTTATACAAGTCAACTCAAAGGGTAATTATCCAAGTCTACTTTACTGGGCTTTGTTGGTAAAATAAATGCTTGGAGAAGTTTCTCCACGTTTTAAGGGCAGCTCAGCATAACAAACACAGAGAACAGTGCCCCAGTTCTGTGTCCAAAGCATAAACTGTGGCTCAAAGATCAGCCTGGTAGTTATTAAAGAAAAGAGAGTAGGTGAGGGAGTCGTCTGAAGTCCGATTTCTGCCTAGTCTACAACAACCTCACACTTGTGTTTGACAAGGGGTGCTCAAAAAGAAAAGAAAGAAAGCAACTTGCAGGATTTTTTCAAGGAAAGACCTGAAAGCGTCAAGTTTCAGGAACCTGTCTACCAAACACAGCCGCTGGCAGGCTGCCGAGGGCTGGCTGCACTCACGCCTGTGAAATGCTGGGAACTTGAACCTCCACAGTGCTGCCCTGCCACTCAGCCGCAGAGCTGTATGACTTCAATTTCCAGACCTTGTGGACGCCAGGTCAAAACTGAAAATCATGCACGCTTCCTTTTACTCTTAAGGGCTGGAAAACTCCGCGGATCGAACACGGCAAAGTCAGCAATGGAGCTGCTAGACCACGTCCACCACTCAGTATCTGGGTACTGTAGGTAGAGCAGCCTGCCCATGTGCCAGCAGCAAGCTAAACTCTGGTTTAACACTTCAAGTTTGGGGGTCACACTATAGTTGCTATTTGCATATTAAGTGGCATCACGTTCATACACATGACCATGATAATTCTAACCTATTTCTTTCCGTATCTTGCATACAATACAGCGAGTAGGACACAGCAGAAAGTTCATAAATATTTAAATTTGTGAATGAGAAACATGAATTAAAAAAAAAAAAAAAGGATGATTCCAGTAAAGAATTCCTACAGACTTTGCATAGAGAGCCGGCATGAGGTAGAGAGAAACACTGGATTCTGAGTGGGAAAAACCCAATGAAGCAAAGGTGACCGCAAGAATCATAAAATAGAGAAAGTACAGCCGGAGGGTATGAGCCAGCAGGCGGCAAAGGGGTCGGAGTGGGGGTAAGGATACATTGCGTAATACAAGCAGACACTTAATGTGGTGTGCCTCTCCAATGCCAGTGTCCATCTGCACCAGCCTCGGCAGACATTTTCTCTCCTGCAACACTGTTTTCGTTTGGGTCAGGACGGTGACAGAGTGACAAAGGCCAGCCTGCATAGTGATTTGGAGCTCATTCCTCCAGAGACAACGACTTACTTGATAGCTCTGCCTTTTTTGTAGCCTCGACTATAAATTATAACCCTTTCACAATGCAGACTGGTATATCGTCCAGCACCAGCAATATGTACCCCTCACCCAACACCTCAACTACTTGTTCAAAGTGGGTGATTTCAACAAGTTGCTATAGGCAGATAGGTGACAGCCACACACCTGGGGATGTGCCAAGGCAGACATGGCTGTGGTGAGTAACGTGGACTCTAAGTGCTGACCGGCCCTCTATATTCCAGCAGACTGCATTCCAAACTTAGGCATAAACCTTACGCAATAACCGACCAAATATTTCTGAAAACAGATGCCGAGATTAAAAGTGAAATAAAGAATATTTGCTCGTTACAAAGATTTCCAAGCAAGGTACATACGAACACACGCATAGGCCAAGCCATAGAGTCCACAAGTAGAGATGGGACTTCCAGGATGGCTACCATGTTTAAATTGCTTGGAGTCCAGGAAATAACCTATTTAATCTAAGAACTGCCATCCAGAGATCATTGTACATCTCCAAGGGTTTCTAACCATGCTAATAGCTCGTTCTCCCTCCAGGGCTTCCCCCACCCCCATCCCCCTGGTCCCCCCCCCATATCTGAGCTCTTCCCCTGGGGAAGCTCACTCAAGGGCATCACCATTGAGACAGACTCATGAGCTTCCACTTGGGAAATGCCTTATCCTTTAACTGTCTCTGAAAATATGGGAAAGAAAGCAAACACGGAGGGAGAGATGGGTCAGTTTGTATAAGGACTTGCTATACAAGAATGGGGACCCGAGTCTGGTCCCCAGGACCCCCACAGAAAGGCCAGGAGTGGGTGTCATGTGCCTGTAATTACAGAACTATCTAGGGCTTGCTAGCTGGCCAGTTGAAACCAACTGCTGAGCTCCAGGGGTCAGCGAGAGAGACCCTGTCTCAAAAATAAAGAAGGTAATTGTGGAAGACACTGGACATTTACCCACCCACCAATACAAAAAACAAAAACAAAAAAAGAAAGAAACCAATGGAAAGAACCCTAGGCTGGGGGAGGGGTCGCTGCATCTGTGCAAGACTGTGATTGTGAGAAGGGTGGGTGTGTCTGGGAAGGATGATGTGCACGGATCACCAACCGTTATCTACTTTAATTCTTCATTATCACCCATATGCACAGGCACATTCATCTGCCCGCTATGCTCATTCATTTTCAGTCTAACAATATCAATCATATTCCCTGCCAGGCACAAAGACAAAGACAAGACATTTTGTTCTGCCTACGAACTAGCTTCTCCTTCTCCTTCTCGATGCTCAGCCCTATCGTCCTCTGTACTCTGGGGCCTTCTGCACTGGCGCCCTCTGAGGACCTTGTGGGCACAGAGATGTGGGGGTTACTACTGCAGGACAACAAACAGAGGTCCATGTTGTCTCTTTTGGGTGTAATTATACGATAAGCATCCTACCCAATCAACAAGTTCAGGCTTTTTTGAAAGGCTGACATCAATAAACAGCTGAGGGATGTGAAGTCACACAGTGGAGTGACTTCACACTCTGAGGAGAGCAGCCTCTTGCGACACTTGGGAGGGGGTAAAAGTCCCTTCGCACGCCGCTTGTTCTCGAGCATTATGACTATGTTTCTGCCACTTTGGGACGCGCACGGCTCAGGAAATACATAAGGTGGGGGCTTGGGGTATGGTTCAGTGGCAGAGGGCTTGCCTAGCATACACAGAGCACCACACAAACAGGGCAAGGCAACACACAACCGTAATCACACCCTGGGAGGTAAGCACAAAGCATCAGAAGTTCAAGGTCATCCTTGCCTCACAGTGAAGGAACAGCCACCCTGTGATTCATAACCACTGTCTCCAACGAAGTACAAAACCCTACATCATAACAGAACCAGGGGCCTCCAAACCTTTAAACAGTTTATAAATGCCCACTGCAGAGCTTTTATCAATAACATTCAGTATACTTTATTAGTAAATCCTAAAAACCAATCTCAGCCATGTATCTCTTACAGTGAGGTCACTTCATGCAACAGGCGCACCACGGCAGAAAACAAAGCACATCTGTCACCCTTTAAAAAGATGCAATGCAACAGAGGACTTACTCGGAAAATACCCTGGAACAACTTTGCCAGCCCAACCAGGAATACCATGCCATAGAGAAGGGTTTGTTATTTAAAATCCAAAACAACAACACATAACAGATTTGTCACCAGTGAACCACCACATTTATAGTCTTCCATAGAAAAGTTGGTAGATGATGCTGTGTCAAATTAGAAAAATAAAAAAGCAGGCAAGCAAAGTAAAATCAAAGTTGTACCCAAGGGGCACATGGAAGTTGTCAGAACTTCCTGGAGAGTCCCTTAGCACCCTTTCTCCATCCCCAACTGTTGTGTGACAAAACTTGTCCCGGGGAGATGCAACGCACCCACCCCAGACAGGGAGCTCACGACAGACCAAAGTACAGATACCAGATACCACCAACTTGGTGAACCAATGAGTTTTTTTGTGGGTTATTTACAGGAATATGGGTGAGAGGTTACTTAGAGGGTTAGAAATGACTCCAAGACAGCTGCATCACCAAAGCCTGCCTAGCACGGGTGACAGCTCACAAAGCCGGCGACCTGGAACACACTGCACAGCCTGCAGGCAGCTCATCAGGTGGGAGACTGTCCTTTCCCTTTCCAGGTGCCTCAGTTAGTCTAAATCTCTTCCAGGCAGTTCAGGGGTGGGGCGGGGAGATGTTTCTGCTTCTCCCAGGAAGTGGTTCTGGTCTCAGAGTCATCTTTGCAGCTTTCCCCCTCTGTCTTCTTTGAAGCTCAGAGTTCTTGGTCTGAGAAAGCCTCTCAGCTCTTATTGTTTCCTAGGGCAGGAAGGGGGCGGGGCTAGTGAATCTGGTCGGTTTCAGGGACTTCCTGAAGCTATTTTGAGTTATTTACCTTCCTGCTGGGTGGAATGTTTCAATCTGGGAGGAAACTGTTGTGCAAAACCAGTATCCACCCAGACTGGGGTGACCATCTCACCCTTAAATCCACATCCCTTCACTTAATGGAAGCATAGCATGTCCTTTCTACCCTTTCTTCAAAGTTCCCCCATCTTTGTTTGAACCGCTCTCCTGTTCTTTACTGCTGTGACAACGCATCTATCACTGTCTTCTCCAAACCTCAGTTTTGGGGGTCCAGGCTTGGGATTCAGTCTCGTGCAAGCCTCCTCTCAGCCCCTCCACACCCCATCTTTATATATGCCAATCACCTAGGCCTCCTCTGAGCTCATGCAGCTCTGTGTCATATACCTTCCCACACACCCTGTGAAGTAGCAAAGAGCTTGTACACACTCTGGGCGCAGCACTGTCACGACTGTACTAGGTAGTCACCATACACTTGCCCGACTCCCTTGTCAAGTCCAACCTTCCATCTCTTAGCATTAACGAGCGGCACCAACAAACACTATAAAAGCTATCCTAAATCAGTTTAGGAGGAGTCAAGACCAACCAAGGTTGAGGGAGACCCTTCAAAAGCCGTATATACCAAGTGGAATCCCCCAAATCCAGATTCATATGTATTTCCCCTCTTCTTAGTCAAATGGTACCTCCTTTCCCCAAACCCCTCTAACTGAAAGAGGATGGGTCTCTGACATCCGCTCTCCTCCGCGGCTACTTTTTCCTCCCTGGATGCTGCTGCCACCACTGCCATCCACTAAGGAAGAGAAGCAGCTGTCTAGACAGGTAGATCCACATGCAGATAGCACCGCAGGAGTTGGTGGTTTGTCCCCCCCCCCCCGCAAGCCCAGCTCCATTAAAGATGGAATCTTTTATGTGTGCTTGGCCTGTGAGGCACAGACTCCAACACATCTGAAACAGCACATATGAGAAGGGCCAGGTCCTCCGGAAACATCAACTAACAAGCGTAATGTGTAGGCAGATGATATAAGAAATCCAAGAAAAATAAGGTGAGCGTGAGGGACAGGAGCAGTTTTTTATGGTTATGGTTGTTGTTGTTGTTGTTGTTGTTGTTGTTGTTTTCAAAGGGACCTTCCTTTATAGGGCGGCTGGTCTGAAACTTAGAGTGTAGAGAAGGCGATTTTGTTAAAAAAGTTATCGGCATGTACGAGGTGACTTGAGTAAGGTTGACAGAAGTCAGGGAAGAGATGTCTACCATACAGAAATAAACAGCAGCACCACAATAGATGTGTTGGCTGAAGGCGTGCGTGGGCATGGATGAGGAGTCTGCTCTCATCTCTTCCAAGTTTAGCCAAATAACTCATACCTATCCGGTATTCACCAACTGCTTCAGGACGCATGAGTACCTCTCTGTAGTGAGGACCACTCCTCTTAGTGCCACACCATGAATATTTGGGGACATTTCACCTACCAAGGTTGTGTTCTTCTTTTGTAGAGCCCTGAGTTAACTCTAGTCTGTTCCAAAATTAAGCAATAGTTCAAGATTATTGGCAGTATAAAACAATCCAGCAGTATTTTTTATTACTTAGTGGGGAAATGAAAAAAAAAAACAGAATTCAGACAGGCGTGGTGGCACACACCTGTAATCCCAGCACTCAGGGTGGCAGAGGCAGGCGATCTCTGGGAGTTCGAGGCCAGCCTGGTCTACAAAGCGAGTCCAGGACAGCCAAGGCTACACAAAGAAACCCTGTCTCGAAAAACCAATAAACAGAACTCACGTTTCCCAAAACGGGCTTTTATAAAACAAACACGCTCATGCCACAAGGACTAGGACAGTGAACATCTACCACTGACAGGAGCAGAAAGTACCGTAGTGATTACAAGTCAAATCTATGAGAAGACAGCCTTCCTCACACACACCAAAAGCGACTGGCAGGTGCAGTACTGGAACTGAAGCCAGAGGCTGAGCTGAAGAGAAAGGCCAAAACTCTCAGGACGGAAAAGACATGGGTTGAATGAGGTGGTGAGGGGTTTTTGTTTGTTTGTTTGTTTGTTTTGGTCATTTGTTTGTTTTTTGAGACAGGGTTTCTCTGTGTAGCCTTGGCTGTCCTGGACTTGCTTTGTATACCAAGCTGGCCTTGAACTCACAGAGATCTGCTTGCCTCTGTCTCCCTTGAGTGCTGGGATCACAGGTGTGCGCCACCTCTGAAGTTTGCAACTAACTGTATAACTCAACAACACCACCCACCAAAACAAGCCAACCCCAGCGATGGGAAGCTGAGAACAAAGGAGAAACCCCACGTACAATAGTAGCCACACTGGTCAATGCCACCACCAATGTCCCTCCACCACCGTGGGTGCCGTGCAGAGAGAATCCTCGGTGCACAGCCCTGGAGTCTGGCTGAGTAAGGACAGAAGGAAGCAGAACTGTTTCCAAGTGACAGCCAGGACAGTTTTGATTTTTACTGCACCCACACACACACACACTCCCAGTATAAGAATTCCACTTATAATTTTAAACAAAATATTCACAGTTCAACACTTTGGAAGCCACTGCCCTAGAGTTAATTAATGCAATGAAATTCCAATTTCTGCGGTCCGTTTATATTAGATGAGGACTGTCTAGGAGATAGCTCTGGTGGGGCAGGGGGAGAAGAGGCTCAGGACTGGACAAGCTTTAGAATTCTGTTAGGTTTGCATTCTGTATAAAGGAAACCAACACTTCTCATTTAAAAGGTGCCTGAGATAGTTCACTTCAGACCACGTCTTTCTTATTTTTCACAGAAAAAACTAATATAATACATTATAAATAACTGACTCCACGTGACTTCTGGGGAAGGGCGGAGCCCTGCAGAGGCCCCCATACAGTAATTAAGTGTCTGATCAGACCCAGGGGATTGCCCTGTGGTTAGCAATAAAGATCCACTCACTCACACTGAGCCATTCTTTAAGGGGAGTTTGAGCATTGTAATCACACTTTTTGTCACCCTCAGGAAAAAAAAATTAATAAAATTCCTCTGTGCTAGGGCAGGAGAGATGGGATCAGTAGTTAAAAGCACGCACTGGCTGCCTTTTCAGAGGACACGAGTTCAATTCCCACCACACACATGGCAGCTCACAACTGTCTGTAACTGCAGATCCAGGGGCTCAGATACCCTCTTCTGGCCTCTACAGGCACCAGGGATGTATGGAGTACATAGTCAAAACGTCCTTACACATATAATAAAATAATAACAATAAAAAGAAAATTAATATCTAATTAAAATTAAATTTTACAAAATTAAAATATTGTATGCTGCTATCAGATAAAAATCAGATGTTTCAAATTTTAATTATGAAATGACATTCAACAAACTGAGAGACTAGAACAACAAAACACAGTGAATTGAAACCAGAACCAGTTGTCGCTTACTGTCAGCCGCCTCCTAATCTCCATGCCCTCCTCTGCTGGCACGGAGGCCTTCCGGTCCCAGGAACAGCAGCTGAGTTGGACCACTCTTCCATGCTCTAAGCCCTCCTGTGACCAACCCATGGCACAGGCAAGAAGCAGCTGGTCAGGGCTCTGAGGACAGTCTGGTCACAGAGCCCAACCTGGCTGACTGGCCCACAGGTGGCTAACTCCTGACCGTGGTGGTCTGAGTCCTTGAAAGTCTGAGATGCATTTCACATCCACCAGCAATAGCCAGAGTGATAGATAGCCCATGACTTTTTTTTTTCCTATTAAAAAAATACTTTACTACTTAGTAGCTAATGACTGACAGCAAATTCAGCTATGGTCAATGATAAACTACAACCTACAAGGTCTGCGCCTCTTTCTCCACAGGCTTCTCCAATGCCAGAGAGCTGCAGGTGCCTTGCCGTCACCTCTGAGGCATCTTCCCTCAGAGACCATTCTGGTCACATCAGTTTTTGCCCCAGGGCATTTGCTAAGCTGAAACAAGGCCATTCACTCTGAAATGGAATGATTCTTCCTCCCACCTGGGCCTGACCTCAACTACATCGTCACTACGCAGCTCAGTGCCTCAGCACTTTCTACGTAACTCAAGGCTGCCCATCACAGCAAGGACACACTCAGAGAGATGGTGCTGCGGACAACATTCCCTCAGAGAGCAAACTCTAGTCAAGGAAGATGAGGTGATCAAAACCATCTTGCTGGACGAAGCATGCTATCCCAAAACCAGAACAATTGAGACAGAAATATCAGGAGTTCAAATCCAGCCTGGGCCCCTCAGTGAGACTTGAGCTCAGCAACCAACTCGTAGTCTTGGTGGCTGCGCCAGCTGGGACAGTAACCTCTTCCCTCCTAATTCTGTTCCTGGTAATATCTTACCAGGCAGGTTCCTGAGGGCCTGATGGGTTCAGATGTGCCTTGGGAACTATGGGGCTGGGGGGGGGGGGGGGGGGGGTGTCTGAGAACAAAGCCAACAATGGTGTCGCATAATTCATTTCCTTAGAGATTAAGTGCCTGCCACAAGTAAACAAACATCCTGAGAGGCTCCTCATGGCAGAACTAACCTCAAACAAAAGGAAAGCTTCACAGTAGGAACACTCCCCTCAGGACCTCATTTTAATGAATAAACTCTTTAAAAAACAGAAAGAAAAACCAGCACTAAAACCAAATGTTGTACTCAAGAATTCTCACCTTTACTTTTGCCTGCCCTAGGAAAAAAGAAAAAGAAAGACAGAGAAAGTGAAGCCCAGAGACACAGGCCTACAGTCCCCAGTGCTCAGAAGCTGGACAGACTTGCTAAGACCAGGAGTTCAAGACCAGCTTTGGCAACAGAGAGAAAACACAAAGAAAACGGAATTTGCAGATTCCTGAGAGAGAACCACCCCACTCCACCACCACCCCCTACTCCACCCCCACCCCATCCCCACCCCCACTCTAGCTCCCTAACTCCTCCACTCCTCCCAACCTCCCAACCCCCCACCTGTACCCCCCACCCCCAGCCCCCCCAACACTGCATCTTTGGTGGTTGACACTTAACACCCTAATTTAAGTTGCTAAGTCTTTCTGCGTGGACTGGTACACACCTGCAATCTCCTCTCTCAGGAGTCTGAGGCAGGAGGACACAAAGGCCCAGGACAGCTTGAGTACATAGAGAAATCTAGTATCAGAAACAACAAACAAGGGGCTGGAGAGATGTTGGAGGATAAAAGCACTTGTTCCTGCAGAAGACCTAGGTTTCACTCCCAGCACCCACATGGAGGCTCACAGCATCCATAGCTCCAATTCCAAGGGAGCCAACACTCTCTTTTGACCTTTGTGGGTACCAGGCATTCCTATGGTGACATACAGACATTCAGGCAAAGCACTTGTGCACATAAAGTACATTTTTAAAAAGATTTAAAAACAAACAAATTAATAACATTTGAGAATCTTTACCCTAAAAACATGGGACCAGTTAGGAGTTCTCAGAACTACCTACACACATAAAAATAAGGCCTGAGATTTTCCCCAGATTCTTCTCTGCTCAGCACCTTCCACCACTTTCAGTTTCCACTGTTAAGAAAACCTCCATGTTTTTTTTTTGGTGTGGGTGCTCACCAGCCCTGGAGGTCTGTCTCTTTAAGGCCAGTGGGAGGGAGGCAGATGGGCTGGCCACTATGCTGTAGGAGGTAGAAGTGGATGCAATCTGCAGAAAAAGAAAGAAAGGGCCCTGGGGACAGTGGGAATCATGCAAGTCACCAGCAACTGTGTTCACTGTGGTTTGGCGGTCCTCAAAGAACCTTTTCTTTGACTTTGCAGTTTTTAGCATTCGAGGCTCAAACTGGAGCCAGGTGATTTCAAAGGCTTGTGCAGGATAATCTGCTTAACTCTTTAGACTGAAGAGTGTCCCGGGGTACCGCAATAGTGTCCCTACCCTGAAGAGTGCTTGGTTGGTAGCTCCCTTGTGTTTCAGCTGGTCTGCCAACTGTCCTCTTCACGCCATCCTCTAAAGAGACCACGAGCTGTTTTCTAAAATCAAAACTTCCCTTACATTCTCCCTCCCAGCAACCCCTCAATCTGCAAAAGCAGTACTGACCACAAAAGGCAGGAGACCTGCAGAGCCCAGCATTTAAAGTCAGCAGGTACCATAACAAAGGCCTGGCTTCCTCTGATCTGGTGGTGTGCTAACGTTAACCTGAGTGGTTAATACATTTGGAACACCGCAAGAGCCCATTTTGCTCACCCTCCCAGCAGACTTTACTCCAGTGACCTCACTGCTCTGTTCCACTTTGAATATCCCCAGGACAGAAATTCCACAATTTCCACAAGTGGCTTAACTTGTGGTTTCATTTCTCTTGGCGTCAACGGGGACTGTTTCAACTTTTATTTTTATTTTTTTTTCTTTTTGGTTTTTCGAGACAGGGTCTCTCTGTGTAGCCTTGGCTGTCCTAGACTCGCTTTGTAGACCAGACTGGCCTCGAACTCACAGCGATCCACCTGCCTCTGCCTCCCGAGTGCTGGGATTAAAAGGCCTGTGCCACCATGCCTGGCTCAACTTCCTTTTAAAGTGAAATGGGAAATACGAGCCCCAGATGGGGTGCCGTGGACCGATGTCAGAAGTGGTGAAGCGGTGCACCTAAAAAGGTTCTTGGACACTGTTTCCTGGAGAAAGTGTACATCGTCTTGAACCCTGGCTCTCTTGCTACAGGTGGTGCTGGGGAAAGGAACTCCACAAAACTGAACAGGCAGGCCCACGGAAAGGGTCTAGCTTCTCAAGAGCAGGCATGCTGCTGTCCCCAAGGCAGGTCACCACAAGGAGGCTCACAAACTCAGTGAGCAACAGCCCAGCTCCTATGGAGAATGTGGAGTGAGCAGTAAGGAGATGGGATCTCCTCACTAAGAAGCTCCTCTCTGGCCCTTCGGTATTTCTCAAATAAAGAAAAAAAAAAAATCTGAGGTTCATATTTGACCAAATTCCCTGGAGGGGGAGGCCTAGTGGCACTCAGAGGAAGGATAGCAGGCTACCAAGAAGAGACTTGATACCCTATGAGCATATAAAGGGGGAGGAAGTCCCCCTCAGTCCCAGTCATAGGGGAGGGGAGTAAGGCGAAAATGGGAGGGAAGGAGGAATGGGAGGATACAAGGGATGGGATAACCATTGAGATGTAATATGAATAAATTAATTTTTAAAATCTGAGGTTCCGTACCCTTTCCTGCTTTGTTTATCAGCTCCCTATGTGGTATTATGTTGCATTTTCTGACATTTTTTTTAAAAGAAGACCTTCCCACCGTGCTATACTCCCAGAACGAGTCTTCCGGAGACTTTGCCCTCGGCTTTCTGGAATTTTTCAATGAAACTCGAAAGCGGTGTTTACCTGACCCCTACATGCTACCCTAATGAAATCTCTGTTTTTAATTCTTTGAACTCTTCTCCTCCTCTTTCCTCATCATGCCCTCTGGGATGAAAGATGAGTACAGGGCTTGGCTGGACCTCAGCTGGCAAACACCAGCGTAACGGAGTTTGAACAGTTTTCTCAGAACTTGGACAGGATCACAGAGGTATTAATTATGCTCCTTTCTCTGGCAAGGCTCTTGCGTCTCACCTGCAGAAAGAATCAATTTAATGGTAGGTCACGCCAGCACGTTTTTTTTCCCCCCTAACAGACAAAACCACAGATGTCAATCACAGGAAGAATAAGAATAAATGGATCTTGTCCTGGATGGCGTTCAGATCCCCGGTGCCCACATCAAGCTGCATGGGGTAGCGTGTTTCAATAATCCCACTGCTCCTGTGGGGAGATGGGACACCGAGATAGGGGTCTCCTCAGAAGCTGTGGGCTACACAGTTCCAGGAGAGATGCTGCCTCAGACAAGGACAAGCTTCCAAGGATGTCTCTGACCTTCACAGGAACACCACAGCACAGATATCCTAGGGGGTGGGGGTAGAGGGCATTCCTAAGCAGCCAGGAGGAGTGAGGATGGTTCTCTGCCAACAGGAGTCTGCGTGAGGCTGGCTTAGGCTTTCCCTGCCAGGGAACCTTTGAGGAAGTTTAGTTGATAATTTCCTTTCCTTGCCAGAGGGAACATTCTGTTGAGGAGAGTTTTATTTTGTTTTTCAATTTCATTTAAAATGGTTAAATTAGCTGGGCAGTGGTGGCGCATGCTTTTTAATCCCAGCACTCGGGAAGAAGAGGCAGGTGGATCTCTGAGTTTGAGGCCAGCTTGGTCTACAAAGTGAGTTAAGGACAGCCAAGGCTACACAGAAAAACCCTGTCTCAAAAAACCAAAAATAAAATAAAATGGTTGAATTTAACCATGTTTAGGAAGGGCAGAGAGGGAGGATGTGTGTAATGTAATGAGCATAGCAAAATAATTCCTCTTGGGCATGTAAAAATAGCTTGGTTAGGAACCCCACTACACTCAGGGTTGCGCCTGAGAACCAGAACCGGGTGACATCACTCATTTAAGCTAACCAGACAGTCCTAGAAGCCCGTGACACCCACTAGACAGTTTAAATGCAGAGACCAAGAGCAATGCCCTGTTCTGCACATCTGGAGAGATGTCATCATGACCTGCCCTGTGGCTGGACAGTGTACCCCAGGATTCTGACCCTAAAATCAGAGACTTCTGTAGAGACTGGGCCTGGCCTTCAGCCAAGATACATCGCACAGGTAAGCAGCCTTGGGGAGACAGGCTTAGGACCGTAGTTAGGAATTTAGAGTGTGAACCCTGTGCGACAACCCTTAGCGTAATATGACCTTTGTCATGCTAACTACACTTTGAGACAAGGTGTGAAGGGGAGAAGTGGGGGAGGAAGGGGAGAAAGAAAAAGAGTCAGACAAACACTCTAGTCTTTCTCAAAAAAAGGCCCTGCCCACAGAAATGTACTTTCCTCTGGCAAAAGATGAAGGAGAAAGATGGATGGATACTTCTCCCGGAAGTGTCTGCCTGGAATCTGAAAGTGTGTCCAATTCAATTCCTCTCTATCTGGAAGCCTGGGTGCCCAGCAGCGGGCTTGCTCCCAATGACTGTCCTGTTGCACATGCCTTACCAACACCTGCAAGCACCTCAGGGCCTCACACCCCCAGCCTAACTGTTGCTCCTAGAAGCTAGGAGGTGGAGGGGCCACATAGTCATTGAGAAGCCCCTGCTGAGAAAGTATACTCAACGTAAACAGAAAAGTTGCTTAATTCAAGCCTCACAAAATTTCCTCCACCGTTTGGAATCTGATCCTGCAAAGAGAAAAGAGGAAGACTGTCCTCAAGTAGAGCAAAATGACCTCACTCCCTCTAAAGTGAGTTTGGTAGTTTCACTGTTTGTTAGAGCGTTGTCCTTTCCCAGTGTTAGACGTTATATTTAGCACAGCCTCAGGCTGCGGCTGCACAGGTCCAGAACAAATGAGAAAGAGGCTCTCGGACTGCAGTGCCCACCACCAGATCCTTAAGTACAGCCAACGAAGGGCCTGACTGGCTCCTCACAAGCCAGAAAAGCTGTGCCTTGAAATCTCATTTACTAAGAAAACTTTTCACTTATATTCTAGCTCAGTATTTGAACACAAAGACTTATAAGTCTCTCTCTAGCGATCTTTAGAAGGAAAAAACAAGTAAGTCACTGGGGTTTCCTCAGCTTCAGGAATCAGAAGCTAACTGTTGGGAGACAGCTCCGGTAGAGGAAGCCAGGAGATTAGCAGGAATATGAAATTCATACATCAACAAAAGAGCCATTAGCTCAATTCAGACTAGATTCTTCCTTAGCCTAAGCTACTTTTAAAAGCAGGGCCCAGGGCTATAATAAGGGAACTGTTTTGTCCCCATTCAAAGTCTTATTGGCTAAGAAGTAATGACTTTTTAAAATGATGTTGTTGTGTGCTCATGCCCACCATGATGAAAAGATATGCCACAGTGCACATGTGGAGGTCAGAGGGCAACTCGATGGAGTTGGCGCTCTCCTTCCATCTTCATGTGGGCTCTGAAGACTGAACTCAGGTTGTCGGGTACACTCAACGAAGTACTTGCAGGCTGAGGGGTAATGATTTGTAAATAGGGTTTTACTTCTAAGCTCTTTGATCTTTAGCACAGGACGAAGTCATCCTACGAGCGCATCCTATCCACAATCAAGTGAAGGACCAGCTTTCAGCGTTAAGCGCTCTGTGGGCCTTCCTCTCCCCATTAGGCAGAGATACATCTGTATCAAATGATACAGATGGACACAAAGCAGGCAGTTCTGCCACAGTTCAGTTGGCAGAGTGCTCACTTAGCATGCACACTGTCCAGGTTTCAATCCCTAGCACCACATAAATAGGCATGGCAAATACCTACAGGCCTGGCACTTGAGAGGTTAAGGTAGGATGATCAGAAGTTCAAGGTCACTCCTGCTATGTAGTAAGTTTAAGGCCATCCAGGGATATATGATATCTCCCACACACACATACCCTCACGCCCCCACACACACACAATAAAAAAGAAAATGTATTTGAGGTGCTTGGTAGGTAAAGGCACTTGCCACCGAGCCTAACAACTTGAGTTGCGTCCCCAGGACTCACGTGATGGAAAAAGAGAACTCCCACAAGTTGTCATCCCCACATGCTTGGAATGACCATACATGCACAGAGAGACAGACAGACAGACACAGACACACAGACGCGCACGCGCGCACACACACACACACACATACACACACACAATACTTTGTTCTGCTGGGGATACGCATGTTTATATATCTTTAAACAATGATTTTTAAAGGCTCACTTAGAGGCGGGCTGTTGGGTACCACCGGCCTTCAGAAGACATTGAGTCAGCATGATCCCTAGGCCCAGCTGCTTCTAGTGTTCAAGCGGATAGAGTAATACTGGAAGTGTAACCCGGAGTATGTGGAGTAAATAGGAAACAGATGATGACAGAGGCCCAAAAGCTGCCTCTTCCTGGAAACTACAGCTCAGGACACTATAGAGTGTGTATGTAACAGGGGCGGCTGATGAGGGTGTGGTCACCTGGGAAACCATCCAGCCTACGTGACTTTAGGGAAACAGAGCCTTCCACAGAAAAGCATCCCAGCACTAACCATCATATGCAGCCCCCTCCCGCTCTGCCCCTCCTGCCCCTCCTGCCCCGCCCCTTCCAGCTCCGCCCCTTCATCATCACTGTGCCCTGGCTGAGCCCTTACCAGGTACCAGGCACCCCACTCAGCACCGTCTTTCTGTGGACCCTGAACAGAGGTATCATGAAGTGCTGTTTGATAGGAGGATGCACTGTGGGCTGGGGATGGGTTGGAGAGCAGCTTGGCCAAAATCATATAGCCAAGAAGCAATGTGGGTAGTTCTTATACACCTCCCGGTGGTCCAAGAGGCCAAGGAAACTCAGAGCTTAGGGTGGAAGGAGAGAGAAAGCCAAGTCTTATACATAATGTACACATATACATAATATACAAAACCGTTTAAGAAGCTTTGAGAAGGAAGAACAGCAGCAGGTCCTGTAGTTCAGATTCTTGGGT
This sequence comes from Acomys percivali, assembly GCA_907169655.1. Lineage (NCBI taxonomy): Eukaryota > Metazoa > Chordata > Mammalia > Rodentia > Muridae > Acomys > Acomys percivali. The sequence goes on along the minus strand of OU015758.1, from coordinate 14,533,600 downwards.
TTAGGCACCAAATTCTCCACTTTGATGTGTGGGTATAATCATGTGACCCTACCCAGCTCAGAACCCAGGTCTCATAGTAGGTCACCCTCACTTCCCTTGGGGATGGTCACTGGGGCCACTGGACCAGGCAGCTCTAACCCGTGACCTCTAGCGGCGCAGCAGTCCACATATGCTGATGATGGCTGCTACCTGATGTTAGACGGGTGTTATCTGAACAGAAGCACACAGGCAGGAACGGACGCCCCGGACAATGAGGACATCGTCACACACAGCTCACACGTCACAGGCTTTTTTCCTCTGCCCTTTGTTGCAAATACCATGGAGTCTCAACAACTCAGAGACCCGTGTCTGTGGTGACATGTGTGTCCACTCAACATAGCACAAGTGTCCTCATGGTGGTTCTATGAGAGGCTGTAATGAAGCCCTATTACATTGTGTCATTTAGCAGGTACAGCGTCAGGAACTTCCAGGTCTTATGGGGTGATCATTACCATCCCACTCAGGGGCCCTTGCTCATTCACATGCATGCATCGGACTTCCTAGCAGATATTCAGAAAACTCTGGAAAAGGACATGTCAATAATGACAAGAATGAAAACATTCTTTTTCTATATTCCAGCACTTAGAATATGCTTTTTTTCCCTGCCTAACGAGGATAAATGGCTTTTAAACTCAGTAAGTTTCTTTTCTTTCTTTCTTTCTTTCTTTTTCTTTCTTTCTTTTTTTTTTTTTTTTAAAGACAGAGTTTTGATATGATAGCCTTGGCAGTCCTGGACTCACTTTCTAGACCAGGCTGGCCTCGAATTCCCAGCGAACCGCCTGCTTCTGCCTCCTGAGTGCTGGGATTAAAGGCATGAGCCACCACTGCCCAGCTTATTTCTTTAGCTGTGATGGAAAGAAACCTGGCAGCTGTCACTTTCAGTAACAAGCAACTCTAGGTGACCGCAATCATTCCGTTAAACCCTGACCTTCTTCCTTAGCAGCAATGAAAGCATTTCTGTCATCTCACGCTCTTGACAGACGAATTTTAAGAAGAACATAGAAAACAAAACCAGCCCGAAAAATCTTGAACTTCGTGAGCAACACACCAAATCGAAATAAACTGTCTTCTTCATAGTCGGTTAAAGCTGTTTGCAGAGACTTGCCTTTGCTCTTCCGCTGGCCCGGCGATGCTTGTTGGCAGAGAAGCCCACCAAATCCTTCTTAGGAAGTAGGACAAATGTGCCACTAAACCATTAGGAAAGAATTTTGTCGTCTTAAAGGGCTTGTAGGCTAAGAATAAAAGAAACAATAGAAAAAGAACCACTGAAAAAGCTGACCCCTCTAATCTTTACCTCTACCTATGTGCTCCATACCCCCAGTGCTAAAATGGAGGGACTCAGGCCTGAGTCCCAAACGTTCCCTGCTCACAGGTGAGCCACTGCAGGTAACTGTAGGAATTTAATTCCACATCTGCACCTCTGCAGCTTTTGAGGATGTCATTAATTTCCCTGACGGCTGTTTGCCAAGGGTATCATAGTCACAGGCATTTCCAGCTACAGGGACCACATTATCCCAGGAGGCCATTGGGCCTGTAGAGATCTGAGGTACCACTGCCGTCACCCACTATTACAGTTAAGAGCTACGGAGCCAGCCGGGTGGGCAGGACTAACAAAAGCTACGCAACCCGCTGCAGCCTTAGAGTCCTCAACTATCTGGCGAGGATTAAATACTAACACCGTTTGTGTGAGCGATCACATGCAGAGAGAGAGAGCGCTTAAAATAATGCCGGCACTATTAACAAACGGTGCTTTCTCACTGTCCACGATCAGCCCCGTCTCCTGTCTTATCGAGCATTATTCAAGGTGTGTTTCCTTGGCTTTCAAGCCATTCACCTTTAGTGGGGGTTGGATAAATGCGGCTACATCTAGCTTCTTCCTGTCAATCACATACGGGAGACCTCACTATCTTCTTTATGTAATTGTTCAGGAAAATCAAGTAGCTGGGAGAGGGCCGCTAGAACGCAGTCTCAGTGACTCACCTGCAACTCCTAATTAGCAAGTGGGGGAATTAGCGCTTCGCTACAAAGTGAGAAAGTCAACCAACACAGAGGTGTATGGTTCCAAAACAGACAAGGATTGGACCCATTCATGGCTCAGCTCAGATGGGGCCTATTTGACCTCCCTGCCCTGGCATGGACCAATGGACAGGCTCCCTCTCTGTTCCCAATCTGTGCAGACCTGAGCAGCACTGGCCTATTTCCAGCAGCCACACCATGTGCTGGCTTACCTCCTGTGCCCTGGGCAGGACACACGAGACTTTTAGCTGAATCCATGCATGGATGCCTCAAGGTAGCTGCTGGTAGACCCCTTCCTGCTGCCCTGAGGACAGGCTCATCTGCTTATTACTACCGCAGATGGAATTCTGGACCTTGTAGACCATTGCTCAGAATAGGATCTATATTATGAGCAAGACCACATCTTAGAAAAAGCATTTCATTAATGGGTGTCATTAGATATCCATTTAACTGAAATATACTTGTATCGCTAAGAAATAACTTGTCATGTCCAATATGACACACTCTTGCATCACTCTGCAAATGCCCCCCCCCCCACACACAGAGTTTCACCTCAGCTAATGGCCCATTATGACTCTCTCTATGCCCTCTTTATGTCCCACTAGTCCAGCAAGACCCAGCCAGTCACAACAAGAAGAAAAAAGGGCAATACTTTAAAGATATGTTACGACGACCGTCACATTTGGATCCTCGCATTTCCTACGTGACAAGCACTCCGAAAAAGCCTGGAAGCAGTTGCATCAACTGTGCTGGGACACTTGGCCTTTGCAAAAATTAGGCAAAGCATCAGAAAAATCCTGCTAGTGCTAAGAGACTTCGTACAAGTGGATAATCCAGGTTCTGCTTGTGTAACCACAGGCCACGTAGTTCCGCCACTCAAGAGCTTCTGAGTCTGTTTAGCCACCGTTGACCCTGGACACCTGAGGGCTTGTGACAATCCTGAGAAAAATCAAGCTGTGCTCACTGCCAACCTTGGGACATGTGACACGCCTATTTGTTCAGGAAGAGGGAAATCTGACTGCTGTTTTTGTGAAAGCTCACACATGGCCTCTGCCTAGACTGAGAAACTCAGGAAACGAAGCATCCATGAACTGTCGGTTAGTTTGAAAGAGGAAGACGCAGGTCACCCCAAGACCAATCTGTCTGTTCCCACGAGCAAACACAAACTGAAATCCAAAAGACAGGAGGGAGCTGTTGACCTCAAGAGCCCCATTTTCCCCCTCTCAGCTTTTGAAACTGTTTACAGTTTCTTTATCTTTATTAGGACATTTTCCTCATCAAACTAATGAGTCACCAAACAGAAGGCTCACTAAGATGTTTACAGTTGGGAAATACTATCTGTTAAAGTCCTAGTAGAGAAGAGGAGCCGCCATTTGCCACTGCCTTTCAATAAAATCTCCTGGGAAGAGCAAGGCAGTGCGGTTGGAGTAGAAGACCAAAGTGCTAACAAACAAAGCCAAAGGCCGGGGCAAAGCAAGTGTGCTCACAATCCTGCTTGTACCACAGTCTCTAGCATCTCCACCGCTACCTGCCCGCTCTTACAGAGGAGTGGCTTTCTGGTGATTATTAAACAAGATGTTCCTGGGAAATAATCAGGCTTGTTAAAAGCAAGCATTGTGCAAGATAGGCCTAGGGACCTGGAGTGAAAAAGGAAATTTGTTAGTTGAGGCAGCAAAATCGAGGCATGTGCAGAACACAGTTAGAATAGAAGGCAGCATGCATAGACATTGCATTTTCTTTATTTTTTCTTCTTTATGTTATACAGAGTTTATTAGATGAGCATGGGGGGGGGAAGGAAAGGGGAAGGGGTACAGAGAGAGAGAGAGAGAGAGAGAGAGAGAGAGAGAGAGAGAGAGAGAGAGAGGGGAAAGGTAGAGAGGTAATACTGCATTTTCTCACAGTTCTGTTGGGCACACACAACTGCCATGAATTATGTATGGCTGGCAGGTTGCGAGCTGACTCCCAAGTGAACCCAAGAGGGAGAGCCTGCACAAGGCGCCTGTGAAGGGCGCACCCCCACAGCATCTGGACCGTATCTGAGAAGACATGCCTCCCTTTGGACCGCTGCCATTTGGTGATCTTTTCCCAGTGGTCAAGCAGGCATACTACTGAATTAGCCAGGAACGGAATATTCTTTCAACAAGCAGTACTGACCTGCAGCTACAGGCCAGAGGAGAGTGTGGTGGTCGGAGAATCTCAGTGGTAGATTCTGGATGTCTAGAAAGTCTCAGAGATGGCAATGGCACTATGTCCCTACAGCTCAAGTAGAACAGACAGGACACCCCCCCACCCCTACCCCTACCCCCTCTCAGAGCCACAGAAGGAGAGAGCTCTGCAGATCCAAGCACAAGAGCTGCTGAGGGAGTCACCCCCCCACAGCCACTCCCCCTCCCGCAAGTGAAGGCACACCAGGAGGGCCAAAAGTCGACCACACTGGCCTCCTGTGTGATGGCTACTCATCAGAATAAACTGCTTCAATCTCCACTTTGTTCGAGAAGTGGAGCTCTTAAGCCTCCTGCCTCTGTCAAAGTTCTTCAATTGTGTTTTTTAGAAGCTCTTTTTTTTTTTTTTTAAAAGACAGGGGCTGCTTTCTTCACTTTTACTTTCATCTACAATGACTTCTCTGCTCCACACACCCCAAATGTTGGAGTGCTGCATTTATTGCACATCATCTGTCACACACTGTTGAAAATGAAAACAGTCCCAGCACTTGGGAGGCTGAGACGAGAGGATCTTGAATTCAAAGCAAGACTGAGCTACATAATGAGACAGAGGAAGAAAGAGGGGGAGGGAGAGGGAAAAAAAGAGAGGCGGGAAAGAGGGAGGAAGAACAGACACAGATGACAGGGAGCTTCCATACCTGGATTTGGTAATCTACAGATAGTCTAGCTGCTGCGGGTTGATAGTTGGGAAGCATCGTTATACAGCCATGCTGGGTCCCTGCCAGGCTGGCAATCCCACAGGACACTGAAGGAAATGCCTACTGTTCCTCACAGCAAGTCCTTTGGAGGGGAGTGTGACAACTGTCGGGGAGGATGAACTAACTCACCTGTCTTCCTCATGGCAATTAAAAAAAAAAAAACCCACTACCCCTAAGTATGACAAGGGGTCAGCCTTCCATGGCCCCAGAACTATGGAAAAGGAACTGTGAAGGTTAAGAGCCAAGCCCCTCCAGAGTCCTGCGGCTGTTTTTCTAGCTATACTTTCTTCACCTTAGCCATGAAAGGCACCTCAGACACTTGGCAGTACCCCAATCTACTGCTCGTGATTAAAAGAGCATTTTAAAAAACACTCTGCGGGGTCTTCAGACTTGGTCCATGCCTCCACAAGGCCACAATTCGTAGTACACTGGGGTGGCCACACCAGTTGAAACATATGGATAACTGTCTAGGACATTAAATTAATGATTGAATGAACAGTGGTGTCATTATGGCATATGGGGGAGAGGTGAAGACAGTGTGTGTGTGTGTGTGTGTGTGTGTGTGTGTGTGTGTGTGTGTGTGTAGAAGGGAAGGGTGAGAGCACGCAACCTGCAGAAGTAAGAGGACCAGAGATGAACATACAAGTGTGTGAGTGAGTGTGCATGTGTGTGTGTGTGTGTGTGTGTGTGTGTGAGAGAGAGAGAGAGAGAGAGAGAGAGAGAGAGAGAGAGAAATCAGGAGCTCCATGTACAGCCCAGAGTAGAAGGGCTGGACCAGGATCCACAAAGGCTCACCCGCTAATACTGGTCATAGGAGTGTTTCAGTCCTTCCCTTTCCACAGGCAAACTTAGGGCATCTGGCCCAAGGAAGCAAGAAGCTAGAGAGTGGATCCCATTCCGATTCCTTTGCAAGAGAGTATACAAAAGCAGCAAATGCTTGCAAAGACTTTCTCATGAGCAATCTAGTAACGCCGTGGACACAGGAACTCACCCGAACCTCACAGGCACAGTCTTACCCACTGATGACATGAACAGACATAAAAGGGTTAAAGAAAGTTGCCTAAAACTTCAGAGCTAGTCAGTGTGAGAGCTAGACACTTATCCTGCTCTTCACAATTGTGCAACCCTCCTTCTCAGAGAGAACGGATATTTATTTATCACTAGACATGGCACAGGGCTATGGGGACATTCAGAGGTCTACGGAACAGTTCAGCTCTGCTCCCGTAAGGAGAGGCAGTGTAGCTCTTTAGAGATACCCTTCAAGTCTTCACTCAGGTTAAGTCTGCCACTTATTAAGGACAAAGCCATTAGATGAAGTATTAGTTCATCTGTGTATTGTGTGCATATCCTGTGTTTGTATATTCATGGGAATAAAATATAACTGGGGGATGAAGCATGGCTCAGTAAAGTGCTTACTGTGCAATCACAAGGACTCAAATTGATCCCACGCACCTACGTAAAGGTCAGGTGCAGTGGAGAGCACTTACGATCCAGCTCTAGGAAAGCAGAAACAAGAGATCCCTAACCCTAACCCTAACCCTAACCCGACCCAACCAACCTTAACCCTAAGCCTAACCCAACCCAACCAACTCTAACCCTAACCCAATCCAACCCTAATCCAACCTAAACCAACCAACCCTAACCCTAACCCAACTCAACCAACCCTAACCCTAACCCAGCCCAACCAACCCTAACCCTAACCCAACCCAACCCACCCCAACCCTAACCCAACCCAACCCACCCTAACCCTAACCCAACCCAACCAATCCTAACCCTAACCCTAACCCTGACTGGAATTCATGTGCCAGCCAGTTGAGCTGATTCACTAAGCTCCAGGCTCAGTGAGAGACCCTGCCTCAAAAATAAGAAGGTAAAAGATTGAGGAAGACACCTGACAGCTACCTCTGTCTTACACACAGACAGACAGACACACACACACACACACACACACCGCGCACGCGCACTCACCACACACACATGCATGCACACATACCTGTGCACAAACCAGCAAAATTCCTTCTGACACAAAAATATAAATAGACCCTATTATTCACCCAGGTATCTGGTGTACAACCACCATCTAAGAAATTAGCCAAAATTCTTTACCCCACGATAATGGTGATAGGTTTACATAGTGTGAGTTCAGAGATGCCCAGCCAATACTGAGGTCTTTCTCGTCACTGTTTGGGAATGAGATTCCATAATTTAAGTGTTCTTCTGGGATGTGTAAGAACAAAACCCAAGGAAGACAAAGGGGACATATTTAAAGTTAGCAGAATGTTTCAATTAAAAACACAGCGCAAAAGTTAAAGACAAAACGAAACAAAACAAAAAACCAACAACAACAACCAAAAAACCCCACCACCACCACCAACAAAAAACCTGACATTTTATGAGAGTTGGTTTGATTCTAGAAAGCCAAGCATGCCCAAATTACTAAATCCCCTGTAGAAGAGACAGCCACCAAAGGAAGGATGGAAACTGCACATCACATCTCAACTGCAGAGCCCAGCCAGCTGATGATGTCAGCCTGCCAAGTGTGGTCTAGCTCTGGGCTCTACTCTGGAGTAGAGTGGAAGGTCCTCCTAACCTACCCCACCATCACCACCCCCCATCCCCCCACAAGCCAATCATTCTCTCTCAAACTTCCTACCAGGTATCTTTTGAATTCACATTCAAAACATACAAATAATCAGAAATGCCATCTAAGCACGAACTGATGGAAAATTTCCAGACATACTTCAAACCAGGATCTAAGGCAGAGGAGGGGGGGAAAAAAAGCCATGAACAGACATCCAGCCCCCAGCAAGACACAGGGATTCTCCTTCCTGGGGATGGATTATATTTTTACAACAGGCTTTTCTATTTTCCTTACAGAATGCTTCAACTACAACACCACAAACCCGACCATCTGAAATAGTGAGTCACCTATTGGCTTGAATCCGAAGTACCAGGTCAAATGCAGTTGACGCCACGTCAGTGCTTGAAGCAACCCTAACAGGGTGGGTGGACAGGCAGCAAGATAAACAGATGGTCCCGACTGTTCAGGATGGTACCAGGGAAAGCTGTGCCATTCTTCCTTTAATAGGGGACACTTGACAAGAGGAGAAACTCAAACTGCAAGCACTTCTGGCAAAGAGGAAGCTGGGAGAAAGGGGCTTTAAAGGGGCAATGGTGACAGTGAGAAATCATTATTTCATTTGTAGATCTAAAGTAACAGCTATCTGTGGCTGCTCCAAACAGAAGAAATGGATTATGGGAGTTATCATAAATGATCAATGACATCTGATCTTATATCTCTCCTTCCAAAACATCATTACGACTCCAGTAAGAGCCAGACAGGAGTCACTTGAAATTGAATTTGGAATCTGTGCAGCTATAGATTACTTCTCAAGAAAGACACAGAAGGTTGTGACTCTGAAAGGTGGGGGCTTGCGGGGAAACATGAGCCCATCCAACTCAAGCCACCTCAGGAGGGCAGGGAGCCACTCGCAAATACTCATGACACACAACCAGGTGAGACGTGGGGGAACCTAACAGACGTTTCTTAGATAGTCCGGTGACTCCTCTCTAATGTAAAAGTGTCACATGTAGTCTAAAACTGTCCAAAGAGTCCCTCCTGTATCCCTCCCTCCCATAATCCCTGAACCTACACAGCAATTCAGCGGCTAAAAGAGCTTAGCGAGTAAACGTGGGGCAGTGCCCAGCAACACCCATGCTGGGCACCATTTATAATACAAGAGGCCCAGCAACTGGGTTCCTCCTCCTAAGACAAGGCTTGACAGTTCGGCTCTCATGTTGGCTGTCTTCTTGCAGAACTACAAGAGTTAGGCGAGCCTAAGCTGTCCATGATCCCCAGCCTGTCGATTCATATGAAACGAATTGAAACACGTAAAAGAGAATTTTTATTCATAATCATTAGTGAAATAAGCCACAAAGGAATCTTTGACAAATGGTAACGGTGTGAGTATACTGCCAACCTGGGTTCTCAGCCGTTGTTTCCATAAGGCAATCATCCAAGGATGATCCAGAAGTCACCCCGAGATCAGGCTAGATGGGCCTGAGGTGACAGCAGGCAGGCAAAGTAGCCCTAATCCCATGCGCTTTGCACTGCCAGTGCAAGCATAGGACACCATGACACGTCTCTGTTTCCTTCCTGGGATCTTCAGAACGGGGGGATGATATTGAATAAAAATCTAAATCTTATCTTTTTCTTTTTCATTTTCTCTCAATCCCTAGTTTCGTTCTCTGGAGATTCAGTCTCTCTCTCTCTTCTCTCTCTCTGTCTCTCTCTGTCTCTGTCTCTCTGTCTCTCTCTCTCTCTGGACACAGTGGATCCAATTGTGTTGTCAAGTAGATTGACTCCAGAGTATGCAAGGTTTGCAGTGGGTCAGGGGAGGCAGGGGCAAGAAGCCTGGGAAAGAAGAAACCTCTAGAAAAGATTTTTCCCCATCCCCCCCCCACCCCTTTTTTCCTCCCCTCAAAGTACAGAGCAAAGGAGGAGCTGGGAAGGAGGAACAGGAAAACAGCGCAACGTATTCGCCGAGCATTTAGCAAATGTGCGTTGTGGTGTGTCACTTGGAAGGGTTCAGGGGGACAGCAGGCATGGGCCCTGAACTCCAGAGATATGTGAAGGAATTCAGTGGTTCTAGGTTTCAGTGTATTCATGTTACCAGGCAACCTTGTGGAAAAAAAAAAAAAAAGACAGACACCTACGTTCCACCCCCTCATCCCAGACACAATGAATCAACTAACTTCCAGGACACCGGGCTTACTAATGAGTTAGTTACTCACTAGAACTTGACAACCACAAACTAAACACCAGTGGAAGCCAACTTTTGAATAACTCAGACAAAGACATGGATTCCCTGACTTAGTTACACAAACAAATAAAGACAAGGGACCTTATACCATGTGTCCAGAGATTACAGTAGTATACAATATGGAGTCCCAACTATTCAAGAAGCTGAGGCAGGAGGATTGCTGGAGGCTCAGTAGTATGGGACCAGCCTCTGCAACATAGTGAGATACCATCTCAAAAAGAAAAGAAAAGCCATGTTAAACTTTATCCCAAAAGGACTCCCATGTGTCCTCAGGGGCCCTGCCTGCATGTTCAAAGAGTAAATGAATAGCAAAGATGGAAGCTCCCTGCCTAGCTCCGGGACTTTGCCTGGTTGTTGCCTGGCACACAAAATGACACAGAAGACAAACGCGGCTACAATGGGACACAGTTGTCTGCATGTATAACTACTTCGGCCACTACAAAAGTTCCCCGTCCCCTGAGATCCAAGGCTTTTCCAACTGTGCACTAATTATTGGTGATTTCAGGAGTTCTCTTTGGAGAACCAGAAGAGACGAGATGAAGCAACTGTCTTGAGAGACATGGAAAGAAATCTTCTGGTGACCACAGCAATCCTGGGCTGTGCCTCTGTACCACCACCCTTTCTCATAGATGAACATGGTACAATTGACAAACTCTTCAAAAAGCCACCCCAAGGCATACGGGTCAGGAGGACATCCACTCAGGAAAGTTACTGCTGAAGACTCAGGTTGATAGTGTGGTACCTGCTCATTTTCCACCTTGAATCTTTTAAATACAAACAACAACAACAACATCATATACAAACACATTCTTATTAAACGATCAAACTAGATGTCACTTCTAACAAGCCATGCTCCCTTCCCAGTGCACAGCCACAGCCAAGCTTCGGAGTAGGGGACAACCAAAGCTCTCCGCTTGAAGACAGGGGTGGTGAACAATCTGGGTCAAAAGATAATTCTTCTACTTTCTGACTTTCAGGCTTCAAATCCTCAGGTTCTCAGGGAGGCACATAACCAACCAACGCTACCGACACACTCACCCTGCCAGGGGTTACTAGGATAGAAAGGTGCTAACTAAAGCGCGTGTGTGCTAGCTGAGGAAATGCTTTCCACAATGGAACAAATATTACAGATGACCAGGCCAAGGTTTTATTTTGGCCCATGTCTGAACTCAAATTAACCATTAAAAAAAAAAAAAGAGTCAATTGAAACTCTGAGAACACTAGAAAGTAAACGGAGGTGACATTTAAATCCATCCAATACTTAACCAGCAAGATTGCCATCTGTCCCAAGCTTGCATCAGAATGACCCTGCAGGCCAAGAGGGCACTGGAGTCTGAGAGATCAGCAGGTGGGGAACCCTCAGAGGGGAAACTGTGAAAACACAATTAAGTAAAACGACTCTGACCATTTGGCCTAGTGATGAAAGGAGAAATGAAGTGTCATGGAGAATGATTAAAACCTGGGCCCCTGACCTCTCTGTGACGGTAAGGTGACAGGACAAACATCTGCTCTTCAGAAGGTGATCTGGCTTGCCTCAGGATGCACTGAGCTGAGATGACTCCACCATGTTCACAAACCACAGATGAGAAGGCAGGTCTCGGGGCAGCTGGGACCAAGAATTTAGAGTCACAAAGCATTGACAGAATTCCCCTGCCCTGTGAAGCTTCCTATGAGTTGGGCAGAACTTTCTTTTTTTTTTTTTTTCTTTTTTTTAAAATTAATTAATTGATTTATTAATTTATTCATATTACATCTCAATTGTTAGCCCATCCCTTGTATCCTCCCTTTCTTTCCTCCCTCCCGTTTCCCCCTCTACTCCCTTCCCCTATGTCTGTGACTGAGGGGGACCTCCTCCCCCTGTATATGCTCCTAGGGTATCAAGTCTCTTCTTGGTGACTTATTATCTTTCCTCTGAGTGCCACCAGGCCTCCCCTGAGTTGGGCAGAACTTTCAAAGGAAGATATATAAGCTTTGTGGTACAAATCCAGTAAGATCACCAAACACACGTGGTAAATTTGCACAACCCCTGCATTCAATGGCACTGGATAAGGGGAGACCCCTTCTTCTCTTCACACACGTTCAGCAGGGCTGGACGAGACAACAAGAAACCGCGTTTGCTGAATTCTCATCAAGCCCATAGCTAACAGGCTGGGAGGGACAAGGAACTGGAGGAGATGTGGAGTGGAGGTTTAGAGGGAACACTCACGCCAGCCCTTCCGTCTTCTCACGGAAAAGTCATTTCCTCCAGATCGTAAGCCCATTTTCCATCAATGGAAACTCAGCTGCCACCTTAAACATTGTTCAACAATCATTAGCACCATGTACAGTAAAAAGGAAATGGAGAAACGCTCCTGAAAGCCAAAAATAAATAAATAAATAAATAAATAAATAAATAAATAAATAAATAAATAAATAAAACTGATTTTTCAAATACGTTATTATTGAGGCTTGAGCGATGTGTGAGTTGTAAGGAGCACTGGCTGTACTTGCAGATGACTGAGGTTCCATTCCTAGCACCCTCAGAGGAAGGCACAAAGCACATGCAGCTCCAGATCCAGGGAACCTGACGCCCTCTTCCGGCCTACACAGATACAAGGAATATGCGTGGTGCACTTTCACACTTGCAGGCAAAGAAAATATTATATATGTGAATGCAGGGAGAAAACAAGACTTGAGACTTTTCACTTGCAAATGCTCCTGAAATGGGATGCTACATTTAAGAAGGTCCACTGAAGTTTCCAGAAGAGAGAAAAATACATCTGACATACATTCTGAGGAGTGACAAATCAAATCACTGGTGTAGACAAACACACCTACAGTTAAATGGGAGAACGTTGGCAGTGAGGGAAGGAAAAGAATCACGGCTTTGTTGGCTTTCCAGAATTGTCTGCTCCTAAGCTTTCTGCTCATGCACAGACAAGAAAAAGATACAGAGTTTGCAAAGCCCAAGCCACTGACGACTCACACCCTCCATCCTCTGTGGAAGCCATTTTTAGATGTATCTTGATTTCATATTTATACGTCTACATGTGTATCTGTGTGAGCATATGCCTCTAGAAGATCAGCAAGAGACTGTTAACCTCTGAGACAGCTCCTTAGCTCCCTGTAGAAACATTTTGTTCAAGCTAATGAAATAAGTGGTCGAAAGAAACATTCTTTTCAAGCTCTTTTCTTTTTATCCACATAGAACAACCTGGTGTCAGGAGATATGGCGTACGTTTGCTACAGACCTCATTCACACTTTCTAGATGTTATCCTTATTTCTTTGTTCTTACAGAAAACGTTCTTCTTTGTAGGGGAGTCTGCCTAGCTCGGAAAGGCCCTCCACCATCAGTATTTATTCACATGCACGCCTGAGGATTTGTCCTGTACAGAGCAACTCAGATCCCAAATTCAGTGGACACATCAAGAGGACTCCAAGAGGCCATGGCCATGAGGAAGGGCCTTGAGGAACAGACCCGCTATTCCTATATGAAGACAAACTCTGAGGCCCAATGCCACAGGCCCCCAGCCAGAACAGCTCTCTCAGCTCTAATTTATGAGCTCGGATTATGAGCTTGGCTCCCAGCCAATCAATCGATTCCTTTAGATTCTATTATCTTATTTAAACCTCACCACTACCCACAGACCGTCGCAGCACATGCACTAAGCAAGATGGAAACCAAGGCTCAGAGGCATTTAAAGATGGATTTGAACTCTACAACCTGTGCACTTAACCACCACATTGAACTGCGTAAATTATTGATTAGCTCACAGGGGGAAAAAAAAAACCTTGATTCTGAGCTCTAACACCCCCTATTTTCTTTCCAGTAAAAGGTTGCAAGCGTCAAAGACAATTTGTTTTTCTTCCAGGTGTTTTTTGATTCCTCATTCTACTGTATTTTTCAGATCATAAGATGCACTGCCCCCCAAAAAAAGTTGGGAGTGGGGAGGAATTAGGGTGCGCTTTATGGTCCGATTGCTGTTTTTACTGTTTTTCTTGTTTTGCTGCTCTAAAAACTGGGTGCGGCACGTCTTATGGTCAGGTGCGTCTTATAGTCCAAAAAATACGGTATATCCTTAGAGGACTGACTCCTGGAAGCAGCAAGGAGAGAAAGAAAAGGGACAAAGAACCCATACCTTTTTATCAGCTTCCTCTCTGGAGAAATACATTCCCAGGAAGGGGTCCCCAAAGAGAGACTTTGGGGCTTATAGATGCTATGACAGCCTCAATCTGGAAGGAGTTCAAGGGGGGGGGGAAGGGCTATTTTATGACACATAAAATAGGAAATACTAAATGAGCTGTTCAGAACGAACAGAATGTGGTTAATGCAGATGTATGGCATGTCAAGTTACAACAGTGGCAAGCATTTTAAACGCAGCAGTATTTCACCCACCGCTTAAAGTGATAAAACATCCATTTCCACAGAGACGCAGACATTGCATCACAGCCAATTACGGAAATGGCCACAGTCCACTGTTGTTTGAGTTGTAATATCGTTGCCAGAGGGAAACAACTGGACGCAAAGCCAAAATGGACTAAACATGGTTTTCTACGAGATCCGGGAAAACCAAGACACTTTCACACGCACACTCTGAAAACTGAAATGATACCTGCTGTTCTGAGCTTTGAGAAGTCTAGCTTCAAGTAAAGGCAGCTTCCTCCTGGAGGAGAAGACGGTGCACAGCTCTGCGACAGCACTGCTCAGGAGGCAGTCTCCCCATCTTCCACACTCACTGGTCCTATGCCTGGCATTTAGGAACCCTCTAAATTCCTCCTCCAACTTAAACCATCTCACGAAACCACTAGGATTAAAGATGTGTTTTACTTCCTACGGGGATGAACGTAGCTTCAGGTCTGAGCCATGCATTTACAGTCTTGCAGTTCAGCATGGTGCTAAGTTAACCTGGACAAGGAACATGCCTAACTGACCCCCTTGCTGGCCAGTGAGCTCCAGGTACAAAGGGAGATCCTGCCTCCAAAGAATAAAGTGGAGAAACACTGAGGAAGACACCTGATGTCAAAGTGTGGCCTCCATGTGCGCACGTGCACACACGCACACACATACACACACAGAATGCCTGGAAATGTCATTTACTAAATTTTGCACCATCAGAGAAGACAATGAGCTATTTCCTCCCTTCCCTAAGAAGAGGCTGTCCAGTCCTACTGTAGACTGTGTATGTCACATGAGCTCCTAAGTCCAGACATGCAGACCATGAAATCAGGTTTTAACTATATTTCTAATGTAAGGGAATGCAGTTAAATGAAAAGTGTTACAATGAAGCCAGGCATCAGGGTATAAACTATATTTCTAGCCTAATGGAAAGCAGTTAAATGAAAAATGTTACAATGAAGCTGGGCAGTGGTGGCACAGGCCTATAGTCCCAGGACTCAGGGAGGCAGAGGCAGGCAGATCTCTGTGAGTTCGAGGCTAGGCTGATCCAAAAAGCGAGTCCAGGACAGCCAAGGCTACACAGAGAAACCCTGTCTTGAAAAAGACAAAAGCCAAAAAGCCAAAAAACAAACAAACAAACAAACAAAACCAAAAAGAAAAAAGGCATTACAGTGAATTATAATGTTCCACTGTCCTTGCACACTATATGGTAAGCATTCTTTAGGACTATCCTGGACTAAGACAGCCTAAAAGCTACTGAGCATCAGGAGTGAGGCAAGCACAGATGTACTACTGAGACTCAGCTGGATGCCCATGTCTTAGAAAAGGCGGCATGGCGGGTGCCTTGGGCAGCCCAGGGGTCTGTCCTACAAGCGTGGTCTGACAACTCTTCCTTCATAGATCTTCAAGATACATCAAGAGCTTTAGGGTACTGATGTCATCATAATCGATGTTATCATAATCGATGTCATCATGATCACCCACAGCCACTATATGCCTGAACTGGAGGGGACTCCTACAAGTCCCTTCACACACACCTGCTAATATCACGATAACTTGGCCTTTAATGTGCCAATTCAAAACAAATCACTCTTTACTGACCCATGTTCTCTTTGACCCGTCACAACATTTAACTCAGCAGCAAAGACACCACCACCTGCAGACAGACTGCCTTTGAGTTCACCATCTCTGTATCTTGAAATCCCTCAGAATTTCATATAACCCAAAGATGAATCATGGTTCCATATAATCTAGCCAAGAGTTCTTCCGCAGGTTTGAGGGGCGCTGTCAATCTAATCCTCCGAATCCCCACGCAAAGTCAAGTATCTTCACCAGCCACACCCACTAACACGTTTTTACAGAATTAGCATCTCCACCACAAGGTCTTGTGAAACAAGAACAAAATTAATATGTCAACAGCAAAACTCTGCCCTAACACACAAAGACCAGTTACATTCGGGTGAGGTCTACTGGGTGCCCACAAATCCCCAGACAAGTGTTCCCTAGTTAGGCTTCTTAAGAGAAATAAAACTTGACGGAACTAAGTCAATGCCCCTATGTCAGTCTATGAGCATTTTGTTAAACTGCTCTGTGAAATTTGAAAGTCTAGGGGTCCCTGATCCCAATGATTAAATTGCACCTTTATTGTATCAGTGAGTAAGTGGCCATCTGCTCTCATAGGCACATCTCTGTAAGACGCATTAACTTATTTATGCCACCGGGGACCAGGCAGTGAATTACTGCCCGGTGCTATTTAATGTACAAGAGTGAAATTTATTAAATGACAATGAGGCAGTAATTACTAAATGGTTCCCTGGCGGCTCAAAAAGGCAGTAATTAAATACCACTTACTGCACTAGGATTGTTAGTTATTAAACAGCACTAATGGAACAGTTCATTAAGTGGTACCTTGGTGTCCTGAAAGGGGCATTTCCATGTGGCCTACCATGAGCAAACACAAACCCTGGGGGAAATCAGGCCATTGCAGGAGACCATTCCAGAATAGTCTTCGGCTGTGCAGCTGAGCAAACACCTCCTCCAACAACCTCCCCTGGAAGTCGCTGTTGTCCTGGCTCACCGGGCTGCCCGACTCTAAGGTATCACAAGGCAACAGCCCCATCAAAGCTCGTCACGGGGCTGTCTCGATTATCAATCACACCCTAAGTTCCAGGGCACCCTCTCTCCTGAGATTGTTTCTGACACTCTGACATATGAGCAAAAGACATTTAAAACTAAGTCACAACCTAGTTAAAAGATAGACAGCACTGAACACATCTGTATTCCTAGAATTCCTGTGGTGTGCAACACATGCACGTGCACACATACACACACAAAGAGAGAGAGATTAAAATTTGTCATGTTGGTCTAGGGGAGGGGAGGAGGGAGGGAGAGTGGGAACAGGAAGATATAAGTGAGGGGATAACAATCAGGATGTCATCTGAATCAAATATTTTTTTAAAAAAGTTCTCAATAAACAAAAGGAGAAATAAACAAAAATTGCCATGTCTTTTTTGTGTCTTTCTTCCCATTTGATCATTTTCTACTTCCTTGCTGCCATTTTAGGCTAGAATGTCCTCTACAGTAGCCTGTAGAGGCTTCCCTCCAGATATTAAGACCAGTGGTGTCAATCAAAAGTCACTTAAAAAAAAAAAAAATCCAAGCCAGGTGTGATGGCGCACACCTTGGAAGGCAGAAGCAGGCAGATCAATGAGAGTGTGAGGCCATCTTGTTCTACATAGTGACTACACAGAGAAACCCTATTTCAAAAAACCAAAAAACCAACCAAACAAAAATCCACTTCCTCAAGTGGCTTTACCTGATAAAACTAAGCAACCAAAAATAAATAAATAAATAAATAAATCCACTACTGCCTTAAACTCTGCTGCTTCAAATTCTAAATAAGCTTAAAATGAAAACAAGATAGCACTGTTTTGTTTTTTGTTTTCCTCCCAAAGCTATAGGCACCCCAGTCTTACTTGCCTGGATGATCTTAACAGACAAACTCCATCCATGGCCCATCTATGTAACTTCCAGACAAAGGCAGAGCATTAATGAATGTTAACTATGAAATCACTCTGGGCAGTAAAAGAGCACACAGTCGCAAAGCTTTTAAAAGAGACACATGATATCCTTATCATTGGATGAACGTGTCAAAGAAAGTTAAGTAGTGAACCAGTGAACTGGTGAAAAGTGTCAGGTGACACCAGGGGATGGGCAAATGAGATCAAGGAGATAAAGTTCAAAGAGGGAGACAACGGGTCATTAATCACACGGATCCGGGCAGCCTGGGATTGCCTAGAGAAAGCATTCTAGCAGAAGCCAGGGGTGGCCCCGCAAGCAGTGCTTCCTCACACACCTAACATAGAAATTTCTCATAAGAACTCAGCACTGCATTTGTTTTACAATCCTCATCCAATTACAGGGCAGCATTGGGTCCTTTGTGAGGTGGGGGGGACGTTGAGACATGGTTTCTCTGTGTAGCCTTGGCTGTCCTGGACTCGCTTTGTAGACCAGGCTGGCCTTGAACTCGCAGAGATCTACCTGCCTCTGCCTCCCTGGGTGCTGGGATTACAGGTGTGCGCTGCAGCACCTAGCTGCATTGGGTACTTTCACCACCAAAGTTCTCTAAAGTTCAGAAATAACGTGAAAATGCGGAATTTCAAAGACTGTCCAAAGCAGAGGCTGAAAGGGGGCATTGTTTTAATTATATAACCTTTATACAACAGTTAGTTAAAATCAAAGTAAAAAAGATAACTGCATGCCAGGACAACGTTAAAATGAATTCTGGACAGACAGTTTTGATTTTTAAATACTGGAGCTATAAAACTTTTCAAAATTGGCCCGGGCTTGAACTCTTTTTCAAAAGGATAAAAGTAATACCTAAGAGGTTTCATATACTTGATGGTGGGAGATGCTAGGGCAAGTTTACACGGTGGGGGACGGCCAGCATAAGTGGACATTATGGAGGTGTGTTATATGATAGGGGTGTGTGTTATATGATGGAGGTGCCAGAGCAAGTGTTCATGATGTGCATGTGTGTATGTGTGTGTGTGTGCACGCACGCGCTACATGATGGGGGTGGGTACCACAGCATGTGCATGGAAACGAGAGGACAACTAGTGCAATTGGTTCTGCCTGTCCAGGTTTCCATGAGCTTCCAATCCCGTGTAGCCTGTTCCGTTACCAGCTGAGCCATGTTGCTGACCCATCAACGGTCAGGTCGGTCAGTCTTTCTTTAAGGAAATAAAAGTCACTACTGTCCTTTGGGGACTCCCAATGGAAGCAGGAGGCTTGTGTCGAGCACCTCTGACCATCCCTAACATGACCAGAGTCACCTACCCAGAATGTAGTAGGCAGATCAAAACAAAGCAACATACATCTCTACCTTACCTGTACCCACTGGACATCAGCCCCTGCCTGCTTCCCCCACCTCACACAAGGTGTCCCTGGGACTCTATGGGGGCCAGCAAGGGAACCTCAAGCCCTCTCAACACATGGCCCTGAAGTAGGCAATGCTTATTGAATGAAACCTCACAGAAAAGCAGAGAACAAGTATTCCAAGATACCCTGGCCTATTCCACTCTTCTACAGACTTAGCCAGCAGGCAGGCAGGAGAGGCTGTCTGGAGACCGCACACATGCCCACCAAACACTGGGACAGCCGCGCATGGTAGCCAAGGTGGTGCGGATCCAGAATGCTGGTCTACACTACAGGATGTGGGGAGCAGTCTTCCAGTTTACCTGCCACGGGTTCCAAGAACAAGGGGCATCTGCAACAAGATACCAAGCAAATGGGACAGTTAATCTGAACATAAACGCACTGCAGGCACAATGTACCATCAACATATCCTTTGATGTGGACTAGCCTGGAAAGCCAGGCTCCAGTCAAGCAGCAAAGAAAAATACCACCCCCAGAAGTTCCTCCCTCCTTCCTCAGTCCTGTTGTACATTCCTGAATTTCTTTCTTTCTCTTTCTTTCTTTCTTTTTTTTTGGTTTTTCAAGACAGGGTTTTCTCTGTGTAGTCCTGGCTGTCCTGGACTCGATCTGTAGACCAGGCTGGCCTTGAACTCACAGAGACGCACCTGTCTCTGCCTCCTGAGTATTGAGATGGTAGGCTTAAGCTACCACATCTGGCTCTTTCTGAATAATTCTTTATAAAGGCTGAAAACATGGTTTTAAGCCACATACAAAAATTACACAGATATCTTAACAAATATGTGATGAAGAAAAGATCGGATTAGACCACAAGTAGGCAGGCACGCTGTATGCACACTAACAGGATGCTAAGTATATCTCAAATGCCAGAAACCAAGTGTTGCGTGGCCCAACATTTCTTAGGGTAGATGATTCATACATGTCTACTTACCCCAGAGACAGAGCCTACACCAGACCACCAAAGTCCGACTGATGAACCAATGAGGTTTATTGGGGTTACTTCCAGAAAAATGGGGGCAGGTTTACTTACAGGAGCAGAAGGGACTCCAAGCAGCTGCGTCCCCAAGACCCACCCTAGCATGGGTTGTTTTGAGACTCGAGAGAGAGTCTCCAGGACCATGAATACATTTTAATAGAAGAGGCTTTATTAAACACGGATGCCAGCTCTTCATGGCGGCCAGCCTGCAACCGAGAGCACTGGCCAGGTGCCGCTGGCAGCCATGTCAGCTTATAAAGTAACTCATGACTTACGGAGTCATATCCCACAAGTTACATGTATTGTGTGTGCATGTAGGCAGGATCTAGCTTTAACAATAACTCCTCGAAGTTTTCCCAGGCATTGAGCAGAGAACGCAAGTTTGTTTTTTAAAAGCATTAGTCCTAGTTAAGTCTTCCGACCTACTGCCTTGCTAGAACAGAGATCGGTCAATTTAAGAATAGTCTTCGACTCTGGGAGAATGGGGGGAGTAGACTGCTAGGGCGCTGCAGCCTGTACAAGCTAGGGGCTTATGTCACAGAGGCATTTTTTGGGAGGGGTCTCTCAAGCATACTAAGCCTAAACTTTCAACGTAATGTTAACCATCACAGGGATGACAGCTCACACTGAACCCAAAGCACACTGAACAGCCTTGGCAATTAATTCAGCTTCCTTCTGTCTGAGGGGCACACTGGGCTTTTATTGTTTACTCTGGCAGGGAGGGGGCGGGGCTAGTGAATCTGTTCAGTTTCAGGAACTTCCTGAAGCTATTTTGAGTTGTTTACCTTCCTGCTTAAGAAGCTTCTGGCAAAATGGAGTGTTTCAATCCTCAGAGGAAACTGTTACACAACACAGAGGTACAGTTCTGATCCAGTTAGGATCCC
The DNA here is from genome assembly GCA_907169655.1 of Acomys percivali. Lineage (NCBI taxonomy): Eukaryota > Metazoa > Chordata > Mammalia > Rodentia > Muridae > Acomys > Acomys percivali. The sequence continues at coordinate 14,512,631 of OU015758.1, read as the reverse complement.
ATTATTTAGTCATTATAAAAAAACAAACAAACAAAATTAAAAAAAAAAAAAGCCAAGTCCACTAATTGCCATGAACACACAAACAAATGGAAGAAGTATTAATTCTTTTCGGACACTAGTCTAAAATCAAACTTAAGCCAGAGCTCTATCAGCAAGTATCTGTCCTGCCTTCTAAAAGCAGAGCCCACTAGCCCAAGGCAGCATGCTTGTACAGAGAGCTGTGAGACGGGGCTGTGAGGACAGAGCAGAGCAGGAAAGATCCACACCGGTTGAGGGATGGAAGAAAAGAACTGCCAACACAGAACTCCACATGGACCTCAACTCCATCCACGTCCGCCTCTGAGTTCTGGCAGGGTTGAGGCACCACCTGACCCCTGGCCTGTGAGCATTCCTGGCTAATTTCTCCCAAACCAAACTTGCAGGCATGCCAGCTGGTGACCTCAAGTCTTCTCACGGTCCACCAGAGACAGGCTCACCAGGGAAATAAAGTCAGGTAAAGGCCCTGAGAGGCAAGAGCATGGTGGCCAAGGACCTGCAAAAGATCCCTCAAGGCTGGAAGAAAATGAGAACAGGAATGGTCAGGATTAAGGTTGAGGAAGAAGCTGGCAAAACCAGGTCGCTCTGTGTGAGTGAGTCCTGACAGTATATTTGGACTTCATCCTAGTATAAGGGCTGGGGAGGGGGGGAGCTTCAAGATGTTAAGGGAATAAAAATTCACAGTCTAACTTATCTTTTTAATAAAGCTGACGGTTGCTGTGTATTCAAGGGACAAACCCTAAGCATCACTGAAAACCCATTGCAGAAACTCAGGGTATGCCAGAGCCACAAAGGGAGTCTTCCGAACTCCATTTCCCACCATGCACCAGAGCAGGATTTCAGAGAACACACAGGCAAGCCACAGGCCTCACTGGCTTAAAGGCCACACACAGCCCATGGTATGGTGGACCTTTTCGGGGGGAGTGAATTAAGACAAAGTGACTCTCTTTTACCTTTCTGTGTTTGTTTTTTCCCTCCAAAGACAAAAGAGAACAGAACAAAAAATAGTTTTGAAGTGAGATCATGCAGTATTTGACTTTAGAATAAGAGACAATAGCATCCCATTACTAAGTTAAGCAAAGTTAGCTCTTGATTCACAGTCATGAGTTTCCAACCATTTATTATTATGTGAACTTCAATACTGTGAACACTCTTATTCACACAGTAAAGGGTTTCTTCTAATCAGCTGGGCAATGTTATGAAAATGAATAATCACCCAAGCTCTTGCAGAAAAAAAAAAAGTCTCTTTAGAAATCCAAAGTAGGAAACTAGGCACCAATGCAAATCTCTACAGCAGATTGTGATTGGCATCTTTCACGTGTGCAATGCCATTGTGTAATCAGCCCTGCAGAGCTCTGAAAATACGACTGCTGTTTATCCGGGGCTTTCCTGTCAGCAGTTACAGCGCTTTACAAATATCATCCTCATAATAACCCCATAAAGAGGGTAGAGTTTGCTATAAAAGCTCATTGGGCATGAAAAGTTGGCGCAGTTATTCGGCAGCCTGATCCAAAGGCAATTATTAAAATTAATTTTTAACAGCAACAAAAATAACTTGACCAAAAGAATAAACTAATAGGCAGCCAGCTACCGACCTGTGACACATCCCCTCCACACAAAGGCTGCCTCTCCTGGCCCTGACACTCAGAATGACTCCTGAGAAACTGGCCCCAGGAAAAGAATGACAGCCCAAGGTCCGGTGCCTATAGCCATCTGGAATGCATTGGACAGCCCTAAGGCTGTCAGCAGGGCACTGGGGAGAGTCTAATGAAAGAAGACTAGACCAAGGGCCATCCTTCATAGTTCCCTGGGGCAGAAGGACCAAAAAGCCTGTGGACAGAGACTCACTGCCCCCTCTCCCCACTGGTTTCCAATATGTGCGTGCACATCAGCAGACAAGAAGCGACAGGGGACCAAGGACTCTGTGGGCCAGGAGCTGCACACCAAAGATAACATCAGTTCTTTTTTTATAATGTAATTAATTTATTCAGATTACAACTCAATTGTTATCCCATCACTTGTATCCTCCCGTTTCCCCCCTCCCTCCCGCTTTCACCCTACTCCCTTCCCCTAGGTCTATGAGCGAGGGGGACCTGCTCTCCCACTAGATGGTCATAGGCTATCAAGTCTCATCTTGGTAGCATAACAGCAGTTCTTACGGCTTTTCCTAGGTATACCCCAGGGGCGGAGGCCATGCCTCCTTTCCCAGCCTTCTACTTCTCTAATGAGCTTCCTTCTCTCAAGCCACGGAGAATCCCGGATGAGAGATGACTAAAGCTGGTTCGGTAAGGCCTTTGCAGACTTGGAATATGTCTTAAGCTCATTATTTTCCCTGGTTCGTAAATCCAGGATTATCCCATGTATCCTAGAGATAGCTGGAAGAGTGTAGGCAAGGAAGCTCTCCCCAGCCTTTCCACAGCACGGCCTCCCTTCCCCACGCCGCCATCTGCTAGGCACATGGACTTAGACTTAGACTCATGGAGCCTCTGCTAGCGCTAACGTAGGGTGGATGGGAGATGAAATCTGTTCATGAATGTACTGTGCGCGGCATAAAGTAGATGCTGCCAACGGTTACTCTTTTCAGTTTGCGTGAAATCAGCCTCCTCCTGCCATCAGACCCTCCCATCCCCATGCAGTATTCTCAGGCACAAACTTTTATACCATCTCAAAAAGGAACCATCCATCCAAGGGCATACTAAGAGAAGGGCCAGCCAGGCCAATGATTTAAACAGGCTCTGAATCAGGCGGAGCTGTGATCCACGCAGTTCCCAATCTTGGGAAAGTTATCCAGCTCAGTGACTCAGATTTATAAGGTTAAAAAATGAGGGTGAGCGTGGAGGCTAGCTAATATCTCCATCAAAGGATGCTGGGAGAACAGTGGAAAGCAGTAAGTAACATCTTTTTTAAAAACATCTCAGCAGTTAGTACTTCAGGGTGCTTTCCTTTTTTGGTCTCCAGAGAGAGCCCCCACAGTACTGAGGAACAGACCTCACAAATAACATTTGTTTGGAGTGCCACTGCGGTCAGTGGATGGTGGGGTTTACCTCCGCGTTTTATTACTTTTTTAAAATTTGTTTTGTATGCATGCATGTGTGCGTGTATGTGACCACTGCACACATGTGACGATCGGGGGATGACCTGCAGCACCATGTGGGTTCTAAGCACTACACTTGGGACATCAGCCTTTGTGTCGCATGGCTTCATTCTCTGAGCTTACCTCTAAGGTTTTTTGTTTGTTTGTTTATTTGTTTTGTTATGTTTGTTTTGGCTTTTCGAGACTGGGTTTCTCTGCGGAGCCTTGGCTGTCCTAAACTCACTTTTTGGATCAGGCTGGCCTCAAACTCACAGTGATCCACCTGCCTCTGCTTCCCGAGTGCTGGGATTAAAGGTGTGCACCACCACGCCCAGCTGCTTACCTCTAAGTTTTTAAAAGGCTTCACTTACCTGCACAGTGCCGGCCTCGAACCAACATACCAGTTGTCATCTCAGTGCCCTGGGGAAACCTGACTGGGCCGGGTCTGCTGAGAACCTGCAAACTGACCAAGGTCATTTCCAGGCAGTCTCTACAAAGCCTGGCCTAGACATAGTGGAGAAGAGCTCTGACCACCTCCCCAGGCCTCCAGTGGGTCTCAGGAAAGTGGGAAGATGTCACCCACACACTAAGCACCTGAGCCTTTGGGTAAAGCTCGCTCATTTTGAAAAAAAAAAAAAAAGAATCCACTTCTAGGCTCCATGTCCAGAATTGGAAAAGCAACTCTTAAGACATCCATAGAAGTTCCTGGCAGTCTCTGGCATACAAACCAGTCATCTCCATGGACATTAAAAAAAAAAAAAAAAAAAAAACTCTACACATTTCCTTATAAGTCATCAGAATGTAAAGTAACATTGCTATATCTGACCTTATGAAGGAGCCCATGCTGATTCCACAAATATAGGCATCATTGTAGCTCATGCTGAGAAAAAAAGATGATGAGAAGATTTGGAATCGGGAGAGAAGAAAAGCACAGACGCCATTTAGGGTGGTGTCTGACCAAAGAGACGGTAACCACTAAGCACCCCAGGCAGACCTAGTGTGATCTTCGCAGAAGCCGAGGAGGTACAGTAAGCCTGCAAGTTCCTGGGGAGGGGACCGACGCAGGGAGACATCACATAACTTCCCACAGATCTCCCAGCCGATAAGTGTTACAACAGTCTGGCTCCTAAGCCTGGGATTTTTAGCCACTTGATCCCACCAACTTGTTTTATCTCAGCCAGTCACAGTTTATAAATCAAGATCAAGGCCTTCCCCACCAGATGGCTGCAGAAGTATCCGGACGTCCCTCCGCTGTGGGTGAGGGCGGCACGAACGCTGTGGACCTGTGTGTGTGTGTGTGTGTGTGTGTGTGTGTGTGTGTGTGTGTGTGT
>OU015758.1:14495498-14508181 GCA_907169655.1 Acomys percivali | reverse complement strand
GTGTGTGTGTGTGTGTGTGTGTGTGTGTGTGTGTGTGTGTGTGTGTGCGCGCCCATCTCTATAGGTCTGTGGGCACAACAGTTCCCCTTCTATTTCCCAAAGCTCTGGGGGTGGGGGGGTGGGGCGGTGAGGTCAGGAAGACAGAGAGGAGAGAGAGCCCTGTCCCAACCACCAGAGCAAATGGCAGAGGAGAACAGAGGAACATCAAGACATTTAAAGCTGTAAATCCGTAATTATGGGCTGAGGATAGGGCTCAGTTGGGAGAAAGCTTGCCTGACATACAGGAAGCCCCGGGTCCTGTCTCCAGCATAAACTAGGCATGGTGGTGCACCCCTAAAATTCCAGTGCTTGGAGAGTAGTGGCAAGAAGATCAGAAGTTCAAAGTCATCCTCAGCCACATAGTGAGTGCCTTGCACTCATGAGTCTACATGAGACTCTGTGAGGAAGGAAAGAACGGAAGGAGGGAGGGAGAAAAGAGATCACGGGTTGCAAGGCAAAGAAAAGGGGAGATACTGGATTCCTCTACTTTTTTTTCTGCAAATCCTGTATGATCAAACGGGCAATGTAACTAACACAGTCCCCCGCCCCTTTTCAAAGCCCTCAGGGTCCAGCAACTAAAATAAAATTGTTTTCTAAAAGCAGATCCATATATGGTAGGAATCTGTAATCTGTGTTTCCATAAGCTGGCACTGTGGTTCTCAACCTGGAAAGCCAGTGTGCTAGCCTTCCCTCCCAAGGACAAACTCACTCATCAATGTCCGCAGACACTTTACGTGTCCCAGCTCGGGGAATAAGGTCTTACTTTGAATAGAGGCCAGGGATACAGCTAAAACATCCTGGGTGTACAGGAGGGCACCCACAGCGAAGACTGACCCAATGAGAAACTTCAATAGTGCCAGCAGCGAAAAATTCCCCCCTCCAAGGCACATACTGTACTTGAACCAGGGCAGCTAAAGACAGCCATGCAGGTTTCATCTTGATTTCTCTATTTTTGAACCAAAGTCCTGAGTTAGTTGCACACATGCTACGGATCCACAGAAATGCTTCATTTGAAAGTGATCTCCTATAAAAGCGCAGAGCCCCAGATTCCCACGGGTGAAGCCATATTTTCACATGAACACTTTACTTGGGTGACCCATCGGTAATACTAAAAACAAACACACAAGCAAGCATCTTTAAAGGAGGTTCCCACAGCCCTTTGTCTCTTAAAACAATGAACTGAGATGTTTATGTAGGCACTGAGCAAGCCCAGAGTTACAAATTAATGGGGTGGGGAGGCACTAGGGGGGCAGGGTGGGGTTGGGCTTTCTGTGGCAGGCTGCTCCACCTGCCATCTCTTAGCAGGGGAACGATAGCAGCAATGACACAGGCCCAGGCGTGGCCTCTGACCACACAGCCCCTCCCGCACCTCTGCCACCTGTCCTTAAGAAGGCACAGAGGCCTGCCTATGTGACTATGTGATTACTGTCTTCAGAGTACTAGCCCTGTCTCCCACACCCTGCTCTGGTGCTTACACAGCAGATGCTGTCAGGCTCCTGGACAGAAAACACCATTTATAAACCCTCAGGTTCACCTTAAGGGGAATGCCGGATAGGTCTTTTTATTAGGTCTCTTCCACCACAAATTTGTAAAGCTATTTCCTATTTCCAAACATTAATTGCTGTTTTCCTCTTAAAACAAGGTTTCAGTGACACCAGTACACAGCCCATAAAACCACATTTCCCTGAGGGAAATAAATTACATTACTAGGCTGGTACATGTTGCCATGCAGGACTGTGAGCAGGCCAGGCCTGTAAATGGCATGTGGTATGTTGGTTCTCCCAGGACAAATGTAAACACTTCTTATCCAGGTTTGGGGCTCTGTTTTACCCTGTCCAACTTACATGTTAGTCCAGGAAGTAAGCCCACAAACACTGGTGCTCACCCAGAAGGCAATTCTCCCAAGAAACACAAACTTGCTAATGAATCGGACCACAGGGCAAATCTGTTAAGTGGCCACTAATCTTAATTCACAGTAACGTGCACACTCTAGAAGTCTCTTGATCTCAAACGCAAAGGAAGGCCTGGAAAATGCCAGGTTCCAGAATCACTGCCTTTTCTGGAACAAGAATAAACACAGGAGCATCAGCATGCTGCTCACCGGCAGGGCAGAATGCCATTCAGCAGTTCCGAGCAGCAGGGCATGCGCAGTACGTGCTACGCGCTTGAAAACAGCACCAGCTAACATGCACCCTGAGGGCTGTGCAGAGGAGACAGAACAGTCAGAGAAACGTCAGCGAAGGACACCATTGCTCAAGACTTCAACGCTTGCCTGTAAGCCTTCTGCTTCCTCAACCCCTCCTGAGGGGTCTACAGAGTGGGCGTGACTAGCTGGACCTTCCAGATTAGGGAGCTAAACCCTCCTGCCTGACGTCACAGAGTCTAGGACTGGGAAGTGGAGACCAGACCAGCTCTCTGAGCGAGAGGTCTTCTGCCATGCACACATCTCTACTCAGCAGAGGTCTATGTATGCTCGGCATGAAAATGGGACAGGGAGAGGGGTCAGCCCAAGAACTCCCTTCCTCCAAAGATCCCAATATTGGCTTTCTAATGTTTTTGAGTTGGTAAAATATCTAAAGGGTGTGCATAGTAGAAAACAAACAAATAACAAAAAAAACCCAACCCTAATCCTCTGTATGTGGTCATCACCGTCATCAGAAAATGCATGCTCTGTAGATATAGGCTGCTGTCAGCTACAGTGGGTTCCAGTAAGGACCTGAGACTATGACCTATGACCCCTTGGGGGCCTCAGGGGCCAGACAAAGAACTTAGTCCTTTCATACACACCATGACATAAATCTCCATTCACTTGTTTGTGGTTACACACCTCCAAAGAGCATGAGGCAGGGGACACAACTGTGCCAAAACCCCAAATACAGTAAGTAATTAAATAAACAAAAAGTGAAGCCAGATGTGGTGGCACATGCCTATAATCCCAGCACTCGGGAGGCAGAGGCAGGCAGATCTCTGTGAGTTCAAGGCTAGCCTGGTCTACAAAGCAGGTCCAGGACAGCCAAGGCTACACAGAGACACCTGTCTTGAAAAAACAGAAACAATAGGTGCCTTCATCAACAAGGCAAGGCTGGAACATTCTTCTTCTAACCAGTATGCTTACTATTATAAAATGTCCTCCTTTAAAGCTTGGGTTCATCTGGTGCCCCATATTTGGCCATGTCCCCTTGATGGGGAGGCCCGATGGCACTCAGAGGAAGGATAGCAGACTACCAAGAAAAGACTTGATACCCTAGCATCATATTCAGGGGGAGGAGGTCCCCCTCAGTCATAGACATAGGGAAGGGGGAATGGGGTGAAAGTGGGAGGGAGGGAGGAATGGGAGGATGCATGGGATGGGATAACAAATGAGATGTAATATGAATTATTTTATTTTTCAATAAAGAATGTGTAAAAATAAAATAAAATAAAGCTTGAGTTCAAATGTGAGGAGGCTGGGTATACCCACCTAGCTCTTGTTTACACTTTCACAAACCCTGAGGAAAAGAATCAAGTTTTATCCACATGTGAATAGATGGATGAAAGGGTTTCAAACCAACTTTCTATGAACATACATGATTTTTATTTGGGGGGAGGGTGGTTTTTGAGACAGAGTCTTTCTGTGTTAGCTCTGGCTGTCCTGGACTCGCTTTGTGGACCAGGCTGGCCTCAAACTCACAGAGATTCACTTGCCTCTGCCTCCGGAGTGCTGGGATTAAAGGTGTGCGCCACCACACCTAACTACATACATGATTCTCAATTAGTTTCTAATTTGCTTCGTTTTGCACCCAGTCTATTTGAAGACCAAGTAGACATTTACCATTCTCTTCCAAAACGCCATGCTACTATCGCATACCAAGACTAGATCACGTGCCCCTACAACTCGTTGTCAATGACAGGCCCTGTGAGATCTGAGTCTACACCCCAGGCTGTAAAGATGACACCACAAAAAAATCAAATCACTCCCCAAGTCCTGGTTTTTACCCAAAGGAAGCTAGCGATGAATGAGCAAGATCACATCTGTTCTCCTTGTTCAAGCTCCAGTAACCCTGAAAACATTAATGATCCCGCCCTCACGGCTGCTTCTCGAGCCTGTCAACCTTCTTATCAGTGAGCCATGTCATCTACATTATAGACCAGCTCGGCCTGTAGTTGACAAGGGTGGACAGCAACAGGGCTGTCCGGTTCCACTAGGACCTGGGTCATCTGCTTGCTACAATACATATGCTGAAGAGAAGAGCTGCGCAAAGGCACCATTGGCAGTAGTCAGACAGCAGAGGGATCTGAGTCCCTCCCCTAGAGGAGACACAAAAACCCCACATGAGCATGGCTGGTTGCCCCTGTAACAAATAACTGACATAAAGAACTAAGAGAGACGGTATATTTTGGCTCACGGTGTTAGAGGCTTTGATGCACTGTCACTACCCCACTGCTTTTGGGGAGTAGCATGTGATGGACTAAACTGTCCACCTCGTGGCCAACATGGGAATGGTCCACCTTGTCTTAGTAGCACTACGAATTGGGGACCAAGCCTTTAACAGATGAGCACTGAGGAAACAGTCTAGCCACATAGTACAGAAGCTGCAAAGAACTGGCCCTGAACCACCACAGGCAAGCGGTGAAGTGCAAAGGTTAACTTACAGGAAGACATCCCTAACTCAGCTAGAAGGATGGATGAGAGCAAGCAGATGAAACCCACCGAGCATCAAACAAACCTGTGCCCTTGCGCCAACAGGAACTGAAAGAGTTTCTTGGTTTTACAAGCTCTCTTTGTCAATCTCCGATCTTTAATTAACCGCCCGTAACCATTCTAAACCCTGAAACTCCCTCGTACTGGTTTGTGGGTTAACCAAGTTAACCAATGGAGAGAAACACACAGCCACGCTTTGAGTGACCAGCCTGGGAGCAGTGGTGTGCCCTCTGACCACACTGGCCTTACCACTGTGGTTTCTGAAGTATATAGTCACTGCAAGACCCCGTTTCCTTGGTGGCAACCCACAATAGCAACGGTACAGTCCTCAAATTGGGTTTGGACGGCAGTGGACACCCTATGGAAAACATGAGCCCTGTTCTGTCACTGAAGCGATCAAACACACCTGGGAGGCTGAGGTGTCGCGTCAGTCCGTAAAGTGCTTGCTATGCAAACAGGAGGAACTAGGTTCACATCCTCAGAGCCCACGTGAAAAGCTGGGCACAATAACACCTGCTTGCAATCCCAGCACCAGGGAGGCAGTGATGGGGGAATCCCTTGAACTTATCATCTTAGTAAGAGGCCTTGTGTGTCAATTCAATAAGGCGGAGAGAACAACTGAGGACATTTCCCAATTGATTTTCCTTCTTCCCAGGGGACCCTGGATTATCTCAAGACCACACACACACACACACACACACACACACACACACACACACACTGACCTCCTGATCACCCTGCAGCATTTTGTGCGCACACACTGTTAAAGACTAGGTCTGATGCTATAATCTGCCCATCCCTCTAAAAATGAGCTGACTGGGCCCAAAAGGTATACTTAAGGACAAAGGGAAACTCTAAGCCTGCTTTTCCCACATCATCCTGACTCCTCCATGGACACTGAACCATGAGGCCATTGCCTTTACCCTAAGGAGACAACTCCCACAGAAACCAATGTAAAGGAACTCAGGCACACACCACTGTGGTCCTCCTGCCTCCCAAGCTCCCTCAAAATCACCACCAGCCTGAAAGAGCAAATTTGATCTGTGTGTGTGTGTGCGTGTGTGCGTGTGCGTGTGCGTGTGCGTGTGTGTTTCGAGACGGAGTTTCTCTGTCCTGGACTCACTTTGTAGACCAGGCTGGCCTCGAACTCACAGAGATCCGCCTACCTCTGCCTCCCTAAATGCTGGGATTACAGGCGTGCGCCACTGCGCCTGGCTAAGTTTGATCTTATTGTGGCTCTGCTTTACGATCTGTAGATAGTCTCAAGAAAGCATCTCACCGTATAAGAGCCACTTGGCACCACTTACATACTTTAAGTGTATTGACACAGCGGACTGACAACCAGCTGCCGAAACTTTGTTTACAGCAATTGCATGCCTAAAAGCGCACAATGCGCACCTAACATAGGCCAGGGGCAAAGGCAATGAGAGGAGAAAGCAAGAGAGACAAGCGCCGCTGCCCCTGATGGGCTTCCGCCAAGTCATCTGGTGTCTTGCACTAAAATTAATGGCTTGGACAAGAAGCCCCTTCCCCCAAGGCCCTCCCGGCTCTCCACGCACCACTCTCAGCCCCAGTGCAAGCAAAGGATGGCAGCATTCTAGAATGTATTTTTTGCTTCCTTGAACACATGGTATTTTAATGCCACATTCATATATATATATAGCTCAGGCTGCCGTCATGTGACTTAGCTCCATCCTGCCAACCAGGAAGTACCTGTCTTCATCCAGGAGTTTACCAGACAGAGCAGCACCCTGCTCTGGGGCCTTCAGGTCCCGGCTACTAAGAGAAACAGGGCTGCCAGGCTCTCCTCAAGTACTGGCTGGGTCTGTTTGTTTCTCTTTCATCAACGCGCATCATTTCTGATACTCCACTTCAACTTCCTGAACAGGGCTCAGAAAGAAAAGCTTTCAAGAGCCTTTCCCTCTCCCCCCAAAAGTACAGTCAACTTCTGATTAGCCACAGTCATGAAGAGAGAGGGCCAACACACAGACAAGGCGAGCAGACGTGCAGCTCCAAGGACTGCGGAGCAGCAAAGGCAGGTGCTCAGAATTCCCAAGGCTCGGAAGACTTGCCCTCTCTACCCTCACCCCAGAAGTCCCTCCAATCAGGAAAACAGTCCGGCCACTGTCTCCCCTTCTGGGTGTTTCCAGGGACACTGTGCCCATCAGACAGGAAGGTGTGTACATCCATTATTGCCAACGTACAGGGCTCCCGCCTCAACCGGGTCAACGGAGCGGACAGGACCAAGCAGGCCTAAAGCTCCAATTGAATCCATTCATAGTGGCTCATGGCTTCCAGTAGCACATGCCTCACTTTCTCAGAGCTAATGCCACAATATTAGACAAAAGTGGCCATAGCTGAGACGGTGGAGTAGTGGCGGGTGGGTTGGGAGTGAGGCATGTAGCTGAAGTGAAGTGGACAGTGACGACAACTGTCTATCCTGACCACAGACGCAGCCGCTAGGAAATGCCCATCACTTTGCTCAGGACTGTGTCAGACATACAGAAAGCCACTGCTAGCTCATCTCCTTGGCCCTCTCCTTGCCCCTTGGTCACTGTGAACCTCCTCAGAAGGAAGCAAGGCTGCCTTGGGGAATGGTGCCAGCTGGTGGCTGGGACAGAGAACTGTCTGCTGGCCACCATTCTTTCTTCCCTCTCCTGCCCCTCTTCTCTGCTGCTTCTGTTGATGGTTGGGAGGAATAACTTGAAGTGAGGGACCCCCTCCCCCCCCGCCAGCAGGATTCTTCCAAAATGCTGAGAGGCACCCTTGCCAACCTACCAGGGCCCGTTAGAAGCAACAGATAAGACCATAACACTGTGAACAAAGCAGCCCTCATGGGACAGAACACTCTGCGCTCACTGCTCAGCTGAGGCCCCCCCCCCCCCCCCCCCTGGGTCAAGACTTCCAACATGCTTAGTTCAAAGGTCTGCGGTGGGCGATCAATGTGCTCTGGAGGTAAAAGGCCACACCTGCAGGATTTAGTTGCAGCTCCTGCCTCGATCCTGCACTCACCCGGCAGGATTACAGCCGTAAGCCTCTCCCTAACTGACAGTCCTGCCCGCTCTGCCCTGACTGGCCCCATCGTTGCCAGGGTCTCCACAGCTCTAAGGGGACAAGGGCTCTAGATTCACAAGAGGGAGACAGCGGCCCTGGGAGGCTCTGCTGCCTCCTCAAATGCCATCTTGCTATGATAGAGACCTCAAAGGGCCTAATGAAATTACCTCTCTTTTTACTCTTCAGTAATAGCCACAAAATTAGATGAAATGACCCCTGCTTCTCTCTCTTAAGCTTTCTTTATTGCTTTCGACCCCAATTCTCTATTCTTTACACGGGTCTGAGACCCTGAAGACCCACAGGCCAATGGGATTAGGAACCTACGGCTCTGTCCTCTCAGTGGCTCTCCAGAGGGAGCCTCTCCTTCCTCACCCCCCTCGGGTGGGGTCACCACCAGTTCAACCTTCATGCCTCAGAGACAGCCTCTTTGAACACAATCAAATGTTTCCCCACCCCGGCCTGGTGTTCTGCCCACCAGCACAGCAGCCCCTTCTCAACTCAGAGCACTGGCGTTAATTGAGCCAGAAAGGCCGAAGCAAGAGGAGGGTCAGTGTGGTTAATTGTCCACCAGGCAACAACAGCACAGGCCCCATAGAGCCAGCACCTCAGGGGGGGCCCATCGCCCCCCATAAACTGCAAGTGTACTTTGAACCTAGAGACAAGGACAAAGAGAAATATTTTCCGCAGCCTGCTGGGCCGCAATGGGACTTTTCAACTCTCCGGTCTCTTTCTCGTTCTCAGATGGCAACCGCAAGCTGAAGGGACCTTGTTGGTGGCTGTGGACACCAGAGTCGCCCCGTCGGGGAACCAGGAGTAGGTGCCACAAGTACCAGCAAGGCTCCTGGGACTGCCCAAAGATTCCCTGCTTTGAAGAATCACCCAAGATCTACTCTACAAGGAAAAATAAGTATACAAAATGCAAGGAATTTACTCCTTATCATTGAAGAAGACGGGGAGAAGCTATTATTTTAAGGTTTTTTTGGGGGGGGGAGGAGTGGGGGAGTTTTGCTATATGACCCAGGCTTCCTTAAACTCTCCATGCAAAAACTCTCCATGAGAAAAATTATAACCTATTTAGACACAGGGCCTCTTTCCAACTCAGGTCCACAATCTTAAAAGACCCCAAAGAAGAAGGGAAGCACCATTTCTTAACCACAAGAGGCCACAGGGTGGTATGAGCAACCTCTCTATGCGCAACATGGAAGCAGGCTCTGCAAATCTTTTCAATCAACAGCGAAACTCAACAGTGGGTAAGACACCAGCCAAAAACTACAGCTGAAGAGCTGCCTGATCCAAGGAAAAGTGCTCCTAAATTATGCATCGATTGTTATCTGGAAATGGAGGCTAACAGATGTTCCCAGAGATAGCAATCAGTGAGCCAGGTCCGCCCTGCTACTTGAAAGGCTATTTGGGAGCTTCCTCTGTAAGGGACTACATCTTTAAAAACAAAAACAAAAACAAAAAAACAAAAAAACCCCAAAAACTAAAGGAAGGCCAGCAAGATGACTCAGCGAGTAAAGGCACTTGCTTTCATGCTTGACCATCTGAGTTGGATTCTCAAGACCCAGGAAGGAGACTTTTAAAAGTTCATTTTCATTTTCTCTCTCTCTCTCTGTCTCTCTCTCTGTCTCTCTCTCTCTCTCTCTCTGTCTCTCTCTCTCTCACACACACACACACACACACACTCATATTCTCATACACACACTCTTTCTCTATCACATGCACACACATAAAATAAAAACATTTATGACACCTGATTGTGGAAAGGGGCACAGTTTAGGTATGTATATACATCTGTGTGCATGAATGTATGTGCCTGTTGGTATCTCCCAGGTACCATTTCAGCATTAAATGAAATTGTCAATCAGAGCCCATACGTTAGTAACACTGGAGCCCAACACTAGTAGGCTAGTTGTTGCAGCCACTGGCTACCGTGGCCTTGATGTTTCCAAACTCTTTTCCTGGAAGTAAAGGGTCCACACTACAGTGTCATCGAATCAATGTACTGGGACACTGTTTGCTTGACTGGCTAGGCACCTGCAGATCCATCTACAGAACGCTTTTGCTGAATGAAAGAACAGTACCATCGTACATACAAGTCCAAACCACACAGGACGAACTCAGAAACTCTAAGGAAATTAAGAAACTAGATACATTACTTGAACTCTCTAATTAGGATAACATGAGGTGGTCAAGATTCAACTAGTGATGTCTGTTAAGTGTGCCCCAAGGTACACCATATGACCAGTTCTATAAGAAAGAGCCCAATCACACGAGGGTGTGACCTATTTCGTTGTTTTTAAGATGTTAATTTTTTTAACCATGTGTATGTGCATGTGAGTGCAGTGCCTTTGAAGGCCAGAAGAGGGTATCAGATCCCCTGGAGCCAAAGTTACAGGAAGCTGTGAGCTGTCCAAGGTAGGTACTGGGAACCAAACTCCAGTCCTCAGTCACCCCCAGCTCCTGCAGGGATGCTGGACTCATTCTGATTCCAAGACTCAAGAGAACCACTTTGGAAGGCTCTGCTCCCATTTCAAAGACAAAGCTGTCTTACCCCAAGGTAACTAGCGTGTGTTAGAGCATTCAACACACTGAGAAGTACGGGGGTGGGGGTGGGGGCCCTGACAAGCTCTGTCCCAAAGCTTCTTATTACAACAACTAAAGTATTAACTATGGTTTAAAACAAATACTTGAGCCACTGAAGGGCTTTTATTTGTTCCTGGCCAGCCAATAGGAAAGCCTAGTGTTTGTTCCCACGTGCCTACAAATTCAGATACAGGAGTAAAGGATGCTCTGCATGCCTAGGCTTGACGGGTCTTCAAGGGTCTTGACTGACAGGGATTGATTCTCCAAGGGCAGTCACAAAGAGGGGTGGCTGCTTAGGGCTACATGTTACCCCATGGCCTCATGTCACACTATTCAAGAAGTACACAAAGTCCTAACTTCTCATCTTTTCCAATAAGGATAAGAAGCAAAACTCCTGATTTCACTGGATTATGGTAAGGTTTCAATTAAGAGAAATGTCAACAAGCAGCCAAGTAACTCATCTACAAGACACTCTACAAATGATTGAGTTTAGAAACACATTATTTTTTTACAGCTGGAAGGGTGGGGTGCCGTACCTTCGGGGTTATTTTTTGTTTTTTTGTTCTTTGTTTTTTTTTTGTTCTATCATGTATTCATTTACTGAACACCTACCTGTTCCATGTCAGGAACCACAGTAGGTGGAGGAGGGTGACAGGGAAGAAGGACATTGAGTTCAACACAAAAAGGGCATGGAGTCATGTGGCGTAACACTGACTCACCCTGCTCAGCAGCTAGGGAAAGCCCATTCACCAAAGAGCTTTTCTCTATAGAAAGCCTGAGTAATAGTGGGTAAGATTTTGATGGGGTCTTCGGTGAAGAAATGAAAGCGTTAGGTCAAACAAAGAGGGGAGAGGAATGAGAAGGTGGCAACGCGGAGGGAGGAAACAGCCAGTGGGTTCAACAGAGATGTCTGATGCTGTGAGGCTGATGCTGCAGACACAACTGAAGAGAGGGAAAGATGCTCTTGGGTGCACACTCCTTGGCCTCCACTGACTCTGGACCCAAGATGAGGCAGAACGTCATGGCAGCAGGAGAGGAAACTGTATGCTCACGCCAGACAGAGAGCAGAAGGAAAGGAACACACAAGAGTCTACCACAAGATCTCTCCTTGAGGGCACGCCCCAATGACCTATTTCCTCCAACTAGGCCCTACCTCCTAATGTTTCTAGAACCTACCAAGACCCACCAGTTAAAAGACCAACTGTTCATCACAGGAGCCTGAGGGGGAGATTTCACAGTCAAGCCATAACAGTCAGGTAAGCATCACTGGGGAATTTACAATGCAACAGGGGCTGAGGACCATTTTCCAGCTTTCTTTGATGATATGTTACCCCTTCCTTAATTTCTCTGCAGTCAATGAGAATTTCTGGTGGCTATCAAGATACACTGTCTTGCTATTCTGGGACAACCTGCCTATTCATGAGTGAAGCCAGGGACCAACTCTTACCCATATGAAGTGCCTCTGAAGGGCACGCAGAAATTCCAGGCCAGCTGCAAACTCAAGAGGCGGCCGCCTCATTTCCCTGGGTAACAATGGAAAAGGCCATGGGTGTTAACTTGGAGCATCCTACTTAACAGCCCCAGTAGGGACTTGTACATCATGGCTATCGCCTTTGAGAAGAAAACCTGGCCGGTGTGACTCGGCCAAGGGTTGGATCAAAGAGACCAAGGTAAGAGTCCTAATGGTAGCTTGCTGTCTAGCACGCAGGCTCGCTGTGCCTCGGTTTCATGCCCTGAAGTAACAGGGATTAAGGCCTCCTCTATGATCTGCACTTTCACTTTCCTTGTGACTGAAGACATATATGTCAGCTTCCCTGGCCTGAGGGAGCTCAACGGACCACACTGACCGAGATGTGAACAGGGAGCAGTTGAGGCCCTGGATGCAGTGGACAGAAGCCAAAGTGAAGAAAGGACAAGCTGACACAGGTCTCTTTGTAGACTTGATGCATGGAGGCCACAGGAACCTCTCCAGAGAATGGGACAGCCAAGCCCGGTGTGACAAGCAAACAACTGGGAGACTAGAGGACAAGCCAAGAGCACGCTAGCGAAAAGGTGCAAAATGTTCCCTGGAAGTGACAATCGTGAGGCACAAACCGAAGGAGCAGGGACTCTTGCAATTTTGCAAATGCAAAACAAACAAACAAACACCCTTGCAGCTATTTTAGGAGAGGTGGTGTTAGGACTCTGCTTCAGTTTGTCTACCTGTGATGTCGTCACTGCCTATCTGCTTGATTGGGGGGGGGGACATGACACAGTTCCTCGTTTTGTAAAAAAATATTTATTTATTTATTTATTTATTTATTTATTTATTTATTTATTTATT
>OU015758.1:14478119-14494191 GCA_907169655.1 Acomys percivali | reverse complement strand
AGCATCCATTCCTAAAGGTTCCTAAAAGGCTTTAGGGAAGTGACTTCTAACACTGCTGACAAAGGGCTCTCTTCCTAAGAACGACTGCACCAGAAGAAAAACCGGAAGCAGATCCACTGCCCCAGGGCACCCCTTCAACAACCAGCAGAGGAGCAGGTGAGGCTTGCCCAATCACTGCCTGGCCAACATCACAGCTTCTGCCAGATTATAAAAGCCTTTAGAAACCTTGTTTACAAACAGTGGCATTCTCAGGACCCAGTCCAAAACTGTAGGTCAGAGCCCCAGGGGACTGCCCGGGAATGCAAATACCTAGCCAGCACCCAGCAGAGAGCTCTGCAAGATTTAGAATAAAGCCCCAGAGAAACAATTGGCAACTTTGTAAATGCTTTGTGAGCACATAACTTCAAAGTTAGAGGGTGTGTGGGGAAAACGCAGGTTTAATGGAAGGAAGCCGGAGTCTTCTTTATCTGAACTTAGGGCCCAACCAGCATGCAATGCAAAGGCGTTAGCCAGAACCAAGCTACTCCATAGCCATATTATACCAAAAAGACTCCCTCACTCCTGTGCCCTACCTTAAGGACAGTTCCTACACAGCCGCTCCTGGTGGCCTCCAGGGCCCCAAAGAAACCTCAATCCCATCCCTGCAAAAGCCAGCCTTAAGAGCAGGCAGCTTTCAGCCACACTCCACAGGCTCCTGGCAGGTTAAGGTTCAGCCTTCAGGGCCTTGGCTTTGTCCCACCAGGTAGGCAACAGCTGCAGCACCAAGAAAGTTTGCTAGAGATGCAGGGAATCCCAGGCCTACTGGCCCTACCGGCCCACACTATATTTCAACAGATACCAGTGATGCCAAGAAGCCCTGCTTGAAGGGATGGGAGCTCCATGGTGTGAGGTCAATCTATCCTCCTCACTCTCCCGCCCCATCATCCCCCTCAGTTCTCCTAGCTCTTACCATCCGACCCCCAATATGCCTCTCACTCCTCACTACGGGCCTGTCAGTCCAGCTTTGTCTGGGGGCCAAATCACCATCAGCAGGGCCCAATGACTAGATGACCCCTCCAGAGTCCGATTGTTGGAGAGTAAAAAGGAGGCAGGAAGTACCGCCTGTCAAGTCACACGCTGCATCATCTGGCTCTACATCTGCCTCCCTTAGGAGGCCCAATGACCGTAAATCAGCAGAGACAATCCAAAGTCAAACAATGCCATGGAATGCTGGGTCGCCTGGTCCCCAGCACAAAGTTAATGAGGTCGAGGTCAGGGGTATGATTAGCTTCCTCGGGATCTTGGCACCGACTTCAGGCCTCTGCCCCCAGGCTGCCTTGCCGAGGCTGATGGCTCCTGAGTGACTACGAGGACTAAAGGAATGACAAGCAGAGGCTAGGCAGGGCAGCACCAATGAAGGCCTCAAAAGACCTCAACTACCAATGAGCAAAACTCACTGAGGAAACACACACAGCCCTGAGGGAAGAATGACTTGAAAGTTGACCCGGTCAGACCAATTATCAGCAGAGGCTGGACACACCAGAACTAAGAAAGCTGAAAATTTACCAGAAGAAACAGGAAGTCTTGTGGCCAAGGTTTTTAAAACTTGATTTTTATCTTTTAGTAACTTCATACCATGAGTACAATGTATTTAGGCTATAATCCACTGGCAGGATTTGTTTTTAAAAGATAAAATATATGTATCTAAACTTAAAGGAAGCTAACTTGGTGGCAATTGAATTTTTTTCTTCTTTTTGTTTCAAATCATAGGAGGTAGCTGGCGACAAGGTCAGCAGCATTTTCTTAAGAGCCTGTGTGAGTCTCCGATGATCAGCTGTCCTGAACAGCCCAGGCCAGCCAGTCACACAAGATATGCATAGAACCCAAGACCACTACCACTGTTAGGACTCTGCTCCAGTCTGCCTACCTGCCACGGGGGCGTGGCCCTGCCCAGGGCTATATAAAAGGACAGATCCTCCTCCTGGCCCCCTCTATTCTCTCTCTCTCTCTCTCTCTCTCTCCTCCCTCTCTTTCTCTACTCTCTCTTCTTCTCAATCTTCCTCTCTCTCTCTCTCTCTCTCTGTCTCTCTCTCTCTCTGTCTCTCTCTGGGGTACCCCTCCCCCTCCCTTCTCTGCCCATGCTCATTTAATAAACTCCTCTATAGTCTAACATCTAATACCTTATTAACTTGTATCATATTCTTATATTAAACATAAAAACCACCACCTACATTATTACTTAGTGTGGCCTCTTCACCCACAATGTCCCCATCTACAGTGTGCCTTTGTATCACAGATTACGTATTCCACACACCCATTTTGTTTCTGTTGGTGATGCCCTTCCCCCACTAATTAAAAGGAGAGCTGCAGACCTATGCATAAGCTGGGGAAAACCGCATGACCAGACACACCCTAAGCATATCTGCCTACCAATGAGGTTTTGGATGAAAACTGACTTACAGACCCCAGTGAAGTGGTATGTCGTGTCCCACCACAGTGTGGATTCACAGAGTCAGCACATTAGGATGACTGAGAAAAAGTGACGTCAGGCACATCCACTGATGGGCCTCACTGTGTGGGATCATCTTGGAGGACGGACATGATTTGAGAGGATTTCCAAAGCTTTCTGCCACTGTTTTTTCCAAAGCGTGTGCTTAATATGCAGACGGCAGGCCTTTATAAATACAAAACACTGCTGCCAGAGCCAACGCATGCTTCTTCAGTTCCTAAAATGTGATCACTATGGGTCAACTTTTTAAGAAGTTGGTTTTTGGAAAGAAAGAAAGAAAGAAAGAAAGAAAGAAAGAAAGAAAGAAAGAAAGAAAGAAGTTGGTTTTTGGCCTTAATAAGTGTGTACCAGGTGCCCCTTATCTGCAGATAGGAGGGGCTACCGTCCATGCACTCAGGGCCTTCCTTAAACACCTGGCTTGCTGCCCCAACGCTGGAAAACAACACGCACACTCGGCCCAATGCTGCCTGCCCAGAAGAAAGGAAGCCTGAACTCCGGGCGCCCCTGACAACACAGCTCTGCAGGAAAGAAAGAAAACACTGAACAATAGCACCAGCAGAGGAAAAGGAACCCCTCTAAACTTTCCAGGCACGCGGGAAGGTTGTTACAGAAGTATTTCAGACCCCCTCTGCTGCTTTGGGTTCTACTGAAAACTGCAACAATTCCAATCCCCCCAAAGCCCCTAACTTGCCCCTAAAGTCTTTAAGTCAGGGATTTTTTTAAAAATCAATTAGACAGAAATACCAAGGTAACCAGTTAAATCTCTAGCCTATATCCTTCCAACTCCATGGAGCGAGAGAGGGCAGGTGCCAAACTGGTTACACAGGCGATGATTCATCAGGCCCATGGAACATTCCCTAACTCCACAGCTGTCAGGAGTCACGGTCGTGCACAAGTCCCCCAGTATTGCCTGTGATCCTGCAAGCACTCGTGGGTCAACTTGGCACACCTTCAATGAGCCCACAAATGAATGAGATTTAAATGAACAGCGATGACCCTCCAAGGCCAAGAAGCAACCCCAACTAAAAAACAAACAAACAATAACAGTTGCCAAGCTGGTTGCCCTCCAGACCACGAGACATGAAGAGCCCTAACACTGCCTGTAAGGGAGAAAATGTTGAGGAGAACAGGTGTGCAGAGCAGGTGGCGCTGGGGTATGGCAAGGCACATCTCTAGCAGGTGCCTGCCAGCAAGCCTTAGCCATCCCACTGACAGGGAGTCAAAGCACCTCGACGCGTGTCTTCCATGTATTAGCCAGGGCTACGAAGCCACAGCTTGCTCGTGCCTAGCTGAAGTTCTCCTTAGTATAAGAACTGTTTGTACTGCTACTATCACCTTAATATTCCTTGGGCAAGATATAAAATACCCGATGTTCTTCGTTTAAGTGTTATACCCATAACCCGGTACACACCTATTGCTTTATAAACCACATGAAGGTTTTAAAATGTGGCTAAGCGCCACAAGTTCATCCCCCAAGTAAGCAGCTCTGAAGTAGTATTTTCTCAGTGTCCCTAAGAACCACCTAGTCAATACGATGTGGTATTAAATCAAAGTCAGAACAAAGCCACGTGAACAGTAAAAGCACACCAAGGTTCTCCTTTCTGGCCAGCCAGGCCTCCAAGTCGAAGCTGGCTGTTTCCCTTGACCTAGCTAATGGTTTAAGGTTAAACTAAGAAAACATACAGATAACATGCCCTCTAAGTTACGTTCGGGGTAATGCAGATGTGCACAAAACTGACTCATGTCCTTAGCCAATGAAGGTCAGTGTGTGTGTGTATGCACTTGCACTCTCGAGTGGTGTGAAAGGCCGTTCAGGCTGCTATTAACAAATACCATATACTAGGTAGCTAAAGAGAAACACACTATTTCCTCATTGTGTCCTCAGAATGAAAGAAGAGTCCGAGCTCTCAGAATGGGGAACCCCACTCTCGGTACCTCACTTGAAAACCTAAACCGTCTCGGAGGCCCTCCTTCTTGGTTGTCTGGCTTCAACATCTGAGTATAGGGAAATGCAGACATCTGCACACGCATGCAGGCACAGAATCCACGTCATTAGTTACACAACCTCTCTACCAAACGTGCTCCGAATCACTCTATGTGTATCTCAGGGATGCCAGGTCAGAGTGTCAAAGCCCATCAAGTCTGCAGGCTGGCATCAGGACGTGCTTGGCCGCGGAGGCCAAGGGCCGGGAGCTTAATTATTCCCACTTGGACCTGTTTTTTTTTTTTTTTTTTAAAGCAAAATTTCCAAAGCTTCAGTCACAAGGACACTAATGACTCTCACCTGCAGCATGAAAAAGGTATTTGCTGAATGATGGGTTAAATGGATGGACGAATGAACAAACTGATGCACACCCCCAAAATTAGAAGAAGCGACACAGGTCATAGTCACCTGATCAAGGAACACTGTTTTGTTATGAATGCTGTTATTCACTTTGCTCCCAACTGACCAGGCAAGGGAGGGAGGCAGCAGCCCTGTAGCCATGTGGCACTACCATGTCAAGAGCCCTCTTTCATCCACTATCTAGAAATCCAGTTTCTCTTCCTGTCTTTGCAGCCAGCACTAGGTAGCACATCTCTCTGGAAGGCTCAAGTTCAGTTTTTATTTCAACCGAACTCAACTACCTTTTGCCAACTGCCTCCAAATGGGGTCTTTCACAAGTGTTCCGCCCAGAAGATACCCAACCCGCAAGGATCTAGGGAAAGCCCATCCCAGGAGATGAACTAGTGAGATCAACGACTCCAAGGTTCTCTTCACCCCACTCCCTTGCTGCCATGGTTCCTGCACTATGGTACTGGCTGCCTGTCCCTGTGCCCCCACGCCCCTCCCATACCCCCTTTTCCCGCCTATCCCGCTCCCGCCAGGGCTGGGGCCATGGAGCTCTTGGAAAGCACAGTGTCACCTCAGAGCCTGCCCCCATGGAAGAAGCTTTAAAGACATCTGCTGAATGACAGGATTAATGAGTGGACAAATGGGCAAACTGACATTATGCCCACCCACCCCCACCCCCAAATTAGGAGGAGAACCCACAACGCAGCTCCTCTGGCTCAAGAAATACTGTTTAGTTGAGGGTGCCTTTGCTCACTTGGCTCTCAGGTGGCTATCACCTCATGGCATAATTTAGGCTGTTTTCTTGTTTGTTTGTTTGTTTTTGAGTGAATTCTGGAAATTAGGCGCTTACAGATCACTTATATCTTTCTAAAGCCAGACGGCATTGGCTATAACATGGCTTCTAGCATTCTCGAGCAGTGTTTGTCATGTCCACCTCCACAGGCCTTTTACTTTCCAAATAGAATGGGGATATTGACACTGATGGGACACGGGGCCTGAAGGTCTGTAGGAGCACAGGTCAGAAATGATGAGCCAGCCACCTCTGCAGCCGGGCACTCAGAGACACACAGACACTCACTTACATACACTACAAACTCCCTAGAAGAGATGGCCCAGAAAAGGCTCGCCGGAAGAGGCCAATAGGATACAGCCTGAAAGCTCTATTCAGAGTGGATGTTTCTAGATACGGACTCTGAGGGGCAAGGCTCAACTCGGTCACTTACCTGAAAATCAGGTACTCTTGCATTCCCTTTTACCTTGGGGGTTTAGACTGCTGGCAATAGTTAACATTTTCTGGGCATTTCTTGTACATGAGAACCATCCCAAACTGGTACAAAGACACCAACTAGTCTGCCAGAGCCTCTGGCTTGAACTCTTGCCACCATCGTTTTTTATATGTCAGTGCGTCGGTTTGCGCATATGAATGCAGTTCCTGCAGGGGCCAGAAGAGGGCATCTGATCCCTAAGAGCAGGCAACTATGAGCTACCCGAAACTGGTAGTGGGAACCAAACTCCAGTCCCCTAGAAGAGCAGTATGCACTATTAGCTGCAGAGCCATCTCTGAGATTTATATTTATTATTATTATTTGTATGTGCATCTCAGTGTATGCACACGTGATTGTGCAGGTGCCTTTGGAGGCTGAATGAGGACATGGAATCCCATGGGGCTGGAGTTATAGGCATTTGTGAGCTACCTGATGCCAGTGCTGGGATCAGGACGGGAGTCCTCACGACAGAGTAACAAGGGTTCTTAACACTGGAACCATTGTTCCAGCCCCACCCCCATTATATAAACACAAAGACCAAGGCTGAGGGGGGGAAAAAAAACAAAAAAACCAGCCGGACAAATGTTCACATAGGACTTTACACAGTGGACACTCAACAGACTGAATCCAAGTCTCTTAAAACTGTCTTCTTTTTTTTTTCTTTTAAGATTTATGTTTAACCATGTCTAGGTGTGTGTCTGTGTTTGGGTGTGTGCACATGAGTGTAGATACCTGTGGAAGCCAGAGGCACTGGATCCCCCCAGGAGCTAATGTTGCAGACAGTTGTGAGCTATCTGATTTGGGTGCTGGGAAGCGAACTCAGGTCCTCTGGAAGAGCAGCAAGTGATCTTAACCACTGAGCCAGCTCTCCAGCCCCATGAGTCTCTGAAATTTTAATCCTCCTATTTTAGCCAATCTTTGAAGTAAAGATATACAGAAAACGGACACTTTTGTGTGCGTCACATTCTCTTTCCCTCTCTCTGTCTCTTTCTCTGTCTCTTGAAGTTTTCAATAGATTGCTTTATGATCATCTCCTGCTATAGATTTTCCTCTCTGCCTTGTTCAACCCCTGAACGCAACAAAACCCCTAAGTTCAAGTCTTCTATTGTTAGCAGGTTCAGTCACTTCTGAGCCATGTACATGGATAAACAGTATGCATTATTGTTTTCCCATAAGGCACTGCTTTGCTCTCATCTACAAAGATCCTTTTTTCCATCAGACAAATGACTGGTTCGTGTATCATGACTCAAATTATATTCACAAATGTTCATTTGCTGTGTAATCACTCTTCCTAAGTAGACTAGTTCCAAGACAAAAGAGCAGCCCCCTCCATCCTCCTCTCCCAAAACTCACAACGCACCACCTCCCGCCATAAAATGCTGCCCTGCCACAGACCACAGGCCACACTGTCTGCTCTGTGCGACCACTTGAGGGTAACTCTATTATAAGATAAGATACTGTTTTGTATTGCTTTAAGCCTTCCAAATACGTGTTCATCAGAACCGTATTTCCAACATAGGCTAATGCCATCAGTCTGCAGCGAGAGAGATTTATCTTTCCTATCTTTGAAATATTTAATTGTCGCATGCGTGATCTCTATCTCTTAACTTGAAAAGGAGTTTCATGAGGCCAGCCTGGTCTACAAAGCGAGTCCAGGACAGCCAGGGCTGCACAGAGAAACCCTGTCTTGAAAAAACAAAAAACAAAAAAAGTTTTAAAAAGATGCTTAGGAGAGCAATGGAAAGAATAAACTAAGTTATCCCATTCTCTCTTCAACCTGGGCGGGGCGCACAGAGAATGAAAGTCCCTTGGAAGGAACTCTGGGTTACTCCCCCATACCTTGCCGCCCTCTGGCTCCAACACACTCTCCCCACAGTGGTTCCACTTTTCCATATGGGTCGCCCGTTGTAATCTACAGCTCAAACACAATCACAGAAATACAGGAAACTGCCTGGGCGGGAGTGTGGTAGGGAGTGAGGATGGGAGTTAGCCTTTGCCGTTCACTCACTCCCCACGGACTTCCATAGAAACTCCCGAAACTCCTGAAATAACAGAAAAGTTGAGCCGGCTTGCTTGGAGAAAATCTTGTCGCTTTTCTCAGTTCAGAGAACACGAGACCGCGAAGAGACGGGGAGGGAAGAGCGGGCCGGGTGGGGGGGTAGGGACTGCATAAAAACCCGTCTCCCCCAAGTCCTTCACCCACCCCAGATGTGGTGTTCTCCCACTCCCCGCCCACCTCCTCTCCAACCCTCTCCCCCCAATCTTTGAAAAAAAAAAATGTAGCCCAGCAGCTGTGGCCGATGAGACCCACGCGGCACGAACCAGGGCAGGCGGGGACCGCTGCGGCTACCGGGGGGCGGGGGGGGGGGGGGGAGAGCGGTTCCAGGCTCAACTTATTCCGTATCTGCGGACTGCGCTGCAACGGATTCTTCCCGTCCCGGACCCACCGCCCGTCCCACCGCGCCCCCCACCCACCCACCCACCGCGTGCGCTGTCGGGGACCGGCCCTGTCCAGGGCTCCCCGCAACGCGCCTACCTGGCCCGGGTAGCCGGCTCCTAAAGTCCCGCTCTGGGCCGGGCGCGTGCAGCCTTCTCCCGCCGGGCTCTCCGCGCCGCCTCCTCGCTGCAGCCTTGGTCTGTCCGGGAGGACCTGCAGGGGCGAGGGCGGGAGCAGACGAGGGTCGGCGGCGCCGGGGCGGAGGCCGAGGGGCGGGCGCAGCGGGAGGAGGCGGCCGAACCTCGCAGCCCAGGCCGGCCGCTGCTACTCAGCATCCCCGCCTCCGGCCGCCGCGCGGGGAGGGGTCGGCGAGGCCCGGCCTCCGGAGGTGGGAGGGTGCTGCAGGGGCCGGGAGGGTGTAGGCGACAGCCCCACGAAGGGGTCCTGAAGCCCTGCAGGGTCCGCTCCGCGGGGCGAACAGAGCGTCAGCCTGCGGCCCTGGAGAACGGCAAGCTGGAGAAGGGGCAGCCGTGCCTTCCCGCTAAAGGCTAAAGGCACAAGTTTCCAGGTCCAGGGAAACTGTGCAGAGTTTTCCCAGCTTGGATGTTGGGTCCAGACACATCCTCCCCGCACTCAAGATACAGTTTCCAATGCACATCACGGGCGTTTTAGCCAGCGTGAAAGGAGATCCAGAGAGGAGACCCACCAACTCCTCTCACCACTGCTCCCAAGGATAGGAGCAAAGGCCAGAGTCAAACTGCCAGGAGTCTGCTTTCATTGTGTAAGGACAGGGCTTAGCTACCATCTTTCTTTGTATCCCCCCTCCTCCTGTCAAATTTGCTTGGGGGGGGGGGTCCAAACTCTCAGACAGTTGTCAATCTGGGTTCCTCTTCTCCTCACCAGCAGCAACTTGCATGGGCTTTTTTGCTCTTGAAGTCTTTGCACTTGGCTGGCTCTTTGCAAATTCACTTGGGTTTGTCCATTTCGGTGTCCCCCGATCCTGCTTTCAGTCTCTGGCTGTGCGTACTTGCACCTATTCTGAACACAACCTTACAGGCTAATGGCTCTAGAACACCTCTCTGCAGGCTACTTCCTGTGTGCGAAGGTACCTGAGGCATTTTGCCAGGAATAATAATAATATTAATAATAATAATAATTATTATTATTATTATTTTTATTATTATCCTGAGTTTTTAAAAAATTCAACTGTTGAAAACATACCTCATAGCTGGCCCACACACCATATTGTAGATAGCATAAGTTAAGTCATCTGTAACTGCTGAGTTAGGGGGCAGAGGAGCATACAAATAAAACGGAGGCAGTTGTGATTGTACAAAGATCACCACCAATTAACAACAGCTGCCAAGCATGGCTGCTTCTTGAGGCTGGTCCTCAGTCCAGGTGGGGTCCTGTAACCCTGATGAAGTTGCTGATGCTGTTCCCAGGACTTCTCCCAGGGATGAGTCCCATGTACTTCCACTGAAAAAGGAGCTTTTAGGAAGACGTCCTACTACAGAAGAGTGTTAAGTATTCTCTCTATTTTGCACAATCAAGTGCTAGAAATAACAAGAGGACTTAATGGGTTAGGAATAAAGCCTTCAAAAATCTACATAGCATTGCAATCAGAGAATTAACAAAAACCGTGGCCATTCAAAAGAACAGACTAACGGAGTTTATGAATGGTGTTAAATTCCTAATAAATATTGCAGTAAGTATAAGGCTTTCCATTTATAAAAAGATGGAGGTAGTTGTGGGAGAGTTGTTTGAGGTTGATGAGTTGAGAAGAAACACAAAACAAATTTTAAAGAGAAAGCTTTTGCCTTGTGCCATCTTCCTATAAACCCTCTAGCTCACTAAATCAAAGAGAACAGATTAGAAACATTGCTGTGCCATGTATTCACACTACACGAAGTCTAAGACCTCACCTCCACCCCCTCCCAGGCAGCTGCTGTCTGTTGTGGTACCAAATGTGCCAGGAACGTTTGAATGTGAAGTAGCATCAATACCTCCACGTTATTAGTAGCTCTCCCTACGCAGAAGCAGTCATGAGTGAGGTCACTAGTTATGCATTGCAGAGACATCCTTGTAAGAGTTGACAGTGGCCCTTTGATTACAGAGTAGACTGCACTGTGCTCCACACATCCTTTTGTTTGTTTGTTTGTTTTTTGTTTTTCAAGACAGGGTTTCTCCGTGTAGCCTTGGCTGTCCTGGACTCACTTTGTAGACCAGGCTGGCCTCGAACTCACAGTGATCCGCCTGCCTCTGCCTCCTGAGTGCTGGGATTAAAGGCGTGTGCCACCACCCGGCTCACACATCCTTTTTTCCACCGCTTATGTCAGACACTGGGGACAAATCAGTAAATAAGAAGAAATGCAAAACAAAACAAAACAAAACAAAAGTTTCCCTTGTGAATTGTGGCTACTTGACCAACACATCACTGATTGTCTGTGTCCTCTGGTGGTTTTATATGTTTCATATGTATTTAGCTTGAATTGGTGCCTCACCTCTGTTTCAGTCTCTTTGAAGGGCACAGCCTGCAGCCTACAAACCTTTGCATGTCCTACAATGCTGGCACAGTAACTACCTGCTGGGACATATCAATAGGGCGTTTATACCCAGTTGATACTCTGTGTTGAATTCATAGAAAAACCACCTGGGAAATAAAACATTAATTTTGTTTTTCATCTCACAACCATGTGTGCAGCCACTTGGGCTAACTTCAAAGCCAGTATTTGCAGATAGGGTGATATGCGTCTGAAGGTCAGATAAAATTACACTTAACGGGATCTTAAGGGAGTGACAACACAGTGCAAGACAACGCAAAGTACCTGCTAAGGCCTGTGGAAAGGAAACACCATAGAAAGACACCCAAGGGGAAGAACCCTGGGATGTCGTCAGTGCTGTTCCTATCATAAGCTCAGGTCAAATTAAAAAAACAACACTGGAAGGCATGAGTGAGGAGGAAATTAAAGAGTATCTACAAAGTCAAGTCAAATGACAAGGAGGTCTTGGAAGAAAATGATTATGAGCCACTTGGATAGGTCATAAGGTAAAATTACAGTGGAGCCTAGCTAAGAGCACAGCTGCAAACTGACTTGCCTGAGCAGATGTGACTGCTCCCTGAACATCTGGACAGGACGACACCCCATCAGCAAGGCTAGGGAGTTTTTCATGTGTGAACTCTTTGCACCATTATCTTTCAGGGTGTGAGTCCGTATGGTATTTAAAGAAAGCTCACGTTTACCTCAGAAAGGCAATCTATTTCCCTGATCGTCAGCATATTGGATATCGATTAACTTTAATTTTCCCGATCATTGTTTAAAAAAAAAAAATCGACTTCTTACATTGACCCCAAACACACACAACTGTGAAAGACTGATAGTTCCTAAAAGTATGTAATTACAGAGGCGCAAGTTTGAAATCGATCCCTTTTGAAGATCTTAAGTGGAAGAACGTAGTGGATTTAAGCTGTGAATCCCTTCAGAGGGTCAGGCAGAGTTAGAGGTCTGCTGCGGGCTCTGCTGGAAGTCACTGGCTGAAAAGCTGACTATGCTGCTCTTCCGTCTCACGGATATAATTATATGAATAAGCTATCTGAAACTTTACACATCTATCATTTTCTTCTACAAATAAGCATTGAGAAAAGGCAAGTTTAAACACCAAGACCTAAAGGGCTCTTCTACTTCAGAACAGAATCAGCACTCCCAGGCACAGAGGTCTCCTTTGTGACCGTGGAAACGGCACATTCAAAGGCATCGAAAGACTTGGAAATAACTCACCTGAATTTCCTTTCTGGTGTTGCAGGTTTTAAGACAATGATAAAAAATTAAGTCTATATATACAAAAGGAGCTTTTTCTATTCTTCCAGAAGTTCCACCGTCAAGGAGGTGTGCAGCTGTCAGTTAAAGAAAGCTGACAAGGGACCTGGAGAGATGGCTCAGAGGTTAAGAGCACTGCCTGCTCTTCCAAAGGTCCTGAGTTCAATTCCCAGCAACCACATGATGGCTCACAACCATCTATAATGAGATCTGGAGCCCTCTTCTGGCATGCAGATGTACATTCAGGCAAAACGCTGTATACTTAATAAATAAATCTTCTTTAAAAAAAAGAAAGAGCCGGGCGTGATGGCGCACGCCTTTAATCTCAGCCCTCGGGAGGCAGAGACAGGCGGATCGCTGTGAGTTCGAGGTCAGCCTGGTCTACAAAGTGAGTCCAGGACAGCCAAGGCTACACAGAGAAACCCTGTCTCGAAAAACCAAAAAAAAAAAAAAAAGAAAGAAAGAAAGCAAGCTGACAAAAATGTCTGCAGTGGGCACAAACACCACAAGTTTGGATAGACGCATGGAAGTCCAGGAAATAGCAGCACATCAGACAGGAAGAACAATAGATCCTTAGAAAAAAACAAAAACAAAAAACCAAAAAAACTCTCCATGTAGACTGAAGTCTCTGTGACAGACTCCTGTACTTCTCATAGATGTCTTAAGGACATAGGCCACACTCCAGCCAAAGAAAAACCCAGACTTTGGACATTTGCACTCCTTCTGAAGAAATAAAGGCTGGTGGGCACGCTCACCATCCAGCCGGTCTCTACTACCCTTTTCCTGAACACAAAACCGCTTTTATTTGTTCCTTCACTCTTCCTAATAAGAGTCTTCACTTCTGACTCCAGTTCCAAAGCGAGAGGACACGTGACTGACAAAACTCAAGCCTGGAAGGGGCTCTGCTGATCTCCTCCCATTAAAGCACCGCTGCACGAACAGACCCATCTGGTCCCAACCCCGCTGAGCTTACCCTGGAAATGAGGTGGAAATTTCCACAGCCTGTGAACTTTCCTTCTCCTACCCCGACCCCCTATGCAGTATTGCTTTATAACTTACATAAAAACCCATAGATTTTTTTTTTTCTTCTGAGACAGAGTTTCCCTCCGTAGCCTTGGCTGTCCGGGACTCACTTTGTAGACCAGGCTGGCCTCAAACTCACAGCAATCTGCCTGCCTCTGCCTCCGGAGTGCTGGGATTAAAGGTGTGCGCCACCACGCCTGGCCCAAAACCCATAGACTTTTTAACTGCTCAATCCCATGTCACCAGCAAGATCAATTAACCAACTCCTTAGTCACTCCTAATCTTCACCTTTAGACATTTCTCTGGGCTGTAAAATCTTTCTCAGAAGAGTACAGAAATACAAGCAGCAATGGGGGTTGGGGGCGGTGGCGGTTAGCTGTCCAGCAGTGCTTATGGCAGGGCACGAAACCACCCAGGGAAGCAGGTTGTCACCTTTCTGACAGCATTGTGATCGCCTGGTCTGTGACTTATGCTTCCCAGCAGCACTTTATCTCAACTATAATGAAGTGTGTGCTGCTTTCAAAACTTCTAGGAGGGAAGGCTTTGCTCTTACCCTCACTGGTACCGACAGTGAAATTTGGAAGCATACTCCACATGATTCAGTAGCAAGGCTAAAGATGAGACAGTGAGAAAACTAAGCTATTCTATTTTGCAACAAAAAGCAGACTGATATATCTATAAAATCGACTGATACATTTGCAGTAATTACTGGCTCAAACATTTTATCTTAGCTAGTGCTGGAGATAGAAAATACATCAGCTTCTGCTAATGAGAAAAATACTGAATAACACAGATTGTTGCATGCACTTTGTATGTTTCCAAATGGACCCAGGTGACTTCCTTCTTACTTGAAGTGACAGAAGAACATAGGGTCCCTGTTGTCACTGTCCTGGTTTACCACAGCCAAACATTTCCCAGCGTTAACATGAGTACAGTATACAAGCAACAGTGTAGGTCTGGGGTCCAGCGAAGAACGCCGGCTGTTCCTCAGGCCAGACAAACATTTCCTAGCAGGACTTTGTAAAAGTCGCTGAATCATGCAAATCCTTACATCTTTAGCGAAATGGGCAATCTAAGCACCGTAGGTGCAGAACCTTTCCTCAGGGGAAGCAACAGGCTGCCCTTCCTCCTAGAAGGGAAAGCAGGAATTAGCAGGGATGACAGAATGGTCTAGACTGCCTCTCTGACCCAGCTGAGAAGGCTGAAGGTGCGTAGTCTGCACTTAACTTCCACCCAGACTCTGGTATCCTCAGAGAAGAGAATGCTGCAAAGACCAGTGAGTCTTGCAGCAATTATACAAAACGGTGCTATTATTCATTCACTTCACAGATGATTTTCACGCTTAAGGCCACAGTAACACCAGGGTCTCAGTTATCAAGCACAGCTTAGGTCCACTTCTAAACAACCTTGGGGAGGTGGCAGTCAGAGAAAGAGCTAAGGAGGAGATAAATCATTACACCAGATAATGCTCAATCTCTTCTGAGGTCCTATAAATGAGACCATGGAAGCCACAGAATTGGGAATCTAGAAAACCAGTGACAGTGGAGTAACATGTAGAAAGCAAATTTTTTTTTTTTTTTTTGTTGTTGTTGTTGTTGTTGTTGTTGGAGGGTCTCTTTCAAATGTCATGTGAAGTCTATTTGGCCAATCCCCACCCCCTACCCACCCCCTCAAATTAAAGTCCATCCTTTGTGTTCTAGAGTGTCATGAATTCAAGTCAAGTTATAGATGGACAGGAAGAAAATATCCTTGATAAGAAAAAATCCTGGACTTTGGAGTCTTGAGGATGAATATAAACCAATGTCACTTACTCCACCACTTATCAAATGATTTTAAGTTCATTTTTTAATCGCTCCAAACCTTAGTTTTCTTAATTTTGTTTTGGTATTTTTGGTGTTTTGTTGTTTTTGTTTGTTTGTTTGTTTTTTCGAGACAGGGTTTCTCTGTGTAGCCTTGGCTGTCCTGGACTTACTTTGTAGACCAGGCTGGCCTTGAACTCACAGTGATCTACCAGCCTCTGCCTCCCTGAGTGCTGGGATTAAAGGAGTGTGCCACCGTGCCTGGCAATTTTGTTTTGTTTTGAGATAGGATCTCACTATGTAGACCTGCCTGTCTCTGCCTGAGCACTGAGACTAAAGGCGTGCGCCACTATACCTGGCAGTTCCCTCACTTTTAAATAAGGATAATATTACTTTCTGCATGGGATTATTCTCATGTTATTATTACAACGTGTGTGGATGTGGCCTATTACAAAGCTTAACACACTTTAAAAGATTTTTCTTCCCTGGGAGATGTAATGAATGACCGTCCTCCTTATAGAGTTCACCAAAGTTTGCCCTGGGGAACCAATGATTAGGCTTATTTACAGTGAATTAATGAGTTTATTAGGCTTACTTCAGCAAATTAGTGAGGGGGTCTGGATAGGGATGTGGTGGCACACGTCTTTAATCCCAGCACTTGGGAGTCAGAGGCAGGCAGATCACTGTGAGTTCGAGGCCAGCCTGGTCCACAAAGCGAGTCCAGGACAGCCAAGGCTACACAGAGAGAGCCTGTCCCAAAAACAAAAACAAAAACCAAAAACAAAGGGCTGGGAGAAATGGATGGCTACTCTGGTGAGGGTCCCAGGACCGTCCTTCTATGAGAGAATATCAATAGTCCCCAAGGCCAATGGTGACTCACTAGGAGGCACATCCAATCATGAGGAGGGGG
>OU015758.1:14457080-14476193 GCA_907169655.1 Acomys percivali | reverse complement strand
ACACACACACACACACACACACACACACACACACACACACACACACACACACACAGAGAGAGAGAGAGAGAGAGAGAGAGAGACAGAGACAGAGACAGAGACAGAGAGAGAAAGAGAGAGAGATTCATTTTCATTTTCTTTTTTTTTTTTTAAAGACTTATTCATTCACATTATAGGTGGTTGTGAGCCACCATGTGGTTGCTGGGAATTGAACTCAGGACCTCTGGAAGAGCAGGCAGTGCTCTTAACCACTGAGCCATCTCTCCAGCCCCTTGTTTTTCTTTATTTATAAGTTTATTTATATCTTGAAGAAATATGATTATGAAATAGATTTGCTGAGTAAAAAGTTCCAGCAGAGACCAAGGGATCTGAACCAAATATTGTTCAATATCAATATTGATATTGATAGCCAATAGCTCATGATTAAACTTTAAAAAGTCTTTAAAGATGAAGAATAAGTTGGCTCTCTGAGTCCTACGATGTAAAAAGTGAACCAAAGCCAGGCGAGGGGGTGCACACCTACACACTGGAGGCAGAAGCAGGTGGGTCTCTGAGTTCGAGGCCGTTCTAGACAACATTGTAAAATTTCAGGTGTGTGGGAATGGCCACTACAGGCTTACATATCTCAACACTTGAGTCCCTAGTTGGCATAACTGTTTGGGAAGGATTGAGAGGTGTGGTCTGAGGGTAGGCTTTGAGGTTTTAAAGCCCACTCCATTCCCCATTAGCTCTCTCTCTCTCTCTCTCTCTCTCTCTCTCTCTCTCTCTCTCTCTCTTTCTCTCTCTCTCATCTCTCTCTTTCTTCTCTCTCTCTTTCTCATCTCTCTCTCTTCTCTCTCTCTTTCTCATCTCTCTCTCTCTTTTGCTTTCCTCTCTCTGCCTCCCTCTGTGTGTGTGTGTGTCTGTCTTTCTGTCTTTCTGTCTGTCTGTCTGTCTGCCTGTCTCTCTGTCTTTGTCTTATTCCTGTAGATGAGGATGTAAGCGCTCAGCTACTCTGCCAACACCAAGCCTGCCAGCCTGTTGTCACCATGATCCTTGCCACATGATCATGGACTCTAACCCCCTGGCATCATGAGCTCCAATAAGCTCTTTCTGTTACAAGTTGCCTTGATCATGGGGTCTTCTCATGGTAACAGAAAAGTAACAAAAAAGCCAGTTACATGTAGCTACAACTGTATGAGTTTTGTTTTGTTTTGTATTTTGAGACAGGGTCTTGCTATATAGTTCTGGCTAGCATGGAACTTGTGATGTAACCCAGGTTGGCTTGAATTTGTGATACTTCTCCTGCCTTGGTCTGTACAACCATGTGCTGGGATTTCAAGTATACGTTCCCATACATGGCCTGTGTCAGTTTTATATGGTGTGTCTAACATGAGCAGATCCATAGAAACAGAGAGCAAATTATTGGTTGTCAGGGCCAGGGATGAATGAGTATGAGGTTTTTATTTGGATGTTAAAATAGTCTGAACTTAGGTAGTGGTGATGATGACATAGCCCCGCGAATGTGCCAGAAGCCACAGAACTATAAACTAAAATATGGCTGAGCCAGAATCTGGGGTGCAGGCCTATAGTTCAGGCTATTTGAGAGGCTGAGGTAGGAGGCTTGCAAATTTAAAGCCCAAACTACAGAGTGAGTGCACGGTGAGCCTGGGAGAGTTAGTAAGAGCTTGTGTCTCCGAAGGAAAGGCAAAATAAACAAACAAATACGTAAGAAGTTAGGAATGTAGTTGTAGTGCAGAACTTGCCTAACATGGATGAATTTCAATCTCAAGAAAAAACATTTATCAGTCACAGTTGTACAGGCTTTGATGTCGGCGCTCTGAAAGCTGAGTCAGGGGCATTAATTATATAGTAAATTCCAGGCCACTCTGTTTTACACACACACAAACACAAACACAAACACACACACCTGAATTCTGTTTTGGCTGTACTAGGGATCGAAACTAGGACCTCATACATGATAGCCTACCACAAATTATATCCTCTGTCCTGACATACCCCACCCCCACACTTCCCTCCCTCCCCCTCCTGTGTGTATGTACGCAGGTGAGCTGAACCACGTATGCACATGCAGAGGTCAGAGGTCAATGTTGGTGTCTTCCTCTATTGCTCTCCATCTTACTATTTGAAACAGAGTCTCTCCCATTAAGCATGGAGTTGACCGTTCTGGCTAGGCTGGTTAGCTAGCAAGATCTTGGGATCTGCCCATATCTTTCCCCTCCCCCATTCCCCTGTCATTATGCCTGGACTGATAAGCAGGTGGCAGGATCAAAGCCAGGTCCTTATTCTCATACAGTAAGCGCATAATCACTGAATCACCACTCAAGCCTTTACAGCCTGATAAAGAATGATAGCCTTTCAAAAATAAGTAAACAACAATAACAAATAAGAAAACAAAGCCTGGCATGGCGGCGCATGTCTTTCGGAGGCAAAGGCAGGCAGGATCTCTGAGTTTGAGGCTAATCCGGTCCTACAGAGTGAGTTCCAGGACAGCCAGGACTACACAGACAAAGCCTGTCTTGGAAAAAAAATATGTAGACTGCTGCTTTAATTGAAAAATCCCAGATTACACTCTTTTGCCAATGAAGACTCCGGAGCCAGATGCTGGGGTGAAAACCCTGCTAGCTCAGAGAGGCAGAGGAAGCACCCGGTTGACCTTCCTACTCAGCTCACGCCCCAGTAGAAAAGGCCCAAAAGACTCACTAGCTCAGCCGACAGCCCAGGAGAAAAAGGCCAAAAAACCGAAGGCCACAGGCTAGCCAGTTCAAAGCTCTGAAAGCCAAAGGCCAAGGAGCTGGGGAGCTCAAGAGCTAGAGAGCCATGAGCAGGAGAGCTAAAAGCTAAAGAGCTAAAGAGCTAAAAGCTAAAGAGCTCAAGCTAAAATGCCAAAAGCCAAGAGCTAAAGACCTAAAGCCAAAAGACCAAGTCTAAAACCTATTCTACCTCTCCACACTGTCTTAAATACCCTCCACTCAAAGTCCCTCCTACTCTTTAATCCCTGCCAGCTGCTTTCTTGCTCCACCTCTTGACCTAGGGTTAACTTTATCAAATCCTGTGTACAGATAGCTCTTAGGTTAAAGGTGTGTGCTAGGGCTCAACCACATCAAATGAAAGACAGGTTTTTACAGTACACAATCTCAGGGATCACAGTGGGATCAAAATATCCTGCAACAGTAGACCAATAGAACAACATCAAAGACCCAAATGTGAGTACACATAATTTCATCCACTTCGTTATTTGACAATGATGCCAAAAACCATAAGCTAGGAAAGGAAGTATCTTCAATAAATGGTCCTGGGAACACTGGATGCTCACATACAGAAGAATGAAGTTAGACCCTTGCACAAAAACTATTTCAAAATTAATCAAAGACCCAAATGCAAACCTTGAGACATCGAAACTGCCAGAAGAAGACATAAGCACTACCCTATAAAAAAGATATAGAAAGGACTTTTTGAATAGGACCTTATTTACCTAAGCGTTAAGGCCAACAATTGACAAACTGCTGATCCACTTCTTTATCCACTCCCATCACCTACTTAGCAAGCCAGGCATAGGGGCACGGGACTGGGGACTTCATAAAATCAAAATGCTTCTACACAGATGAATGAAAAATTAACCAGGCAAAAAGAATGCCTAGAGAATGAGAGATAATCTTTGATAGCTAAGCATTGGTCCCAGCTAGCTTTATATCAACTTGACACAAGCTAGATTCATCTGACAGGAAGGATTGAGAAAATGCCTCCATAAGATCAGACTGTAGGAAAGCAGGCTTCTGGAGGGCATTTTCTTAGTGATTTTTGGGAAAAGGTCTAGCCCATTGTGAGTGAGGATACCCCTGAGCTTGTGGTCTTGAGTTCTATAAGAAACGCAAGCCAGGCAGCCATGAGGAGCAAACCAGTAAGCAGCACTCCTTCATGGGCTCTGCATCAGCTCCTGCCTCCAGGTTCCTGCCTTAACTGCTTTTGATGATGAACTGTAATATGGAGGTGTGAAATAAACCATTTACTCCCCAACTTGCTTTGCTCATTATAGTCTGTCCCAGCAGTAAAAACCCTAACAAAGACAACATCTGACAGAGGATGAATGGCCAGAAAATATAAAGAACTAAAAAAAAAACCCTAAAGAA
This sequence comes from Acomys percivali, assembly GCA_907169655.1. Classification (NCBI taxonomy): domain Eukaryota; kingdom Metazoa; phylum Chordata; class Mammalia; order Rodentia; family Muridae; genus Acomys; species Acomys percivali. The sequence continues at coordinate 14,472,063 of OU015758.1, read as the reverse complement.
TAAACACACACATACACAAACACAAACACACAGACACACATGCACACATGTACCCAACCCACACATGCACACACACATGTGTGCATATATGCAAGCCCACATACACAAATGCACACACACACATGCACTCACATAGCCACAATGCAAGCAAGCAAATAATCCACTTTTTAAAAAATGAGCAAAAAAAATTAAAAAAAAATATGAGGCCAGGACCAATTTTTGAGAATTCTCAAAAGAAGACAAATAAATGACTAAGAACAACCAACTGCAAGTACTGGAGCAGGTGTTGGAAAAACGGAACCCTTATCCACTGTTGGTGGGCTAGCAAACAGTGCAGCCAATATAGAAATCAGTGTAGAGAGAATTTTCAAAAAGCTGAAAGTAAATCTACCATATGACCCAGCTATATCAGTCCTTGACGTACATACGCTTAAAGGATGCAACATCCTATTTCACCATTCTTGCTCATCCATGTTCACTGTTGCTCTGTAGCCAGGACATAGAAACAACCTAAATGACCTTCAACCAATGAGTGGATAATAAAAATGTAGTACATATACACTGCGGAATGAATAGTCAGATGTAAAGAAAACGGAATCATGAATTTTGCAGGCAATCAGAACTGGAAAGGGGTTTATTGAATAAGGTAACTCAGACCCAGAAGGACAAATGCCACACCTCTCTCTTATCAGAGGTTCCTAGTTCAAAATCTTCAGATGTGAGTACCTATCTTGGGGTTACTGCAGAAACTAGGAAAGTAAAAGGGAGCCGTTGCTGGGGTGCAGGGATGAGGAAGCAATAGAGACAGGGTTCACAAGGTACAAGTGATCTGATGGGGAAATAAGGAAGGAGGGCTCTAGTTAGGGAGGGGAAGGAAGGTAAATATAGAAGAAGAGAGGAGGGTAAAATAGCAGGAAGGGCTGGGTGTGGTGGCGCATGCCTTTAATCCCAGCACTTGGGAGGCAGAGGCAGGTGGATCGCTGTGAGTTCGAGGCCAGCCTGGTCTACAAAGTGAGTCTAGGACAGCCAAGGCTACACAGAGAAACCCTGTCTCAAAAAAAAAAAAAAAAAAAGCAGGAAGGATTCTGAAAAAGTCATTAACTACCTACCCAAAAGAACTACAATATACATAAGTCTGTGTGTAAACACATTACATACACATATACACACATACACACACACACACACACACACACACACACACACACACACACACATCAACATTCTCATCTGGGCTAACAAATATCCCTCCAAGAGCCAGAGACTATCTAACATAAACTTCAACACCAGGTATGAAGAGTTCTCTTAGAGTTTTCTGGTTAAAGTTGTCCATGAGACTTCCAAAACACCATAGACTATTGCTATTGACCTTGGCTGTGCCCCCAAGAAGTAGAAAGCAAGCCCCTATTGTTTAAGATACCATGTACAGGGTTGGGGATTTAGCTCAGTGGTAGAGCGCTTGCCTAGCAAGTGCAAGGCCCTGGGTTCAGTCCTCAGCTCTGGGAAAAAAAAAAAAGACAAAATAAGATACCGTGTACTTCAGACTCAGGCCTTAGAGGCCCCCTGAGCTAGAACTGACCTGACTAGCTCCTCCCTGAGGACTAGCCTTCATGGTTCTACAAGGTGCCATGCTAGCTTCCAAATGAGGGAAGCAGTGAGCAATCCAGCCCAGCTATGAAGCCTATGAACCCAATACAATGAGCAGCAGGGCACGATAACCCTAAGGGTGCAGTAGTGGCATGCATATCTTAGCAGTAACCAACAGCTCTCTAATTGGACTTATGACCCACTGAACAAGAAGGAGATCGTGTGTGGTAGTGGAGCCTAGCCAGCTACCCAGGGCTCCTGAAGTCTTGGAAGAGAGCCTACAACCACTACTTTACTAAACCAACACAATTCCAAACTACATGCTAAATATTTGTCTATCATACCCACAGATACGTGTAGACCTCGCCCCTCATCAAGGAAACTCCTCTTTGCAACAGATGGAGGCCATTACAGGAAGCCACAACTCACCGAAACGCAGAGTGGTGGAGCCCAGTCACAACGGATAAGTCTACAATACACCCTCCACACCTAAGGCTTGGGGAACACTGGGGGAGAGCAGGCAGAAAGATTGTGAGGGCCAGAGGACCGGGGAGTGTGCTGTGAGATTGTGTCTTCTAGTAAAGACCGAAGCTGCACCCGTATCCTCAAACATGAGCTGCCTGAGGAAGACACCAGTGGACACGCTAACGTGGGAGGAGGAAGTCCCACAAGGCCTCAACCCTGTACAAGAAACTGCTGGCCACTAAGGAGGGTTGAGAGCATGGGGGAAAAAAGTCTTCTCCAGGGAGGAGCACACCAATTGGATATCTGACACCAAATGGCCAGTCCTGAAAACCTACATACAAGTAACACTATATAGGCTGAACAGGTTGTTTGTATGCATTTAGGAATATATATGTGTACAAATATACATATGTACATGTAACAACCATTCATGAGAAAAGAGGTCAGGAATTTAAAAGAGAGCCAGGAGAGGGCATATGGGAAGGTTTAGAGGGAGAAAAAAAAAAAAAAAAAAAAAAAAAAGTGAGGAATGTTGCCGGGCGGTGGTGGCGCACGCCTTTAATCCCAGCACTCGGGAGGCAGAGGCAGGTGGATCGCTGTGAGTTCGAGGCCAGCCTGGTCTACAAAGCGAGTCCAGGACAGCCAAGGCTACACAGAGAGACCCTGTCTCGAAAAACCAAAAAAAAAAAAAAAAGTGAGGAATGTTATAAATATATAATAATCTGAAAAAAATAAAAGTAATAAAATTATAAAGATTAAAAATAATGAGAAGTTATATGTATATATGTATACATATTACACACATATAAAACATACATACACACATATATATATACCCATATATATATATATGTATATGTGTATGTATTTGTTGCTACTTCATAACTATAATGTTGTTTCCATTATGAATTGTAATGTAAATATCTGTGTTTTCCGATGGTCTTAGGGGACCCCTGTAGAAGGGTCATTTGACCTCCGAATGGGTCACGACCTACAGGTTGAGACCCACTGGTCTGCTGTAATCAGTGGGCTCCAAGCCAATGAGAGAGTCTCAAAATAACAGAAACAAAAGAAACAAAGGTAGATAGCTACTGAAACACCCAAGGTTGTCCTTGGGCCTGCACATGCAGAGGCACACACATGCACACGTGAAATACATCAACACAAACACACAGACACACAGACACACACACACACACACACACACACGATAATGTTTAAAAAATCAAAAGCTCTTTTTAAAGCCTACAATTTCTTTCACCTTTTCTGCATCTGTGTCTTTTTTCTACCAGTGGGCTCGTGTGCAGATAGATAGCAATGCAGGTCTATCCATTTACCCCTGACACAGCTCTTCATGTTAGCAAAAGCCTGTCTGCTCCAGGATTCGCATCGTTACCCAGTAGTGAACAACACATCATGCTGTTCCCATGGAGATCCTTGATCTTCATGCGTTTCAAAAGTCTAGAGATCCTACTAGGGTGTTAAAATGGTCCAGTTTGCAGCATGCCGTATGTCCCATCTTGCTATTGAGCACTTCCTTTACCACCACTCATAGAAGAGCAAGACACTCGGAGTAGAGCAGAGTGCAGAGTAGCGACCAGGCACCCAAGCCCAGCGGCACAGAACACCAGGGATGCTGTCTGCGGTCCCTGACTCAGATTTACTGCATGTTCTGAGTTGCTGTGTTTTCACTCTGCACATGACACTCTCTGCTCTCACAGAAGCATAATGATTTAATTAAAGAAAGCAAAGCCAGTATTTTCCTGCCGTCATTCCCTACTAGGTACCAACTTAGTGTAACTTTGGAGTGTACTGTGTTTGAATGCTTGATTTTTAAAATTACTGCTCAAACTGCTGAACTAAGTTTCATTAAAAAAAACAAAACAAAAACAATCTTTAAAGCCAGGCGTGGTGGCATGCCTTTATCCTAGCACTGGAGAGGAAGAGGCAGGAGTTCAAGGCCAGCCTGGTCTACAAAGAAAGTTCCAGGACAGACAGGGATATTACACAGAGAAACCCTATCTTGAAAAACCAACAAAACAAAACAAAACAAACAAACAAACAAACAAAAAACAACCAAACTACCAAACCACAACAATCACTAAATGAATTAGGATGGAATTTGCACCATTTTCTTAAATTTCCCTAAACATGCTTTTGTTATTTCGTCCTATTTACTTATGAGAAGTGGAATTGTCGACTTTGTCCATTATAAAAGCAAAATAGCAGTCAACTCTGAAAAATACTGAGGGCCTGGCAAGATAGGTCAGTCAGTAAAGTGTATGCAAGGCAAGCAAGAGGGCCTGAGCTCATCTCCAGAGTACACATGGAGTAGCCACACTGTTGTCCCAGCATGAGGGAGGGGCAGAGAGAGGGTCCATGGAGGTTTCGGTCCAGCCGGCCTACAGCCTACTTGGGGAACTCCAAGCCTATGAGAAACTCAGTTTCAGGAAAACAGCCTGAGGAGTGACATTTGCAGTTGATCTCTGGCTTCCACAGGCACATGCACACACGTCCACATGCATGTATAGTACACACACAAACACACATACACACACACACATACACACACACACACACACACACACACACACACACACACACACACACACACACACTCCTTTTAATCAGGTAAAAAGCACTCACCGGCAGAAAGAAGTTAATAAGCCTCCATCTAGACTCCCAGCCTGGGTTCCCGTCAAGTCATGTCATGTGGCACTATAGACTCAGAGATGGTACTTAAGCCCTTTTGCCTCAGTTTCCTTATGAGTAAATGCAGGAAAAGAGCCAGTAGTCTCACCCTGTAGGGTTGTTGTGAGTACGTGGAGAGAGCAGAGCCTCTAACAGTGTTCGGACCAGAGTAAATGATCAATACCTGTTTGCTGCTATTAATTAAAACCAAACAGCCCTGGATGGAAAGCCCCACTCTTCTGTTTGCCCCTGAGTGTTCGTGGGCACCGTGCTAACCCTTCCTGCTTTAGTTTGCTCCATCTCAAATTGCTACGGCATCTGTCTCGCAAAGTTGCTATAAGGAGTGAGCTTAGGTTGAGGCTGGAACTCGGGGCCATGAGATGCCAGGCAAGAGATTTACCACTGTGCTATGTCCCCAGCTGCTTTTGTTGTGTTTGCTTGCTTGCTGGCTGGCTTGTTTCTTCGAGAGGGTATCTCTGTATAGACCTGGCTGTCCTGGAACTCACTCTATAGATTAGGCTGGCCCCGACTCACAGAAATCCCCCCAACTCTACCTCCCAAGTGCTGGGATTAAAAGGTGTCCACCACCACTGCCCAGCTCCTTATTTGTGTTTTTGAGACAGTCTTGTTTTGTAGCTCTAGCTAGGCTCAAACTTGTAATCCTCCTGCTTCAGCTTCCCAAGGACTGGAATGACAGGCACATGTCACCTTGCCCAGCAAGGATTGCTTTTGAGTGGGCTCTTAGCTCAGTAACATTAGCGCTGTAACACTAACAGCACATGGGTGTTGCCACTTAGAGTTCTCTTACAGCCCTCTAGCTTGTTTGTTTTTATTTGTTTTTGTTTTGTTTTGTTTTTCTTTTTGGTTTTTCGAGACACAGTTTCTCTGTGTAGCCTTACCCGTCCCAGACTCCCTTTGTAGACCAGGCTGGCCTCGAACTCACAGCGATCCGCCTGCCTCTGCCTCCCGAGTGCTGGGACCAAAGACGTGCACCACCACCACTCGGCTTCAGCCCTCTAGCTTGACATCACAGAGTAAGTAACCTAGTTGGAGGAGCCTGAGGGCCTAAAGGGGAAGGAAGGAGAACCAAATGTTGGGATCCACTGAGTAGAGTGGCTTTCAAGACATACCTAGCATCCCCAGACCCTTCAGGGAGAAAGGGACCACACCACCGGCAGGCTGTTAGAATGTTCACTATTTTCATTTGTTTCTAATCAAGTGTTCTGCCTGGAGGGCTCTTCCTGCTGTGGGTAGGGTGGGAACGGGTTCGGGTTCGGTGGATGTTCTATCAGGGAGATCTGGTTCCTCTGTTTGCAAAATATCTATCACTTGAGTCACCGAAACCTGAGAATTGCTGACGGAACAGGCACCCCAGGTGGTTCCCAAATAGAAGGCTGCTTTATAGGGTTTTCTGTAGCAGTTCCTGCCTGGCCGGCCAGCCCTAGGTCAGCCCTGAGAGTGTGGGACTTAACTTGGGAGGACAGATGAGACCCCTGGCAGTCAGCCCTACTCCTGACCTTTTCCTTGCAGAGGAGCTTGGCCCTTGCGAAGTGCCCAGTGACCCTGGGAATTCAGTACGGGAATAAAGGGAATCAATTAATATGCAAGTCCAATACTCAAATAACACATGAATGATTAAAAAAAATCATTCCACTCACTCATCTGTGAGGCAGGCCTGCCTCCTTCCTCCCCATTCTTCCGACCACTCATTCAGCTTCATCTTGGACAGCACCCCTTTATTTTTTTTGCCACTTCTGGCCAAACTGTCTATGCCTGGAGACTCTCCTTGAATATTCTTGGTCCTTGGAGACTAGACTTACTGCCTGGACCAAAGGCAGCCTCTTTTTCTGGTCAAAGTCATGCCATCAAAACTCTTGCAGTGCATTTGAGAGTTGTGGTCCTAGTAAGTGTTTAAGCAAGTAGAGTTGAGTTGGCCACTACTCTCAGTAATAGGCTACCAATGACACAAAACTATACTGCTTAAATACCAAAATCTTTTCATTTGCATAAGGCCAGGCATTAACCTGCTTTGGATGTCATTCAAGACTAAATAGTTTGGGCTCCAGGAGTTGCTGATGAAAAGGAACAATTATCATTTTTAAACAACTGGCCCTAGTGAGTATGTTTCCACTCATATATGTGTGTGTGTGTGTGTGTGTGTGTGTGTATTATTTATAGAATATGATGTTCCTGCACACCCCTGAAAACTAAAAATCTTTTTCAAGTCCTTTGTATTTATCACAATATTGTCACCTTGACAGGATGTAGAATCAATCACCTAGGAGACAAGACTCTTTAAGCATGTCTATGGGAGACTTTTCTAGATTGGGTTACCAGAGTTGGGAAGAAATATATGTTTAATGTTGGCTCTGCCCCCATGCAACTCACCTTTGCTGGTGGGGTTATGGTGTCACAGAAGTCACTGTTGCCACCAAATCCTGCAGTGGACTGCCAGTGGTTTTCTTTCATCACTCATATGCTTCACACCCAGTTTGGGTCATACCTGCCTCTCCAGCCTGGAGTGGCTAACTGATAAATGTTTATGATGATAATTACTGTGGGCGAGATGCTGCGCTGGTGACCTAAGGATGGAAAGCTCCAAGTCTGGCCTTCATCTTCAATGAGCTTCTTTCTAATCTAAAACGGAGCCATAGAGGGTTGTATTGATATACCTCTGAGTGGATCACAATGGCATCCAGGAAGGCTGTTCTGTGCTGGCATAATCAGGCAAGACTTCCTGGAAAAGGTGGGACTTGAATCAAACACTAAAGGCAGGCCAGTAGTTAACAGGAGGAAACACATGTGCTGAGACTGTATCCCTATATCCCTAGAGGCAGGCTCCCTAGCCTAGGATGGGGAGTAGTTACCGGGCAGTTTCTCCCTTTCTTATCGTTCTCTTTTTTTTAGATATCATGGGTGACTGAGTTGAGTTATATGATTAGACATCCTGGTCTGGGCTAGGTGTCAGCAAATAAGTAAGCAGCTCCACTAGCCTGCCTCTAGGTTGCTTAGCAACCTATGATATTAAGGACTGATCCCGCCTGATGTGTGTCAGATGACTTTCAGCTGCTCAGCAGATACAAAAGGGCCAACCTGCCACCTTGTCTCTCTTGCATTCTTACTTCCTCGGCTTCCCCCGCCCTCTGTCTGTCCTCTTAAGCCCACCTCCCCCCCCACTCTCTTTCCCACTGTCTCTCAGTCTCTGTTTCTCTCTCCTCTCTTGGCCCACTCAGGCCCTAATCCTCTCCTCTTTGCTTCCCCCAAATAAATCTCTCCATATCATATCTGTTGTCGCTCTCTATTTGTTTTTAATGATAGCACTAGGCAGAGAGGAGAAAGGCATTTCGGAAGGAGAAACAGCTACAACCATAGAAGAGAGGCAGGAAGCAAAGGGCTCAACTCTGAGGACCGTGAGGAAATAGTGTGGTTTTCTGTCATGTGTGTGCACGCCGGAAAAGGCAGCCCCATGGCTCCATTTATACTTTCTCCAACGGGGAGCCGCTGGTGGTCTTTTGAAGAGGGTAGAAGTTCTGTGAGATATAAAAGCTTTTCCGTAGCTGACACCAGCTGCCTCTCTTGTGACGGGAGGAAGGACATTGCTTTCCTGTCTAAATGGTGGGTGACATGCAAAGGTTGGGTCATTCTTGAATCCTGTCCCAGAATGGCTGGCAGTGAGTACTCTCAGTGCTGAGCCCACAACCTCTGAGAGATATCACAGAAATAGTCTGATATTTTTGTCTTTCAAGGCTTTGACTACTTAACTGAATCTATGGAGAAGGACTTTTCGTAGATTTGTGTATACCATTGAAAGAAGGGACCAATGTATGAGACATAGCAAAGGAAAAAAAAAATGGAAGAATGTTTGCTCACTTGGATGGAGAAGCAGGCACCCAGGAAGTATGTAAGGAATCCTTGATTTTTTTTCCGATGCTTTATCATTTTTAGTTAACTTTTGAGTGATGGGCTTACCTATGGCATCTCACACATGTTATTATAGTGTGTTCTTACACATTCTCTTTCCACACTACCCTTTCCCATCTACCTCCTTCCCTGAACCTGAGTTTTGATCTACAAATGGTGGAGCAGCTGTTTCCAAAGACCCGAAGGCTACCATAAGGTAAAAGCATTAGAGTCACTTCCCGTATTGGTAGTAGACTTCCTCAAGAAGCATGGGGAGATGGGTATTCACAGGCCTTGGAGGCTAAATCGCAAGTTGGAAGGGGTCCCAGTGAGCAGGGTTGAGCCTCAGCAATGAGTGAGCACCAACACAGACCCGTAACAGCAGCAGGACCCAAGCAATGACACCCTTCACTTGTATAAGCTCACACACTGGCCTGATTTTGAAGCTGTTCAAGGCTTCACCCAATTTAGGCTGCTCTAGAAATTACTGAGGCAAAGGACCCATTACTCTCTTTAATCTAGAGAGGTTTTTTTTTAAACGTTTATTTATTTACCTTGTACACAGTGTTCAGCCTGCATGTACATCTGCAGGCCAGAAGAGGGCACTAGATCTCATTATGGATGGTTGTGAGCCACCATGTGGTTGCTGGGAATTGAACTCAGGACCTCTGGAAGAGCAGCCAGTGCTCTTATCCTCTGAGCCATCTCTCCAGCCCTAATCCAGAGGTTTTAATATGTTTCTCCCAAATATGTAAATGTCATGCGTACAGAGTATAATTTTTATTCCACACCGGAATATTGAAAATGGAACCCCTCCCCCTTTCAGGTCCTTTCCATTTGTATTTCGGGCATATTCTGACGCTCCATTCTCTCAAGAGTAAGGAAGTCTCCTGGAGATGTCTAGGGGTACACAGGAGATGCACCAGGGCTCCCGAAGCATAAACCCTTCAGGATATACCATAAATGGCTTAATGGAAAAATAGGCTAGGTCAACTGGATCTTGGTCCACTGAGATACTTTTAGTGTTCTCGTTAGGAAGATGCTAAGCAAAAGGCCTTCTTCATTGCTGAGAATGAGAGGAAACGTTTTTGTATTTAACAAAAATGTCAAGGGTGACCTCTGGGAAGATGTATTAAGACATTTTTTTACATGAGTCTGAGGATAATGCAAACCTTTTCTTGAAGATTGTGTCCAGCTGGACTCACGTCTTAGTTATGTGTCCTGTTGCTCAGACGAAATACTTGACAAAGCAACTTGAAGGAAAGAAGGAAGGAAGAAAAAAGGAAGGAAGGAAGGTTTTGTTTTGGCTCAGAGTTCAAGGGTGCTGTCAGTCATGGGGGTGGGGGAGTTACCACAGCAAAGGATTGTGGTCATATTGTATCTGTATCAGCAGGAGGAGGAGGAAGTGTGGAGGTGGGGGCAAGGAGAGGGAGAGAGGGGGGGGGAGGCGGGGAGAGAGAGGAAGGTTAGGGCTGAGCTTCTGCCTGAAGGTTTCACTGCTGTGAAGAGGCACCATGACCCCAGCAACTCTTACAAAGGAAAACAACTAGCTTACAGTTCAGAGATTTAGTCCGCTGTTGCCATGGCAGCATGCAGGCAGACATGGTGCTCGAGAAGGAGATGAGAATTCTACATCTGGATCCATAGGCAGCAGAAGGAGACTGTGTGCCACACTGGGTGTAGCTTGAGCATATGAGACCCCCAAAGCCTGCCCCAACAGTGGCACACTTCCTCCAACAAGGCCACACTTCCCAATAGTGCCACTCCCTATGGGCCAAGCATTCACACACGTGAGTCTATGGGCGCCATACCTATGCAAACCACCACAGCTTCCTTTTGACTCTTTTATTCAATCCGGATCCCAACCAGTGAATGGTATTGCCTTCCCTCATGATAGATCTTTCTTCCCAATTATGTTAAAGCTAGAAGCTCTCTTGCAGACATGTCTGGTGATTTGTTTCCACGGTCCCTCTAAATCCTGCTAGGGTAACAATGACGTCAACCACTTCTCTCTACAATCAGCACTGTTGTTTTGTTTTTTGAGACAGGATCCCACTACATAGCTGTGGTTGATCTCAAAAGTCTCATTTTCCTGCCTCTGCCTCCCAAGTCCTGGGATTCTAGGTGTCATCGTGCCTGGCTAGTTAGCACTCTTTATGAGACATCTGCTGGGCAGTGAGGATCCTGGGGCCAGCTGTCATCGGCTGTCCTGTAGCTCTGATAGTCATTATTGAGTGTCTGGGATCAAGCCCCAGTGCCTGCTTCGTTGCAGGCATCCATCCAGCCTCTGATTAAAGGAAAGATAGATGGCTTTCATTACCCGCTGCCTAAGAGGACTGCATAGTTGATTTCTTATTTATGAAAGTGAAGAAGTAGTCACAAAGAGAAACCACAGCCCTGCCAGGCTCCCCACACAACATACAGCCCAAGGAATAAAGAATCTCAGATCACAGTTAAGAGTTATGAAGACTGATCACAAGAAATCACATTTGTGTAGACTTGGAAATGGGCCAGAAATGTTCAGGAGGCAGACCCGAGCTCAGCCTGTAGAAGATCAGAGCAAGAAACTGAGTTTATGTCCCAGGTCTCATTCAAATGAACCGCAAAAGTGGAATCTGCCATAAGCTGGCATTCAGCTTCACTTAAACTTTGTGCTTCCATAAGGAACGCTGCAAATGGCCTCGGGTTTATTGGTCTTTCAGGCTTTTACCATCGTCTCCCTAAGATATAGTAGATTGATGTATTATGACGGTGTGAGAGAGCAGATCCAAAAGCAGGCTAGGCAGATGCTGTGTGTGTGTGTGTGTGTGTGTGTGTGTGTGTGTGTGTGTATGTGTGTGTGTGTGTGTGTGTGCATGTGCATGCTGGTGTATATGTGTGTATGTATGTGTGTGTGCCTGTGCATGCTGGTGTGTGTGTGTGTGTGTGCATGCTGGTGTGTATGTGTGTATGTATTGTGTGTGCCTGTGCATGCTGGTGTGTGTTTGTGTGTGCCTATGCATGTAACCATGAGTGTGTGTGTGTGTGTGTGTGTGTGTGCATGTGCATGCTGGTGTGTATGTGTATATGTATGTGTGTATGCCTGTGAGTGCTGGTGTGTGTTTGTGTGTGTGTGCCTGTGCATTTGTGTGTGCATATGCGTGTGCCTGTGCATGTAACCAGGTGTGTGTGTGTTTGTGTGTGTGTGTGTTTAGGTCAGAGGACAACTTTGCAGAATCAGTCCTCTCCTTCCAGACTTAGATGGGTTCTGGGAATTGGAACTCAGTTCTCCAGGTTTGCAAGGCAAGAGCTTTCTCCACTGAGCTCTACTGATGCTAGGGTTCATTAGAACAGCACTTCTCAACTTGTGCATTGCGACCCCTTTGGCAAACCTCTGTCTCCACAAAAAAAAAAAAAAAATTATGTCACAATTCTTAACAGCAGCAAAATTACAGTTACGAGACAGCAAGAAAAATAATCTCATCGTTGGGAGTCACCACAATAGGAGGAGCTGTATTAAAGGGTCTCAGCATTAGGAAGGTTGAGAACCACTGTATTAGGAGCATTCCCTCCCGGTCTGCACCAACAAGATAACAAAATGCAGGCTTTTATCCTGCTGCCTCTGCCTTGTTCCAGTCTGTGTCTCCTGGGCAGTGGACCACCTGCTCGCTTTTGCACATAGGCACGTTAGCTGCTCGAGAAGTGCCTGTCTAACCTACTTTATCCCTGCTTGGAGGCTGCAGGCGCAGAGCCAGTCCCCTTGGATTCCTGGGACAGCAGAACCTTGAGAAACAACCCCCTCTCCAACACCACATGAGGGCATGGCTGCACCTGGAGCAGAAACCACCCTCTTCTGAAGCCCGGTGGATCTCCTCACGTGATGGCACTGCTCATCACGGTCCCTAGCGGAACCAGGCCAGACTACACCCTGACTAGGATGCTGAGTCACTCAAACCTCTTGCCCATGCTGTTGTTCTTTGTCCATGTAAACCTAAACCTCACCCAATAGCTCACAGCAGAGCTCCTCTATTTGTTCCTCTTCCCAGTGTGGCCACACTGAATAAATCCCTGCTTCTCACCATTTACCCTTAAAATGGAATTCTGGGACAGGTGACCAAGCCTACCCTGAAAGGGCACCTGAGCCCAGTCATTTGTCCTACAATCTTCAGTGATATATGCGCCTTTGATGTCTCATTTTTGGTGTGTGTGTGTGTGTGTGTGTGTGTGTGTGTGCTGACTCACTCCTGTAATCACAACACAAAGAGGCAGAGGCAGGAGGATCTCTGAGAGTCTGAAGTCAGTCTGGTTGACACAAGTTCCAGGCTAGGCATGGCTATATAGTGAGACTCAAACAAACAAATGAACACTCTCTCACAACCACATCTTGGAAGGAAAGGGTAGCATCCTGTGAGCCTTTTCTTCTTTGAAGAAGTGCTGTCTCCAAATTCACATTCCCCCACCTCTGCATAGGTAAACTGTTGGCCACAGCCAAGTCTGACACCCCGCCCTCCGCCCCCCCCCAACTCCATCAAAATCCTGTGGTTGTCACCTCCTCCACCTCGTCTTGCACGGGAGTCTTTTTCCATATTCATTTTCTACCGCTTAGAGGACACTGACTTGTATCTTGGCAACTCATTCTCCACATGACCTTATGAAAGCTCCTAAGACTCCAGCATTAACCACCTAAAGAATGGGTTCTGCCCAGAGAGTCCACCCAGGGCCACCACAGAGTGACCGCTGGTTCACGGCTCCAGCCCTAGCATTTGCTGGAAGTACAGGTTATCTCTTCCATTTGTGTTTTCAGTCTTATCTAAATACAAAGGCACTAATTTCCCACAATGCCCATTCCTGTTATATTTCATCTTCACTTTAAATGAAATACACATTCTGAGAGTTGGTCATGGCACACAGACAGAGCCTGGTGACATCATGCCTCCTCTCTGAGCCCTTCAAGGGACTAAGGGTCTTTGTCTTAGCCGCCAGTTCTTGTGGCCTGGTTCAGTGTAGTCTATTTCATGTTTTCAAGGCTGACCTTTCTCAGTGCCTCTGTCTGATGCTCTGGCTATCTCACAGCCTGTCTGCTGGGCCTTTTCTTCTCAGAAGCCAGAAGGCCTGAATCACACTTTCCATCTTTATCCAAACAGCTGTGAGAAGATAGCAGGGAAAAGAGACACATGGGTGAGGAGGAAGCAACTGGCCTTTCCCCACAATTCCTCATGAACTTCAAACTTGTGTGCCTGTCAGAATCCATACAGGTGATGAGCGGATTCTTGCTTCGCAATGCCTCAGACCCTTAATCACAATAAATAATAATTAATTGATGTGATATCTATCTAATCATTGAGCTGATGCTGTGAGCATTAGCAGCTAATTTTTTCAGTCTCCAGTTATTCATCCTATAAGATAACCTGCTCTGGGAATGAGCTGTAAGTTCTTTCAGGTTAACACAGAGCCCAGGACCATGATATAAAGTCATGTACATGGTCTTCTGTGCAATTCTCAGTAGAGTCACTGAACACAAAAGACAAGGTCTTGTGTGCCCCTTCTCAGACCCTGCTTATATTTTCTAGTAAGTTCTCATGACTTCTATTTGCATAACATCTTACAGCTTACCTATATTTTGACATGGATTGACAGGCGCCTCAAGGGATGCCTTTTCCAGTTGAACTCACTGGGGGCGGGGGGTTACTCAACAAAGAGTTATGAAGCTGGGACTAGGTGCCTGGTGCAACGAAGTCACACTGATGATCTTATCTTCAGGGAGACTAGTAGATACAGTGCAAATAGCACTAGGCTTAAAAAAGGCTCATTAAAAAGCCAGTGGTAGCCGAGGGAGAGCTCTCCGCTAGAGGCGGTATCTGAGTTTCATAGGGTCAGCTTTGCAGACAGCGGGTGCCACAGGAAGGACATTCTGACCTCCCGGCTCAGCTTGATTTGGAGGTTTCTCGTTTGTTTCTGCTTCTTCTACCTCCTGGTTTGGAAAAGATGGAATCCTAGTGTGATGGCTTTTCCTGGTTGTCAACCTGACTACATCTGGATCTAACTAAAACCTAAATAGCTGGCTACACCTGTGATGGATTCTTTTTTCTTTTTCTTTTTCCCTAAGACAGGATTTCTCTGTGCAGTCTTGGCTTGTCCTGGACTTGCTTTGTAGACCAGGCAGGCCTTGAAGTCACAGCAATCCACCAGCCTCTGCCTCCTGAGTACTGGAATTAAAGATGTGCACCACCATGCTCGGCCTGGATTCTTTTCTTAATTAAATTATTTTTTGTAGGAAGAGCCTCTTCTAATCTAGATCTCTGAGGTGAGAAGTGTGTGTGTGTGTGTGTGTGTGTGTGTGTGTGTGTGTGTGTGTGTGTGT
>OU015758.1:14418403-14439282 GCA_907169655.1 Acomys percivali | reverse complement strand
TCTCTCTCTCTCTCTGTGTGTGTGTGTTTATACAACCCAGCCCCCCCTTAGGATATAGCAGCACTCACAGCAGCTGACCCTTCACACTAATTAAGATCCCCCACCCCCCCACCATAGATATGCCCACAGGCCAACTTAATTTAGACAGTCCCGCTAGACTCCCTCCCCTGATGATTCTTGCTTGTCTCCCAGCCATTACAGTAGAGCTTCCATGTACGGTTAAATGAAAGACAAGTAAGTCATGATCAGCTTTATCTGTGAGGACTATGACAAAATACTGCTGTCACTTAATAGATACTGGGGGGAGTGTGTCGGGGGGTTAACCTCTGGGGAAATAGCTGCTGTCCTGTTGGTGATGGCAGCTTGGATCTCTTTAATTTTCTGGAAAATGTCTGGGAAAAGATCTATTCAAATTATAATAATGACCATCAACACTTAGGTTCGGGTCTGGGAATTTTTTTTTTTTTAAAGATTTGTGTATTTATTATGTATACAGTGCTCTGCCTGCATGTACACCTGCAGGCCAGAAGAGGGCATCAGATCACATTATAAATGGTTGTGAGCCACCATGTGGTTGCTGGGAATTGAACTCAGGACCTCTGGAAAAGCAGTCTGTGCTCTTAACCTCCAAGCCATCTCTCCAGCCCCCAATTCTGGGAAGTTGATGCACAGATACCATTGCACAATTGTGAAGTGTGTGTGTAAGAACACCACTCCTTGTTACGTTATTTATACCCATGGATCTTTCATTTGAAATTCTTGAGACAAAAAGTGTTTCATATTTCTAAGTCTTTTTAAAATTTTTGGATATTTTTGCATAGCCTTGATTAATTAAGTATTCATAGTCCAAGAACCATCTTATTTTATTTTAGCATGAAGGTACCACAGGAAAGGTCTTATCTGGGGCTTTCAGTGATGCTCACTGTTCTTTAGGCTGAGGAAAAGACTGACCATCATCCAGTGTGGAGAGTGGAAAAGAGAGGTCTTAAAATCCATTAAATGACAAGCTGAGAGCATGGCTCAGAGGCAAAGTGCTCGCATAGTATGTATGAGGCCCTCGGCTCACTCTATAACAAAACAATCCACTACGCTAAGAAAAACAGATTCATAGAACTTGTTCAAGAGAGTTAAGTATAAATCCAACCAAATTATTAAGTGTTTGTTTTCTACATAGAGCAAGACTGAACTATATTTAAGTTGGATTAGAAAGTAAATAAACAGGGGCTAGAAAGATGGTTCAGAGGTTAAGGGCACTGGCTGCTCTTCCAAAGGTCCTGAGTTCAATTCCCAGCAACCACATGGTCGGTCACAACAACCTATAATGAGATCTTCTGGTGTGCAGGTATACATGCAGGCAAAACACTGTATAGATTATAAATAAATCTTAAAAAGAGAAAGTAAGTAAACAAATTATTTCCTTTTGAAAGAAGATACAAGATATTATAGAAGCTTAAAAAAAACAAAACAAACACAAAGAAACAAACAAGCTGGGTGCAGTGGTGCAGGTCCTTTAGTACCAGTGGGAGGCAGAGGCAGGCGGACCTCTGTGAGTTTGAGGGCAGCCTGGCTTACAAAGAGAGTCCAGGACAGCCAAGGCTACACAGAAAAACCCTGTCTGGAAAAACCAAACCAACCAACCAACCAAACAAACAAACCCCAGCAAAACAAACAAACAAACCCATGTAATTCTGTAGGATAGTGCAGTGTGCACCCGGCTCTGTCTCTCATCTACTGGAGATTTTGGAATAACAACCCCACCTCTCTGAGTCTGTCATTAATGACAGAATCTATGTAAAGATCTTAGTCTTGTGTAAGTTGTGGCAAGTATTCAAACAGCTTTGATTTTCCTCCTCCTCCACCTCATCATTATGTGGCCCCAAAATAGTGTTCTCAGTTGCAGTAAATACGTCGGAACGATAGGGTCATAAGACTGAGGACTCACACAGTAGGAGGGAGTCAGCTAATGAGAAAGAGTCCAGCATCTTTGAGTTTAATGACTCTCTCATGAGGCTCCATAAAGTACAGGGAAAAGAAGGCCCATCATGGTACAAAGCTAGGAAGCTTGCCCAACCAAGTACATCTACCAACTTAGACCCTTCGCCTTGTTACAGACAAAATGTATTTTTAGATTAGCTAATGCATCGAATGCTTTAAAGGTCTTTTATTTTAAAATAATTATAGAACCAAAGGAAGTTACAAATGCAGTGCAGAGTGCCCATGTGTCCCATGGCTGGCGTCCCCCAATAAGACATTTTCTAGAGCTAAACTATCAAATATCAAAACCAGGAAATGAAACATTGCAATTGACTAAGGCACACATTTTTGTTAGTTTCCACCCTTTAAAGTGCACAGGTGCCTTTAAAATACACAATCTAAAGTGGTGCTTCTCGGCCTGTGGGTTTCAACCCTTTTGGCAAATCTCTGTCTCCAAAAAATTTTACATTATGATTAATAATAGTAGCAAAATTACAATTTTAAAGTTGCAACAAAAATGATTTTGTACTTGGGAGGTGTCACTGCAACATGAGGAGCCGTATTAAAGGGTCGAGCATCAGAAAGGTTGCGCGCCACTGACTTGACTTTACTCTGCATTAGTGCCACACATGGTGGTGTACATTCTGTGGACTTGGACAAACAGATAGTGGCACAATCACTACTTCAGGTCCCTGCAGAACAGTTTCACTGACCTCATCACTCCCATGCTCCCCTCTCCCCCTCCCTTCCCTGCAGCTCCTGATAACCACTATTGTCATTATAGCCTCTCTATCTGCTCTTCTTTAGACTGTCAAATCCAGGTTGAGCAACCTTAATCTGAAAAGTCCAAATCCTCCAAATCTGAGAGCTTTTAAACGCACCCCTTACACCACAAGTGGAAAATACATTCCTGACTTCACATGACCTTTGGCAGTTCAAACACAGATGCAGAAAAGTGTTTCCTCTAAGCACCTTTGGGATCTGCGTGGGGTGTGTGTGTGTGTAAATAAAGCATAGGTGGGTTTAGCATGTAGACTGGGGTCCCTCCCCAAAGTATTTTACTGAGCATGTGCAGATATTCCGAAATTTAAAGCATCCGAAGTCCAAGGCACTTCTGTTCTCACGGCCTTTGGACAGAAACTAATCGGTAACCGAATCTTAAGGTTACAGCGTTTCAGATACGCCATTTTCACTTAGCGATATATATTTAAGTTTCCTCCATGTCATTTTAATGTCTGAACACCTACTGAAAGTTACGTTGGTCATTGCCAGGTTTTGGGAATTATCAATAAAGCTGCTATGAGCATCTCTTTGGGAATATGCATATCGACCCACATTTTATTCTATGCTAATTTATCTCCACAGAAGATGTGTGTAATCCCTATCCTAGCCAAGCTGGAGAGTTCCCCAGTCGCCTGTGCAGGACTCCGGTCTCCTCCCTCTGCAGCTGCACTCACTCTTGCGCTTTTACCCACCCTTCCTTAACACACATATTATTCCTGTCTCCTGCCAGCCACTCATTTAGCCTCGAGCATATAGTTTTATTTTTTTTCCAAAATTGTTATATAATTGGGATGCCACCTGTGATTACACTAAGAAATTATGTACTTGAGAAGAGCAGAGAATTGCCTCCAGCACATTATAGACAAAAGGGTCAGAAGGCTCAGTTACGCAGGCATGACTGAGCACACAGCTCTTTTTTTTTTTTTTTTTTTTAAAGATTTAGTTATTACTATGTATACAGCACTCTGCCTACATATACACCCTCAGGCCAGAAGAGGGCATCAGATCACATTATAGATGGTTGTGAGTCACCATGTGGTTGCTGGGGATTGAACTCATGACCTCTGGAAGTCAGTGGTCAGTGCTCTTAACCTCTGAGCCATCTCTCCAGCCCCAAAGGACATAGTTCTTCTGCAGGACAATAGGTATCACTGGAGTGCTCCAGCCCTTGGCAGGCAGAGGGAAGGTCCCTGCATGAGGAAGACACTGACATCTTTAGAAGTTTGATGGTAGCTGCTCTTGGCAGAAGAGGCTGTTGTGGAAAAAGTTCTCCAGTATCAAGAGGAATGGTACAAACACCTAAAAATATATTTAGGGACAAATGGCAGTTAATACATCACGAGGCATGAAGACATCGGGGAGAATTATCTCCTAGCACTGGCCCCACAAAACAAACAAAAACCAACTCGAGGTCCGCATGCTTTGCTATCAACACTGTTGTAAACACTCAGCTTTCTGGAGACCATTTATGGGGTGAAGATCTAGTTTTGTGGGTGGCAGGCCATCCCTATGCTACAGTTTCTGTCAAGGAAGTTATCTGTTCAGAGAGTGAGGCCAGCACTAGCTGGAGCCAGAAGCAAAGTGGTATTTACACTGCTCCTTACATCCAATAGTCTTTGCCATGTCACCCTAATTTCTTTCATGAAGAAGAGGTCTACCTTCCTAATCCTTGACTCAGGTCTTAGCCACACAACTCTGTGGCTAGCGGGCTGTTACCATAGCACCGGGACAGATCAAATGGTGATTTCACTCAGTCCCTTGGGATCTTCTCTACCCACAGAAGAAACATGCCCAGGCAAGATGCAGGGTGCTGAGGCCAACTGTGCAGCCTGCAGCCAGCTGACTCAGATGTGTGAGGTACCCCGCAGGGCTGCCCAGTTCACTACTGACCCACAAGCCAATGTCCCTGAGGTTTTGTGGTTATATATTATATAGAATTAGTGTGATGAGAGGAGTCACACTGTGAGGCAGAGATGTAAGGATGAAAGTGACTGAACAGAAGAAAGGCAGGATTTCTTTAAGGAGCAAACACTTCTCAGGAATGACTTCTAACCTCTGATACTTTAGTAACCTTGAAAGGTGAACTGACTAGTGTCATGCAATAGCACATGGTGTTAAGTCAGGCTAGGCTCTGGGATCCCCATCTCTGCCTCCCCAGAGCTAGGATGACAAGCGTGTGCCACGTGCTTGGCATTCTTAGGTCAGTTCGGGAGATGGAACTCGGGTCCTCAGGCTTGTGAGGTAAGCTCGTTCCCAACTGAGCTGTCTTTTGTGAACTAACTCTAGGACAGGATGAAGTGCTTCATAGGGGCAGTCCAGGGAAGGGCTCGCCACCACAGCAGCGGCCTCTGCTCCGGTGAGCTCCATCTCTCACCTTCCTTCATCTGTTAGAGAAGCAGAGTCTAGACTCTCAGATGAGTAAATATTTCTTTACTGAAGAGACTTGCTGTCCTGCTGAGGGAGAGGAAACCTGCTTCAAAGGAAGGCGGAGCAGACTTCCTGCCTTGTCTGGCTCTACAGGAACGTGGGCTCAGAGTTGAGCCTGGAAGCTGGTGGTGCACATCTGGGTCCCCAGCCTGCCAGTCACTAGCCGTGAGCCTGGTGGGGAAGTCCTATCTCCTGCCCATGCCTCGCCTCAGTTTCTTCCCTTTGTAAAAATAAGAGTGACAATGCTTGCCGCACACCTGTGGGATGAGTAAAAGGCAGGCGAGACCTTGCAGGCATCAGTAAGGACTTCTGAGGTGGAGGTGGGGGCAGGGGGCACAAAAGCCTAAGCATTGGCAGGGCCAGGGTATGCTACCTGCAGCCAGGGGAGACAGGGTGGGTGGTCCCTTAGGGTATGGAATCCCGGAGCTGGTAGGAACATCATTACACAAGCCTTGTGGGGCAGGGAAGGGGAGACTCAAGCCTGCAAGGAGTCTGTCTGCCCTCAAATTCTCAACGACTTGATGTTTGGCCAAGCTTGAGCCCTGCTTCCTTGAATACTATTTTGGAAGCCACTTGTCCTCAGTCATCCTCCTCCTCACCCACCCATGCCAACCTTCATAGATACACCCCAGTGTAGCACACCAGAGACACGAATACAGATGCACCCTTGGCTATGAATGCTTCAGGAGTGGGAGACCTCCTGGGATTTGAGTCTAAGGCCTCCTGGCCCTTAGAGTCACACGTGGAGTCAGATCTCCACAGAAGCAGAGAGCATCATCAACTTTATGTGACCCAAACCTGGCTTGGGGTCAAAGCGTTTTATTTATGAGCCTCTGGCATGCTTCTAAAGCTGAAGTGTCACCTCTCACCTGAGGAGTGGCTGTGTGGATAGTGGGTGGCTGGTGTGGGGCCCCATAACAGCAAGAGCTATCTGATGGGGAGAGAGAACCTAGGCTGAGGGTGAATACTCAGGATGGGAGGAACTGGCCTCTTCAGGAGTGGGGAAATACACTCTTTTTCTGGACTTACCCCTTCTGGCCATGTGAGCAGGCCCCATCTGATTCTTTCTGAAGGAGAAATTCCCTACCCTCAGCCCAGGTCTTGTGTCAGAGCACCTGCGTTGTCATCAGTCTATTCTGGTTCCCCCACGGCCCTTCACTGGTCTGCACACCCATGCAGTGAGGAATTTCCTCTCAGTACCTCATCTCACGTCCAGTGGGGGAAGTAGATCCTCTGATTGGAGACAGTCCTGGCTGCTGCAGCACAGATTCCAGGGCTGGCTTTACAGAGGGACCGTGTGACTGAGGGCTGGAGCAAGGGAGCTGCCCAGGGCTAGAACTTTCTCGCCTTTTGCAGACCTGTGATGGGTGTCGATCTCTGGCACAATGAGATCCCGACCCCTCCCTAGATCCTCCACTCGGAAGAGATTTGAGACAGTCAAACTTTCCATAAACACCATTTGTAGGACAGGAGCTGAAACCAAATCTGCCCGATTGTCACCACAGCAGGGACCCGATCCTAGATTTTTATTGTCCTTGTTTTTCATTCAGACTGGGGACTGGCTTCTCTTTCTAGCTCCAGGATCCCTTCAGAGTCTGTGGTTCTGCTGGCGCTGTGAGTTTGGTGCATGCTTTTGGGAGAGCTACGTCTGTCTCCATGCATGACTGGATGCCTTCTCACAGATCCAGGGCAGTTTCTCTTGGTCCCATGTCGAGCCTTTGACAAAGCTGGAGATCTCTCTTCATGAGCACTAGGCTGGTGCTGCTCTCAGGGTACCCAGGAACACTTAAAGCTCCCGGGCACACCTTCACACAGTAAATGCTCTTTTACAAGCCTGAGGTAAAACACACTGAACTAGAAAAGTAAACTTCCGGAGGGGGGGAGGGGCAAAGGCTGAGTTCATGGGGTTGCCTGTCATTAGGCCTCAGCCTCTTGCTTGAGTGATTTGTACAGATGAGCTGTCCAGCCTTCTAAAGAGCTGCACCGAAGTCATGACTGAGGAGGGAAGGGAAGGGAAGAGAATGGTGTTAAAGCTCATGGAGTTAGAGGAAACTACAGTTAAGAAGGTGTGTGCGTGTGTGCATGAGCGCGTGTTTATGCTTGTGCATGCGTGTAAATAACAAAAGCAGACATTCATCTTCACCTGCAGTTGCTACCCCCATTCGGGAAGGGCAAAGGAGTTTTTGTTAGTAGGGGATTTCCTAGGGCCCAACAAACAAGCAGCACTGCAGGAAAAAGGACCAGGGCCGCTGGACAGAGCTGCAAGATGACAGTGCAATAGGAAGCAACTTATTTCTCAAGCTGGCATAGCTGAAAAATCTCTCCTACGATTGTTACTTTATTGGCTTGGAAAAAAATCTGACACATCTTCTGTCTTCTTCAATGTGAAGTGAACAGGAAACTGGAAGCAGCTCAGGGGTAGATGACTTGCCATGCATGAGGCATGTGTCGGATCCCTGGCAGTGGGACACACACCACACATACTACATGCATGCACACACGTATGTCACAGAAGCAGATCACTCGTCATGTGTGAGGCATGGCTTGGATCCCTAGCAGTAGAATACACACCACACATACTACATGTGTACACACACATATGTCACAGAAGCACCCGCCCACATGGACACATACACACACACACACCACACAAGCACGGCACTTCTACCCCCCCCATGCACACACATGTGCACACACAGACACATGAACACACAGGCACAGACACTTGCACACACATGCACACATATACCACTTCATTAATTTGTTGCATTTGAAATTAATCACTTAAAAATCAAAATAAGTTTTTCTTTCTTTCTTTCTTTCTTTCTTTCTTTCTTTTGTTTTGTTTTGTTTTTTTTGTTTGTTTTTTTTGTTTTTTGAGACAGGTTTCCTCTGTATAGCCCTGGCTGTCCTGGAACTTGCTTTTAGACCAGACGAGGCTGGCCTTGAATTCAGAGATCCGCCTGCCTCTGTCTCCAGAGCGCTGGGATTTAAGGCTTGTGCCACCACCACCCACCCAAGTTTCATTCTTTCTAATACCAGCTTTACTAACAAGTTTAGAAACCTTGGTGGGGGAAATTCACTCCTTCAGGCTGCAGTAATTGATGGTGCAGTAACAAGGAGGCTTTGGTTTTGTTTTGTTCTGCAGGACGGAACCCAGGCCCTCATGCACACCAGGTAAGCCCTTTACAGCAAGCCATATCCCCAACCCTAATAGAAGTTACTCTCATTTTCTTTGAACACTTTAAGGAATTGGATAATTGCAAGTCCTATGAGCTCAGTGTGCTCCTGACTCTGGCCTAGGAACTAGTCAAAGCCTCTGTTTCCTAGGAGAAGCTCTCCCATCCAGTAGGCTAGCTGGAAGCATGCGTCTCAACTAGCCGTCTTAAAACCATTGTCATATAAACATCTTCATCTGATAATCTTCACCTGACAATTTTTTTTTCTGAGACATGACATCATTTCATAGACTAAGACAGCCTGGAACTTGTGATCCTCCTCCTCAGCTCTTTAAGTGCTGGGGTAACAGGCAAGAGCCACCTAGTTTGGGAAGGAGCTCTTTCATTGCATTGGCAATATGCCAAGCACTATCCTCAATGGTTTGTGTGTATTAACTCAGTTACAACACCAGTTTGTATGTTGTAGCTGTTGTTGTTGTTACTTCCTCTTTAGATGTGTGTGTGTATGTGGGGGGAACCAAAGCACACAGAGAAGCTCAAGGTCACATGACTGGTAGGTTGGGATTTGAACCATGGAGCCTACACAGCCCAAACTTCAAAACACTAAATTACACTGCTAACAAGAACACTCCAAACCACACAGAAGAAATTGTACCCATCAGCAGATAAATGGCTGTTTTAACACTTGTGTATCAGCTATTTTATAGGAACTGTGAAGGTTGTTATCATTATAGAAAACTAAGTTGGAGTTTAGGGCAGAAGAAGTCTGACTCCTAAAATCCCAGATCTAGGCGAGCTTCTCCTCCTCACTCTGGTGTTAAAATATTCAAAGAGCACATCCTAGACCAAAGACAGTCTGGCTATAAATCAAGTGTGCTCCTGGGTCTTTGAACTCATCAAAGCCTCCGTTTCCCAGGAGATGCTCTCATATCCTATAGCCTCATTAGAAGCATGCATCTCAAGCATCCATCTTTTTAAAGATTTATTTATATACTATGTATACAGTGCTCTGTCTTCGTGTACACCTGCCATAGATGGTTTTGAGCCACCATGTGGTTGCTGGGAATTGAACGCTGGGACCTCTGGAAGAACAGCCAGTGCTCTTAACCTCTGAGCCATCTCTCCAGCCCCGCCCCCTCAAGCAACCATCTTAAAAGCATTGTCATATAAACACCTTCATCTGATAATCCAAAACCTAGCACCGCAATTGGCTATGTGTATGATCTCCGCTGTGCTAGAAACAGGTTCTCATGGCCACCTCGCCAACAGTTATGGGAAACAGGATTTACAGTTTTCAAAAACATCAAGATGCTCACTGGGAAATAACTGTGGGTTGCAAATATAACTCAGACTTCCCTAAATCCTGTAACTATAACCTGAGCTTTCTAGATGGTAATTTGACATTTGTGGATGACTTTGATCAGCTCTCAAGATCTCTCGACCCCCTGAAAAGCAGCTGTAGTGGATGTGATTATGTGGTAAGAGGTGGTCTTTAAGTCTCCAGCAACTCCCAGGCTCTGGTCTGGGGCCCTCTTGAGGGACCGTTTGCAGTCCTTGGGGGAACTGGATTCTGCTATGATCCCTTTCATTTTTTAAAAATAGCTCAGATGCTAATGAAGATTTGTGGTTCCTTGGTTTCTCTAAGCCAATATATACTTTTTAAAGCATCCCATGGACCAGTGACAGGTGTTTTCTTTGGTGGGGAGGGCATTAATTCCAAAAAGATATTGCAGAGAGCATTTCTCTGCTACATAGTTGCCTGCCAGGTTTTCTGATGTTGCTTATTAGGCCGACCAATGAATTGTTTATTAGACTTGACTAGAGAACCGTTGTTCTGTGGCTGAAATGGAAAAGCTGGTAAGTTGATCATTGTAGGGATCAGTTTCTAAGTATTATTGGCTTTTAATTAAATTTTATTCTGTCACAGTAGCTGTGAAGGCTATTTAGAAAAGTGCTGCCTGCTAGCCAAAAGAATGGAATCTACCTCTGGGGGAGGGCAAGGTGTCAGGTGGTCCCTTAAGGGTTAACCCCTCAGGGAGGCAGGTTCACTTTAAGCCTAACTAAAGAGATAAGAAGAGCAATTATCCCTTTAATCAGTTAATATACTTTCCCTCCCAGAATTCCCAGCCCTACCTAGTGCAGTCTATGAGCTTTCTTGAGGTTTCTAGGGGTTGCCTGCTTCTCAGAAGCATAGCTTTTTTTTTCCCCCCTTTTTTTTTTTTTTTTTTTTTTTTCCATTTTCTTTTTGGATACTGGCCTGGGCCTACATCTGCCTTTCTGGTTCTTCAGGTCTTTTTTCATCTTTCTTTAATGCTCCCCTCCTGCCAAGTGGCAGCTTATGTGGCATGTGGCTGACCTCTACGCTGGCTTAGCTCAACCGCACAGCCTTTCTCCTTCTCTGTTCCGTCTTCCTCCTCCAGGCAGTTGCCAAGATTTATGGCTTGCCGGCTGTGGGCTTTTTCTTTTAAATTCTCGTGAAACTACCTTCAAGCCTCTTTTTGAGTAAATCCTTAAATTCGTTTAGAAACAAGTCTAAGAATTCCGATTTCTCTGCTAACAACTGAGTACTGAAAATACTCAAACTACCAAAATATTACAGTTACTCATAACCTTACTGTACGGAAAAGTATCAATATTTGTGTCGCCCCTGACATATATACACGTGCGTCGTGTTTAGCGATTGACTTCTGGAAAGCATAGGTCTATAATTGTCTTCAAGGACCGAGGTTTAAGCCCTGTCAAACTGTCACCTCATTCCAACTCTTTGCTCTGGCATTCCGGTTTGAACCTGCACCGCCCCTCACAGGGTAACGTGATCGTAACTGGCCTGGCAGAAATGACTCCCTTCTAATGAGACACCTTAATCTAGTCTTAATCTATCAAACATTTAAACAATGGACCCTCGAGAGGCTGGAATTCCCCCCTAGGAAGTTCATGTTGGGAAGGAAAAGGCTGAAGCCTGGTGCCAAGCCAGAGGAAAAACATGTCACCCAGAAACGAGATTTCACAGTTCCAACAACTTAGACCACCTTGCAGGGAAAGCCGGAAACCCAGACAATGACTGATAGTCAGTGGTGGGCGGGGCCACACCGTGACCAAGAATGCATAACTCTGGCTCCCTGTTTAAACTTTAATGTCCCTTTGGGAGCCTGAGGTGGTGTGGAGGGAGTCACTGTATTTCTTGTCCCTCTTCCCAGTGTAGCCACACTGAATCTCCTGCTCCCGCCGGCCCCGCGACCCCCACCTCCTCCCTGCGGGCCTCGCCCCCCCCACGTCTATGCTTTTTACTATTTGTCTGTTTCAGTTTGGCCTCTTCAGGACAGGTGGCCCGAACTTGGGGTCTCAGTGTACAGACTGTGACCCCAAGATTGATAGAAAGTGGTACTATTTGAGAAGTGGTGGAAACTGTGTGTGTGGGGGGCCAGAAGTAGGTTATTGGGGACCTGCGTTTGAAGGCTGTACCAATTTCCCCTTCTAGTCCTTCCAGGCTTCTTGTGCACCAAAAAGTAAATCATCTCTTTCACACCCGCCTGCCACCAGGATGGTCTGTCCAGGCATACGGGCCGAGCAAACACAAAATGAACCCTCTGACGCTATGAGATCAAATTAATCTTTCCTCCTGTGAACTGTTCTCATAAGTATCTGGGTCTCAGTGACACAAAACAACAGCTGGACGAGCTCATATTTGCTCCTCCCTGAGAAAGTTACAGCCCCCGTTAAACAGACTTTTTCCTTTTTTTGAGACAGGCTTTCTCTGTGTAGCCCTGGCTAGCCTAGACTCACTTTGTAGACTAGGCTGGCCTTGAACTCACAGAGATTTGCCTGCCTCTGCCTCCCTAGCGCTGAGATTAAAAGAGTGCGCCACAATGCCTCAGCCATTCCAGGAAGGCCCAGGCATTTCTGAAGTTGTACTTGGGCCATCCTTCTATGCCCCCACATTCCTGAGAAGATATATGGCAGAGGCTGATGTTAGAAACATAATCATGGAGGGGAAGTGACATCATGGTCCTAAACAGTTCCAGGACAAAAGTGGGAAGAGGATGTGGGGACACCGACGACGCAGCCTTCATAGAGAAGCTATGGGTTCTATGACTTGTGGCCTCTCTCTCTCTCTCTCTCCCACCCCCTTCCTTCCTTTTTGTTTTTGTTTGTTTGTTTTGAGACAGAGTTTCTCTGTGTAGCTCTGGCTATTCTGAAACTCACTCTGTAGACCAGGCTAGCCACACAGAGATCTGCCTGCCTCTGCCTCCCAAGTGCTGGCATTAAAGGCATGTGCTCTCAACCACCTATCTTGGTACTATTTTCTTAAGATGATTGCAAGAGGGAACACTAAGGGCCAGGAGAGTTGGAGACAATCTTCTCACAAGGTCTGTGGTTGTATTTTTTTCTGAGATTGCCACTGGGCCTCTTTTGAGTATTAGCTGTTGTGGCCTTTCTACTGGCTCTACATCATCAGTCCTGATCGTAGCTGTAGCCACAAGGCCCAGATTAGTGCCAGGCACATAGCAGGTGCTCAATAGGCATTTGTTGGGATAAACAAACCTGGTTGCTGTGGTTGCCCCTTTGCTCAGTGTCTGAAGACTATGGAGCAGACAGCAGGCTGGAGGTTGATTCAGCTTTAGTGGGAAGTGCTGAGAACTGCCAGCCTTGGAGCTCCAAGAATTATCTGGTTTCTGCTATTGTTGGGAGAGTCCCCAGTCTTGGCTTTCTCAGGCTGGTATGTGGAATCGACGGAAAGATGGCTAGTTTGTACTTTCTCCTCTACCAAACAAACCCAAATTCATAATATTTGATTTGATGGACAGAAAACTGCTTAAGCAATAGAATGAGCCACTGGTCTCCTACACACACACACACACACACACACACACACACACACATACACACACACGTGTGTGTGTGTGTGTGTGTGTGTGCATACGTGCATACGTGTGTGCACATGTGGTGGGGGGGTGTTGGGAGGGGGAGAAGGGGCAGAATGGAGAGGGGGAGATAATAAGCATAAAAGGGCAATTATTTTAAACAGAAATACTCTTTTCAGGAATCACATGACATATAGAACTAATATTTATAATCTAAAATCAAGTATGTTGTATTCTTGTGACACAAGAAAACTTTTTTCCTCCTCCTCCTCCTCCTTCTTCTGTACTCAGGATTGAACCCAGAACCTTGTACATGCTGGGGAAAAAAACTCTTCTTCCACTGAGCCACATCCCTGATCCTGTTTGCATTTTATTTAAAAGTTTTTGAGACAGGGTTTACTAAATCACAAGGCAGGCCTTGAACTACTGGTTTTCATGTCTCTCAGCCTCTTGAGAAGCTAGGGTTGAAAGCCTGTGGCCCTAAGTCTAGGGAGGAAAAACCTAAGAACAGCTCTGTCAAGTGACATTTTGGAGGTTCATAAAGTGAATACCTTTGGCCTGCTTTAATAAGTGCAAACTGCATTCCATAAGCAATGCCAAGGAACACTGAATTCCTGTCATGGAGAAGACTGAAAATCCAGGGGAACTTCATCCCAGGCCATGTCTGCTCTTCAGGCAGGGGATATCTCCCCCCGCCCCCCTCCCAACGCACAAAGTCATCGTCTTTCCCCTTTTAAAAGTGTCTCTACCGGGCTGGTGAGTTGGCTCAGTGGTTAAGAGAACCGTCTGCTCTTCCAAAGGTCCCGGGTTCAATTCCCAGCACCCACATGGCGGCTCACAACTGTCTGTAACTCCATGATCTGACATCCTCACACCAGTGCAAATAAATTAAAATTAAAATTAAAATATTAAAAAAAAAAAGTGTCTCTACCAGAGCTGGTGTGGTGGCGCACACCTGCAATCCCAGCACTGTGGGAGTTCGAGGCCTCCAAATTCTCAGTCTTCCACTGTAGATTCGCATCAATCATTCTCCAGGGACTTCTGGGCTTCCAGGCTTGGGCTGGCATTACAACATCTGTCTTCCTAGCTCTGAAGCCTCCAGCTTCTCAGACTAAGAAGTTACTGAGTTCTCAGACTCTCTGGTACGTAATCAGCTGTTGTTGAACTATAAAACCTCTTATAGGGTAACCTAATCCAATAAAACTACACACACACACACACACACACACACACACACACACACACACACACACGTGTTCCTTCTCTCTCTCTCTCTCTCTCTCTCTCTCTCTCTCTCTCTCTCCTTGGTTCTGTTCTGTTCCTCTGGAAAACTCTGGCCAATATAACAACTGTAAAGACCTGAATTCCAAACAACGTATTGGGGCCTGACACCTGAAACATCATTTTTGGGGGTGGTTCCCAAAGTCAATCCATTCCAGGGTCTTCCCATTTTCACTTTCCATTTGACTTTCTCTTGCTTATCTTGAGCTTTTGAACTGTGGGTTCAACCTCATGGAACCCCTGAAGTCTTGAAGCCCATTATTAAAGCACAGTAGCAAATCCTCTGCAAATCCAAGCAATTCTACAAGTTTGTGCCACCGGAGGCGGTAGGATCAGTGAGCATCCCCTGAGAATAGGAAGGGAACACTAGCAAACAGCTTCCTTTGATCCTTCAGCAGCAAAGCTGCAATGAGAGCCAGGTCCTCTGCTTTTAGTACCTTTTGTCCCTTAGTCATAGCATAGAAATGTGCTTGCCTTCCCGAAATAAAAGTGGAATTGTAACAGAAATGTGGCATGGAAGCTTTTGATCAGATCCAATGGTTTGTTGAAAAATTTGGAGAAATCTAACAATATTGGCGAATAAAGTCTGTAATGAATGGGGCTCATTCAACCCACTTGTACCATTTTGGGGTGGGGAATGGTAAATTATATAGAAATAATACCACGGATGAAACAAGCAAGTACTATATGGGACCCCTAATGACTGAAGAGGCTACCCTGGGATACTTGGTATTAAATTTTGTTTTCAATGCTGGAGAAGGAACATGTCACATGCTGCATCCCAAACCTCGAACTCACTAGTCAGGTAGGGAAATGATCAAATAAAACCTTAGGTTTTTTTTTTTTTTTTCCTCACTATTCTTTGCCAACGTCAATCATTCCTCTTTAAATATTGGTGTGGCCTGGAACAGTCAGCAGGCCAAGGTTGACATTCCTCTCCTAGCGTGGGCTTCTCTCTAGGGTGCCAGGTCACTTCCCGTTTCCTTCTTTTATGTTCAAGAAGAATCCAACCAGCCCAGGGAGACTCATTTACCTTAGTAGTTAGTGCATCAGGACCAGTGTCACCACCACTCTATTACTGTGAAACTGTTGTCATGGAAAAATTCAGAAGAATAGCTACAAAAATGATGAAAACAAAAGCCGGGCATGGTGGCTCATGCCCTTAATCCCAGCACTCAGGAGACAGAGGCAGGCAGATCTCAGTGAGTTCAAGGCCAGCTTGGTTTACAAAGTGAGTCCAGGATAGCCAGGATAACACAGAGAAATCCTGTCTTGAAAATGCAAACCAACCAACAAAACAAACCATGTATATACATACATACACACACACACACACATAGAAAGGGAGTCACCCTAAGATGATGTGTTGTAAGGCTACAATTCTGTGCCATGTCACATGGAAGGCATATAAATGTCCTGGATAGAAGCAGTATAAACAGCTTGGGAATTTCATCTGATAAATTCCACATCTCAAATCATCTGGATGGCCATTGGAAAGAACACTTAAATCCCTACCTTATACTTGAAATAAAATCAATACTAAACACATTAAAGATTAAAAAAAATAAATCAAGCAAATACACACATGCATACATTCACACTTTTAAAGAAAACATGAGGAAATTAATTGATCTGTCTCCAAATTTAAAAAAATATTTTATTACTATGTACACAGTGTTTTTGCCTGCATGCACTCCTACACACCAGAAGAGGGCACTAGATCTCATTATAGATGGTTGTGACCCACCATGTGGTTGCTGGGAATTGAACTCAGGACCTTTTGGAAGAGCAGACAGTGAGTGCTCTTAACCTCTGAGCCATCTCTCCAGTCCTCCCTCCCCACCCCATCAATTTTTTTTTTCATGAAGAAATTATCATCAGTAAATTTAAAAGCAGATAAACTGGAAAAATATCTAACTCACATTATAGGCAGAAAATTAGTTTTGCCTCTCTTCCCCTCTCACACACATGCGCGCACGCGCACACGCACACGCGTGCGCGCACACACACACACACACACACCTTACAGAGGAGCAAGACACGCAAAGGACACTCACTGCACACACAGAGAGACTCAGTCTCAAAAGCACAACTCAATTGTCCTTCTAAAAGAGCTTATTTAAATACAACAACAACAACAACAACAACAAAACCCATCAAAGCATCATGCTTTACTCAAGGGACTAGAGAGGTGAGGAAACTTGAGGGGTACAATGTGGTAC
This sequence comes from Acomys percivali, assembly GCA_907169655.1. Taxonomy (NCBI): domain Eukaryota; kingdom Metazoa; phylum Chordata; class Mammalia; order Rodentia; family Muridae; genus Acomys; species Acomys percivali. The sequence goes on along the minus strand of OU015758.1, from coordinate 14,422,554 downwards.
ACCTTATACAGTGGGGCTGACTGCTAAGAGGACCTCCTTCCCTCGCCCCTTGAGATTCTAGAACCTTCTTCACAGTGTGGTTCAGAGGGTCAAGAGCCCACTCTCCGTATCTCACAAGTGCAGGCCAGTGAGAAAAGCCCAGGGCGGAAAGACCTCCTGAGGTCAAACAAAGGAACAATTCAAAACACTGGCCTTGGCCTTGACAGCGTCAACAACATTAAAGGTTGGGAAATGAACCACAGCCGTCTAATTAACGCTTGTAGATGCGATTCCCAAGCTTTGGCTTCCAGAATGAGAAGGGGACTTACTGGGTTTTCAACTAACAGAAGGTTTTTTAAAAAAAGTATTTTTGAAAAGGTTACTGGACTTGGAGTCACAGCCTGTGCTCCAACAAGCCAGGTTCAGCCACTTGTCCTCAGCAAGCCAACTGAAGGAACCAAATTAATAGTGCAAAGCAGGAAAGGGTGATTTATTCAATGTGGCCACATGGACAGACAAAGAGAGCTAGAGACACCTCCATCTCACCCCCAAGTCCATCTTCAGGGTCCTAACATGAGGGTAAGGTTTAAATAGAAGAGGAAGCATGTGTCTAATTAAGTAGCCTGGCCAAGGCATGGTCTTGCCTGTCACCTTCTAAGCTCCACTTGTCTCTCCTTCAAGGTCAATTGGCAAAGTAAATTTTCTCCAGCAGAGAACTTCACCCTCCCTAGACAAGCTCCTGTTTTAGATGCCCCATCGCGTTAGCCTTTTTTTTTTTTTTTTCCCTCCCAGTAAAGCCCTGAGGGGATTCGTGGAGGCTGCAGTTTCAGTCATCTGATAGCCAACGGGAGAGCTACAGGTGCCATTTCAGACTGTATTAATTCCTCCCAGACAAGCCGGTTCCTGGGACTATTTTTTAAAAACATGTAACAGGCCTTCTTACTTAAAAAAAAAAAAATCTTCCCATTGCTACTAGCGTACTTCACACTATGTCTGAGTAGTGCCAAAGCTTAAAAAAAAAAAAAAGTAAAAAAAAAAAAAAGAAAACAAAAAACGGAGAGGGAATGAACGGGACATAGCCAGAGACTCACTGTAGTCCATGCCTCGCTGTATGTTTTTAAAGGCCAAAGCAGATGCTCGCCTTCCCAAGAGGTATGCTCCTAAGAAATTTTCATCATTATGTTTAGTTATTTTTTTTAATCCACTTGTTTTTATTAGCACGTCTATGAGTGTTCACCTGCAGGTGTGTATGTACATACATCTGAATGTCGGTGACCCCTGAAGGCCAGGAGAGGGGGTTGGATCTCCTGGCTGGAGTTACAGAGGTTGTGAGAACTGAACTCCAGTCCTGCAAGAGCAGCCGGTGGGTGCTCTTAACTGCTGAGCTATCTCTCCCTTCCCCTTATGCTTAACGATAATAGTTGGTTGAGCCAATTGTGTTGGCAACTCCATATGAACTCTTTCTGCCCTTGAGCTTTTCAATTGCAGGAACCATTGTAAATTTCAATTTGTTTACACGCTTTTGTTACAAAGGATGATGACGAAATGATTTAAAAATAAAAATAAGAAAGGCCTTCTAGCATTTTGATATATAAAACCAGGGATACTGATCTTGAGGTAGGGCAGGAGGGAGAAGAAAATGAATTCTACCTGATACAAGTATAAAGTTTCCCTAGTGCTGGAGGACTAATTATTGTTGCAGTATGAAGGTGAGAATGGGAGCTACGGAATGGCCATTGGAGAACATTTCAAAGAATGATGTAAGAAGCTTAAAAAAAAAAAAAAAAAAAAAAAGTCTACTTATTCCATGCTGGAAATTATACATTTTGTTCAAGTAACTTTTTATAGTTTCAAAAAGAAAGCCTGATTTTCAAATTTTTTTTTTGGAGGAACACAACCCAGTAATTTGAACTACTGCCCTTGGGAATCGCTGACCTGAAATCTTAGCAGAGGAAAACCTCATCATCAAAATGTGAGTACTTTTTCAACAACAGGGAGTAGCAGAAAGAAGCAAACCCTATTCTGCCTTTTTTTTTTTTTTTAAAGATTAGGCAGGTCTAATCTAGGCAGGCTGCCTGGAGGGAGGGAGTCATGACAGGGCCTTGGCAGAAGCGGTGAGGCAATAAAGCCTGGGAGTCACAGCCCAGCCTCTCAGGAATGCAGGAAAAACCCCAAGCCATGAAACACTCGCTGCCACGTCTTCCTCTTGGGTTGTGCAACCTTCCGTCACCTCCCTCTGTCTTTCCTCCTCGAATTCCTGCAAATCTCCTGCCTTCAGGTGCTCACTGACTGTCTCATGAGAAGCTGCCTAGTCCCTGCTGTCAGCAAATACTGCTCAGAGTTGGTGCAGGAGCATGGCACTATATAAAAGCTCAGTTGGTACAAACGTACTGATATATAAAGGTCCAGCCTGTGTTTCCTTTGTCCCGACAGAGCTCTGCTTTTGAGCCTTTTCACCTTTTCATACGTTACACACCTGCTTCCTAGCTTTGCTTAGACACATTCAGCCCCAGGGAGGGTTCCCCTAAAACTTGTTTTTTTTTCCCAATTAGCACACATTTGAGACCCAAAGGGATACAATCAGTAGTTACACCAGAAGAACAGAGGGGAACGAGGACTCTCTTGGCACTTAAGGTCACCCCACGCTGCGGGCTTCCTACTAAGAAGGAGGGAAGATGAAAACAGCTCCAAATATTGGATTGGTAGGAAGGGGCTAGTCATAGCAGAAACTAAACCTGGGAGAGGTGGGCTGGGCTTGTGGCGGCTTGGTTGGTGGAATGCTTGTCTTGCGTGTATAACGCCCTGCGTTTAACTGATGCTCCAGCACTGTATGTGTATGGCGATTCACACCTGTCCTCGAAGGCGGTGACAGGAGAGCGAGAGGTTCCAGGTTGTCCTCAGCTACATGATGAGACTATGCCTCAAAACAACAGCAGATCTGGGAGACCTGGCCTAGAAATGGCCCCTGTTCCCACCAACTGAGAGGCATGTGCAGGGAGAACAGATGACTGCTGCGTGGCTTTTGTCGGATGCTACAGGGGTAGTAGGCACCACTGCAGGAAGAAGAGTACCCATCTATCTAATGTGATTTGGGAGTACAGAAAAATCCAGGTGGATACACAGGCTTGGTGGGGATGCTCTAAGTCCATCCATTTTTTTTTTTCAGGTAGCTTGAGAACACAGGCCACAGGACAGGTAAGTTCAAAGTAGGGACCAGGGACAACATAGGAAAACATTCTAAGCAGACAGGACTGAATCCAGTTTGCTGAGAGGAGGGACCTTTTGTGGGCCACTACTACTGGGCCAGGCACTCTGTGTGGAACAGCCCCATGGGCAGTGACATTTCACCTCTTCCCAAAACCACACAGTGTGGTTCCTGGGCTTCACTCAGTATGGAATGTCCTGATGGCCCCGTTGCATCTCTGAATTGTATTTTACTTTGTCTTTTGGGGTTATAATATAATTACTCCATTTCCTCCATCCCTTTACTCCCTGCAAGCCCTCCCAAATACCCTCTGCCCCTTGCTGTCTTTCAAATTTATGGCCTCTTCTTTTCATTAGTTGAAATGTCTTTAAAAAGTATATTGCAGGGCTGGGGGCGCAGCCTTAGTGGTTGAGCATATATGCTCAGCCCGAGAGAGGCCCTGGGTTCCGTCCCCAGTGCAGGAAGACAAGAAAGGGTTGGAGGGAGGGAAGGCGGATCACCACAGGATATGGGCAGAACCAGAAACGAGGTGGCTGATCTCTGCCCTGAGCGCAGTTCTCCATGTAGACCAGAGCATTTGCAGCTATCATTTCAACTGTGCCTGGTCAGAGCACCAGCAAATGGACGGGTGGGCACCGTCCCTTACTCATAAGCACAAGCCCCATGCCCTGAGTGTCCTGTCTAGGCTGCCAAATTCTGTGTAGTTTATAAGAGACCAATGTGACAATTTCCCTCAGTTCCACGGGGAGGGTTATTGGGTGGTTCCAGTCACACATGCCAGGAAAATATTCTATTCCAAGATTTACTTAGAGCTGCTATCAAAGTCTCCAGTTTCCATGGCACTGAAAACCCAATTCCTTATCACTTTACTAGCCTCTCCTCCCATTCTTTCCTGTTTTAAATGCTAGCACGGCCTCTTCTGTGTGTGTGTGTGTGTGTGTGTGTGTGTGTGTGTGTGTGTGTGTGT
>OU015758.1:14388548-14418393 GCA_907169655.1 Acomys percivali | reverse complement strand
TGTGTGTGTGTGTGTGTGTGTGTGTGTGTGTGTGTGTGTGTGTGTGTTTATTCTATTATTTATTATACCAAACCCATTCCCACCAGTGGATCCCTTTGTCTGGACTTCCTTTCCGTGGCATCATTGGCTTATTCTCATCTCTCAGGCCAAGAGTAATGTCTGTGGGGACTCTGCTTTAGTCCCCATGTGAAGTGGCCCTGCTTGTTCCCCTATTGCACAGGATCCTGCTTACTCCTTTGGTAACACAGCACAACCTATAATCACCTTGTTCATTATATACTTTCATATACTTACATATAATTTTACATACTTACTGTACTTTTTACTCTATAATCATGCCTACTTCGCTATGATATAATCCCAAGGACCAGATCTACCTTTTCACTGCTCCTACTCTAATGTGTGGTGCACAGGAGATACTCAGCAAATGTTGCTTCATGACCTCAGTGGGTAAGGAATTCTTACTGGGAACACTCGGCCTGTGACTGTGGCCAGCTAGCTAAAGAAGACTAAATAAAGGTTTTTGCCACCGAAGAACTCAATCTTCAATTCCTTTTCTATTCTGTGCTTGTAAAATGATTGTGCTGGCTACTTTTTATATCAACTTGACACAAGCTAGAGTTATCTTGAAAGGAGGGAACATCAATTAAGAAAATGCCTCCGTAAGATCCATCTGTAAGGCATCTTCTTAGTAACTGATGCCGGAGGGCCCATCCATTCTGGGTGGGGTCAGTCCTGGGCTAGTGGGTCCTGAGTTCTAGACGGAAAGCAGGCTGAGCAAAAACCGTGAGCAGCAAACCAGTAAACATCATCTTCTCCCACTCTCCCACCCCCACTCCCCCGCATGGTCTCTGCATTCGTTTCTGCCTCCAGGTTCCTGCCCTGTTTCTGTCTTCCTTTGATGATGAACAGTGATGTGGAGCATAAGCCAAATAAACCCTTTCCTCCCCAAGCTGCTTTGGGCATGGTGTTTCGCCAGAGCTCTAGTAATCCAACTAGGACAGTTATTATGTTTTGATTTGAAGACTTCACTCTAGAAGCCAAAATCACTCAGTCACTTACTTGCCCAGTTGGGGGTATCTGATATAAAGAAAAGGGACCACTGTCTACTTGGAAGGAGTTTGCGACTTCTTACCTTTAAGCTTATGCGGAATCCCAGTCTGTACCGGCTAAACTGGTCAGGCCCAAGTCCTCAGAACACCACGGAAAGTGTGGTGCTTGATTTTCTAAAGAGAAAACCTCACGTGCTTTAACCCAGCTTTAATGGTGCGGTTGTGAGGAAGCAGAGCATATAAGGTTATTTAGTTAGAAACTATGTCAAGCAGAAAGAACTCTTGCATCTGCTCAGACTGTAGGGAGGGCAAAGACTGTAGTAAGCTGGCCCCAGGGATGACCCACTTCTCTCTATGTGTTCTGACACAATGCTGGCCCCTTGAAAGTGGGAATTCCTGGATCATCTGCTACAAGACAGCAGTCAAAAGGGAATGAGCTCAAAGCACCATGGGAAACTAGAGGAGAAATCTTAGAGGACAGAATAGAAAAGGAAGCTGAAGACTGAATCTTCAATGGCAAAACTATTTTCAATGCTCTCTAAAAATGATAAAATCCCCAAAGTACACATCTCTGTGGTAATATATCTTTGTCCTGTGAGAGTATTTTCAAACCAAGGAAGGGAATGAAGGGAGGCAGGAGGGAAGGAAGAAAGGGAAAGGGAAAAAAGAGGAAAGGAAGGAAGGAAGGAGAAAGGAGGGAGGAAGGAAGGAGGAAGGAGGAAGGAAGGAAGGAAGGAGAAAGGAGGAAGGAAGGAGGGAGAAAGGAAGAAGGAAGGAAGGAGAAAGGAGGAAGGAAGGAAGGAAGGAGGAAGGAAGGAAGGAAGGAAGGAAGGAAGGAGGAAGGAAGGAGGAAGGAAGGAAGGAGGAAGGAAGGAGGAAGGAAGGAAGAAGGAAGGAAGGAAGGAAGGAAGGAAGGAAGGAAGGAAGGAAGGAGAAAGGAGGAAGGAAGGAGGAAGGAGGAAGGAAGGAAGGAAGGAGGGAGGGAGGAAGGAGGAAGGAAGGAGGAAGGAAGGAAGGAAGGAAAGAAGGAAGGAAGGAGAAGGGAGGAAGGAAGGAGAAAGGGGGGAGAGAAGGAGGGGGAGGGGAGGGAAGGAAGGAAGGAAGGAAGGAAGGAAGGAGAGGGGAGGAAGGAAGGAGGAAGGAGGAAGGAAGGAAGGAAGGAAGGAGGAAGGAAGGAGAAAGGAGGAAGGAGAAAGGAGGAAGGAAGGAGGAAGGAAGGAAGGAAGGAAGGAGGAAGGAAAGAGGAAGGAAGGAGGAAGGAAGGTTGTTAACTAAAGATCACAAAGCAGAGCTCTCTCAAATCCATTCATCATAAAATTTTTGAAAATCCCCAAACTGTGACTGTTATTTTAGTAATATTTGTCCTACACTCTATCATAGACACAAAAGTTTGAATGCCCTTATATTGGAACAAATGCTGAATAAATCACCTTGAGACTGAGGCACATTTTAACCTGTGATATAATGATGTAATACAATTAAATTTATAACCCTCCCCTCCCCTCTCCTCCTCTTTCTCACTTTCATCTTTTGAGACAGGGTCTCACTCACTCTGAAGCCCAAGTTAGTCAGGAACTCATTGGGTGATTCAGGCTGGTTTTGGAACTCATGGCAAGCCTCCTGCCTCAGCCTCCCAAAGGCTGGGGTTATAGTTTTGAGCCACCACAGCCAGCACCCCTCTCAGCAGGTCTTGCTCAGTAGTCTACAATTATTATTGTGCTTGTCCTGCCTTGGCCTCCTGAGAACAGCTATTACAGGTGTAAGCCACCATGCCCAGCTTTTTCTTTCTTTTTTAAGCTGAAATTTAATAAGTGATAGGCTGGCCAATCTAACCCAGTGCCCTCCCTGAGGAGGAATCCAGTGGCAATGAGACAAAATGTAAGGACCAGAAAAAAAAAATTTTTTTTTTTCTTGAGCATCTGATAAGTATGAAGGTAGTAAAGTAAACAGGCTGGTTGACAGACACCAGAAAGGTGGCCCAGTGCGAGCAGATATCCCCCACACCTGTGGGCTTTGCCGTCCCTGAAGGCAGAGCTGGGAAGCTGGAAGGCTAAATGGCAGTTCTGACAGCCCTTTTGGACCAAGTATCCAATCTAGTGCCCATCTCAGGAGCCACTGGAGAGCCCATCACTGAGGTGGAGCTCTCTCTAATCTAGGCTCTAGGACAGTGGTTCTCAACCTTCCTACTGCTGCAACCCTGTAGTACAGTTCCTCATGTTGGGGTGACCTCCTCCAGCCATAACATTATTTTGTTGCTACTACATAACTGTAATTTCTCTACTCTTATGAATTGTAATGTAAGTATCCTGTTTTCTGATGGTTTTAGGAGACCCCTGTGTGAAAGGATTGCTACCATGGGAAAACACGTTATTTCTGATGGTTGTAGGAACTGAGATACCAGTCAGTGGCAAAATTGCAGTTCTGAAGTAGCAATGAAAATAAATTTATGGTTGGGGGGGTCTGAAGACCACTTGTTTTTCCGGTGGTCGCGACCCTCAGCCTGAGTCTGTTGCATTAGAGTGGCATAAGATCAGAAAAGTCTCGTCCAGTGAAATCGCACCTTAGGTAGGTTCATCTCTGATTTGGATTCAGTTAATCCAGATGGTAGATATTCTTCTCTGGAGGGAAGTGCCATCCTAGGTCTAGGCACTATTATGAATGCAACATTGAGCATAATCAACAGCCGAACAAACAACAGCCAGGCACTGAGAAAAGACAACATCAAAACAAAAACCACAGGAGCTGATATTTATAGGAGCTTCAGATCACAGAGTTATAAGTAAATGGTTTTAGCTATTTACTGTGTCCAAGTTTGTCAGTTGGATCCTATAGATGCCTAAACATGGCAGGCTATTGCTTTTGCTCCGGAACTTAATGGTAAGACCCTGTTGCTGAAGAGACCACATACACGAGTCATAAAATATGGAGAAATAAAACTTGTACTGACCCGAGGGAACCGAAGGTTCTGTGTATACCTCTGGGGGGAGACAGTAGTCAACAGTCTTATACAGCTGCAAACTCTGTTAGTTACAATAATCACTGGCCTGTTAAGCTATGTGCACTGGTGCGCTAGTGGCATGAGTGTTACCAGAATAACCAATGACTTTCTGATTGTATTTAAGGCCCTTACCACAAGGTAGAATTCATGCCTGGTACTGTTATTAGATGGACCAAGAATTCGTGGCTGAGTTTGTCATAGGTCTTAGGGAACTTACCATTATTATCTTGATAAATGCACACACTGTTATGATACCCAAGTATTTTTATATCCATAGATTGTTGCGTCTCTCAGCCTTCACCTGAGACCTTTTTTGTTTTGGCAGGTGCATGGTGATTAATAAAAAAACCTGTAACTACAGAGACCCTCCATGTACAGAGGATAATAGACTACAGAGTTCTCTAGATAGGACATCTATATTACACTCCCTGCCTCCAAGGCTTGAGGATTAACTAGGGAAGGGGTAGAAATGTTGTAAGAGCCAGAGGAGTGGATGGCTACAGCAAGATGGTGGTTTCTAGATATGGCAGGGCTATGGCACACATGGATTCACTGTGTGTGGTGTGACTGTAAGCACCACACCTGTGTACAATCAAGGCAGCCTAGATCCCAGCATGGATGAGAAAGGCCTCATGAGGGTCTATCCTTCCCTAAGGAGCTACTTACTGATGCTTGCTGGGGGAGGGGCAGTCAGTCTTCATCAGAGATGCAGCTCCCAAGAGGCCACCCACACTCCAACAGTTAGTCCCGCATCCGTGCACACATGAGCAGCGTGGAACACAGTAAGGCTAAACAAAAAAGGGCGCATGAAGTTGGGAGGGAAAGGCGGGGAGCTAGGGGAAGAATTGAACGGGAGGAAATGAGGAATAGGTTTGATGGAGACACATGCGCATGTATGAAATTTTAGAACGGAAGTAAACCATTCGGTACATGGGTTTCACAATAGGTTTGGTGTAGATGGGGAAAGAAAATTTCAAAATTAAAGGCAGTCCGCAGGAAATAATTTAGACTGAATCTTGAAGAGATAAGTTCACAGATAATATATGAGCAAAGGTAAATAAGAGAAGACACAGTAAGAAGATTTAGAGACAGGATGAATCAATGGTGACACCTGAAGAAATAATTGCATCAATTCCTCAAACTGTTAAAAGTCTCAACAAACTGTCAATCCCAACCAGATTTTTATTTTATTTTTTTATTAATCAAATTATTTTAATGCATGTTCGTGTAGGGTTGTATGTGTGTCTATATGTGTGTACCTGTGTAAATGTGTGTGCATGTGGAAAAGCCAGAGGATAATATCAGGAGCCATCCTGAGTAATAGCACTCACTGCCTTAGAGACAATGAGCCAGCGACCGCAAACCATGAGCCAAAACAAACCATTCCTTCTTGTAAATGGAACAAAACAGGAAGGAAAGTAGAGAGAGAACTGCCTTGGTCATATTATAGTAAGATTTGTGACACTAAGACTCAAAGAGGAACACCCGAGACACCCCCTGATTCACCAGCGGCACCTAAAGGAACAGCGACGAGATAGACAGCAGACTTCTACAGAAGCAGCGTAGCACACATGAGGTATTGTGAAAGAACGAGTGCAGACGAGTTGTGAGCGAACAAAACGTACATCGTTAAACAAAAGCTAGTAGAAGTTGACTCTGGTAGACTTAAATTACAGAATATAATCTCCAGTGGAGATGACTGTATGTATGTATGTATATATATATTTTTTTTTTATGTGACTGGGGTTGTACCCAGAACTGCACTCATACTACATAAACATCCTGTTACTGAACTCCGTCCTGAGCCCTTTCTGTATTCATCGTTTTAAGATAGGGTCTTGCTGAGTTGCACAGGCTGGCTTTGAACTTGCTATCCTCCTACCATAGCCTCCCAAGTAGCTGGAATTATAGGCTGGTGACACCAGGCCAGGATTAATTTGAACTGGCTATACGAATGATTATATGTGATATCATGAAACAAGTTTCTACAAGTTCCTAAGGGCTAAAGTTACAGCGTATATAGGTTGATTTCACTGTAGATAGAAAGAAATCAGTAACACACACACACATATACACACACAAATAATACTAGAAATACTCAGTATACATTAAAATTAAGGAATATGCTTCTGAATAATTCCTTATTTAAAAAAAAAGGAAGTTACACTAAAAATTGGAAAACATTTTGGACAACGTGGAAAGAATAGAAATGTTCTGCCTTGCAGTGAAATTACCACAGGGGGAATTTCCCAGTTGTGAAGTGTGAGCTGCTATCTGTTAGCCTCCTATGATGCCAGAGCTGAATGTGACTCAGCAGAGGCTTCCATCCCCCCTGCACCACCACAGAAACCGCATCCCTCCCCTTCTCTCTGTTCCACGTCTTAGCAACCAAATCCACACTTTGGTTAAGTTTGTTAGGTATGCTATTCTGGTTCTGTAGCTATTTTCCTGAAAATTCTTCCGAGGTGTACTGTTTATACTGTTTTTCATATTTCCTCCCAACCTCGTCAGTTTGGCTGCCAGTGATAACAGCTAACAGTTAAGTAGCTAAAAACCTTTATAGTCCAGACTTTTAGGGCTGCAGGTTCCCGGAGCTAACATGACTCAGTATGGAAGGGATGTGTCACAGGATGGCAAGAGTAAGGCAAGAGTGCAGAGGAAACAGTGTTAACCAGAAGCAAAAAGGGGGTACCCACAGAAGGATGAGAATTCCAAGTTCTTCTTGGTTAACTGTGGACTGAGATTAGACACAGGGTTCTTTGATGGAGTAGGGGGAAGAGGTTGGCGTAGACACCTCCAAGGTCTCCCAGTCTCAGTTACGAGTCTGCAGTCTTCAACTCCATTGTAAAAGATGCTTCCTGGTCCATAGCAGCCGGCGGCAGCATGGATCGATTGTGGACATCAACATGGTTTCCGGCAGCATCAACCACCAAAGTCTTTAGAGGAGACTTAAGCCAGAAAATGAACCATTCTTCAACATGGTTTCCGGCAGCACCGACCACCAAAGTCTTTCGAGGAGACTTAAGCCAGAAAATGAACCATTCTTCAACATGGTTTCCAGCAGCACTGACCACCAAAGTCTTTCGAGGAGACTTAAGCCAGAAAATGAACCATTCTTCAGCCTCAGATATCTTGTTGTTTAGAGTCAGGGTGAGTGTGCAGTTGGGCACCGCGCTCAGGGGCAGGACCCGTGCAAGCTCAGCAGTTGCTGTACACCACTTTGTCCTCAGCGCTGGCCTGGTGGATGGTGGCAGGGCAAGGTGGCTGGTGACAGCTGGGGACCTGCCCTACCCACCAAGGACATGCTCCTTCGGCCTCTGCCACCTTGTGCTCCCAAAGCTGTGGCTGCCATCCCTGGGTCTCAAGTTTCCTATCTGCCATCTTTTGGAAAGAGCTTTCTTAATAACTTCTTTACAATAGCGTACAAAACTTGAAAACTATCCTTCACCTCCCTCCCATTATTCTTTGAAAATTTCTTAGATTTATACAAGGGATCATGCTCATACCCTCCCCCGCCAACTCCACATCTCGGGTCCCCTATCTCATCCTCCTCCCAACCTCATGCCTTTCTTTTATAATTATTAATTATAATTATTATTAAATGCTAACCTAGAGTCAGTCGGCACTGTTCATATGTGCATGGATGTGGGGCTATCCACCGGAGCATGGACACCCTTTCTATGATGACACGCCTAAAAACAGTGACTCTACCTTTCTCAGCTGCCAATAGCTCCTTGGCTAGGGGTGTGGCCTCAGAAATTTCCACACACACACCCCACCCTGTTCTTCCATGCTAGAGTATCTTTTTCAATTTTTGAAATTACAATATAATTACACCATCTCTTCCTTCACTTCTTCCCTCCAGATGCTCCCTTTTATCGCTCCCTACTCTCCTTCAAATTCATGGCCTCTGTTTTCACCGATTATTATATGCACATACATATGTGCATACACACACGTTATATATGCATATGTTCCTAAGTATAACCTGTTTGGTCTGTATAATGTTCCTTGGATGTGTATTTTCAGGTCTGACCATTTGGCACTGGACCATTTGGCGCTGGACCATCACCTCCCTCTCCCCCTCCCCTTCTCTCAGGTTTCCTCAGTTACCTATAGATCTTTGTGTACGATTGAGGCCTCATGGGCTTTTCCTCACCTGGCCTGGCATGTCCCTTGGTGTCATACTTGTTCGGCTCACATTGGGCAGTCATGTTGGTGAGACTTTATGGGTGTGGCATTTGATGTTACCAGAAGACATGATCTCACAGCAAACTCCCTGGTCCTCTGGTTCTTTCCATCTTTCTGCCACCTCTTTTACACATTCCCTGAGCCTTAGGTGTACAGCCCAATGCATCAGCCCAATGCACACATTGGGGTTGGGCCCCATGACTCTGTATTTTGGTTGGTTCTGGCTTTCTGTAATAGTCTCTGTTGCAAAGATGTTTCCTTGGTGATGGATGGGGACTAGAGTTATCTGTGGTTATAAAAACAAGTGTTTATAGATTGCTGTTAGGGATGATGCTGGTTTAGTAAATGACCTTCCTAGCTCTGGATAGTTGGCTAGGTTTCTAGTACCAGGCATAATTTTTTTGTTGAGTGGGTCTTAAATACAATTAAAGAGCTGTTGGTTACTGCCAAGGTATGCATGCCACTACTATACCTCTAGGCTAATTGCACCATACTGGTCATTTTAGTTTATAGATGTCATAGCTGGGTAAGACTATTGGTTGCCTCACTCATTTGTAAGCTTGCACATTGCTTTCTAGCATTGTGAAAGGTAGTCCCCAGGGAGGGGGAACTGAGGTCATTTCCAGATCAGGACTTTCTGGGCTCTGTTTCTGAAATGCATGATGTCTTCAGCAATAGGGACTCACCTCCCTGTCTGGGTAACCAAGCACAACAGCAAAGGGCTGTGTGTTTTGATAGTCTCTTAGTCAGCCTTACCATGGAAAGAAGTTTGATCTTCTACTAGTCTTGTGCATATAGCCTCAGCTGCTTTGTGAACACACGTACCACAGCCAAGCCAGGCCCTGAAAACAGTGCTACACAGCCTCTGTCCCCCTCTCCTGGCTGTTACGGTCTTTCCATCCCTGCCTTCTGTCTTCCTCAGTGTTCCCCGATCCTTGGTGGGAGGTGTTTATAGTGCCCCATTGATGGCTGAGCATTCACAGTTAATTTATTCTCAGCTCAGGAGGGTCTGCCACCAGCTGAGCTGAGAAGGGACACAGAGCCACTGCTCAGTGAATGTCACACCCCCCCCTTATGATATAAGCACTGCTCTTATGAGTTTGATTATGCCATTCTTTCTGCTGTGGCCCTAGGTGACACCCTCTTTATATCGCAAGTGCTGAAGTGGTGAAAAAAGAAAATGGGAAGGGGAGGAGCTGGGAGGAGAGAAGAGGAGAGAGGAGCAAAAACCACGGGAGAGAAAAAAAGGAGGGGAGGGGAGGAAGAAGAGAGGCTCCGTCAGAACCAAGATGTGGGGTGGGGGCAGGCAACTGCCTTCCCTGAAGACCATGAAGCAAGTGACATGTTCTTTGAGTTCCCAACTGAAAACCAGCATGTACTATACCACGAACCCACAAAAGCACTGCAAACCTGTAACTCTTCGGAACTGACACCTGCAGCATAGACCCTTGTATTAGAATATGAGAGAGAAAAGAAAAAGAGAAACAAAAACAAACGAATGAACGAACAAAAAAACCAAGAGCATGCTTTCATTGCCTTCTGTGGAAATGCTAGATCCCTATGCAAGGGGCTGGAATCTTAGGCACCATTCATTTCATTCGTTCAGTAGCTGTTTAATAGAATACTTTCGAGTCCTGAGTCTGGCTTATGGCTGGAAAGTTCTTTCAAAGTGAACTTCTAGTCTTACACCAGGATATACAAAATATATATTTACATAAAAATAAAAAATATATAAGAAGGAATTCATGACATTATAAGGCTGTAGTTTTGTGCCAGAGTACACCAGGAGGGGTGGGCCTAAGAGCTGACAGATTGTCATTTAAGGTGATACCTAAAATGTGAGGTTTTTGTGAAGTTGAAACTATGGGAAAATGTCGTGTGCCCTTAAATTGGTTCTTACTAATAAGACCCAATCAATATGTCAATTGAGGACTGCTTGTAAGCTGGACCCTAACCCTGTCCTGGAAAAGAGTTTTGTTTGTTTGAGGCAGGTTCTCAAATACTGTAGGCTAGCTAGGCTTGTTCTCTCTACAGCTGAGGATGGCCTTGAATTTGCAGTCCTCCTGTTTGGATTAGGGCTGTGCACCATCAGCGAAGCACTGGGGATAGACTCGAGGGCTGTGTGTGTGCTAGGTAAGCGCTCTACCAACTCAGCCCGCTCTCTAGCCCCTACCAGAGCCTCCCTCCCCGCTGTCTTAAACCTAAAATCCTTCCTGTTGCTTTGATTTTCCAGTTGACCCTTAAGAGATCCCAATCCTCTGAGTTGCTTTGATCCACCCTCTGTGGCCTTTTATGTAGCACAATTTCAAAACTTTGCTTGGGAATTCAAGGAGGGTTCACGGTCAGGAAAGCTGGGAAAACTACTCTTTAGAACTCCTTCAGACGTCTTCAAACGCTAACCAGCCAAGCCCAGCTTTTGATTAAAATGTCACGATCTGACTGATACAAACCACTTTTCACTACTGATCTGTTTCTCAGGATCTCTCCAGGACGGGAAGATCCTGGGGGTTTCAGACCAAAGTCAAAATGCTCCAGGGCCTGCGTGTGTCTCAGACTCTGGGGGAATGTCCCTGACACCGCCTTGCTCTGCTTCACTCTGGCTTGCCTCCATAGCCTGAAGCAAGGCTGGCGGGGTTATCGGTTTCCTCCAATTTCCATGGACACCACAGCAGCCTTTTAAGCATCCCAGTGTAGGATCCCTCTCTTTGAGTATGTTCCCTGGTAATCTGTGGTGGTGTTTGTCCGGCATTTAGTTTGCAGACCATGTCCTCCCTCTGTCGTTGGGAGGGTGGCCTTGGGGTGGGCCAGACAGCTTGGATACCTCTGGGAGCCAGATTACTTGGACTTAACCCTTATTAGAGAAAAGGCAGCTGACTGAGCTCCCTCTAAATTGGCCAGACAATTGGAATGGGGAAGGAAGACACGAGGAAAATATCTAGATTAGTTCATATGAGAAAGAAATGAGTAAAAGCAAGCATCAGCTTTCTGGATCTTACAGTGAGAGAATCCTAGGATCCCTGGGATGACCCCCACTTTATTTTGTATGTGCAGCCCAGCCGTGCTGGAGACCCCTTTCCTGAGTACACTTCTGTAAGAAATGCTTCTGGGTCATTCCACCCCCCACCCCAGTTTTCCTCATATTCCATATAGGGGTATATTTATTCCTACTTCTTTTTCTTTCCCAGGCAACTGGAGACTCACTACCAGGGCGGAAGAAATCTTGTCCTACTTCCGACCTACTGTGAACCTGTGAATAAAATACCCTTGGGGGTGCTAAGAAGTTGTA
Organism: Acomys percivali; assembly: GCA_907169655.1. Lineage (NCBI taxonomy): Eukaryota > Metazoa > Chordata > Mammalia > Rodentia > Muridae > Acomys > Acomys percivali. The sequence continues at coordinate 14,406,866 of OU015758.1, read as the reverse complement.
GATGAGCCAAGATCAGGTGGGCTTTCCTTGGCCAGGACTCAATTTCTTGAACACATCTGGTCCATCCAGAGGGTGGGTGGGTTAAGGGGCAGTGAAGGGACAGCAGGGAATTCTGTTTCCTTGGCAACCCATCTGCTGAGGTCATAAGCAAGCCGCGTTCTGGCTGCCCCGACACATCGGCCTTGTGGGTGGTCTCTCCGGCTCATTCCACGAGCGACATGGCACAGCCCACCCCTGGCTCATGGCCTCTGTCAGACCATTTATTAGGAGCTCTGCCTCCTTGGGACAGTAAATTGCTAGGACTTTATAATTAAAGACTTCATTCATTTCTTGTTGCAGTTTTTGGTGACTGGTGGGACTCAAGCCTGCATTAAGCACCAGATGGTTTGCTATCCACCACTCTCAGCTACCTACCACACATCCCCTCCCACCGGTCAGCCACAGGAGAGGAAGGATCTGTGCCAAGTCTGAATGAATCCATAGTGTGGCCAAAACTACCCTAGGAAATGGAGGGAATTTAGTGTCCACCCATCCATCGTCATCATCATCATCTTCAAGACAGGGGCTTTCTGTAGCCTAGACTTACCTTGAACTTTCTATGCAGCTAAGAATGACATTGAACTTCTGCCTCTACCTCCCGAGTACTGGGATTTGAAGTGCCACCATGCCTGGCATATGTGGTGGCAAGCACTCTGCAACTGAGCTACACACCTAGCCCAGCCCAGCCCAGCCCAGCCCATCTTTGGTCGGCTATCCTTAGCTCATCCCACGAGTAAGAGAAACATTCATCAGGGATGGATCTGGCCTTTCTCCAGGGCTTGACTCTCAAGACTGTCTCTCTAGAGAATGTTCTAGAAGTTCCTGGGTACAGAGGAATAGAGACTTTTAGGGAAATGAGATAGAGAAATGCACTTAGAGCCGCCAATAGAAGTTGGCAGGTTGCGATCATGAGGCTGGTACATTCCTCCCCCCCGCCCCAGGAAGCATCATTTTTTTGTCCTGTTTTGAGAAAAAGCTTTCTTTCCCAATTCCTATTGAATGAAGGAATAATATGGAAAGCACGAATGAGCGAATGAGATCTACTTCGTTTCAGGGACTAAGCTAAAACTCTGCATGCGTTATAACCCCTTATGCACTGCTCTATACCAAATGCCGTGCGCTCTTTCCCTAAGAGGTAAAGCTGGGACACGGGCATTCAGGCTTGAGCAATGCTTTTCCAGCTTTTGAAGCTAGTAGGGATCACATGACCAGACCTTTACCTGATAAGGGGTTAATCCTGGGCCATCCTCAGACCAAAGCCCTCAGGACAGCCCTACTGGCTCAGTTTTCTGTCCTTTCCTTTGTATGCTGAGTAGGGGGAAACTGGAGGAGTCCTGGCCACACCCCAACACAGAGTGCTTGCCCCAGGCAGTTTCTTGACAAAGAGTTCAGCCTTAGCTGGGCTTGGTGGCACACACCATTAATCCCAGCACTGAGGAGGCAGAGGCAGGCAGATCACTGTGAGTTCGAGGCCAGCCTGGTCTACAAAGCAAGTCTAGGACAGCCAAGGCTACACAGAGAAACCTTGTCTCCAAAAACCAAAAACCAAAACCAAAAAACAAAAAATAAAAAACTCTGCTCTTTAGTTCACCCCGTACTGAAATCTTCTCCAGCAAGTGTGTGTTGTTCTAGCATGCGTCCAACAACCACTCGAAACCAGGAAGAACCGTATAGCTCTATAACATCATTGAGTTAATAGCAACACTGGAATTCAAATCCAGGTTTCTTGAACAATCTGTGATGATAACGGTCAGAGCTTGATAGAATAGATTGAGGGTAGAAGACCTTTTTTTTCTTTTTCTTTTTAAAGAAGAAGGTGCTTGGATTAGAAATTATCTTTAAAATTTGATTTGTATCTATATTATAACAATAACAGCAGTGGTAATAACATAACCCAGAGCATTTGGGAGGTTTAGATAAGTTCATTGGATAATGGTATTTTATTATAATAATAAAATGTTGTCTAAACTGGGTGTTGTGGTGCACAATTTCAACCCCAGCACTTGAGAGGCAGAGGCAGACAGGTCTCTTGATTTCAAGACCAGCCTGGTTTACATGGCAGATTGCAAGTCAGTCGGGGCTACATTGTGAAACCCTGTATGACCGTATCTCTGAGGATAAGGCAGGACTGCTGCATAGCAGGCTGAACATCAGATTTCTTTCCTATATATTTACCTATTTGTGTGTGTGTGTGTGTGTATCACACATGGAGGTCAGAGGACATCTTTGTGGAGTTGAGTCTCTCTCTCCTCCACCAGACAGAACTCAGTTCATCAGTTCCGCAGAGGGGGCACTTGGACCTGATAAACTTCCCCCTCCCCCAGATTTCTTGTCCTCTCACTTGGCCAGCAGGCCTTGTCTGTGTGGCTGGAAGAAAATGGAACCCAAATCAACTCCAGTGCAGAGCACTGAAGCTTGGTTTCCCATAGAAAAGACTGAGGTCTTGCCTACATCTTGACTAGTTATTAGACACTGGAAAGACTTTGGGATGGGGCAAGATGGCGTAACTGGTAGTTCCAAGAGAAACACATAGAATGGATCACGAGACTGGAAAAATCTGTCCACAGGAAGTGGCAGATGTGGGATGCTTACGCACCAGGAATGGTGTTGCATATACATCACAAATATGCTACATTATGGAAAGGAGGCAGCAAAGCATAAAGACCTTGGTTTGGAAAACACGACCTATGTGTTATTACAGTCTTGCGTCTTCCGTGCTCTATTGCCTGCACTCTTCCATCTACTTCTTTATTCAAAACCCTTCTAAGATGTCTTGGCAGCTTCCTGGTAATTAGATCCTCTAGGGGAATCTAGCCAGCATTATGTGCATAGCTTTGCCCCATGGGACAACTAAGTCCCTCATTTAAGGAAAGAAGGCATGGGATACTTGCACACAGATATGAGGATCTGGGTGCTCTCTCTGTGTAGGAGTTACACACACTCCCTTAACTCTCTGCCTCCAGCTTTTCTCCCAGAGACCAACACTCATTTTCACGACAATGCCTTTACAAGATGAGAGGAGCAACAACAAAACCCAGTGCATTGCTCTCTTAGCACCTTAGACTGTGGTGCTTTCAGCCCAGATGATGCGCACTTGGTGACCACATGAGCCCATCTGCTGGGCTGTAGGCATGAGACTGATAGTCTACAGCTGCCAAGGAGGAAGATGACCAGAACCATCCAGCCTAGAAGCATCCATCACCCATGCCGCTTGTGACTTCTCTAGCAACTTGTGACCCAGCGGTAGGACATTTCCATTCCCTGCTTTGCATCAACACTAGGGGCTTTCCACTTTGAAATAACAATTAAACCCACAGTAAAGCACATTATTGTGCTTTACATTGACCTGGTAAACAGTAGAGCTGAAGATATATCTTGAAAAAAACACCTGTTAACTCACATCCTGTGTGCTGTACTCTGAGATGTTGTTTGATTTTATTTCATTTTAAAAGACCGCTGGCTACATCCACTAAACCCTTCACAGCGGGACACAAAGCAGCAATTTAGAGAAGGCAACATCCAAGCATTCTAGGCATTTCCCATAGAACATCCTCAGCTTCATGTGTGAGTACCTTGCCACCAAATGCCTGAAACCCCTTTGTCTGAGGCCACTATCATTCTAGTGAGAAGGAGTCTACAGAATGGGGGAGGGGAAGGAGCAGTTCCCAGATACGCATATGACAGAGGGTTAGGATATAGGATATCCAAGGAACTCAAAAATTATATAGTAAGAAAATAAATAACCCATTTTTAGGTTGTGAGCCTAGCCTTTAATGGCTAAGCCATCTCTCCAGCCCTAAATAACCCCCCTCCCTTTTTAAAAAAAGGGACATGGAACTAAACAGTGAATTCTCAAAAGATGAAATAGAAATGGGCAAGAAACATTTTTAAAAAATGTTCAACATCCTTGGCAATCACAGAAATGCAAATTAAAACTCCTTTGCAATTTCATCTTACCATAATCCAAATAATTAGAATCCAAAAAAACAATTGACAATATATGCTAGCATGGATGTGGGGAAAGGGGATGCTCATTCGCTGCTGCTGGGTGTGAACACTGGTGCGGCCACTATAGAAACTGGTGTGAGAGTTCCTCAAAAAGCAGGAAATTGATCTCCACCAATACTAGGCATATAGCCAAAGGACTCTCTACCTCACTACAGGGACACTTGCTCATCTATATGTTTATTGCTGCTCTAGTCAAATTATCAGGACGTTGGAAACAGCCTAGATGTCCATTAACTAATGAATGGATAATGGAAATATGGTACATTTACACAATGGAACGTTGTTCAGCTGTGACGAAATATGAAATTATGATATTCACAGATAAGTGGATGGGGCTGTAGACATTCATTCTGAAGGAAGTACCTAGACACAGAAAGACAAACATTTTATGGCTTCTCTAAACTCTCATTTTAAGGAACCAGATTGTATAGGGGATAGAACCCCTCATTCCAAGACTGTAAGACTTTCTTCTAGCTATGACATTAGGTCAGCCTGTTATAAAGAAGGCTATTTTGTTTAACGGGTATCGCCTTAGTCTGGGTTTCTATGGCTGCAGTGAAACACCATAACCAAAAAGTAAGCTGGGGAGGAAAGGGTTTCACACTGAAGTCCATCACTGAAGAGAGTCAGGACAGGAACTCAAGCAGGACAGGAACCTGGAGGCAGGAGCTGATGAAGAGGCCATGGAGGGGAGCTGCTTACTAGCTTGCTCCCCATGGCTTCCTCAGCCTGCTTTTTTATAGCATCCAGGACCACCTGCCCAGGGATGGCCCCACCCACAAAGGGTGGACCTTCCACCATCAATCACTAATTAAGAAAATGCTTGACATAGCTCCATCTTATGGAGGCATCTTCTTAATTGAAGCTCCCTCTTCTCAGGTGACTTTAGCGTGTGTCAAGTTGACACAGAGCCAGCACAGGTATGGAAGCAGTTAGAGATGCTGCGTAAGTTCTTCAGCGTAGAGGAGACACTTGCACAATATTGTAAATGTGCTTAAATCCAGTGGATTTAATGGCATATTTTAAAATGTTTAAGGTGATAAAAAAATTTTTTTTTTTTTAAAAAAAAAGAGAAAAGTGTTGGATTGGATATTCCTAAGTCTGTTTCCAAGTCCCTTGTGGTCCAGCCTGTTCTCAATTAATCCATCAGCTGGAGACCAAGCACTCAACACAGGAGCCTTTGTGGGGTGCATGTCATAGCTAAACCCTAACATACATGACGTAGCAATCAAATCAAGGTAACTACAATTCCCATCTCCTTAAACATTTATCATTTCGCCATGCTGGGGATTTGGAATTTCTTTTTTAAATCCTTCCTGCCTTTTATTCCACGGCAGAAAGATGTTGAGGTTGGATTGGATTTAATTCTTTTTAACCGAAATTTGGGAGCAGTCTCCGTCCCCCCCCCCCCAACTTCCCTTTGAAAGGTAGAAAAAGAGGGAAACAGGTGATAGAAGCTCCCAACAAACGGAATTTGGCAACTGATGGCTCTCTGTTGCTACAAAGACATGCTGTATAACCAGGTGGCCGTGGGGCCCAAGCCTGACCTGGGGTTCTCAGCCCTCTTCTTGAAGTGTAACACCCACGCTGGCCGTTGGCTCTCTGTCAGTTGGAAATAAAATAATAGAGGTATTTTCCTCATAATAGTGTTTCCTTTTCAGAAACTAAGAGGGGTGAGGTGGGGCCGAAAACGGCCAGGGAGGCCATTAAAGTGTACTGCCCTTGTTTCCCAGCTCACCCTGTCACTGGAAATGACACCAAGAGGACAAGAAGAAAGAAGATCCATTGGAGGGTATCTCATACCTCTTTTGTAAGGCAGTAGCAAGCGAGGAAGCTCCAGAGAGCACGCACCATGCCAGACGAATGGAGTTCCAGGGCAAGGGTCTCTTTGGTTTGAAGGTGGCCAGGAAGCATTGGTCTGCAGTGCAGGTGAACAGCTGTGTACCACTTAGTAATGGAGCCACAAAAGCCTTCTGTGAACAGGGCCTCTCAGTGATGCAGATCAGACTCCAGCGTGATGGGCTGACCACAGAGAAAGCTGCACAGGGTAGCAGCTGATGTGTTCCAGGCCCAGAAAAGAGCTGTCTCCTAAATCACTGGCCTGCCACACCATTCCCGAGGCTGCTCCTACAAATGAGAACGTGATTTTTGCTGTTATTGTTGTCTTCGAGACAGCGTTTCTCTGTGTAGCCCTGGCTGTCCTGGAACTCTCTCTGTAGACCAGGATGGCTTTAGACCCAGAGATCCACCCGCCCCTTTCTTCCAAGTGCTGGGATTAAAGGTGTGTGCCACTACTGCTCAGCAAGAATACAGTCTTAAACCAGCCACCACCAGGCTGGTCATCACAATCCTTCTATTCTTTCATTGTCCCTCCCTCATGGCCTTATGGTTTGTAGACTTGTGAGTGCACACGCACACATGTATCACATTTAATGGCTCCTGGTGTGTTTTGATCAATATCAGGAGATGGGGTGATGAAATTTGCTGTATTTGTAAAACTATTGCTCTTCAACAGGGGTTATCCTCATTTGGTTCTTTGTAGCCCAGTAAATTATATGGTTCTTACTGTCAAAAAAAAAAAAAAACCAAAACCAAACAAATAAAAAAACCATTAAAAAAAACCCACTTGCAAGCCTTGTTTCACTGGAGAATTTTGATGTTTTATACTTATCATAATAAAGCAAGAACAATGTTATAGCTCTTATGTATGTGTTACATGAAGAACCATATATCTTTGAGTAGGGACAAATCCTTCTTTTAAAAAAAAAAATACTACATAGATTTTCCTTCATGTCAAAATGTCCATAAGTTTGATTAAGAAAAGTAAGGTAAAAACAGAATAAAGCTCCCAGGTGGTAGTTTTGATAACTATTAACAATTATGACAGATCAACTACGTTAGATCCACTGAAGAGAATGGAAAGTCCACATACAGCCCCACTTTGTGCCCTCTCTACTTCTCAAACTGCAAGAGCCAAGGCCAGGCCACAGCAAACACACCTGCTTGCCGAGTGTGACGTGGGGGTCGTGGCCTTGGGTCCTAGAGTTGCTCAATGTGGCTCAAATCCTGACATTTGCCAGGCACCTGACTCTGAGAGGTGTCTTATGCACTCCATGTCTCAGTTTACCTTCTATAGAGCAAAGGTGCTGGCATTCACTTCTCACATACCTGTGAGAACAACTGAAGTAACAGAGTCCCCATCAGACAGTAAAAATCCAGGGGACCTGTATTCTTATGCTCTGCAATGCTCCAAGTCTGAGCAATCTGAGAGTCGTTTACTCTCCTTGACAGTAAAGTATGTGGATTTCCTTCCAGGTATTTTATTATAAGACTGTCCAACGTACAAAAAAGCTGAAAACTATACATTTTGCTAGGCATGTTTTATTCTGTACTTCTGTCTCAGCCATCATCAATTTGTATTTTTACTTTTCTGATTAAAATATGGAATGATTGCCGGGCGTGGTGGCGTGCGCCTTTAATCTCAGCACTCGGGAGGCAGAGGCAGGTGGATCTCTGTGAGTTCGAGGCCAGCCTGGTCTACAAAGCAAGTCCAGGACAGCCAGAGATACACAAAGAAACCCTGTCTCGAACCTCCCCCCACAAATATATATATGGACTGATTTAAAAATTGGCTGGCCATCCTTGTGTTCATACGTATGCTGCAGAAGTGACTTTTATCCTTTATTTTTTAATGTTTTAAGTTGCAGATATATGTATTTCTTGTATTTGTATCCTTATCTTTCCCCTACTTTTTTGTTTTATCCAAAAGCCTGAGAAGTGATATTATCTAGATTTCTTTAAAGGTAAAACTTGCATTTGGGAAACTATAAAAACCTCAGTCATACATACATGGATACATCCATCTTGGATGCTTAGCTAGATATGGTGGCCTTTGTTGCCATAGAGACAGCTTTGCTATTGGCTGAGCTCTCCCAGGGACCAGGTACTGGGTGGCAGTGGCCTGGGATCACTGGGGGGCCTGGAGGCTGAAGCAGCCTTATGTTACAGGTCTCCAAGCCGCTCTCTGATGCTGCTTGGTTTTCTCAAAGTGGAGTCTTTTGCCAGCTTTCTCAACAGCTACTCTTCTCTGTGCAGGCTTCAGGCAACCTCAATAGACTGCATCCCCCACTTAGTCCTTTCTGATAATGAGCCGGAATCCTTCCTCCTGTTATGCCTAAGCTCTTCTCACTGGAGATGGCTCCAACGTCTCGTCTCCATAGGAACGGCAAGCCTCACTTCTCCTTTGCTCCTGGGGTTCTCTCCTCATTTCTCCAGCTTGTCCCCTCCTTCCTCATCTCCTACTTCCACTGGTTCCCTGGCTGGTCACACCCTTTGGTGATTCCTTAATGACCATGTTTCCTATGGCAAGGACCAGAGAGGGCATCTGAGGCCAGCGTGAAAACTACTGCTTTTCTAAAGATGTGCTAACTGTCTTAGGTGAAGAAAGGCAACATTCCGGGTTGGCAGGGGTGGGTGTGGGTGGTGATCTCAAAGTCCAAGCAGCTTTTTCTTTCAAACACAGAGCCTGAATTGTATAGCACAGAAACTGTATGCTCTGCTCAGTGGATATTCTGTGCCAGGAACAGTTACAGACTATAGTATCTGACAGAGGAGCTTCGACTGTATGCGGCCATAAACAATGCAGTATTGCTAACTAGCTCTAGCTAAATTTTGTTGCCGAGGAATGCTGCCAGCGCAATGGTGATGGCATACTTCAGGCTATTAGCATGGGAAGTTTGGAGAAGAACACCTTGCTGTCCAAGAAGTTCTCTGAAATATCAAGCCAGTATAGCAACTATCCAGGAGCCCGGGGCCAGGAGAGCCAAGCCATATCTGTTACAGAGATTCAGAGCTCTGTGCCATGAGGCGTCCTCCACTCATCCATGCAAGGCCTGTTGTTTTCTACAGAGACGACTGGACTGTACGATAGCCCAGATCTATCTGGGTCTTATCTCTTCCCTACTGATCCGAAGGAAATCCAAGTTGAAATGTCTCTAAATAAACTTTGCCAGCATAAATGCCTGCATTGGGGGTGGGCAAAGACCCTCACCCGCCCCGCCCCCACCAGTGCAGCTGGTATACGTCGCGTTCGGGTCTCGTTTATAGAAAGGGAAACATCTAATCTAATTTTCACCGAGGCTGCTTTTCTCTGCTTCCCTTGAGACCAAGAGTTAGACAGAAGCCAAATAACCAGCCTGGCAAACTCACTAGGTCCTCACCCTGCATGCGGGCTGGGCTTGGCTTCCGAATTTTAGAGGTGGAAAAGCCCAAACGTGTGTTCACGTGCAAAATCCCCCATCCAGATGGGGGACCAGAAGCAAGGGCGTGCTCTCTGGCAGCAGGACTGGGGCGGGGAGGTGGCCTCTGACTGAATCAAGTCATGGTGACTCTCGCTCACTGGAAGCATAGGAAATAAGAAATTCCCACACAGTAGCAACTATGTCTGTTTCTTCTTGCTATAACAAAGTATTGGGGCTTGAGTAAATTATAAAAACAACAACAACAACAACAACAACAACAACAACACCCCCCAAAAAACTGAAGTTCATGTTTATGGACGGTGGAAGTCCAAGATACAAGCAAGCAGGTCAGTGTCTGGTGAAGGCTGGGTAGGAGACGCTGTCTCCTTAGGAGGGGACAAATGTCTTCCCATGGCAGAGGTACAGAAGGGCAAACAATCCTAGCTGCTTCCATCAGCTCTTTTACAAGGCACTAATGCGACATACGAGGCCAGCCCTGGAAGCACGTAGCTTCCCAAAGTCCTGGCTCTTAATACATAGCACAGTTTGGGAGGACATGAACATTGCAGCCTTTAAAGTACACAGAAGAGCCGGGCGTGGTGGCGCACGCCTTTGATCCCAGCACTCGGGAGGCAGAGGCAGGTGGATAGCTGTGAGTTCGAGGCCAACCTGGTCTACAAAGAGAGTCCAGGACAGCCAAGGCTACACAGAGAGACCCTGTCTCGAAAAACCAAAAAAAAAAAAAAAAAAGTACACAGAAGGCTAATAGCTGGGGAACGGCCTGCTACCCCACTTCCCAACGACCCCTTATTCTGCCTTATCCTGTCATCAGGCTCCATCTAGACTCCCACTTTCAGAGACCCCTAAGATCCAGGTGCCAATCATCATCTCCTCCAAGACAGGACATTCACTCTTGCACTACCACTATCCCAGGCCAAAATATCTGGACCACTCCTATAGTCTTCAGCGTACAAGTCAGGATGCCAGTTAACCACTCCTTCCTGTAAGAGTCCCCAACTGTGCCAGGGCATGGTGGCACACACCTTTCATCTCAGCACTCAGGAGGCAGAGGCAGAGGGATCTTTGTGAGTTCGAGGCTAGACTGGTCTATAGAGTAAGTCCAGGACAGGCAAGGCTACACAGAGAAACCCTGTCTTGAGAAACCAACCTCTCCACTCCCGAAAAAAAGAATCTCCAAGTGTAAGGCTTTCAGGCCCCACCCTTTGCTTTGCTTTGAGTGACTCCTCTCCCATTTTTTATAAAGTGGATAACCTAGATTGTTCCTTTGATAACTTTCCATCACAGAACTCGCTCTCATGTAGCCCTCTTAGCCAGCAGGTGGGTTTCCTCCAACCTGTCTCCTCAGAATGCATCCACTTTGAAGCTGCAGCAGACACCTGGGACGACAGGGTGAGTTACAGTCCACATCCTGTTGGCTGTTGCTACCACCTAACATATTTATTCTCCTTCCTTGGATCTGCCTTCCATCTGGCACCTGCCATCCATGCCCATCTGAAACGCCAATGAACCAGAGGGTAACTTCATCTTCAAACAGAATCATAAAAACAAAGTGGATGTGAGATGCATAATGATGTATATCATCCTTAGCCTTAAAATAATGCCTTTTTGGGAGGGGGGCATTTGCTATTTGATGCTATTATGTGATACACAGTATGGCTTCCTTCATTTTACATTCAAAGACAGGAAGATGAAGAGAAATGTTTCTCTCTCTCTCTCTCTCTCTCTCTTTCTCTCTCTCTCTCTCTCTCTCTCTCTCTCTCACACACACACACACACACACACACACACACACACACACACACGTGTTTCATCAGTTTCCTGAGGGCCTCTCTTCTACCTTTGATATTCAAATTGTCTTCCCTTAAAGAGTGCTTTGTGTCCTGTCAATTCTTTTTTTCTTAGCTGTTGACTGCTTCAGTTTCTGCCAGATTCTTCTTGGTGAATGGATTTACTTAGAGAGCAAGCATGAGAGAGAGAGAGAGAGAGAGAGAGAGAGAGAGAGAGAGAGAGAGAGCAGCTCTCCAATTTCACTGCCTGCCTCACCCCAGTACCCGTGTTTCTGAATATTTACAGCATTGGAAACCCAGCAGGACCAGATGGAAGATGAGGTGACTCCTAGGAAAGAACTGGTCTAATAATCTGTGTATGGATATCTTGTATAAAACGGGCTCACAGAGGTAAGGGGTTCAGTCATCGGTCACCATTATGCCATGACAATGTTCGTTTTCCCAAGATCTAACTTTGGAGCTTAGCTGTGGGACACTGGAACAAGCCTCTGCTGTTCTCGAGAGAGGCGCTACGCTTCCCATGTGTCCCAGCCATGATGGAGATAAGGAACCGATTGGAATCAGGATGGAGTTCCCGGGAGCTCAGCGGAAGGGAGTGTGCTGAATCACAGAGCCAGAAAGTGGGGAGCCTGAGGGGGCTTATCAAGACTGGACCAGGCTCAATCCTGAGGTAACAGCTACTCAGCTGAGTCTAAAAGCAATAAAGCAATACCACATACATAGCAAGAGGCCGAAGAGCAAAAGAAAAGAACAAGTCGATTTGAACGTGGTTTTATACGATAACAACCCCAAGGCTCATAGAAAGATGTTCATTTTTATGGTTACGCTTGATGAAGGCTGGACAGCTGCATAGAAACTCAAGTGGACAAAAGAAATCAGATTGTTTGTGAAGAGATGGAAGGCAGAAACCTAGAGGAGAAAGAGAGGGGCCAGGGAGGTCCTGCTTTGGGGGCCCTTCACTTCGGCTCAAAGCAGGCTACTGAGGAGCATCGGGGTACAGCCTTGTTTCACAGAAGTGTCCCTCTCCAGCCCAGACTTCTGGAAGTGACTCTTTCTAACCCTTGCTGTTTGTCCACACAGCTCTTCAGCATTGGCTCAGCTACTTCAGAAGATGTCTTTGCTCACAGTGCTGAGTCTCTGTGGTTCTCCTACAACACATCTGGCTTCACAAACTGTTCTGATTGAAGGTCATTGTCTCTGGGACACAGTGAAAAGATGGAAGCCGTGACTTGTTCTTTTCCTAAGTATATCATGAACTGGGGGTACGGGGGCTAAGTAAGATAGCCCAAAGATGGGGATTTGATGGGAGGCAGGGCACAGTCCCTAGTCCCCAAGTTGGTCCTAGGGATTTCTGCCTTCCGATGGTCATACCTTTGAGGAATCCCATTCTCTGCAAGAGTGCTACGTTCAGTGGCCAACTTTTTTTTTTTTTTTTTTTTTTTTTTTGCTGTTGTTGTTGTTTTTCAAGATAGGGTCTCTCTGTGTCAACCTTGGCTGTCCTGGACTTGTTCTGTAGACCAGGCTGTCCTCGAACTCACAGCGATCCACCTGCCTCTGCCTCCTGAGTGCTGGGATTAAAGGTGTGTGCCACCATGCCAAGCCAGTGACCAACTTCTAATAGACACCTATGACTAAACAGGGGGCACAGGTAGGCGCCTTTAAAAAGAAAAACTTTTAATTTATTGTGGTTTCTTATGCCTATACCTCCCTTCACCCCAATCCCTTCCAATACCCTAACAGCAGGTGGGAGGGAAGGTTAGTGGGGAGCGGGGACATAGTTCTCCTTAGCTACTTCAGGCTGGTTAGGGTCATTGGGGTCTTTGGGGCAAGTCCAATCTTCATTTCAGGATATCTCCAACTTCTTCTCCTCAAACTGCATCAACAGCAACCAGGAGCAGCAGAGGGGAACAGCAGTGTCCTTCTTCTTTCTCGGAGCACCCTGTCTCTCTCTGAGCTCTGGCACTTATTTCCTCTTTAGAGTCCTCAGAATTAAACTAACTGTGGCTGGCAAAGAGCCCTTCTCAGAGCCCGCATGAGGCAAATAGTCTGCTGCTGTGGACAATCTGAATCAGCCCCACATCCCACACCCGGGACTAAACAAAAACACGTTTACAATAACTTGCATGAGTTTTCAAAGATGCCGAAACCTCCACTGCAGGCATGTGCCAGCCGGTGATCTCATGGCTACGGCACACGCCTGGCAGAAACAGTTTAAAGGAAGGAAGGTGTGTTTTGGCCCACGGTTTCGGAGTTTTTAACTCCATGTTTGGCTGACTCCCGTGGGGAGACAGAAAATCACTGCAGCAGCATGTGAGGCAAGATGGCTTGCCTTGCAGCAACTTCAAAGAAGACCAAGAGGCAGTAGGGAAGGAAGGAGGGAAGGAGGGAAGGAGGGAAGGAGGGAGGGAGGGAGAAAGGAACACACACACACACACACACACACACACACACACACACACACACACACACGCGTGTGCGCGGGTCAAGATTCATGCTCACCCCCAAGATCATATCCCCAGTAACTTACTTTCTAAAATCAAGCCCACTGCCTCCCCAACAGTGTCCAGCTGCCTCCCAAAATGCCAACAAAATTTGAATCTATCGATGGGTTAATCCACCAGCTGGGAACCAAGCCTTTAACACCAGAGGCTTTGGGGGGGGGTAGGTTTCATATTCAAACCATAGCAGGACTCCATTTTAAGGTTAAGATGTGAGTGGGTGCAGCTTCCACCATGGGCACTCCCATGATCCTCTGGGTCCCATTCATCCCAGCCACACCTCTACTCCAAATGCCTGTCTCACAAGAGTCCCTCAGACAAACCACACCTCGGTTCTTGGCCCTCAGAAACTAGGGAGGCGATGTGCTTTTTGTTTCCAGATGTAATATTGTGGTAGATCATTAGATACCAGCAGATAATCTATATGGTAAAGTATTAATATGGGGCCACAGTCTTGATTTCTAGGGACAACTGAGAAGAAATATCAGAATCACTAAGTGATCTTGCTGGGCATATTAGCACCTTATAGTTTTCATCAAGATGCCTGCCTTCAATTTCTCCTCAAAGATCGCTTTCATTAAGGACACCACTAGTTTATCTCAATTGCTTCTAGTCTCCTAAACCACCCACAACCCTGTGGCAGGAGTAAAGTCACTGTGGATAAGGGTTTGATAACTAAAAGAATGCACTGCCCAACCTAGCCAGCTTGTCCTTGACTTGGCAAGAAGTGCCTCAGCATTGGGTGTAAATTCTGAAGGCAAGCCAGGTGTGGTGGTGGCACACACCTTTAATCCCAGCACTTGGGAGGCAGAGGCAGGCGATCACTGTGAGTTTGAGGTCAGGCTAGTCTACAAAAGAGAGTCCAGGACAGGCAAGGCTAACACAGAGAGACCCTGTCTCAAAAAACAAACAAACAAACAAACAACAACAACAAAATCTGAAGCCAGCACTCTGCAGGAAAAGTCATACACGGAAAAGCATCTGAAATACTCTGAGGGAAATAAGACTGGAAGATGAAGAGGGAAATCTGAATGCATCAGATCTGGAGACCATAAAAGGGTTTGAAAGCTATGAGCTGACCTGTTGGAGGAGATCCTAGGGTAAACACTCTGGCCTGAGAGGTCTGGATAGTGTAAAGATTTGCCCTTCTCTGAGGAAGGCTCTGAAGTCCTTCCAACTCCCACAAACAAGGCTTAACTGATAACCCTAGTCCCAGATGCCCAAGTCCCTGGAGCTAGGAGCAGCTTGGAGCTACTACAGGGCCTGAGTAAACATGGCCTGCAGGTATCAAGGGTACGGGACAAGGCCACACTGGATCTAGGACTGAAATGTCTCCCTGAATTAGAAAGTAGCTAGGTCACAGATGGTCAACAAATGCATCACTTTTACTAATATTGTTTAAGGCCAACACCGGGCTAGGACACATATTTCATAAAATAAGCCAGGCATGAGAGAGTTAGGCATTTAGGGTCTTGCTGTGTAGCCCTGGCTAGCCTAAGCTAGAACTCACAGAGATCTGCCAGCTGCTGCCTCCCCGGTGCTAGGATTAAAGGCATGCATTACCATGCCAGACAAACTTTGCGTTTTCTCTGATGGCTGAGAATGCTGAGCACTTTAAAAAAATATTCACTGTGGAGGGAGGAAAGGGGGTGGGGCCAGGAGGAGAGGAGGGAGGGGGGCTATGATTGGGATGTAACGTGAATAAATAAATAAAAAATAAAATAAAATATGTCCTTCTGGAAAAAAATCACAGGTTAGTCTGTATGCTGTGTGTGTACAGTATATGCATATGTCTGTGTGCATGTGTGCAGAATCCAAAAGGGGACATTAGGTGTCCTGCTCCATCCCTCATGCTCTGCCTCGCTCCCTGGAGACAGGATCTCTCACTGAGCCTGGAGTGAGGCTTGCAGTCAGCAAGCCCTAGCAATTCCCCCATCTCCACTCGCCACAGAACTGAGGCTACAGAAAAGTCCTGCCACACCTAGCTTCTTATGCATCTTGAAATTAGATACTATTGCTTGCACAGCAGGTGCTCTCAGCCTGTGTTGCCTCTTTTTAGGATGCCCCACCTAGCCCATTTCCTGAGCGGATGGCTTATTCTAATGATCTTTTTTGCTTTGCGGTTCTTTCCATATCTGATGGTTGGCACAAGTCCTCTCCCTACTGTTTGCTGCCTCTGCACCCTGGTGATTATCTCTTAGCCTTCAGGCAGTGCTGCCAAGTCATAGACTTGGCATTAGCAACACCAAGTCACTGGGTGAGAGGTTACTCACACTTCAATTCTCATTTCTTGCAGGCTGAGAATCATTCTGAGCTAACAGTTAAGAATAATTTGTTTTCGTTCATTGTATTTCTATGATCATTTTCCCATTCTCGTGAGGAGTTGAAAAAGCATTACTTGAAAGCATTTACTGGGTGAAGACCGTGGATTTAGGAAGAAGTTTAATATTGTCTTCTAGCTGTGAAAGGGTCCCTGGGAGTGGGGGGTGGGGCATGGGCTGGGTACCCTGGGGAGCTTCAGGGTTGCTGACTCTCCTTAGGGATAGGGCAGCTGGACCTGTGGGCCTTGGCGATGGAGGATCCATAGAGGACGGCCCTTCTCCTTACCCTGCCGTCCTGGATGGGGGTGGCCCTTCTCCTTACCCTGCCGTCCTGGATGGGGGTGGCACGTAGTCCCACTAGCCGCATATCAAAAATCCAAAGGTATCCTTTTAATCCCTGTGACCTTTGCAAATCAAACCAGCTGTTTCTGCCACTGAGCTGAGGTAATAACTAACCAAAGGTCTTGGTTTTAGCAGCAGTATCCGCAGAAAGCACTCACACTCTCAGAAGGTGAAAGACAAAATAGCAAACAAGATGAATTGAACTCAGGCAGGTGGCGCATGCCTGTACCTCAGCAATTGGGGAGCAAAAGGTGGATGGAGCTCTGTGAGTTCAAGGCTAGCCTGGTCTAAAAGCAACTCCAGGTCAGCCAAGGCTACACAGGGAAACCCTGTCTCGAAAAAGAAACCAAAAACCAAAAAGATAAATTGAACTCCCTTTTGGGCCCGCAAGCTACGTATATTGTATTAGTGACACCCTAACATCCATTCCTCTGTCAGGCCCCATTCTAGAACCATCTCTCAGCTGTTGCCTCACCCTCAGAAGCTGCCCTTGCTTTCTCTTACACTGCTGAAGGCAGGCACCAGCCTCGGTAACTGTACCCATCTTCCCTCCCAAGTCATGTCACAGCATAGACTTGCATGATTCCACCTCTAGGCATCTAAGAGTCGATTCACTGGGTGTCAATAAAAGCCAGGTTAGTCTGTTTACCTGAGTAACACGCGCTTGTCTCCTTTGACTGGCTTCTCAGGACTTTGTGTGGTTGAGAGGCTGTATCCCAGGCTGCAGGCTTTACTGATGGCACAGCAGCCCCTGGTTAGCCAAGCCCATCTGGGAGTGGGTACACAGGCATTACATCATACCCCTTTGGAGTAAATAGTCTCAGAACACCTGTACTTCCTTAAGGACATTAAAATGAAGATTACCTGAGGCAGCAGTGTTTTTCTTACCAACTATCTTAGTCTCTAATGATGCACAGCTGGGCGCAGTGGGCTGGGAAGACCAACCCAGAAAGGGGCCACTTGGTCATTCTTTTAACAAGGTGTCAAACAAGCTTCATGGTTCTGTCTTTAAGAGCGTAGGTATGGCTTGCTTGAGGTTCTGTTTTAGATGTTTGGAATTCGCCACTGGTGGAAAACATAAATGAGTTATTAACTGAAGCCTCTGGGGTTAACTGATTGATTTCTGCCTGAGTTAGGGTTACTCCTGCAGTAATGAAGGCACCATGACTGAAAGCAACTTGGGGAGGAAAGGGTTTATTTTGCTTACAATTCCGTCTACTTCACTGTTCATTTTTGAAGTCAAGACAGGAACTCAGGTGGGCAGGAACCTGGAGGCAGGAACGGATGCAGAGGATGTGAGTGTGCATGGGGGAGGGGAGGAGTAGGAGTAGGCGTTGATTACTAGCTTGCTCCTCATGGCTTGCTCAGCTGCTTTCTTATAGATCTCAGGACCACCAGCCCAAGATGGTACCACCCGTGATGGGTTAGGCCCTCCCCCATCAATCACTTATTAAGACAATGCCCCACAGGCTTGCCTACAGTGGGATCTTCTGGAGGAATTTTCCCAGTTGAGGCTCCCTCTTCCTAGATGACCCTAGCCTGCCTAGTCGGCACGGTCCCTTCTGCAGATTACTCTGTGGATGAAATACTCCTCTGGTGTCCTGGTGGTCCCACATCCTGGAACCAAGGGAGTGCAGTGTGCTTTCCTCCAATGTTTGTGCTATCCTAGGAGAGGCTGGCATGGCAACAGGGCGAAGGTGAAAACAATGTGCTTGCTGCCTTCTGGTTTTTTAAAGCTCATGTAGAGTCACTCTACAGGGTAGCGACCAGTTACCATATTTAGCCAACACACTGGCTATTTATTGTTTAAAACAGTCAAACTAGAAGAAAAAAAAACATTGTAGCACAGTTAGATGGCCAGTTGTCTCAGGGGCCAGGCATGCTATAGGAGTGGTTTGTACAATTTCTTGGTCTCTGCGCCTACAGGCACACATCTAGCCCTTCACACAGGGTGGTAAAGTCTTCAGGTTAACCTGGGTAGCAGCATCTCAACTTGGAAAACAGAAATTGATGTTTTCTTCTTCTTCTTCTTCTTCTTCTTCTTCTTCTTCTTCTTCTTCTT
>OU015758.1:14372003-14388538 GCA_907169655.1 Acomys percivali | reverse complement strand
TTCTTCTTCTTCTTCTTCTTCTTCTTCTTCTTCTTCTTCTTCTTCTTCTTCTTCTTCTTCTTCTGTGTTTAATAGAAAGGAAAGAAAAAAACTTTTTTTTCCTGCAAAAAGTGAATTTCAAGGCCACCGAGATGCTCAGTACATAAAGGTGCTTGCCACCAACTTGGTCCCCGAGGGCCCCACACGATAGAAGGCGATAATTAACTTTTGAGAGTTGCCCTATGACTTTCATACTCACATCATGGTACGAACACCCCTGCACCCAGAAACCGTTAACACAAAATACAATTAAAAAAATTCAAAGTTAGTTTCTGTGCTGGAAAGATGGCTCAGTGGTCAACAGTACTCAATGCTCTTACAGAGCTGAGTTTGGTTCCCAGCACCCATATTGGGCAGCTCACCCTGGCTGTAATTCTAGTTTTGGGGGACCTGGTACCCTCTCTGGCCTCTGCAGGCCCTTGAACTCATGTGCACACATCTCCCCGACCAAGGACACGATTAAAAATATAATAAAATAATAAAAAATAAAAATAAAGTGAATTTCCCCACAATACTGAAAATTCAGTGTTTATATGTGTCCATATTTACAACCCCACATTGCTTATTAAAAAGAGAAATAGGCGGTCCTTGTTCTGTTCAAAGGGCAGGTGTCTTGGTTTTGTTTAAAAGAACTTTGTAAGTGGGTATAAGATGTACTTGGTAGCATATAATATTGGTTTGACTTGGTGAGTGTTCATATCTGCATATGCCTCTGAAGAGATCGAGGCTAGCATCTGAACCCCAAAGAGTTCCCACCCCCGAAAAGTACCACTGTGTTGACTTCTAGCTCCATCAACTAATTGCTCACTTAGAGGCTGCACCTGTGTGGGAGGTGAGGCGCAGCTGCTTTTACTGAAGGGGGTTTCAGGCTCCAGGCTCACTGTGCCCCCGGGCCCACTATGCCCTGGACCCACTGCACCCCAGGCCCACTGTACCCCAGGCCTACTGCACCCCAGCCCCACCAAGCCCTATCTCCTGCTGATCTCTTCCTCTCTCTCCACTGTCCAGTAGTGAACTCTGGCATATTCTCCTCTCCCATTTTTATTTATACTATGATAAAACATACACACAACATAGAGGTTTTCCTGCCACTTTGACAAATACTTGAGGACAGCCTGAAGACGAAGTAACTTATTTTGTCTTTTTTTTGTTGTTGTTTTGGTTTTTTTTTTTTTTTTTTTTTGAGACAGGGTATCTCTGTGTAGCCTTGACAGTCCTGGACTCGCTTTGCAGACCAGGCTGGCCTTGAACTCACAGTGATCCACCTGCCTCTGCCTCTGCCTCCCAAGTGCTGGGATTAAAGGCGTGGGGCCACCACACCTGGCTGGAGTAATTTATTTTGGCTTAGGATTTTAAGGTTTCAATCAACAAGCCCTTGGCTCTGTTGGCCCTGGGTCTGTGGTGAGGCTCCCGGCATCATGGTGGTGGGATAATGAGACAGAGGCTGCCACCTATGGTGACAGGACAGAGAGATAGGGAATGCCCGTGCTAGCAGGATGCACTCCCCCACATTTTACTCCATCTAGATCTGCAGTGTCTGGGATGGAACCACCTACACAAGGCAGACTTCCCCCTTTAGGATATCCTTTCTGGAAAGGCCTCCGGATACAGGCAGGGATGTGCTTTGCCAATCTCCTCTCAATCTAACCAAGAGGTCAAGATCAACCACTACAGTAACCAACCCAGTGGTTTTGGTTATATTCACGGCGTCAGAAGTAGAATCACCATCTACTTCTAAAATATTTCTTCAGAAACTCTGTACCCACTGGAAAATATCTTCCCAATCTCCATTCCCCAAGACCTAAGTCACATCCATTACACTTTTTTTTTCCTTTATGATTTGCAATTCTTTAAAACTTTTTTTTTTTACATTTAATTATTTAGTGTGTGTTGGGGCTGGGTGATGTCCACACGCGTGCTGTGGCTGAAGTGCTTGGCATCAGCTCAGGACCCCCAAGACCAAGTTCTCAGCCC
This sequence comes from Acomys percivali, assembly GCA_907169655.1. Taxonomy (NCBI): domain Eukaryota; kingdom Metazoa; phylum Chordata; class Mammalia; order Rodentia; family Muridae; genus Acomys; species Acomys percivali. The sequence continues at coordinate 14,386,525 of OU015758.1, read as the reverse complement.
ACACGAGATTTTCCCCTGAGGGACAAAAGTCAGAGAATAAGAGACAAGGACAGGAGATAGAGGATGACAGAGAAGGGGACGATAGGAACACGGGAGAGGGGCAGAGATGTCTGTCCCGGAGCTGGGGACAAAGGACTGCCTCTGGATAAAGAGGAGACAGATGTGGCACATAGGAAAATTGGTTTATAAAGGTACAAGGGGAAACCTTGTGTTAGGATGAGGTGTTTAATTTAATTTAATTTAATTTATTTATTTTTTATTTCTTTGGTTTTTTTTTCGAGACAGGGTTTCTCTGTGTAGCCTTGGCTGTCCTGGACTCCCTTTGTAGACCAGGCTGGCCTCGAACTCACAGCGATCCACCTGCCTCTGCCTCCCAAGTGCTGGGATTAAAGGCGTGCGCCACCATGCCTGGCTGAGGTGTTTAATTTTAACTGGGCATGTTAATTAGGTGAGCTAAAAGGGGGCTTTTGATTGGTGGACTTCAATAGCTGGACCTTGGTGTCAGCCTCAGGAGGAGGAGGTGACCAAATAAGGGGATAGACCTTGGTGGCTAGCTTTTAGGAATGTAATCTAATGGTTTTCACAAGGCAGAGGGAGTCCAGGAGGTGGGCAAGGCCTACCACAGCCATGCTTGACACCCTTGAGCTGGCCAGAGTTCCTTCAGGGCCATAGGGAGGGCAGATGACAAGCTGTGATAGTCAGCTTTCTTGTTCCACAATGTTACCAACCTCAGCAGCAAGCACCTTCATCTACTGAGATATCTTACGGGCGTGTATTTTCCTGTTAATATTCATGCAAGTGGGACTATGTAGTATTTATCCTTCATGTCCGATGATCTTTCACCTATCATAATGTTTTCAAAAGCTGTGGTGGTTTGAATAGGTCTGGCCCCCATAGACTCATGTGTGTGAATGCTTGGCCCATTGGGAGAGGCACTATTAGGAGTGTGGCCTGGTTGGGGGAGGTGTGTTACTGTGGGGGTGGGCTTTGAGGTCTCCTATGCTCAAGCTCTGCCCAGTGTGGCACCCAGTCTCCTTCTGCTGTCTGCAGATCCAGATGTAGAACTCTCAGCTCCTTCTCCAGCACCATGTCTGCCTGCGTGCCGCCATGCTTCCTGCCACGATGATAATGGACTAGACCTCTGAAACTATAAGCCAGCCCCAGTTAAATGTTTGCCTTTATGAGAGTTGCTGTCGTCATGGAGTCTCTTCATAGCAAACAAACAAACAAACAAACAAAAACCAAAACAAAAAACAAAAAACAAAAAAAAACCCAACCACCACCACCAACCCCAAACACCAAACAGACAAAAGTAAATTCAAATTATGGAATGTATGAAAACTCTGTTTCGTTTTATGACTGGGAAACATTCTATTTTGTATACACCATGTTTTATTACCCACTTATATGTTGATGAAGACTTGAATTTTTCCTCTAATGAACCTTGTAAAAAAAGACATAAAATGGAGCTAGAGAGATGACACAGCTGTTAAGAGCTCTTACTAATCCTTCAGAGAACGCAGGTTCAGTTTCTAGCAATTAAGGCTGGTGGCTTGCAACTGCCTGTAACTCCTGTTCCACGGGGGGTCACACATCCTCTTTTGACTTCTCTGGCACTCATAAGTACATCCATGCACATGCATGTACATGCACGTGCACGTGGGTATGTGTGCATGCGTGCACACACACACACTCACACACACTAAAATAAATATTTTTAAAAAGACAGAACAATGCTTCCTCTTTATTTTCGTAGTTTAAATACATAATTTTATATTTGGGCAAAGACTGGATGTTGAGATTGCCTAATTCAACCATCTCTTTACCAGAGGGGAGGAAACTGAGGCACGGGGATGATTAAATGGTTTTCTTGTAGTCATTCCACCACTATAATAAAGCTGGGATCTTTCCCTGCCATCTCTTCAAACATCATGTCATAAATGCATGCCAATTTGACTGGGCATCCTTTTCTTCAAGAGGCGAACCATGCCCACTGTACAAAATGCAAACACAGATCTAAGAGTCTCTTCAAAAGTTGGCTCCTTCTCATGAGCACGGGATTATTCTAGTGACATTTATAATGAATATTAAAAAGGCAGAAGTGACAGTGCGCAATTTTGAAAACTAGGTCATGAAGGGCCCTCCCCCCAATTCCCTGCCTGTTGCTCCTTCCTACACCACCTGCCCTGAAAGGACAGTCTCACAGCCACTGTTGATGCCCACATGGCAAGGAACCAGAGATCTGGCCACATGCCAGTACATGAGGCATCTCAGAAATGAACCCCCCAACTCTATCCAAGCCTCCAGGTGATCTCTGCTCAACTGCTGGGCCAGAGGGTCATGAGAGATCCTGGAGCAAAACCACCAGCTTCATCTCCTGAGTCCTTGCCCTTATATAGTGTGTTCAATAATAAATCAATGTTCATTGTCTTGAGCTGCTAATTATTGGGGTCATTTCTGAGACAGTAATAAAAGGCTAGCATACTCTGCTATCACCGTTTCCATGCCTACCTGTCACTAATGTCCCTGTACTATTTGATCAGGTACATTTCCTTTTCTGGGTTGCTAAGGACTGAGTCAGGGCCGTGTGTGTCCGAGTCAAGCACACAACATATGCTTTTAGGGAAGTGTTTCACCTTTGTAAATCATTTTTTTAAATTACTGTGCATGTGTTCATGACATGGCACATGTGTCGGAGGAAAAGTCTATGGCATCAGTCCTCTCTGCCCTTATGTGGGTTCTGTAGCCCAAGCTCAGGTCTCCAGCTTGCATGGTATGTGATTTACCTGCTGAGCAATCTCAGCAGCCCGGACAAAAAAAAATTTTTTTTAATCTAATATTTTTTTTCTATTATTTGTGTAACAGATGTGTTGATATATAATTAACACAGTATAAAACTGGCAAATCAGAAAAATTGTGGCAAAGCCTCTATTACCCAGAACTCGCCTCTCCCCTTACTTAGGGTGTACCGGCACATTGAGTGCATTCCTGACACTCAGTTACCACTGCTGCCATGCTCCTGAACTTCCAACCAACACAAGGAGAGGCCCCAAGCCCAAGGCTGACACAGCTTTAGAAAGATTACCTTTATTTTGTCCCTCCAACCTGGAACATTGGTAACAAAGCAACTAGTTCACAAGTTAGTAAGTGAAAATGTCTTCAAGGCTGAACAAATTTGGAAAGAATTAACATTAATATTTCTAAAGATAGGTTATTAATCTTTTTGTATAAAATCAATGAGATATATTCCGAGACATCTTCCAATCCACTTGTTTTATCAAACAAAATCTCCAGTCATTTTACAAATTACTTCCTGAAAGTCTTCTTAAAAGCATTAATATGTTAATGTTCTGAATACAGCCCACAATCAACGCTAGAATTGAGGAATAATAAGGAAAGGTCACATAGGTACTAGGAAGTCGTAGCCTTCAGTCTCTGAGTACTAAAGGCCACCTATATAGGGCACAGGGGTATCCAGACTCCTGCTAATCAGGCTCTGCCAGAGGCTTTAGAGTTAAGAGGTGGCTGGCCAGCCATTTGCCATCCCAGGGCGTAAAGGTTGGTAAAAGATGTCATTAGCTGTAGCACCATTTTCTGATAGTAGTCTCATCATAATGAAGCACAGAATATTAATGACCAGGAAATACTGCTACTAAACTGAAGATTGCTGTACATGAGGACCTATGTACATCGGTGGTTTTAATTTCCAGTGCTCAGTGATGAACGGAAATGGAGATTGTTGGCAAAGGAGAATACCCAGGGGGCAGAATTCTCCTTTGTCCCCTTGGAGAGGGCATCGCAGCCCTGTCATTCTGTGACTGTCCAGACACACAGGTCATGATGCCACCAGTGCAGAGGGGGACAGCTGGAGTCACTGGATGGTGGCTCTTTCTCATTTACTCTGTTCGTTCATTCATTCATTCATTCATTTATTCATTCATTCATTAAAAAAAAAGTACTGAGTGCCTATTATGTCCCAGACGTTGGCTGTGAACAAGGCAGTGGTGCTGATGAGGAGCACAGTTTTGCCCTTATCTGGGCTTGACACTCCCTGCAGCTAATATGGACGGATTCACATCAGTAGGATGTAAGAGGGTCTGAGAAAGGGCTCAAGGTCAAGGTCAAACAGTGCATCCTCATTCTTCAGCCCCAGGACCCCAGTACAAGGCAGCGAAACAGAGAATGAGGAGAGTATGGACAGTGCCTCTGCTTGGCTAAGGGCGGCGTACCAAACACCGACCACACCTTTTCTCAAACCGCCCCCTTCCATCATCTCAGGGCTAAGAGGTGTTTTCTTGGCCTTTCTTCCCACTGCCTGAGAAAGCAGTGTAGATCCTGGCCTATTGGGAGATACAGCCCCAATCTTGACGGATTCCATGCAACTGAGAATAAACCTCCTTAACGGATACCACAGACCCACAGCTCCCAAGAGCACGGCCACAGGATGACCAGTCCACCTTCTCTGGGCGGGGCTTGGGACTATCCCACAGCTCAGAACGGGTGAAAGTGACCTCAGGATCAGGACAGTGAAGTCCAAAGGCATGACACAAGCCACACAAGCTGGGGCTAGCAGAAGCCTAGACAGAATGAGCAACAGTGTTGGGTGTAGCAGGATCAAAACACACTTAGCTGTTGTGGAAACGGAGGCACAGACAGCTCTCCATGCTGTCTTACTGCAACTGACTTTATGCTCCACAGTGAGAAGAGTGAGAGAGGGGTGAGCTGACCGACTGGTCACAGAACCGGAAATCCTGGACGAGATCTCCCAGACAGGGGCCCCTCAGACCCAGCAGAACCACCAGCAATCATCTGCTCCTCGCCTTTGTTCCAAGACACGAATCTTGCCAATAAAACTGGTTATTAGCAGAGGGAGTTCTAATGACTGACTTGTAAAGCGAAAAGAGCCAGCTGCCGTGGCCTCCAGGACTCAGGGATTGCTTTCTATGTCAAGTTCTCAGCGTCCACAGCTTAGGGAGCTGGAGGGACAACCCAGCCACCCTGGCCCCCAGACGCTAACTCCAGCCAACAGCAGGGTCCTTCCAGGTTTTTACTGTCTTTAAAAATGTACAGTGAGTTGAAACTGGACTCCTTTGGGGGAGTTGTGTACGTGAAGACCAGGTGCAGGGGTGGGGATGATAAAGAAAGAAAGCTTGTAGAGCAGGGGGTCTGAGGACGAGCCTACGCAGAAATGGGTTCCAGACTCCCGTGGTACCCTACATCCAGGGGTTCCACACGCCAGTGTCCTTGGGGTCACAGTGAGGGTCCAAAGGTGGGAAGAAGGAAGGCACAGAGTGCTTGTGGTAGTACTGCAGGCGGGAAAGAAGCTTCCGGACGATGTGGGGGTGCTCCTGGGACACGTCGTGCCTTTCTTCAGGGTCCTGATTGATATCAAACAGCCAGAGAGTCTTGGCCGGTGGGTCTAGCGAAGGTATCTCGGACACGCTGGATTGAGTTGGAGGTGGGAACCAGTATCCACAGCCTGAGGAGAAAGGCAACTTTAGTGGGGGGAGCAGCACTGTTTCTGGGTTCTAATCTCAAGGGATCTGGGGACAAGGCTGCCCTAGCTTGTAGGTAATGGTCATATAAAAAAAATGTGCCCCTTGGTGTTGATTCTAGATTTGTCTCCGAGTCTGATTTCCATGCTTTTATGAGGCAGATCCTATTGCTTTACAACAAGGGATATTAAAAAAATATGTGTGAGCCGAGTGTGGTGGCGCACGCCTTTAATCCTAGCACTTGGGAAGCAGAGCCAGGTGGAGCCCTGTGAGTTCGAAGCCAGCCTGGTCTACAAAGTGAGTCCAGGACAACCAAGGCTACACAGAGAAACCCTGTTTCGAAAAACCAAAAAAAAAAAAAAAAAGTGGGATGGTGACAAGAGGTGGGGTGTCTTTTGTCACAGTGGCTTGGTGGGGGTGGTAAGGATCCTCCTGATACTGAGCCAACACAGCACAGTGATTCTTAGATCTCTTGCCATCTCGACTCATGGGACAACCCCAAGCAATGAACTGCCACTGTAAACACCAAGAGTGCTTGTAAGCTAAGTGTTGCTAAATTGCATCAGAGCCCACATGAGCATGCCAGACTTACAAAGCATTGTGAAGCTGTCCCTCTCTAAGAATGGGGGAAGGAGGTAGACCCTTCCTACAGCCAGAGTACTGGTGAAGATTTGCAGATAGCTGGGTGTGCTATGTCTGACAGTTACATGGGTCTAAAATCCATATATGTCTGGGAAGCACCTCAGTGGGATTTTCTTCTCATACCCCTACTACAGATTAATAATAATAATTAGTAATTAATAATAATAACTCAGAGGGTCAGAATGAGCAGCTGAAGCCATTCTTCCACCCTACAACTTCAGAGATATAGTAAAATAAATAAAGAAATAAATACAACAGCAGTTATTGTTTCGGTGAGCTTTCCTTCGCTGCTCTGTTTGGTGGGCAGGCTGCTTAGGCCATGACAACAGACATTGTGTAATATGGACCAGACAGAGGCTTAAGACCATGAAACCCCAAGCAGACAGCTGCTTTCTTAAGATCCACGGGGAGTTTAAAAGATCTGAAGGACTGGGCTGGAGAGATGGCTCAGTGGTTAAGAGCACTGTCTGCTCTTCCAAAGGACCCTGGTTCAAATCCCAGCACCTACATGGCGGCCCCCAACTGTCTGTAATCCCAGTACCAAGGGATCTGACATCCCCACACCAAAGCATAAAATAAATTATTTGGAAAAAAAAAAAAAAAGATCTGAAGGACTATTTATTTAACTTTACGGCTGTCTGTGCAAACCGAGGGGTTGGCAAGGGGTCTTGAGGAGCTGGCTAGCAAAGGGGAAGGAAGGCTTAGAGCAGTGTGGTGCGGACTTCCCCTTCTATGGAAAGGCCAGGGAATGAAGTTCCAAGATGACAGAAGGATGGAGGACACAGCCCTTCTCTGGCGGCTGCAGGAAGGGGGCTAAACATTCTACCTGGGTAGCCCGTGAGGAGTTTCCAGTTTTTGTATCTAATCCCAGCATGGATAGATGTGTTAAAGGCGGAATAGCCTAAAGGAAAAGAGCCGTTCTTTGCTGGAGCCGTGTTCTCGCTAGGACCTGGGAAGAAACAATTTGGAAGAGTTAGATTGCTATTATTGGCCTGGTTGTTATAAACCAACATTTTATACCCTTTCTTGCACACCAGTAGCTTTTGTTCAACACCCGAGTGCAAATGCGTGTCCTGCCACAGAAACGACTCTTTTATTAATATAAACAGAAAGTAGAGTTACATTAGATGTCAGTCATAAACCACCACAAATATAAAGGAAATCCCAAGGAGATTAGAAGATTAATCCATCCTTAAAATCACTGCCTCCCACCAACATGCAGAGGCCATGTGCATAGCAGTGTCTGTTACAGCAACTGAGCTGGGTGCTGTGTGTGTGTGTGTGTGTGTGTGTGTGTGTGTGTGTGTGTGTGTATGTATGTGTATTCTTTTTACTTTTAAATGTGTAAGTGAAACACACTTTATGTGAGTGTTTGTACCTTTGTAGATAGTATATTAAATTATAGAATGCACATTTTATTGAAGTCTGTCTTAAGCTAGGAGAGGTTAAGCACACCACAAAAAAAAAACCAAAAACAAAACAAAAACCCAAAACCAAACCCCCTCCCAGATATATTTATTTTTAAACCACTAATGAAAACTAAAAGTTAATGAGCAATGCTTTTAACTATTTATTTAACAGGATAACTATGGGTATTATGAACAGTTCAAGTATATAAATTATTAGAAGATTGCATGGATTATATTAATTTATCATTTTAAGGTCTTATAGCAATTGATCAAGTTTCTGAGGGAACAGTTAGTACCACCTTGCCCTTGAGTTTAGAACTGGTTAAGAGACAGAAGCCAGACAGATTAACCTAAATTATCAGCTTTTGTACCAATAAAAACCACCTATAGAGAACATGGTTTCAGGTCACAGTAGAAAGAACTGCTAGTAACTGACCCTGGGTTTACATTTAGCCACAGTCACTGGACAGTCGCAGGACTCCCTGAGAGCACACAGTGCTGGCTCTGAGCTTTGACCCAGGAAAGAGTCTCCACTGAACCCCCTCAGTCTCTTCTTCTGGGTTAACTTCCTCTCTCATCTTCATATGTGAAGTCACTTTGGCCAAGGACATTGTTTGACCCATGATGGCCCATGACTCTGAGTACATATTTACATATTTATAAGCTTCAACTTTGGACCTCACTGAACACGATTTAGTCTGTTTTAAGTTCACATTTCTTCGTTAACTTTTCAAATATGGTCAAGGCAGTTGTCTTGGGAACACTTCAGAAGGCTCCTTTGTTTTACTGAACAAGTAGACAGCCTAGTAAGTCATTGCTAAGGTTTGTGGTTATGTCTGTAAAAGGGCAGAATCAAAACGCAAGGAAATGAAACTAAATGGGGCCTGGGGGCATAGTTTGTTGCAGAGCACTTGCCAAGCATGTTCAAGGCTCTAGAGCTGCCAGAACGAAACTAAAACAACAAAGTGCATAGCCCACCAAGGTAATGAAAGGCAGAAAAGGAGTTCAAGACTAGGCTGAGCCAACACAACAACAAACAACAACAACAACAACAAAACAGACTTTCTGTGTTGTGCCATGTCCCCCATCCCTACAGAGCCTCAGGGCTCCCTGGATCCAATGCAGGGTGTGGGCCAGGCTCTGCAGGACATAGAAAAGGTACAAGTCCTGTCCCTTGTCAGTCTTTTCACATCTGGGCACTGATCCAGTACACATCAGTGGCTCCAGCCCACAAGCACCCACGAGGAAAACCTTTCTGGTTTCTTCTTTGCTTGCAAATATTTTGGCAGCAACACAAAAGGATGCTTCTAGTGATTAGTGTGGGCAGGGATGTGTCTCACAGGAAGCTGGTTCATGGCACACAGGGCCACTGGGAAACTGTGAATCTTCTCATCTCACCCTTCACCAGTTTGTATAAAAGGCACATTTCAATATCAAATATTTTGGATGTTAAAGAAAACAGGCATGCTTCTGTGAACATAAACAGAAGAAAGGGAAACAGCTATCTTAGCACTACTTAACATTTATATACATTTTTCCCCCTTAAAACAAACAGGAATGGAAAATTACCCAAACAAGTCCAAGACTAAACTATTATCTCCACTTTATTTTTCTCATTTTGAGTGACTGAACAAAGAGAACATGTCAAAGATACTAACACCCTAGAGAGCACCACAGAGAACAGATGTTAACATTTTGCCACATTTGCTTTAAAAAAAAAAAAAACAAAACTTCTATCCTATTTTATTGTGTGTGTGTGTGTATGTGTGTGCACACATGCGTGAGACTGTGCACGTGTCACTGTGGTACGTAGAGGTGAGAGAACAGTTTGAAGACGTCATTTCTCTCCTTCTGTCACGTGGGCCCAGGAGATTGAACTCGGGTAACCCTGGCAGCAGGCACCTTTACCCATTGAGCCATCACCCGCCCTACCCTTGCTCTTTTAGTGAAAGAACAGAAGACAATCAAGGTGAAGTCTCCTTCGTCCTCATCCTCATTCAGCTCCGTGTTCCATGTGCTGGGCTGCTGTGGCTTCTATGCATCCTCAGCCATGTGGGCGTGCCAAGGAACATGCACAGCCCTGCTTCACACCTTACTAATGCACACTGGTATTACACACTTTCTGCAACTCTCATTCCTTCCCTAGAGTACGTAATTATACACGTGCATATATTCCCCGTCACTCTTTAAGTTCACTACTATACCACATCTTGGTAACCGATGTCTCTGCTCTCGGGCCGTTTCTGTTAGTGTCTGATACTGAACCCAGGTCCTCTGCAAGAGCAGCCAGTGTTCTGAACCGCTGCGCCAGCTCTCCAGCCCTTAACGGTCTTAACATTTACATTGAAGTTTAACTTATGTATGTCAAACATTAGACTGGCTGATCATTTCTTCCTGGTCAAAGTTTAAAGGGCCCAAACTCTAGGTGAAGTTTAAGTCACAGGACTTTCTTGTGGCAACTGGAGAGAGGCCTCCCACTGGGACACAGCCCCGCCCACCAGACTAGAAGCCATGTAGGCTGCAGCTGGAGCCTCGCTGCCCATGGAGATCAAATCTTTAAGGTGCTCACGGCTTACGTCCCAGTTACTGTGGCCTTGGCCGAGGCTGTACTCTCTCCTCCTGCTGTGTGGGCAGAACCTTCCTTACACATCCAGATGTGAGTGCCAACACTGTTGTCTTGTTTCTTATTTTAAAGGTCACTGAAAATCTAAACACAGAAGTTTTCACCCTAAATATTACACTGGCTAGAACACACCCTCACCCCCACTCCAAGCTGATGCTTTGCCAGCCTACTCTGATGCTTTGTCGGCATACTCTGCTTAACTTTCAAAGATGGAAAAAAGTCACAGTGGCCTCTTCCGCAGCTTCAAGCATGTGAAGACTTTAGTGGAATCAGATCCCACAGCCCCACCCTGTAGTTCTAAAAGAGAACCCAGACACTGAGGTGCATTTGAGAAGCCTCTAGAACAACTACTTTTTGTCACCTTAATAATTTGTCATTATAACCACTCTGTCTCTGTTTCATTCTATGTAAAACGAGTATAAAAAGAGTGCCTGGCCAAGGGGATGAATCTGGGTCAGATACAGCGCCTACAGGTGGTGGGGCTCGTGCACGCTGAGTGTGAAGATCCAGCTTGCAGAGCTCTTGAATCCCCAGGCAACTGTCATTGGACAGAACCAATAACCTATGACCTGTGGTTGGCAACCATTAAAGTCAAGGTGCTTTCTCTGGGCCTGTAGCAGCTGTGTGGTCTGAGCCAGCTGCCATGAGAACAGGGCCCTGTTAAAAAACGATGCAGGGAGTTATAGGCACACAACCCATATTTTATATACTATATCGCAGGCCAAGCCCCTAGTGAGACGTAGAGTGAAGCACAGCAGTGATTATTCATTCTTCATCTGGGACCAGCTGGGGTCTGCAGCTACCCTCACACCCAACTCTGCCTCTCTAAAGCCAGCTAGCTCAGCCATGGCCTATCATCTGGCCCAACTTGGGCTGACCTAGGCTCGGGGTCCTCTGCCCTGATCTGATGGAACCATCTTTGTCAGCGTCAGATGTATTGAGATTGGTCTTTGTAGTTACTGGCCTAAGACTGTCCCTCAGTGGACTTCGGACAGCCAGCGGCAGCAACTGTAAAGTTCCATCCTGTGCCTCCTTTAATTACCCAGCCTGTGGTTTCCATTGTGCCTTCTGTGCACACCTCAGGGACACTTACCCTCCATTCCTCAAACACAAAGCTCTTTTTTACTGAATCTATGCTTTTATCATTGTTGTAGGCGACTATCCTTGGAGCCAAGCAATTGCTATCTTGGGGACTTCATCTTCACCATCTTTTTTGTTTGCTTTTTTTTGTTTTTGTTTTTGGAGATAAGGTTTCTCTGTGTAGCCTTGGATGTCCTGGAACTTGCTCTGTAGACCAGGCTGGCCTCAGTCTCACAGAGCTCCACCTATCTCTGCCTCCCGAGTGCTGGGATTAAAGGTGTGGTCCACCACTACCTGGGCCCCACTTTACCTTCTTGCTTGCAAAAGCATCATCCTAGATGGGCTTGTTAAATATTTATACACCTTCATGGAAAAATGCCAGACAAGAAAGGAAGAGAACGGAAAAGAAAGAGTGAAGAATTAGACATGGCCATTGTTCTTTCAGAAACAAGATATTCACTTACTAAGCTGAGATGTGTGTGTGTATGTGTGTGTGTGTGTGTGTGTGTGTGTGTGTGTGTGTGAGAGAGAGAGAGAGAGAGAGAGAGAGAGCGAACACACACACATACACACACAGACAATCAGTGTCACACAGACAGACACAGACTAAAGACGGTGCCCAGGGCCTTACACAGGCTAACTGCTCTACTGCAGAACTGCATCTGCAGCCCTAACATACAACTTCTGAAGGCAGTGCTGGCCGCTAGGCACAGCCAGATAGAGGATGGCAGGTGAGTGGGTAGGCCACAATGGTGAGTGATGCCAGGGGTGGGGGGTGGGGGTGGGGGACTCTAAGAATGCCAAGTGAGGAGTCTTAATTAGTGCAGGTGGGGCGAGAAGGTCTCCCCAAAGAAATGATGGCGAGCATAAAGCTGGGAAGTCGGCAGGCACCACTTTGGTTTTTCATTCTATTACTTTTTTTTTTTTGTGGGCTGAGGTGTGAGGTGGGAATGTGATGTGTGCAGTGAGCTGTGACAGATCCTGACGCATCTGTACACTCAGACATCAGAAACTGTCACTTTATAGTTTCTGCTCAAACAGGAATATCTTCATCAAAATCTTGTCGAGGTGGTCTGAAATACCTAAACACAAGACTGGAATTTGTCTCATGGTGGGGGCTTGCTCTCCTTGGGTTCACTAGAAGCCATAGGCGTGGCTGTGGGCTCTCCACTTGCTGGCTGTTGTTTCAAGTACTGGTTTCTCAAGCTTAGTCTCACAGCCTGGGACAACACCATCAGCCTCAGAAGGGCCATTCCAACTCATACAAAAATTTGAAGGAGAAAGTTGAACAGCTTCAGAAGTCTTCATCTGCCTGCGCCTGAGGTCAAAGGGGCTTGGCAAAGCCACTTGGGAGTCGCAATCTGTGAATGAAGTCAGAGCTAGACACTTGTCCTCAATAAGCAAATTAAAAGAAGCAAATCAAAAGCAGGAATCAGAAAAAGATTCATTCTTTTGTGGCCACATTATTAGGAAGTGGGACGGCAACTCCTCAAGTCCTTCTTTGGGGCTCCTAAGTGAGATCAGAGTTCAAACAGAGAGCCTGAGAGAGAATATGCACATCTAAGCAGTCCCGGGCAGGGTGTGGTCCCGCCCACCCCCGACCCATCATTATCCGGGTTTACTCTCATTCTGTAAGATGGTCTGGCAGGCTGTTAAAACTGCGAAATCTCTTTCAGGGAGACATGTCCCTCCACCAACCCCCCACACCCCTTGGTCTGACACTCTGGCCTTCTCCCAGCATGAAATTCCTAGGGAACCTCCCATTTCTTGCGTGGGGTGGGGGGTGGGGTGGGAGGTGACCTATTGTTTCAATAGTCTGTCTCCTACAACATAGTCAGTGCCAAGGGATGAGAGCCTGGGGCCGTGCACACAGCACGTGGGTGCAGATGTGGCCTGTCCAGTGTTATGCTGGAAGCCAGAAGAACGGAATAGAAGGAAGAGATAAGCACAGAGACAACAGAAAAAGTGAGGCAGTGATTCTGAGGAGACAAGAGGAGGGGGCCCGGAAGGAGGAAGAAGTGGGCAAGAGTGCTGGAACCCTTGTGCAACCAGGGAAAGTTTAGCAACAGCTTTGCCTTTCATTTTTCCCTATAGGTGAGGACACAAGAACAGAGTGAAACGCAGGGCTTGGAGCTCAAGCATGGAATGTTAAAAAACACTTAGCAGGGGAGGCCTGCCTGCCTGCCATTAAACAGTCTGCTCCTTCCTGGACTTTCACCCGACTAATGCAAGTTTTCTGTTACACCCACACTACTTATTGAGAATCCCATCAGTCCTTGGCGAAATCTTTACGGCTTGAAACAGGAGTATCGGGGAAAATATGCCAGACATGAAGCTAATCAGAAAAAGGTGAGGAAGAATATTACAGATGTTATTTATTACCTGGGGGGGGGGGAATAAAAATGGCCGTTATTTTTATATATGTGTTCTGCACGATGTGTTCCAAATGAATCTAAGTCCATAATTTTCAGCTTACAAAGTCGGTTTCTCTGACACCTACTCACTCAGTCTGTATTTGATTAAAAAAAAAGATTATTTATTTATTTATTTATTTATTTATTTATTTAATGTATACAGTATTCTGCGTACATGTACACCTCTCCTGCTTTCTGCAGTCTATGCGCTGTCTGGCTCCCCTGCCTTTATTCTGTGCCCGCTTGTCACAGGTTTTTGTTAGCCTTGTGCCCAAGGGAAGTAGAAAAGTCAGAGAAACCCTGTGATTTGGACAGTGCATCAGGAAGCTTCCCTGAGCAAACCCTCATCCAGGCGTCTAATCCCAACTTCTCCCTGCTGGAGCCAAAGTGGAAGAAGTATGTAGACGGGGCGAGGAAAGCGACAAAAGGACCCGAGTGCGGCAGAGAACCAGTCCTGACAGATACCGAGGAAGGAGAGCTAGGAAGCCAGACTAATGCACGTGAAAGTGCTCACAGAGGACCCTGAGGAGGCAGGAAAAGAGGCTAGGGTTTCTTATTTCCCCCTCCTAGACTTGAAAATAAGTTTTTTTTTTTCTTCTTACCTACAAACTATCTCCTATTTCCAGTTTCCCATCCCTCTCCGTGTTCCAGTTTCTCCCCACTGGAGATCCTCCCGTCTGGATCCGTCCTCCTTTTAGTCCTAATCCAGTTTCCCATCCCTCTCCGTGCTCCACTTTCTCCCCACTGGAGATCCTCCTGTCTGGATCCATCCTCCTTTTAGTCTCTCATTAGGAAACAAACAGGTTTCTAAATAATAATAATAATAATAATAATAATAATAATAATAATAATAATAATA
>OU015758.1:14325014-14366420 GCA_907169655.1 Acomys percivali | reverse complement strand
GCAGGAAGTAGTCTAACAATATTGAGCCCCTTTCCCTCTAAACTTCTTTCTCTCCTACTTAGTATTGGGGAGGGGGGCTGGAAGGGACAGGAGTGGTGTAGGGAGGTAGGTCAAAGAACCCAAGAAAGTAGCCAAAGGCTGGTTACACGGGCCCTTTAGTTCTTGGGATACCCTACTGTTCTGAACTCTGCTAGCCCAGCCTGGACTTTCTCCACAGCTGGTGTCTCTGCATCTGTCCTTCCCTCCACCCAGGGAACTTACTCTACAACCCTTTGCCTGGATAACTCCCTCTCCAGGCCTCTGTGCATCTGTCCTTCCCTCCACCCAGGGAACTTACTCTACAACCCTTTGCCTGGATAACTCCCTCGCCAGGCCTCTGACCAAGTCACATTGGCACAGGTGAATTTTTGGCCTTCCAAGTTAACCTAGGCCCCTGTTAATGTTTTATGACAAGCATTATACTTTAACTACATGTATGTGGCTTTCCCCTGAAAGATCGGGAGCACGGCTGGGTTCACGACTCTTTTGCTCAGCCATGTACTATATATTCTGCACCAAGCACTGAAGAGGGCGAGAGAACGAGAGGTCTAGAAGGCCTTACACAAAGCTTTAGAATATTCACACAGGGAGAAAACAACAACAAACAAAAACAAGTTGTTGAAGGGGAAGGCTGGAAACTCTTCCTTTCCCACTCAGTGAAGCCAACTAAAACCAACCACTGCTGCAAGCCCAGGGTTAACTCCAGTGTCCAACCATGACTGTGAATCCTTATAATACTAAAGCACTCACCTGTGGATGGAGATTGAAGATGCCAATGAGACACACAGTGCATGAAGTTGTATGAAGAATGACATGTAACGGAGCATGTGACACATACATGAGCCCCAAAGCCCATGCTAAGGTAACAAAAGGTCAAATGCCCAAAGCCTTGTCTTTGTACAGCAGGGCTCTTTCCAGTTGCTGAATTCCTCTACCCCGCCCCACCCCACCCCACCCCACCCCACCTCTTTCTCCCTTGGAAGTATCTTTTTTTAATAAATTCACTCACTTTATTGCTGCTCTCCATGAGTCTAATTCTTTGCTCCTGAACACAGTATTATAAGATCCCCCCCAGGTGCCCCCCAAATCCTTTTATCAGTCATTATCAGTTTGATAAATATCACCAGATAAAGATGCATGGGAGTTCTGAGGCCCTAGCCGGATGTGACAGTAAGCAGGGGCTGATGGTGGGTGGAGACAGCAGAGAGGCAGTTGCAGCCAGAGTCAGGTTTAAAGAAAATAAACCGAGGCTATGGAGATAGCTAAGAGTGGTTCTGTGTAATCATGGGGACCTGAGTTCAAATCTCCAGCTCCCATGTAAAAAGCAGGTCACACGGGAGTACCTGTACCTGTAGCCCAAGCACTGTGGGAAGTGTAGTTGGATCGATCACTAAGGCTTGCCCGTTGTCTGTTAGCTTGTGACTGCTTTCTTGGTTTATCCAGTTGAATCCCTTCCAAAGGCTCCAACGATATGAGCACTGTATAGACTGGAGCGCTCTCTCTCTCTCTCTCTCTCTCTCTCTCTCTCTCTCTCTCTCTCTCTCTCTCTCTCAGTCTCTCATGGAATATCGGGCTTTGTTTGTTATTCCAGGCAATATTTATCGAGTACCCCACGTCAGTGCTGGGTTACAAACTGGGTTTCGCTCAGATTATTTCTTCAAAGAGCTCAGTCAGGCTCCTGCAAAGTAAACCAGGAATGCCAGGGGAAGCGAGGCTCTGAGGGTTAGCATTGCTTGCTGCACGCAGAACCAAGACAGGGAGGGTTTTGGAAATCCTCACTACCCATGCTGTCATTGAGGCTTGCTGGGGTTAGCACATAAGCTTCTCCTGAGAAACTAAGTAAAGGATAAGCTGGAAGGGAAAGGGAGGCTGGGGATGGCTCATGCTCCCGTGATAAGAAGAAGATGCAAACCATGAAGCAGTCTGCCCCCCACCCCGACCCTGGGAAATTCAAAAACAGCCAGAGCTTGGGAAGAGCATCTCCAGAAGTGATCAGGGGAAATCTCTCGACTTATGGCAGATAACTAATCCACTAAAACCAACAGCCAAAGGAGCAATGGAGGCTGTAATTACCCAAATGCTTTCAAAGAGTGGGTCCTGGAGAAGAGACAAAAATGGGCAGTTCTTACTTTAATGGTGGCTGGTGGCTGGTAAGGACTGGCCCTTGTCCCTACCTCTGTCCTCCCAGCTCACCCCATAGCTGTCTCTGCTTAGTGCAGCAGCCCTTCCGGCTGCCACCCTCCTAGGGAATGGCGAGGTGCTTTTTGGGGTCCCGTATGTGTCTTCAGAGGTCTATAGTCAGGGCCAGCTGAGGATGGCAGCTGTCTCAGGCAGGAACCTTTCATAGTACTCACAGAGAGCCTTGTAAGTATTTGCCAACCAGAGATGATCAGCATGGCTTGGAGGGTCCTATGAAAATTCACCCAGTGCTTCTTAGAAGCACAAAGTTCCTCAGAGGTTTCCTCAAAAGAATACATGCTGTGCGCTCCTGTGAGGGTGCATGCATGCAGGTGTCCGTCAGCATCAGTGTCCGCCAGAGACAGAAATACATTCCTGGTTCTGTGTGAGAAGAAGGCTGCGTAAAGCAATATAAAACAGCCCTTACTTTGTTTTAAATAGGACTCATGTTAGTTGTTCACAGAATTGGACGGTTCCCCTCCCCCACCTCCCCACTTAAATCCCTTTGGGATTTAATGAAGTACTGCTGGCTGAAGCCAGTTTGACATGTGTGAGAGATGTCAGGCTGATGGAAGATGTGCAGGCTGATTTAAAACCAAACCTTGAAACATTTTAAAGAAAAATAAAATATATTTTTCACATGAATAAAAAAAAAAAAAAGAAAGAAAAAAAAAAAAAGAAAGAAAAGAAAAAAGAAGACTATGTGCTGAGCAGAGGCCAGGGGTCAGGGTGGGGAGGCAATGGTATAACTTTAACTTTAGAAAGCACATTTCCAAGAGGCTGTTGGAAACACCGGGCCTTTCCTAATAATTGCTGAATGGCTTTACAAGCAACCCGCCTAATCCTATAATCACATCAGGTTTATCTGATACTGATTTACTTTCCCATTTACCACTTATCTGTGGCGAGAATCTGCATGCCAGCGAGGCCCACAGGCAGCTCCGGTTCCATGTCCAGGCCCTGCATTGGGATTTGACCGCAAGGCCTGTGATAAAGGCTGAGCGAGCACAGAAAGAGCAGACAAGGAGGCTGGTAGGATGAGTGTCTTCCCACTCACTTCTCCTGGTTATTTCTTATTTCTACTATTCTTTCCTCCCATCCATCTCCTGTCTGTCAAGGAACCGTATGGCACGTGCAAACCCCCGCCTTGCATGGCAGTAGGAGCTGCCTCTGAGAGAGCAAAGCCCACTCTTGCCGGAGCTGGATTTTTCTGTTCTCTCTGGCTGACTGGGAAAAGAAGTCAGAAAGAGGGAGAGTGATGTGGGGATACGTTTACCGTCAGCACGCCTGTCATCTGATAAGGGAATTCCCCGGGGGAGCTGCAATGCCCACAGATTCAAAGTCTGTGCCTCACTGACTGAGCCTCCACGGGCTCCACAGACTTTAGTGCTAGTTTGAGCTTAGACGCTGCACCTGAAGAGAGGGTGCAGAGCCACCCCAGGAATGGAGCACCCCAAGACAGCAGTTGTTGTTGTTGTTGCTGCTGCTGCTGCTGTTTTGCCTTAGATTTAAATTTTTTAGGTGTAGGAGTGTTTTGCCTGCGTGTATGTATGGGCACCATGTGTGTGCCCATACCTTCTGACAGAGGTCAGAAGAGGGGCCTAGAAGCAATCACCATATGGGCGCTGGAAATTCAACCTGGGTTCTCTGCAAGAGCAACAGGTGCTCTTACATACTGAGCCATCTTCTCTCCAGGCCTAGGACAGCAGAGTTATTTAACACTGCAGGAGAGTAACACCGAGTGGGTGCTGTGAGCCCGGACTTACAGAACCCCCACCCTCCTACCTGCTCTCTAGCTGGGAAGCCTGGAAGCATAAACAACTTAACTTGCCTAAGGCTCCCTTCACTCCTCTGGAAAGTGGGAATACTAACATCTCTTCTCATGGCTAGCTGTGAGCGCTGAGTGGGCTAATGGTTATCAAGGGGGAAGGAAGCACGTGGTTGGGTGGCATTAAATAGAGAAGATGAGCTTTACCATTATTGTCATCAACATTTCTCCTGGGTTATTCTCTCTACCGCCTTACCCCACTGCTTAGCAATGTTAAGCAGACTAGAAGGGACAAGGGACAATAAGAATCAGTGTGCAGGGTCCCCGGATGCATGCAACCAGATTTCCGAAACCTGTAGCCACGCCACACGAAAGCCTAATTCTAAGTTCCCGGTCATCCATTCTTCCTACCTTATTCTTTGTTGTCCACCTGCCCCCTGCCCCAGTGCATTCTGGACTTGCCTGAGAACTCCCAATTAATTGTCTATCTCTCCTGTATCCTGCCTGCCTGGTCTCTGCAGTCACCATCCCTAACAAGCCTGGCGACATTTGGAACATGGTGCATATGGCTTGGTAGTTTAGGCAGGATATATAGGAAGTTAACGGAAGTGGCTAACTGAAATAGGCAGGCATCCCTGAGAACTCTCCTGTCCCACTTCTGTCATCTCCAGCTGTACACTGTCACTGGTGTCACTGTCACTCATCCATTCTAGTCTCTCTTTGCTCTTTCTCAACCATTCCTATTGTGTGCAGGGCCAGGAAGATGAGAGTGGCTTCAGATAACAGGACGAATACAGAACTTTCCATATCATGCCGGGGTGTGGTGGTGGAGGACGCGGTTTGTAGATAAGAGGGCTGGTGAAAACCCACTCTGGAAAATGCTATGCTAATGGACTGGAGAGCCTCTGGTCTAGAGGGAGACACAACAGAAACATTTGGGAGGTTAAATAATTCAGCATTGAGCCTGCCTTTCAGGTTTTATGTTTCCGGCTGGCCAGGGGTCCCCAGGCTCTATCAGAAAGCCCATCTTCATAGGGAGCTTCCAAATAGTCTTAGTTCTATTCAAGTGTCTCTTTTTCAAATGCTCCCCTGCTTGGTCCCCTGGGACACAGGCACATTGTAAATGGCACACTTCTCTCCTGTCAGCTGTAGTAAGGAGGCAGCGAGTCCTCACTGGAAAAGCAAGCGATGAGCCTCAAAGGCAGGGGCTCTCAGCCTTCCTAATGCTGCAACCCTTTAATACAGCTCCTTGTGTTGTGCTGACCCCCAACCACGGAATTATTTTTGTTGCTACTTCATAGCTGTAATTTTTGCTGTTATGAATCATAATGTAAATATATGTGTTTTCCGATGGTCTTAGGTGATCCCTATGAAAGGGTTGTTCAACTCCCCGCAAAGGGGTCTTGACCCCACAGGTTAAGAACCACTGCTCAAAGCGGGCACCTCAGCCCACAGTTGACAGCGTAACCCTCCATCTAGACCCCCCTCATGTGACCCAGGGAGGAAGGAACCTAATTTGCAAAGACTTTGAAACTTATTTGATGGACTTTACAGAGGAAAGGCCTTTCCGTGGAAGCCAACAATTTGATATCTTCTAACTAGGGACCCTTATGAGTGACCTTGAGCAAGGCAAAGAGGCCCAATAGGTGAGAATCTAAAAAAGAAGGGCCTAAGAACAAAATAATCTTTCCATGTACTAAAACAACCGCTTCGTTATGAAAAATAACAGACACACAGAGAACTGACTAAGGATTAACAATGTAGCAAACACCACTATAAGCTAAGCCCGGCGCCTGTGGCGTTGCCTCTCTGCCTCTCTTTCTCTCCTCACCATATTATTTCAAACCCACACTGTCAGCCGTTACTTCGTCTGTAACTGTTTCAGCATGTGTCCAAAATGCAAGGACTTTTAAACAAACACACGTATGATCCCAGTAAGATTATCACATTAAAACTGAGGAAATATGTAGAGATGGGTGTCTTAGAATATTAAGGACATCTCTCTAGCAGCTCTTACATATTCAATTGAAAGTGTGATCTGTGTGTGTGTGTGTGTGTGTGTGGACAGAGAGGAGAGACAGAGACAGAGAGACAGAGAGAGAGAGGTTTGTGTGTGTGTGTCCTTGTGGGTGTTAGGTACATAGGGCAGGCCAATATTGTTTTTTGCTTTAATTCAATGGCTCTCTACTTTAGTTTTGGTTTTATTCCAGAGCTCACTGGACCTATAGTTCACCTCTTTAGCTAGGTCAGCTGCTCAGGGATCCCCCTGTTTCCACTTTTCCAGTGCGGGGGACCACAGGCACATGCTGTACGCTTAACTTTTACATGAGCGCTAGCGACCTGAACCCAGGTCCTCACGCTTGCATGGCAATCATAGGCTGGGCACCCCTCGTCCTCCCTCCCCCACCTCCGCCCCCCCCCCAAGTCTGTGACCACATGAACAGCTGGTGGGACACTGTGCGGTGGCAAGTATCAGGCAGAACCCAGCATGCTGGCAGGGGCACCCTGTACTGGGTGGCGTGAGGTTCAACCTGTGTTGCGTTTACACCTCTGGAACAGGGAAGCGCTCCCACCAAAGCGGTTCCCTGACTCCTGGAGCCACAGGCACTTCCAACAGCCAAATGCTTTTCAAGGCCTCCAGGGGCCAGTTTCAGTGCAAGCCCTCAGTGTGGTGGATTCTCCCGTCTCAGAACGGGCCTCTGTGCTATGCTGCAAGAAACCTGGATGGCTCCTGGGTCTCTCTTGCTTCAGCTAAAGATGCGCAGGTTAAGGAATAACCCTATTGTGATGAGCTAAGTGCATAGAAAATGCTGGGGGTGAAATCAGTGTTTAATTCTACCAAGAAAGGTAGTATGCTGGTGGGCAGAAAGGCTCAACATGGAAGCTTCCATTTGAAATGGATCTCAAAGGGTGAGTGCAGCTTTACGACACAGGGATGCAGGAAAAGACAGTGAGGGCCGAAGGTCAGAAGGGAGGCTAGCTGAAACTGAGGGCACGGGGCTCAGGGAGGACAAGGGGGCGGGGCCTCACAGAGCCCAACCTGCATAGAGGCTCTGCAGTATGGCCTGGTGTGACATCACTGGCTCACTGAGGGGCTGTCCACAGGCCATTTGACAATCAATCACAGTTGGAGATGGAGGCATAAGGTGACGTGCCTCTCTGCTAGTTCCTATCTTTCATCAGGAGCTTCGAAAACTATCCATCCTGTTAAAGCTGTACGGTCCAGGGCCTGGCCTAACATTAAAATGGAGTCACAGTTGCTGTATGGTATGGGGCACCTGGTAGCACTTGCCACTTCACTCTGGGGTCCTGCTGTGATAATACTGTCCTGGCTATAAGCCCAGCAGACAGGCTTTCTCTTGCTCACCCCAGGGCGGGTCTGCAGGCTTGGCATTAACCCCTACCTGCTGATATACTTCTCAAGTTATATGCCTTCTTGCCTGGTCCTCTGATCCTGGCTGGCCTTAGGACTTTGGACAATAGGCAGGATTCAGTGGCTGCTGGTGTGGGCAGAGACAGTGGCAGAGTCAACTGTGTAAGCAGGACCCAGTTCTAGTCCCTTCATGAAACCTTGGTCATATGTTTTTAGGGGACAGAGAGGAGCCTGTTATGCAGTGAGTCACAGCAGTAGGGCAAGTAACAGGGAGAGAGACTTTCTGGCCCTATTAAGTCCCGGGACCACTTGCTGGTTCATGTGCTTCTGAGAAGACTGAGTTGGGGAAGGGCAGGTAGGAACAACACAGCAGGAAATCTGTGCACTGGATGGAAAACAGAGCCAGTGCCCAGGACTTATTTGTTTCTCATTTGCTTTGGAAAGAGATTGTCTCGAGTTTGGAAACCCACATTCCATTTGGGAAAGCAGACCAGATTTCTGCTGACAGGGAGTTTGGCAGGGGGTAGATTTTGTCTGTTTTTGCCGTGTGAGCTCATTTTCTGGGGACACACTAACCGGTTCTCATTCAAGATGCCACCGAGGCTGTACCTTCAACCAGTAAACTTTAATTCCCACTGAATGGCTTTTGAGTCTTTATTGAGGGTGCATTTTAAGAAAACATCAGAGCCACTAGGGAACATGTGAATTAAACATCTTTAGTGGAATCTACAGTCAGCCTTCCTGTGCTTCGGGGTTTCAGAGACTTTAGCCACAAACTCCTGTGTTCAGCTGCATTACAACACAGCTGGGGGTAGACTTCTCCTAAGCTCTCAAAGGCCTGGAATCTTTGACCTAGTGCTGTTAACATGGTTAAACTTTTTCCTACATAGAAAAAAAATTTTTTTTTAAAGAACCCAATACAATAATTAGCAATATAAAGAAAGTTAAGTTTCACATAGAAAATACAGGCCCTAAAGTGTCAGGTTAAGTTTCAAATTTGGAGAGCAAAATGCTTAAAGCCATGGACATGCCAGGCTGGAGTCTTCTTGGTTTCAGAGGCAGCAAGAACATGGTGTAGAAGCCTGTGTTTGACGCCCGCCACCCATCACCATCTCATGGTTACTGTGGCTGCTTCGTCTTTGCAAGCATACGGTGATGTGTCTGAGGTCCTTCCGCACAGAATAGAATAATGCGTGCTCATGTTTGTAGGATAATCAGAGGCAGCGGCTTCTATGAGGTAGTGCTGTCCTGTACAGGGGCCTTCTGTTCTTGGCAATGGAGTGACTATCCTCTTCATCCATCAGGAGGACATATGTCAGAGCAGACCAGGACTTGGGCATTTACCATAGGAGGCCACCAAAGAGTTAATTCTGCTCTGATATGAGCCATGAGGAATAAGGATTGCACACAATGGATTTACAACACAGAAAGCTTTTTTTTTTTTCTTTGTTTGTTTGCTTGTTGTTTTTTTGTTCTCAGGACAAAAGTAGTGACTGGGGACATTTCAGATGAAGAAACAGCCATGTTTTTTAAACATTTGCATCTGTGAGTTGCAGAGGCTCAACATAAAGCAGATTTCCTATATCCACCAAAAGCCATTCTGGCATGAGAAAGTTCCCTTGCCTAAAGCAAAACAGATGTGTGAGTGGGACATGCCAATTCTCTTAGGGGTGTATCAACGTTAGAATTATAGAGCGACCTCAAGAACTATATATTCTGTGAAGCTATGAGCATAGAATTCTGGCCACATTTTATCCCTAAAAACATTGAAAGCAGAAACTTAATATTGGAAAAAGGCAAATTATTAGTGCAGATGAAAACCCATTATCCATCCACAGCGTCACAGGCTCTGTGCCAAGCAAACCGACCCTGAACTGGTTCCTAGAGCTTGCCATGTGTGTGTCAGAGATGTGTGTTCAGATTCACTTGACTGTTCTGACAATTATACACTGTCACATCCTTGGATGTGCTTCCTGTGAGGAAAGACCATGCCAGGGTCACCTGCACGTGTGAGCCACAGGCATGTGCATACCTAGGGGCCACATAGACTGGAAAGAGGAAGATGTACACAGGAAATCTCACCTGAAGTGTGGGTCAGGGCTTATAGAATAACAAGCAGGTGCTTGGCAGTCTGCGAGGTCCTAAGAAGGGACGAAGATGCAAGCTGGCACACAGGCACTGAATGGAAAGACAGCCACCCACCAGAGAAGCAACTTTTACAGTGAGGGAGACAGGAAGGAGAGGGGTGGAGTCCTCAGTGAGTGAGTGGCCATCTGAATCCAGGCTGGGGACGATTTCAAGACCTATCAGTGTGTAAAATGAATATGTGTACTAGATCAGGGACAGCCACACAGCGTTTAAGATAGTTTGGAAGAAGTAAAAACTCAGATGATTCAAATCACTTCAAATGCTGGTCACATTACAGAAATTCACAGGAATGTCCTCTTCAGGCATAGACACACACACACACACAGATATACAGAGACACCCTAAGATATAGACACACACAGGGACATACACAGAGACATAGACACACACACAGAAACACAGACACACATACATGCATGCACAGGCACATACACACATACACACAGAGAGACACACACACAGGGACATACACATAAACACACACACACAGACAGACACACACACATACACATATACACATACATAGACACACAGACAGAAAGACACACACACACACAGACTTATACACAGACACACAGACACACACATACACAGACACAACACAGACACACAGACAGACAGATAGACACACACACACGCACATGCATACACACACATACATCATTAGATGTATTAAATGCAGGTGGGAGAGTTTAGTGCTTAGCATTGTCAGGGCACACATGAACACAATAATCACTGCTGATAAAAAGTTTATAGACTGATTATGCATAGGCAGAATAAATACAGATATTTTCACCGACAGTTTTTCTACACACTGCGATGCAAATTAAATTCTGGGCTTTCTATACCTGAAGCCATACAAAACTCACCAGATAAACCCCCACAGCAGTGATGACTCATCTCTAAGTAGCAGAGTCCTGCTGTACTATTCGCTTTCCACTTCCTTCTTTGTTTTATGGTGAAGACCAACAAGAAAGGGGGCTCTCCATTTCTTATCGCTTTAATAAGGCATAAAATACTTTCAGGAATCATATCCCAATATTCAAAATTGTTTGAGTGAGAAAAAACAATTACGAACAGAGGTGCTGTGAACCATCAAGCTCTCTCTCTTTTTTTTTTTTTTTTTTTTTTTTTTTTTTGTCAGTGTTTCTCTGTGTAGCCTTGGCTATCCTAGACTCACTTTGTAGATCAGGCTGGCCTCGAACTCACAGCGATCCGCCTGCCTCTGCCTCCCGAGTGCTGGGCCATCAAGCTCTCTTTAACACAGGCGCTTAATCACGCCCTTAAGAAGAGCGAGCCGTGACTGTGGAGAACGTGACCAGACGGGTGCCATGTTGCAGAGGTTGACAGAGTTTCCCACATTTTGTTTTGAGACTACTTCTCATGGGCTCGCTGATTTGTTGTGAAGCCCTCGCTGTCAAGGCTGCCACTTCTGAAGGAAACTACACATGGCAAAAGGACAGGCTTTTAATGAAAGCCTTTGCATTTGAGCTTTACCAGATGCCACTGGAGATACAGAATCTCCCAACAGCATAGACATGTAAATAAAACAGGCTGAAAGGGCACACAGCGCAGTGCATGTACTTCAAATGTGAATAACCTGCTATTTTAACGTGTCCATGTGCAACACTTTAGGGACTATTCTAGAACCCAACCCATGAAGAGTAGTTCAAGGGTCATCATAAAAACAAAGCCATCTGACTCAGTCTATCTAAGCTACTTTGAGCCGTCAGTCACCGTACAAGGCCACCCGCCTCGACGCATACAGTCCCACCCAATGCCCCAATACATTCTTTCAGAATATATGAACTTTGATCGTCCTTACCTCCTTCACCTCACTCCTCCTCATCTGCCCTCCCCTTCATTCTTAAAGGCCCAGTTAGACCCCAACCTTTAGTTGTAGTCTTCTGAGGACCCCATTGTGGATCAGTCCTCTTCCCGTCCACCATCTCTCCCGCTTTCTCTGCCATTTGTTTGGCTCTTTGGCACCCACCATGAAGGTTTATAACTTATACATGCTGACATTCTAACCCCTAATGAAGCAGTGATGTCTTCTTTGGGCAAGAAAGAATGGCTGTGCTCTTTCTATGACAACCTTCCTCAAAGGTTACACCCTGAGTCACCTAAACTTCTTCAGAGGGTGTGTGTGTGTGTGTGTGTGTGTGTGTGTGTGTGTGTGTGTGTGTGTGTGTGTGTATGCACATGTGCGTGTGTGGGTGATCAGCACACTCAGGGGTCTTGAGCGACTAGGAAGGAGCCTCTAAGGAAGCTATATTTTTTAACATGTTGCCCTGGTGGGTTTAATATATGGTAAAGACTGAGTACCTTGGTATGTGGTGTGCCAGGACCACAGTATTGTAGACAAAGGTAGGAGAAGTATTTGTTGAATATACAAAGGCAGACAAACTAAACAAATAAACACCCCCCCCCCCGGAAAAAAACAACATTAAAACTCAAACTCAAGCAAAACAACAACAAAATCAAAGAAACAATGTGCGAACTTAAGAGTCAGGTTGTTCAGTTTTATATCTCAACCCAGCCAGCTGTATTTTCATGAGGTCTTTTTTTTTTTTTTTAACATAAAGTGGTGTGGTTTTTGTTTGTTTGTTTTTTTGTTTTTGTTTTTAATTTTTCCTCCCAGTCTCATGGCTGCTGAAAAGGTAAAATCTTTCTTTCAACCTGTCTCTCTTCCTCCTTTTTTGAGTGCTGGATTTGCACATTAGCAAGTGCGTTCTAGCTAAACTAAGGCCCACACGCCCTCCCTAAGTGCCCCCTTTCCTTCCTGCCCTTCCTCCTCCTAATCCTTCTTACTCTAGCTCTGCTTTCTGTCTAGGAGGTTCTTTTCTACTCTCCTCACCAGCAACGGACCAGGAAGAGTAAGGGCACACAAGCTCTCAGGGTCTTCTTTGAAACAGAACCGGACACTGCTTTGTGCACCGGTGAGATGGAGGGCAGGCAGCGTTCGTCTACAGTTAGCAACCTCTGGTAGGCCGTGGAGGATGGGGAGGGAAGCACTTGAGAAGGCTGGTCCCACCCCCCACCCCCTCATTCCCCCACCCCTCATCCCCGACTCCAGCATTTCCCCAAAGATAGCTCTTGCAGATGTGTTTTCACCTGATTTCATACCCTACCTCAGGTAATAAGGAAAGTCCCCAACATCACGGAATGCTCCAAATGGAAGCACAGGCCACTGCGTTGTGAAATGGGTAAGAGGAGTGACTCTGCTTTCCACAGAGGCAGAAGACGTATGATGAAAGGGGGCAATGGATCTGTGTCCTTAGGAGGAGGAGGAGGTTTAGGAGGTATTATCTGTGGAGAACTTCTGAGGTAGCATGAGGCTGAGCTGAGTGGCCTCTGAGCCCTTCTTTTCCCCTTTCAGTGCCTCCAATGTGGGCCTGAGGTCTCTTCTTCAGGCACTCAGGACAGGATTTAAAACATGCAAAGTTAAAGCCAGGCGTGGTGGCACATGCCTATAAAACCAGCACTTGGGAGGCAGAGGCAGGTGGATTGCTGTGAGTTTGAGGCCAGCCTGGTCTACAAAGTGAGTCCAGGACAGCCAAGGCTAACACAGAGAAACCCTGTCTCGAAAAAAACAAAAACAAAACAAAACAAACATGTAATGTTATTTCTTTGAGATACGTACAGTTCTCAGGGCAAAACTGTGTCAGGATAGTATTTCCAGTCAAGATGCCTCATCCAGGGACAGCTAAAGAGGCAAGGACCCAGACTACTTGGAAATTCTACTCAACCATAAAGCTCGCTAATGAAAGGCTTTTCATTCTCAGCTCAGTAATCTGACTCTGCGAGTGAAAGCTTTTCTCTGGTTCCCAGAGGCATCTCCTGTGTCAGGCTGATCCCATCTGCAGTCTCGGCTCTCTGGCTTTCAATCTCCAGGTATCATTTCAAGGTCAGACAGAGCCACATCCTGGACAGTGGGTGGCCAGATACCAAGATGGTTCCCATGGCATTTGGCCCCTAGTGTCACTGCAGTGATGTATTACATTAGGGACAAAGGGTGTTCTACAATACAGTGACTAGTCCATGACCTTAGCAGGGAGACCACCTTGAGGGTCTAACCTAATCCCATGAGAACAGTGTTTTTTCTGCCTGGCAGCAGCCAAGAAGGTGAGAAAACCTATACATGAAAGATTCCATACTGGGGTGAGGTGGGGTCCCTACTACAGACATGGAGCTGGGGAGGACAGGGAGCAAGGTTTTGAGAAGCAGAGGACTGTCCCTGAGCAAAGTCCTAAAGGCCCGGCCACTGCCATCTGCGAGGGACTTACATGGCTTCCCAGAGCTTCCATATGAGCCCAGTCTGATGAGCATCTTGTTGTTAGCCACAGAAGACCCTAGGCTGGCCCGACCTGTTGCCCTAGAGACCACGAGGTAGGCAGCAGGCATCCTTTGAAGATGAATTCCGGGAAATTCACTATGTAGAGGTATGACGTGAGTGCAGGGACCCTATGGAATTTCTAGACCATGTTCTACCTGCCTTCCAGACTCTCGTCCAATTAGCCAATCAGAATTCTACCTGGAGGGATGAAATATAGCCCTGTGTGTGTTGATGTTCAGAGGTAAAGCCTTTGCCTAATATGTGTAGGGCCTTAGGTTCTGCCCCTAGCACAGAAGGGGGAAAAACAGGGGGAAGGTCATTAATAGAGCGAAAGTGAAGAAGGGAAGAAAGCTGGAAACTAGTGTACTTGTTCACTCACCTATGCCACACGTGTTTCCTGTCCATACCCACACCTTCCTCTAATCTGCTTCCTTATCCAAGGGAGCTTTGGTACTTTCTAGTAATGGCCTCTATGTTAAGCCATATCCTTTCTGACGTCAGGACCCCAGGAGCAATGAGAGACATAAACGTGGAAGACCTAGACAGAGACCCTGAACTTTCTAGGGAGACCCAAAGCAATCAAGGGCTGCTGTCTTTAAGAATTCCATCACATGCTTGGATAGAAATGAATCAATAAAACCCTGGAGAGACAGCCAGGGCTGCTTGGTCTCACCTTGGAGACTGAGATAGTACAAGCCTGGATGTCTCCCTAAGATCTGAGGTGAATATCCCATGTGCGAGAGGCAACCCAAGACGGTTAGCTCTCACTTCTCTCCAGGCCTTGCCAACCGCATGAAGCTCTACAGAATGACGCTTGAGAACCCTAATGTATTCATGTCTCATTTCTCCTTTCAGAAACCCCACTTTTGGGGGCTGGAGAGATGGCTCAGCGGTTAAGAGCACTGACTGCTCTTCCAAAGGACCCGAGTTCAATTCCCAGCACCCACATGGCAGCTCACAACTGTCTGTAACTCCAAGATCTGACACCCTCACACAGACATACGTGAAGGCAAACCACCAATGAACATAAAATAAAAATAAATTATTAAAAAGAAACCCCGCTCTCTCTGTGTTTAAACAGAAGAAAATCCATCTAATAAAGTGCCTCTTGTTTTCAGGCGGACTGCTTGGTCCCCACTTTATAACTAAGCCTCCTTCTCCTTAAGCCACTTGCCTCAATCCTCTTTTTAGTGCTAACTTCATTTTGTTTTTGCAAACTACATGACTGTTTATACATCCTTCCATCCTGCCAGGCTCTGGCTTCTTGGAGGTGTGGGTCACATCCTATTTATCTTTGTATCTCCCCACTGCCCTGCACAGTGAACCCTAAACACAGGCTGAAGCAGTTTAGTTTCAGCATTGATTGGATTTACAGCTGAGATTTCCTTGGCTGTCAGGCTTTAGGTAGGCGCTTTAAAATTCCTCGATCCAGGGAGATGTGGGCCAGGCAACACCTTCAGCTCACTCCATTCCTGGAGACTCCTTGAAGGAACGAGAGGCTGAAGGAGCATCCAGAGGAGGCTGAAAGGCAGGGTGAGGGAGAGAGGCTGTGGAGTGATCACCCTTCACCTCACTCTCCCCTCAGCCAGCCACAAGAGGGACTTCTTCCTCTGGGAGAAGCTCTCAGCCTCGCCAGGGGCCATGTGTGCTCTCTGCACAGTGAAAGTGTGACACACAATGCAGGGGCTGTCAAGCAGAGGGAAAGGAGTGGTGGGGTGGTAGGCAAATGTGAGGAACGCTTTCGTCTCGCGCATTGTTTGAAATGGATGTTTCAGGAGAAATAGTCACGAAGATAAAAAATATGCAATAAATTCTGGCCCATGAAGGAAGAGCATTTCTCTCTGGCCTTTACAGGCTGTGATGGTGTATCTACTTGGTCAGGCAGTCACTGGGCGAACCTGGCATAATCCCTGATGATAGGCCAGAGACTGTGCAGAGCAGTGCACACCCACAGTTCTCTCCAGTCACAGAGCCTAGCAGAGTTCTGGGAAGCCAGCCTGGTACCACAGAGGAGAGCAGGAATGGACGGTCAGAGGAAAAAGCCAAGGTAGGGAATAAATGCTGAAGGAAGACCCGCTGACCTGCTCTGGGAAATGTAGGAGAGAGTCAACTAAGGAGCCAGGGGATTCAGAGACCCCTGGTAGCCTGTAGGGTTGATGTGTTCGATGTCAAGGCTGCCATCCCAAGGTACTGAGTATTGAGGGTCATAAAGACAAGCTCTATCACCATCAACAGGGTGGGGGGAGGGGTTAGTTAGTGCCCTCACCAAAGGACTTGAGGAAGAGGGAGACACATCCTTTTTTCACTTTTGCCCTTCTGTCTCCATTTGCCCTAAGAAGTCGTAGCCACAGGGAACCATCTTGGACTTGGAGATTAAGCCCTTGATAGACACCACATCGGTAGATACCTTGATCCTGGGCTTCTTGACCTCCAGAACTGTGAACAGTAAATTTCTGATATTTATGAGGTGTGTGAGCTGTGGTATTTGTTACAGCAGCAGGAATGGATTAAGAGGGCTGGCTGTGGTGAAAAGGGATCGGCAGACACAGTCAGAGATTCAGCCGAATGTACCCTGTGACGTGACTGGCTGTGCAGCGGTTCAGAGGAGGGGGAGCCTATGGGCTGGCTCTCCTGGCACTCTTGACACCTTGTGCAGATAATCCTCTGTTACGGTGCTGACGTGTACCCTGCAACTGTCAGCATCCTTGGTCACTAGTGAATACTAAAGAGCTCTGTAGAAGTCACCAAATCTCACCCGAGGCAAAACGGCCCCCATGAAAAGCCACTGGTGTACCTGTACTTATTAATCTGGAAAACCCTCCAGATTGATGAGGACTAGAGTGTAGTATGGCAGGCAAAATAAAACAGACAAAACATTTCATACGAAACCGAGTATATGGGGAAGAAGTATTGCACACGCATGTAATTCCGCATATCTATATTGTTTAAATGAGTAATCAAAGGACTCTGAAAGTACAAACTAAACCTGTTAGTGGCGGCGGCACCAAGCTGGGGCTGGGGTCACAGTGGACTCTGCCTTTATCTGTAATGCTTGGTTCAAAAGAAAATAAATAAATAAATAAAATGATCAGAGTGTACTTGAAGCTAATGTTAGTCAATCAATGCAAATTGAAGACATGGGGAAAGCATTGTTTGGTGGTACAAATGAGACAGTTAAAAGGAAGGGATTTCTTCGGATGTGGGAGAGTTTAGCACTGGTAAATGCAGTTGAGTTACAGTTTTGCATGTAGTGTGAGAAGCAATCTTCCAAAGTGCTCCCACTGACAAGCTCATGATTTCAAGGACGCTTCGCCAGTGTTGGCTTTCCTGCCACGGTTAAACACCCGGCTCTCTTTTTCTGCTTTTCTGCCGCACGTTTCTTTAATTTGCAGTGCTCTGCTGCACGCACAGCTTTCTGTAACTACAGCGCTGGTACCATTATAGAAACTGTCACTGCAGAGTTGGCAGGACCTCAGAACGAGAGCTGACTCGGACTGTGTTTGGTCTGGCGCAGCCTGGTACGCTGCAGGAATCTATTTGTTTTTCATTAATTTGTTTGTCATTTTTCTCCATGATCGAGGGAACATTTTATTTTCCCTGAAGCAAAAGGATCTAAAATGTTGGAGGTTTTTTTCTTGGTTCTGCTAGGGTAATGGGTTGTTGAGCAAAGGAGATTTTTTTCTTATAAGCTATTTTGCTGCGGAAGGAGCATTTCATGACCTTTTGCCGTTGTGTGGTGATAATGAATTTTCTGACAAACCTAGAAACCTTGGGTTTCTCTGCTAAAATAATAAGCTTTGAGGAATAACTTTGAACCTCGACCTTTGTAGAATTAATCAAATACAGATTTTGGAAAAATTGATGACTTTGGTCTTTACCACGACACTCTAATTTATTACTGTCGTAGGGGCAGTACATAGATCTATACCACGTAGAGACATCAAACAATTAACTCCAGCCCCAAGGCTCTGAGCAGAGCTCCCACAGTTACTGGGGGGGAGGAGGTGTCCAACTTGAGCACAGTATCGCTTTGTTTCCCTTCTCCTTTGTTCTCAAAAACAAAACAAAACAAAACAAAAAACTCCTTTTAATTGTAAAAGAAATACATACAGTGAATCAGATCAAAAGAATAATGAAAATTATCTATAATTGTACTTCCCCACATCAAGGGACCATTATTAACACTTCTATATATTCTCTCTAAATCCCACTTGATGTCTCTATTGCTTTTTTTTTTAATAGAACTGACACTGAATAGAAGCACTCTTACTTTTTATTGGACAGAGAGTTTGCTGCTAATCTTTACATAAAGGAACAATAAACTCTCCTAGTTTCCCTCTGACTGTGGCTGAACGATGAGGCCTGCTTCTCACATTCCAGGAAATTGTTATTTTCTAGAGGTACAGAGACAGGCTCACTGGGCTCAGAGCACAGGATGGGGCTCTTAGGATGGCGCTGGGTGAGGGTGCTCTTTGTCTTCTGAGACAGCGACAGATCAACAGGTGTCTCAGATACTGTTCTGACAGCCAAACAAATGCATAGGTGTCAAAAAAAAAAAAAAAAAAAAAAAAAGGACCCTTTTCCAAAGGCGAACAGTGAGGAGCAGCCTCCTGGGCACACAGAGGCAGCACTTGCTTTTTCTATGCAGTCTTTCTGGGAGACAGTGAGAGCACCCACCCTCAGCACCTCTACAAGACCACAGGAATTTCTGTGAAGAAGTCAGACCCATAGCCCAAGCAAGGTCTCATGGAGAATCTGGGAGGAAGCTGCAGCCATCTTACTCTCAATTTGGAAACCTCTTTTAGGTAGATACGTACTCATCTCACTGTCACTTATCGAGAGCCAGAGTTTTCTTTCTGAATGTTCCCATCATAGGACATTGTCTATTGCTGTGATGACACACCACAACCAGAAGAGCAAGTTGGGAGGGAAAGGGTTTATTTGGCTTACATTTTCATATTGCTGTTCATCATTGAAGGAGGTATGGACAGGCACTCAAACAGGACAGGAACCTGGAGGCAGGAGCTGATGCAGAGGCCATGGAGGGGTGCTGCCTCCTGGCTTGCTCAGCCTACATTCTTATAGAACCCAGGGCCACCAGCCCAGGGGCAGCATCAGCCCTTCAATCACTAATTAAGAAAATGCCTTACAGCCTGATCTTGTGGAAGTATCTTCTCAATTTAGGTTCCTTCCTTTCAGACAATTCTAGTTTGTGTGTCAAGCTGACATAAGACCAGCCAGCACAGACATCAAGAAAATACAAGAAGGACCCATGCATCTGAGTCAAGCTGCCTGCTGACTTGAATTGTGTTTTGGCTAGATACACCCAACTACACTGGTATTGAAAGACATTCTGGCATTTGGATAATCAGAAAGACAATATACACTGCTATAGAGCCAACTTAAACACAAATTGGGGGAAGGATTTATAAACCCTTAAAAAAATCAGTTATGAGATTTAAGGTCTTGTGTGTAGCACTAGGGGTTGAATTTAAGGGTCCTGTACATGCTAGGCAAGTGTTCCACTACTAAGTCAGACTCTCAGCCAGTATTGAAATTTAAAGTCTTGTGTCTCAAATTGAATATTTATATAAGTCTATGAAAATATTAAGGCTTACTCTTCAAATTAAGTGAAAACCATCTGGGTTATGGACCTGCTCACATTGTGGTCAGAGAACCAGCCGCTCAGGTGGGCACTACTTACTTAGAAATTAATCAGAACTGCTGGATTCCAGAACAGAGAGAGGGGTCAGAGGTTAGGACTATGCTCTATTCTGTACCTTCCAGAGAACCCAAGTTCTGTTCCCAACACCGACATCAGGTTGCTCACACATACCCGTAAACTCCAGCTTCATAAGGATCTGGTGTCTCTGGCCTCCTTACCAATACCCACTCCACCCCCAAACCCACCACATCCACAATCTTTAAAGAAAGAGAAATGCTGAATTCTGACCCAGTGTTAATCAGCTAAAGCAGGAGGTTTGCATGCACATTCAAAAGCGAGTAGCATTGGTATAAGAGTCAAGTGGTAGACCAGATGTCTGGAATGCAAGTACTATTGCCTGACAGTCACAGGCAAGTTTTTAGGAACTGAAAGAGTAGTTAGTGCAGTTCATAGCTTGCTCTTTTCTTTCCAAACAGCCTAATTTCTTATATTATATATGACCTTTGCACCATCACCTTACTAAGCACCAGTGTCTGCCCACTACTGAAAGGTACTACACCACAGATACTGTGTGTGTGGTTTTCCTGAAATGGAATAACAATGACAAAGTTCTTATTCTTGTTGGGCTAAAACAGACCAGAAGGAATATGGTTGACGCATGGATAGCTGAAGCATTGCACAATAAGTTAATACACTTTGACAGGCACTATTGGAACTCTAAGGAGTGCATGTTCCTTCACTTGCTCACTTCCATTTCTAGAAACAGAGAAAACTATAGGCAATATAAATTCTCAAGGGTGTTCAAAAGTAGGCCTAAGGTCAGGAATACATATGCATAGCAGTTAAAGGAATTTAAATTCAACTCCCATTGGTTTCTAATTCATCTCAGTCACTGAAACTTGATGAAGTGCCACTGAGTTATCTGAAGGAAAGCAGATAGTGCACTGGGAAAGAGCTGATGTCATCCTTGGAGCTGTCAGGCCCTCCACATTTGGGAAAGTGATTTGTTTTAAAGGGAAAATGTACAATCATGAAAAGTACAGTTCTGAGATTTACTTACATTCTCTCCCAAGAGCCTGGTGATTTATATGCATCGCTTTTCTTTCCTTTCTCGTTTGGCGCTCACTGTCAATATTTTCATTTCAAAAGAATGTGCATTTATTTAAGCTCAAATGCAGGGTAAATGCTGCTCTTTATTATTTGTGGAGATATATGGGAAAAATCACCTCATAAACTTGAAGATATAGCTGACATTACTTAAAGGGAAGAGTCTAGATTCATTTTCAATCTCTAACGTTTTAAAACAGTTATTCACAGAAGTCAGTACTATATTCTAACTTGTCCAAGAAGCAACTCAAATACAGTCCTTGACTTCTAAAAATGAAATATATTTGTAATATAAACAACTCTTTATTTCAGCCAGAAGATCATAACGGAAGGTGGTACTTGAGATGATTTTCCTCTTTTGTTATCCACTTTTCCTTTGAGTATGGTGCCAGGTTTGATAAGAGCTGAGTTACTTTTTGGAAGTTTTTATAAAACAATATAAAACCAAAGACTTGAGATGAATTTGAATAGTCCGAGTAGTTTTATTGCCTGTTTAAATCACTCTGAACTTGGATAAGTGTAAGACTCAAGCAGACATTTCTTCAACTTACAATCACCAGAGTCAAATCCAAGCTTTGTCATGTCTCACTTGACCAGCAATTATTAGCTCTATCAGTGAAGTACTTCTTAGGTATATGTTTGTGTGCCTGTACATGAAGTATGTGCACATGAACCCAGGTGCTCAAAGAGGATGGAATTACAGGTGGTTGTGAGCTGCCATGTGGGTGCTGGGAACCTAACTAGGGTCCTCTGTAAGAGCTGTATGCATCCTTAACCACGCAGTCACCTCTCTAGTATGAAAATCTCTCCCTCTCTCCCTCTCTCTATCTCCCCCCCCTCCAGTATTTTTAAGGTCTACAACTGCTTTTGTTGTGCCACTACACTATCTAGATGCTTGAGTATATATGTAAGTATGAGAGATAAAATGTCTGTCCTCAGAAACATGTTTTCAACAGGAGAAGAAAATAACAATTAAAAAAAAAACTATAACGAGCAACTATGATATGTGCTCTAAAGGAAAGGCAGGTGTAGAATATAGGTGAAGCAACAGAGCTCCCAGCGCACAGCACTGACCACATTCAGCAGTTTCTCTCCATTATTCCTTCCTATACAGTTTTTTTTTTCCTCTCCTTTTCCATCTTGAGTGCAGCCTGTCTCAAACTGCTTGTATGGAACAATGATGAAAGATGGAAGATAGCACGGGCCTTTAAAACCCACTACACTGGCCCAGTGCTTCTTAAGAAACAAGTGAGAAAGCCACGCCCACACCTCTAACCTCAGAAGTCAGGAGGCATACAGAGCTCTGTGAGTTCGTGGCCAGCTGAATTCCAGGCCAGCCAAAGTTACATAGTGAGATGTTGTCTCAAAAAAACAAAAACAACAAAACAAAACAAAAATTAATGTGAGATACATGATCTACGTTTATAACATTCCTTATTTAGAAATAAGGGTAGATTTCACGACAGGATGGGAACTCCCAATTGACAGACCCTTTTGATATTATGGATCAAGAGTATTAGAATTACTTATGGAACCCAAGAACATTTCCAGCACAGCCAGCTGAAATATTGTATGCTCAATGCTCATCCCAGTGGAGGGTCAGAGACACCAGGAGAGGGCTGGGCAGTCACGCGCATGTCTGGAACAGTCCAGGCTGATGAGAAGATGATAAAGCTGACTCCATCGAACACAGAAACCCAGCGTCTATCTCTCACTGGGATAGTGCACTACATCCACTTCCCACCCACGGCAATTGTTGATGAGTTCTATGTATCTTATAGCTATAGGTGAAATATGAAGTATGCCCGCATAGTCTCAAGCACTGAGGAGGAGTTGCCAGCTGCTGTGATTTTTTTCAATGAAGCGAGTGCTGGTGGGTGTGGAGTGCTGGAGTGTTGGTATGTGTATGTGGTGCATGTGTGT
Organism: Acomys percivali; assembly: GCA_907169655.1. Classification (NCBI taxonomy): domain Eukaryota; kingdom Metazoa; phylum Chordata; class Mammalia; order Rodentia; family Muridae; genus Acomys; species Acomys percivali. The sequence continues at coordinate 14,343,883 of OU015758.1, read as the reverse complement.
GTGTGTGTGTGTGTGTGTGTGTGTGTGTGTGTGTGTGTGTCGTTGGAGATGTAGGTAGCTAGGGTAAGGCCTTGGGCTATCATCTTGCCCTGGCACTTCTCCCACACACCCCACCCCACTTCCTGTCTGCAGTGAGGAAGTGGAGGTGAGCCCCTCTACCACATGCTTCCACCTCCGTAAGGATCTGCCTGAGTACACTTTGTGTACTTTGTGAACTAAAAAAATCGATTTCTCTCTTTAAGTTGTTCATGGCAAGCCTTCTGTCACAGTGACAAAAAAAAAAAAAGCTGACTATTAAGCCAGTCCCCAAGATGTTTCTAACAGTTTACACTGGAGATATAGATAATCTTGTGAATTCTATAGAGTAACTAACATTTTTAATGTTTTATATCCAATTTACAGCCATGCGGACACAAGTCAGGGAGGTGATCCTGAAGTCTGAGGTGCGAGGTCAGCTGCCTGTCCGGTCTCTAGGGCACTTGAACAGTGCTGTTATCTCTCCTGTACTCTGGCCAGGCTCTCCACAGCCACAACCTATTACCAAGGATGCTACCATATCTCTGCAACTCTGAGCCATCTCCTCTCTCTCTCTCTCTCTCTCTCTCTCTCTCTCTCTCTCTCTCTCGCTCTGGTGGCAGGATGGTAAGGCTGGGCGCACCTGGTGGAAGCAACAGTTTCCAGGCCCCAATGTGAGCAGCCCCTCATATTCTCCTCTTTCATCTCTACTGTTTCTCCTTGAACATGGACTGTGTCAGGAAGACCTCACACTGAAAGGGACACAGTGGGCTCTGGGCCAAGAGCTCTTGCAGTGCTGTACAACCCGCACCCATGGTCTCCGGCTCAGTTTTCCAGCACCTTCCTGGTTGTTCTGCACCTTCCACACCTCCTGCTCTGCTAGCTGTGTTCTGTTGGGGGGGGGGTCAGCCAGTGTGGACCTTTGGTACAGAAGCAGAAAACAGATGAGTCCAAGAAGACTTTGTTTGCAGCTTCTCTTTCTTGGCTGGTGTGGAACCTCTTGCATACAGATGCGTGACGCACATATCTTATGCTTAGGCACATCCTGGGCAGCTGGCTTTTGGGCCATTTATATCTGGAGATGGTCTGTAAACTACCTGAAAACTTTCCGTTGTGTTGTCTCTTCCCTCGAGCAGCAAAGGGCAGCTTAGTCTTAGTGCTCGCCCGCCCAGCATTTTAGGAAGCTTCTCAGCTCATCAAAGACGCCGCCACCTGGAAGATGCCATATTGGGAGGGAGATGGGCTGTGGAGAGGCCAGAGGATGAGTAGCAAACACGTAATTGTGAGACAGCTGCTCCTTGCATCTTAGCAGCGGCCACGCTAGTCCTATGTGCTGTGTACCTTGTCCTTCTGATGCGGCCACTTTCTTATGGCTGCTGTGGAATGAAGGTTAGCACGGTGCACGGTTCGCAGGTCAAGGACTAGTGTCCTGCTCTGGGAGGAATGTTCAATGAGACAGGCGCATCACTTGCTCCATGGCTGTAGGCACATCCTTGGCTTTCTCTGAGTCCCGGCATTTCCCTTTGTAAAGGAAGGGAGGTGATAGCATGTTCTGCAGTTGGCGCTGCGGGCTCAAGCGTGACTTGGAGGCTCTGATCCCTGTGATTGAAGGAGGCTTGGCTAAGATATCTTCCTTGTTGAGGAACTCAAGAACTTCAGCCTTTCTATCTCTGTGCTTCTGGAGTGCTTAAATGAGTGTTTGGTTGGCTCACCAACAAACGGGGTGCCTGACTTCAACTAGTCCAGGGATCTGAAAGGACATCGGACCCCAGGGCACCAACTGCAGAGCTAGTTAGTCCACTCTCTCGATGAGTTCTACACCACTGAGTTTTCAGTCAAACGGGAAGGGCTAAAATATCTGCTTCACCACTCTCTGTGTGCTCAGTAGACTTCAATCTGCACTTGAAGCAATGACAGCAACTGTAACGTTACAGTCACCTTCCTTATTCTGTCCTTGGTCTTCAAGGATTACTTGATAGATGAAATTAGCCCAGGAGAATGGGCCTTCGAATCTGGGGGGATGTGTGCTTGTGTGTTTGGGTGGGGCGGGGTACTCTGACACCCAACTTCTGCCCAGGTGTACCTACATATATGCTTGCAGGGGATTGATTTGTGGATCACTACCCTGGCTGATGGCCTCTCTGCTTGGCCCTGAACACTCAAGTCAACTCCACTTCCAGATGAGCAGGCTCTTTGTGGCCTTGTGGTGAGTCACCTATCAGCCAACTGAGTGTCCACGAAACATCTTGACAAGGAAGCCATAATTGTAAGAAAGGACTGAAATCCTAGCAAATCTGCCTTAATTTCGTCACTGCACAAAGACTGAAAATAAAGTGATATGCATGGTTGTGAGTGTGCGTGAGTGTGTGTGTGTAGGGGGTCAGTGTGTGTAAATGGCCCGCAAGAGGGGGAAAGCAATTTACAGAATGAGAAAAACGTCTTGCAAACCATATAGGTGGTAAACAGTTGACAGTTTAGGAACTCTAAAAGCTATAGAGTTAGAAACCCATAAAGGGGCTGGAGAGACAGCTCAGTGGTCAAGAGTATATGCCGCTCTTCTGGAGGACCCAGTGTGCACATGGCAGCTCACAACCATCTGTAACTCCAGTTCCAGGGGACCCAATACCCTCACACAGACATACACACAGGCAAAACACCAATGTACACAAAATAAAAAGAAACAAATCATTAAAAAAAAAAAGAAAGAAAGAAAGAAAAAGAAAAAAAATCCATGTAACTCACCAGAAAAACCATAACTAAACCCATTGAAAAAGAAGATGAAAGACTTGAAAAGGCATTTCTCCCAAGAATGGTGTAGCTGTGGGCGAGTAGAACAGGAAGTCTGCAGCTGCAATGAGGCAGGTCACACAGGGTGACTAGGCCCTGGAGGGCACAGGGCCTTGCTGTGCCATGCCCAGGGTTCACGATGCTGCACCGGGTGTTTACACATTTGCTCAGGGAGCAGACCTTGAATTAAGTGTTCTTGCTGTAACTGAAAACGTTTAGGGGTGAGGAAGCAATGAAGAGCTGAAGTTAATAGAGAATCCAGACAGTTCAGAGGACCTACAAAGCTTAAGGAATTTCCTCCGAATGAACTAATAAAATAGGCCACTCCTGGAGCATCACTCATGGAAAACAAGAGCACACACATGTAATAATATTACAAAAACAGGCAGCGGGATAACCTTGTGGCATCACTACATCGGAAGGTTAATAAAGGTCAAACAGCTTTGCAGAAATAGGAGCTGGCAGTTCCCCACAGCTTAGTATTTTAAATTCATTATTATTATTATTATTTTTGAGACACTTTCTTACTGTTTCCAAGGCAGTCCTCAAACTTGCTCCATAGTTGAGGAAAGACACAGAACTTTTGATCCTCCTGCCTCCACTTCCTGAGGTCTGTGCTAACAAGTGTGCTTATGCAGTGCTGGAGAGCAACCCAGAGCTTCATGCACACCAGGCAAATACCTTACCAACTGAACTGCATGCCCGGCCCTACACTTTGGGGGAAGGGGAGCAGGGCGGGGAAGCTATATTTTAAAAAGGAGTTGTTGTTGTTTTTAAAGAGAGGGTGTGTACTAGGGAGGCCAAGATGGCTGGGAACCCACTCTGCAGATCAGGCCACCCTCAAAGCTGCAGCACTCCTGTCACTGTGGCCTCCTCCTGAATGCTGGAACGACAGTTATGCCTCACCGTGCCTGGTTTATATGGTGCTGAGATTTGAACCTAGGACTTTACAGAACAACCTTGTCTGGAAACAACGAAATTCCCCCAACGAACGTCACACTTAACGGTGTGAACTTTGAACGTTTTCACTCTGAGACTGGGACAGAGACAAGCAGACATGGCATCACAATGATCAATACCAAGGGCAGAATGTGAGGACGAAAATGCAGCGGAAGGCGTAGGGATGAAGAGGAAGAAACAAACTTCCATCCTCGCAGCTAGCTCTCTTACTGGCATACAAACGATCAAACCACTAGACTCGAGTTTAACAACAACCCTGACTGGATACAAAACCAAGATTCTGCTAAGTGTCTAAAACTCAACAGCAGAGCTCGGGTTAGAGGGCAGCAGTTGCCTGACTTTCATCCTTAGCAAATCTTGCCTCAAAAAAAAAAAAAAAACGAACTCAAAACCCACTTTGTACCTCCTGCTCGCTAACAGAATTCAGAAATAAAAGGAACTCCTATAGGAGGCACCTAAAAATGATTAACAATGTGAAAATAGCAGCCCTTGGAGGCAGCCCTCAGAGAGGGTGGGACCGATGGAAAAAAAAAACTTTGCTCAAGAAGAGGACAATCTGTCACCACTGAAATGCCCCAGTCTTACTATTGCTGTCTTCTATCTGTAAATCTACTTTGCTTTCTCATTCTGTTATACCTCAGAGCCAAGAGTAAATGATTAAACGTTTATAAACGGCTAAGTACAAAGGATTGAACCTCTGTCGAACTAGAATGCCAGCGAACACTTGAATTGTACGTGAAGAATTCTACAAAGTGGAAATTAAACATTTTACACTTAACATGAATCTGTTAAAAAAGCATTTTATTTATCGTGTGTGTGTGTGTGTATGTGTGTGTGTGTGTGTCCGCGCGCCACCTCATGAGTAGGCTGTCAATAGCCTTAGGGAGTCAGCACTGTCCCTCTACTATGTAGCTATCAGGGATCAAATGAATACTGTGGACAAATCAAATATTCAGCTTGCTTTCTCCTTTGTGCTCAGTTCAGGGCTCCATCTTATAGAGTGGGCAGTCCCTCCCACCTCAGCTAACTTCTGGACAATCCCCCCCAGATACAAGAAGAGGCATGTTTCTTCAGGGTTTCCAGAGTCAAGTTGACAAACAGTGCTAATCATTACGGCATCCACAAGCAAAACTTTGAGGATACCCTAAAAATGTGGATTAGGCTCCTGGTTAAGCAACATGTGTCACTATATTGAAGTGGTAGGTTCGTGTCATATAATGCAACCATTCATAAAATTGTTATAAAAATTTAAAATTAATGCCTATATAAGCTTGTATTAAAAATTAACTTCAAATTCATGGCCCAAATCCTGTAAGAATGTGTTTATATGGGTCTATTAATGAACAAAATCAAGAGAAAGAGAGAACTATAAAAGACACGCTAAGGCTTGGCAAGGCTTATTTTAGGGTGGCCGGAGAGTGTTCTAATATGATTTTTACTACTGTCTTTGAACTTCAGTCCTCCTGCTCCCATGCATTTCTTGTGTAAGAGCGACAGGTAGCTCCCACTGCCTCCTGGGCCACCTTGTGGGGCTGGCATAACCCTTCCCTACATGTTTTCTCTCTGTCCCTGAGCAGGCCTGAGTGTGCCTATACGTCCCTGCAGTGATCCTATCTCTACCCACGACTTCCCCAGATGAAGAGCAGGTCACTCCTCTCGGTGGTGGCGGCAGGTAGCCTTTGGGAGCTGGCCCTCCTGCATTCACAGCACCTCAGACTCCACGGAAACGAACTGGCGAGCAGTCAAGTATAGCTCATAATATCTTACTAACGTTGACTTCATCTGTTATTTGAATTTATTTAAGCCTGCTGAATGCTCTTATTTCCTCCAGCTAGCTGCTAGGCTGCTCCAGGTTTCTCATAAAACCAGGGAAACAGACTGTTTCTGGTAGTTAGAATAATGCCTCCTCCCACCTGCCCCCAGCCCCAGGCATCTAAGAGTTCCATCTCCTAATTTCCCCAGTGCCTGCACATATGTTTGGCTACAGGGCTAAGGAGAATTCAAGGTGCAGCTGAGCAACTAGCCCCCAGACAGGGAAGCAGACTGGCTCTCCAGGTCGGCCGTTTGTTGTTTTGAGAATCACGACAAGAGGGGAGGAGGCGCATGACAGGACAGAGGAGATGCTGTGAGAAGGGAAACAGGGTTGGAGGCATGTAGCATAGGAAGAACTCGATCCTCAGGGGCAGATTAGAGGGACAGCCGTCTCCTGGGACCACTGAGGCAGAGGTCAAGCATCGTCAGAGCCCTGTTAAATTCTGCTCAGCCACTGGAAGTGTCTGACGTTTCTTTTCCTGTTCTATTCCCTGTGGTTGGATGAAATGTGCACAGTCACCTTCCTGACCACCAGGCCAGACTCCAGGCCCTCCTGCCATGCCTTCCCAGTCATGGTGGGCTGTTTCCCCTCTGGAACTGTGAGCCGAAGTTAACCCCTGTCTTCTCCAACATGCTTTTCAACAGGGCGTTTTAATCTCAGACACAGAGAAGTTTAAAACCATGGCTTAAATGTCTTGCTTTAGGACTAGAGAGATGGCTCAGCGGGTAAGAGCACTGTCTGCTCTTCCAGAGGTCCTGAGTTCAATTCCCAGCAACCACATGGTGGCTCACAGCCATCTATACCCTCTATTGCCCTCTTCTGGGAGGTAGGTGTACATGCAGATAGAGAGCACTCACATACATAAAATAAATAAATAAATAAAATCTTTTTAAAAAATGTCTTGCTCTACCAGAATTAAAGGAAAGTAATCAAAAGTGAGGGCAGCTGAAGTGTAGATATGTGTGCTGGGTTGAGTGTGTCCCTAAGGGTTCAAGCATCCTGAAAAAGCTTGATTCTCAGTAGGTGTGGTTGGGATGCAACCATTAAGAGGAGGGGTTTAGTGCAAGGTCATTCAACTGTGGCGGGCCAATGCTGCCCTCTTCAGGGACTGATGTCCTTCTTGACTGTCAGTAAAGATGTCATTGGCTCTTCTGTCCTCTCTCTGGCTTCTAGGATTACCACCTGGTCACCTCTCTCATATGCACTCCTAGACGCCACTCACCATGTGACACAGTCAATGGGGATCTCACCAGAGCTGAGCAGATGCCAATGCTGCTAGCATACGGGCCTCAGTCTGCCTAGTGACCGCTGGTGTCATCACCTGCCACCACCACTAAAGGGGCACAGGATAAAAAGGGAAACCCGCCACCCTTTGCTCTCTTACTCTGTCATCTCTCTCTGTCCTCCTGGGGTGTCCTCTCTACCTTCTCTCCCTATGCTTCTACAACAAGTATTATAGCATATAAGATTGTGTGGCGCATATTTTTTAAATGCCATGCTTAACTCTCCACAATGATAAGCTGAATTTATTCACAAATTACCCAGCCATCCCTACTACCCCAAATATCAGGTATTTTGCTATAGCAATAGAATGCAGTGGCATTAATGAAGAGTAATCCCATAGTGTTGTGCAGAAAGGAGTTTGGTGAGGCCCTTGGTCAAATGGCCTAACTCCCCGAGACTATGCCAGCCCAGACACTCCATCAGCCTCTGTCCTCTGCCGCCAATTACCCTGATTTCTTCAAACATAAAACTGGGGCCATGGGACTTGGCTAGTGCTGTGTAGCCAAGATCCATGGTGAGGATTAATTAGCATTTTTAAGTGCTGTGGTTTTGGTTTGGTTTCTGTGTTTTCTCAGGAGGAAAGCCAGGTCACAATGGAGAGTTAGCGGCAAAGGTTTGATGGATGTCACTTGAGATGTGCTGTGTGGAATGGGTGAGACGGGGCGTACAGCTGTGGGGCTGCTGAAGGCATTAGGAAAGCCACACTTCCAAACAAACTGCAGGGCTCCCCAGAGTGGAGGAAGAAGCCTGGGAACCTCTGAAAAGTCAACCGGAGAAAAACAACACGCTCCTGGGCTCTGTGAAGGAGGGCACTGAGGGACCCACGGCAAGGGAAGCGTGAGGAACTCAGGTGAGGAATACTGAGAGCACACGCGCCGTGCGAGCATGCACCATGCAAGCATGCGCCTTGTAAGCCGAGGATGAGCTGTGAAATACGCCCCCTGCTGAAAGAGAAAGAACTCAAGGAGAAGGCAGGGTCTGCGGGTCTGAGGCTGACGGTGGAGACGCCTAGTTACACATTGGCCTCTCTGCCCGACACAGTGTCACCGCTTTGAAGACGGCACGCTCAATCTCCACAGAGCCTCTTGTAGCTTTCCAAACTTGACCGCGACTCATTATTTCTGACTGTGGAAGTGACATATACTCCTCACCGGAGCTTAAAACTGTAGAAACGCATAAAGTAGAAACTGCGGCTTCCCTCCCAATCCCAGCAGCCACATTATAACTGGTATTTACGACAGATGGATCTATTTACAGGACAGTTCTGTAGCTGCGCTCAATTCATCGGTGACAAAAACAGACGACTGGAAGGACTTATGCCAGGCTCTCAAGAAATGAGGCACGGTTGTTATTAAACCCAGGTCTGACGCTCCAAAAACTCTACACCACGCATGCGTTGATGCTGCCTGCCTCAACGTTCGTCCTTCTGAACCCTGAGTGTAACAGTACAAGGCAGGGCACGAGCAGGGTGTTCAGGGTCAGCTCTACAGTCAAAAGCAACCATCACCCAGAGTGACGTCACTACAAGGGCCATTCTCTCAGCCTTGCTCAAACAGAGCACACCCCAACATACTCTCACTGAGGCGAGGTGCTTGTCACTAAAGTCGCCTCACTCCCACCCCACCCCCCACCTGTTAAACCAGTGAAGGACAGGAAATGGGAGAGGCCTGGAATCAGTGTAGTTGTGTGAGCAGAGGAGCCCTGCATTCTTGCTTCCATTGTGTAAGAGCTATGAGGGACCTAAAGCCTCAGTTTCACCTTCCTGGGTTAGAAAAAGAGTGTGTGTGTGTGTGTGTGTGTGTGTGTGTGTGTGTGTGCACGCGCACGTGTGTGTATGTGTGTGTGTGTGTGTGTGTGTGTGTGTGTGTATGTAGGTGGGGGTGGGGAGCCGACTGATTACCCAGGTGCCTCCAGGACTTTGTTGTTTTATGTAACAATGCATGCTATGTGAGCTGGCATAGGCTGCCGCACTTAACACACTCTGCAGAAAGATGGAAAGTCACCTTAGCTCATCTGAGAACCGGTGAAATCACGGCTCTCGCTAGATTTGCTCTAGTTGAAGTCACCTGATGCTAACAGGCTCACCAATCAGTGCACATCCTTTTGTACAGGCAAAGCACTGAGCCAGCGTCCTAGGGGATGTCTGACCTCCTCAGAGCTTATGTCTCTGGGAGGGAAACAGGTGAGCACTGATGCACTAGAGAATAGCGTCTTCAGACTCCCCACAGATCGATGTTGATGGTCTAAATATGATTGATTGTACGTATTCCCCAATTTCAGCCCACACCCAAGATAGTGAGGACAAAATGTTAAGCAGGCAGCAGTTAGGAACCTTGGGGGCCATGGAGGATGGACCCCCTTCCTCATGGTTGGCTTTGGCCCCCATCTGTTTTTTGCTGACACTAGAAAGGAAAAAATTACAATTGCCTCTCCTTAAGCCTTCTAGTCAAAAAATAAATAAATAAATAAAAAATGGAGTACCTCTGGCCCCAAGCGGACACTTAACAGTCTGATCTTTTCCAAAGATCAGAACATTATGTTCTGTGTTGTCTCTTCCCTTAAGAGTTAACCCAGCTGGGCCTGTCAATCATGGCCGGTGTCTATTCCCCAGGAAAGCTGATTCACCTAATAATACACCAAGGAGCTGGGAGGAATAATTATCCCCTTAATGAGGTAATGCACTTACTTACACTTCGCCCACAGACCCTCCCCTGATGATGTTGCTTGCATTTCATTACTGCTAAGCTTGCCTGCTTTTTGAGTCCTAAACTTAAAAAAGTATAATTATGGGCTGGAAAGATGGCTCAGTGGTTAAGGGCACTGAGTTCAAGTCCCAGCAACAACATGGTGGCTTACATCCAGCTATAATGAGATCTGGTGCCCTCTTCTGGCACGCAGGCCTAATGCAGGCAGAGCATTGTATACATAATAAATAAATAAATAAATTTTTTTTTTAAGTATAATTTTTCCTCTTTTTTCTGTGCCTGTTTTCAAATGTCCAGGCATGCCTTCCCTGGCAGTCTGCTTTCTCACTCCTCCATTCTTCTGTCACGCAGCTGCCTGCCGGCCTCCACTCACAAACATGCCCGCTCTCACGGACCCAACTCAGAGGCCATGACTCTCCCTCCTCTTTTCCTCCACCTGCATCCATCCAGCAGCTGCCGAAATCTACAGCTAGAATGCTCTGTTGGTTTTCTTTCAAATTCTAGTAAAGCGGTTCCAGAGCTTCCTTCGGAGTCTGCCTGTATTAAGGAGCCTAAGGAGGGAGCCCCAGTTTCCCTGGTAACAAACCAGCCTGGTTGTTCCCTCTACTCTGGAGAGGGGGTGGGAAGGAGCAACGGATAAACCCAAGAGCTTCTGAGGGAACGTGGGGGTTCGCAGAAGACAGGGCTCTGTGGAAAACATCTAGTGCCTACTCATACTGTTCATGGGGAAGAGGAAAAGCAAAAGCAAGCCCGTCTATCAACCCAAGCTAGTCTGTTACTTTTTGTTTGTTTTTGTTTGAGACAGGGTTTCTCTGTGTAGCCTCGACTGTCTTGGACTCACTTTGTAGATCAGGCTGGTCTCAAACTCACAGTGATCCACCTGCCTCTGCCTCTCAAGTGCTGGGAGCCCAGCCACCACAGCTCAGCTAGTCTGTTGTTTATAATGCTTCTAAGGGCTTCTGTCAATTCATTTGTGGCTGCAGCTGTGGTGACATTACTGCTTAATAATAGGCGTGCCCTAGCAGGGTGCTCCTTAACTATTCTCCCCCAAGTTTAAGGATCAGTCTGGGAGGCACCAAATATAGAGCCAACTGTGGCTCTAACTTAATATTTTCTCATAACTGCATTGAGTTTTTTCCCCTGCAAATAACTGCATAGAAAAGAAAGCAGGTTTGTGTCTCCATAGCAAAGAGCAGCAGGTCCCAAAGACAGCTTTTTTCCTTTTCTTTCTTTTCTTTTTTTTTTTTTTTTTTTTTTTCAGATTTTGACTCACAGCAGCCTGAAGTGACTCAGACTTAGCAGAGCGCAGTGTCGCTCTGCGTGAGAAGGAGGCGGGCATGACGCTGTCTGCAGACAAAGACAACGGAGAACACCTCACTTGTGTCAACCACGGTTCTATGTTGCTGCAAGGTCCTGAGTTGGTAGGGAAGGCCAACACCATGTGGGTTTCTTTCTAGGAGGTGCGAAGGACAACAGAGGCCAAAAAGTGTTCCTGGATTAATGAGTGCCATGATGAGGCACATCTACCAAATACCATGCCGTGAGGGGTGGAGGTCTCTGTCCTGACTTTCACACCCCCACTAACCTGCAGGAACCTCTTGCCCATATTGCTGTTTTGCTAGGAGTAGTTCTGGGAGTACAGCCAACAGTGACGGGCAGGTTGCAATAAGAACTCTCCTGTAAACAGGGCTGCGCTGGCCACGCAAGAATCTGGTTCTAGGTTGTCCCCTCTAATGCCAAACTAAGACGGTCCACAGTCCCTTGTGGGAAGCACGTTCCAGACATCCTGGACCAGGGTTATATGAGAAGTTCTAAGATCCACTCCTGGTTCCCACTGCTCTGCAGACACCCCGGGAGAGTTTGGTATTCCTGGAATAGGCCATGTCTCATAGGTGTACGGGGCAGGGGGCGTTTAGAATCATTGTAGCCTCACAGAAGCCAATCACAGGGCCTCTGTGCAGCTGATAAACATAGTCTCTGCCACCTTCTAGAAAGCTCTCCTAGATCAATAGATACAGTAAGTCACCTACATAATTTACATGTTTCCACTTTTATACAAAAAGGAAATGGATGAAGTTATTAATAATAAATTCAACTTAACATGTTCAAAGTACTGTCATTCCAACACATATGCATCATATGTATACCTAGTCTTTGAAGTCAGATATATATTGTATACTTGGCTCTGGCATCCCAACCCACAATTGGCTACATTTTAAGTGCTCAGAAGCCACGTGTAAGTCGTGGCTACTACAGTGGACAGCACGAAGCTAGCCTATTCTGGCTGTCTCCCATGTCTTAAGCCCTACTCTTGCCTCTATCATAGTGTAAGTTTACTCCAATAGAAGATATATCTCTTGACTTTTATCAGGGCACTTTACTTTTCCAGGTTTAACGCATCTCCTTGAGTTTGGTGCTAATGGCGTTTGGGTTTTAAAAATCAGCATGCCGAGCATAGGGTTTCATATGACATTTTAAAACATACTTTGTTTTTTTTTTCTTTCTGTCCTTCCCTCTATTCCTCCATCACCTGACACTCTTTCTCCTTCCCCTTTATTATTTAATCCTCTTTCCAGTTTCATGATCTATACCCACACTCACATATATCCATATATCTAAACATTAAAAGCTAGGCTCTGCATATGAAAGAGAATATGCCATCATAGGACTCTGGGTTACATTGCTTAATATAATAATTGGCAGATTCACCCATTTTCCTGGAAATTTCATATTTTTGATGGCGTCTAATCTCTCCAACAATTGTGATCAAGAAATGATCAGTGAGTGCTTATCAAGTGCTGGGCGTTTGTGTGAACTGGTGAGGGTCAAAACACAAGGAACTCATGGATCTTGACATCCAGACCCTTTGGGTCAGTAGGAAACGTATGCCCAACTGGACTGTGTGAGAGCTGGGCAATGCCTGGAAAGGAGGTGGTATAGATGCCACGTGAGTGCAGGGAATGTGATGGCACCCCCTGAGGAACTGACAAGGCTCTGGTGGGCAGTGGGAACAATGAAGTTCAGTAATTCCCAGGACTCTTAGGACGCTCACACCTGTGAGATGTGCAGGCTTTCTGCAGCACCTTGCTAGTCTAACAAGATGCTCACACAACCCCAGAGGCGGCCAGTGGCTTGCTTGATGGTGAATCTTCTGGGAAAAGGTTCTAGAACTTTTAGGTGACATAGGCAATGACAAGACATCAGCAGTGGAGAGGGCCTCAGGGGTCCTGTGGGCTCCTATTACACATAGCCAGCAAATGGCGGAGCCAGGATTTACTAACGCCACAGAATACTGACACAGCTATGAGATAACTTGACCACGTGACAGGAAGAAATGTTTGTCTGAACCGCAACTCCAATTAGAATCACATTATCTATTAAAACAAAATTGAACATTTAACACGGCAGCAACGGCTAGGTACTCACATGGCAAACCGTCAAAAAAGTCCGGATCGATGTTATGCAGGAGCTCCACTCTCGGGGATGGGCTTCCTTCACTGGAAAATAATTTTTAAGAAGTGTTAGTTTCTTCTCAAATGGGGATAAATTATTTTATGACTTCCTTTCCTAGTGCCTATGGAAAATAACAAATCGGCCAGTTAACAGGCTTATCATAATTTGGATGTATCCAAAAGCTGTGGCTGGTGGGGATCTTCATGGGATCATTTGTCTATATTGTGATGATAATCACTGAATGTTCCACATAGAAAATGTCAGTGTTGGGTACAGGACGACACCAGGCCTATATTTAAATGTGGCCATTCTTTCTAGAAGAGGCATAGAGCTCAAGTGGGGGACGTCATACTAACTGCATAGAAAGAAACAAAGAAGAAAAAACAACTTCCAAAATGGAGGCACCACAACTGCAGAAACAGTGACTCCTCAATATTAGCCCTGCCACAGCCTTTAAATTTTTCTCAGAGCCAAAGGGACCATAGATTAAAAAAAAAAAAAAAAAAAAAAAAAAAAAATCAATGGAGTCAAGAACTCCTGTGGCCCAGGCTGATTTGGAACTTGCTGTCTAGCAAAGGCTGGCCTCGAACTCCTAATCTTCCTGTAGAAGTTCTGGGGTTGCATGCTTGTGCCACCATACCTGGATCACAGATTTAATAGAAATATGAGTTAAATACACACCTTTAAAGCTTTTTTTTTTTTCAAGGACACATAACCACGGTCATAACCTATATTGACCAAAGACCAAATTGATGTTCCTTAATGCAATCCACTCCTGTGACAGGAGAGAAATTATGTTACAAGTTACTGAAAGAATATTGAAATGGGACATGGTGGCACACACCTTTAATCCCAGCACTCGGGAAGCAGAGGCAGGCAGATTGCTGTGAGTTCGAGGCCAGCCTGGTGTACAGAATGGGTTCCAAGACAGGGTTTCTATGTGTAGCCTTGGCTGTCCTGGACTCTCATTGTAGACCAGGCTGGGCTTGAACTCACAGCTATCCACCTGCCTCTGCCTCCCTGAGATCTGGGACTTAAGGCATGCACCACCATGCCTGGCTGTAACCATCTATCTTTAAAACCAGAGCTGCCTGGAGTATTCAAAAATATTAGGCACAAGTAAATGGAAAAAAAAACTTGTCTAATAATTCTGGAATTTGATGTGTTATTAATTTTTCTCATTTCAGTATTCACAAGAGCTACAGATATTTCAAAATAAGTAAACTTAATAAGATAGTGTGGCCTTCTATAGCTCAAAGGCTGTGGACAATCCTTGCTGACTAGTCCTTGAGAAAGTCTTCACAGGCAGAATTCTCATGACGCCAACAGGACCCCCAAGTCCCCAGCTGCCATAGTGTGTTATGATTCTACTTTTAAAATATGCTAAACCAGATATTTTAGTGAGGATGTGGTTAAGAGACATGCCAAGAAAATATAATACGTGACAATTGGCTAAAACAATGACAAACATACTTAGGAACTCCAGATTATTAGAAAAAAAATAGATCGACATTTAGAATTGTAAAATATAAATATTGGGTTATCTCATCTTAAAAAAACATCTAAAATCTCAAGACAAGCTTATATAATACTTCACATGAGCTAACCCTTTGGAAAGGGATGGATTTTATAAACCTACATTTAAAGTGTGTAGAAACATTTCAGCAATAGTCTAGAAGAGTATGCCCGACACCCTGGCCATCCACAGTTTCTTCACAAGAATGCTGCTTGTACAAGTCAGACTCTGGTACCACCTAAATGGCAACTGCCTTGTCAGTAAACAAGAATAGGCTAGGCTCTTTCATGGCCAGAAAGGAGACTCTCAGAGCAGACGGGTCCCAGACATACATGGAGAGGGGAAGCTTTAAAAGATGCACACAGAGGAACAGGGATGCTGCTGGATGACAGAGCGCTTGCCCAGCATGCACTGGGCCCTGGGCTCTGTCCTAGCATCACACAAATGATGTTGCCATGCATAGGGAGGCAACATGGTAATTGTGTAAATGTGGGAAAATATACACCAAACTGGTAACTGAGATGAGGGATATGAATGGTGAAACTACAGAGGACTTTCGCTTTCTGCTGTGCTTTTTTGTTTGTTTGTTTTTTGAGCCAGGGTTTCTCTGTGTAGGCTTGCTTGTTCTGGACTCACTTTGTAGACCAGGCTGGCCTCAAACTCACAGCTATTCACCTGCCTCTGCCTCCTGAGTGCTGGAATTAAAGGTGTGCGCCACCATGCCGGGCTCTGTCGTGCTTTTAAACAGTTAGCAAATACAAGCATAATTAAGAATAGGTATACTGAGCATTTGGGAGTTTGGGGAAGAGAAAGTTAAGTTTGAGGTCAGCCTGATCTATATAACAACCCCTGCCCATCAACAACAGCAGCAGCAGCAGCAACAGCGATAACAACCACAACAAATGTATTGTCTGTGGAAGTGTCCAGGATGCCACCAACGCAACACATATAACAGTAACAAAGTGAAAACTCAGAAGCCCACACGTTCTAAGAGGCTTAAGACGGGACAGTTATCCATCTCAACAAATGCAATGTATGGGTAGTGTTAGAATGGATTCTTTGATCTTTGGAGCTTTGTTGTACTCTACCTATTTATAATCTATCACAGTAACCTACCGTGTGGTTTCCCTCTCAGGAGTCTTGGAATTTCCTTGTGGGTCTTTGAACAAGACTGCATTTGTCTGTAGTTGGACATAGGGTTGCACGCTATCATGTTCCATTGCTGAATTTACTTCCTTTGTCTTCAGTAAGGGGCTCGGGGTCTACAAGGCTTAGGATGGGGGGCGGGGAGGGTTGGTGAGAGTTAAGAGGAGCAAGAAGAGAAGAAGGAAACGCCAAGGGAGGAGGAAAGAAAGCATAGCAGAGGGGAAAGGTGTGGGAGAGGTCGTGTAGTTTCTGTTCAGAGTTACAAAGGAAATTATCAGCACAGGTGCACTAAAATAATTCTCTTTCTTTTTAAACAGCATCATTGGGCGTAGTAGAATGGGTGCCTATAATCCCAGTAAACTCAGAGGCTGAGGCTGAAAAGACCATACGTTGAAAGCTAGCCTGAGCTACATAGCAAAAAAGTAAAACCCAAACCAAAATCCATCCAACTAATTTCAGTAGAAACTGGAGGCTGAGCACGCACGTGTTTCTAGAAGACAGCCATGGAACTGCGGGTGGGGACCTGGGATGGGATGGTGGTGAACTGAGAAATCTCAAAGACTTCTGCAAGCCTTATAATGCTGCCTGGGAAATAACAGAGAGTGAATACTTGTAAAAGAAAATAACCAGTGACCCAAAGGCATACCCGAGTTATAGATATGATAAAATAAACTGGGCCATGACTTCTGCATTTCCTTTATAAAATAGTTAGATGGCTGTAACTTCAATGTCTAAGACATGTAATGATCTCTCTCGTATGAGAGAGTGTCTCTCATTTTAGGGAAAAACAGTGCTAACGCAGCCTACTTGTTATGAGCTATGTAGTTAAAATATGGGATTTGTTCTGCTACCAGTGACTCTTCCTTATCTGGAGGCATCTGAACAGGTAGTGGACATTTAGTGTACATAACCCTGTCTTCAGTGAGCTATGAATTCCATCTGGGAAATCTCAGTCACCACTGCTGATGTTTGTGGGAAATATTTTTGTCCATAATCATACACCTGGGTTTGGGTCAATCAACGCTATGGTTGCTTTGTTCACAGTAGAGCCCGAGGAACAGGACTGTGCTGTGCTCACCCCTGCTGGGCCACTGTGTTAAGTTGACAAAGAACTATGGCAAGAAAAAGGGCAGGATCACTTTGCTCCCCCTTTAACCACTTAAGGACAGAGGACCTGCCCCTTAACCATGCAGGGGATGTGTTTCACCCACGCCCCAACCACCAAACTAGGACTAGTTTGGGTTTTTGATTGTTTTGGCAAGGTTGGATTGAATACGAGCAAGTAGCCCAGATCCACACTTTAAAACACTTGCCACGGGCTGGGGGGTTGGGGAGGCGTGGGGGGAATTGCTCAGCAGTTCAGAGTGTTTGCTACTCTTGCAGAGGACCCAAGTTTGGTTTCTAGCACTCACACTGGGTAGCTCTCAACCACCTGTAACTCCATCTCCAGGCTATCTAATTCCATCTTCTGACCCTCACATATACGTGTGAATACACACACACACACACACACACACACACACAATAATAATAATAATTATAAATGTTTAAAATACTTGACATGTATTAATCTCATTTAATTCTCAACACCACAGACCCAGCCTTGGCTAGGGTGCTAGGATGACTGGTTAGGTTGACCCAACCTTGGCTAGGGTGCTAGGATGACTGGTTAGCTTGACCCAACCTTGGCTAGGATGCTAGGGTGATTGTGTAGGTTGACCCAACCTTAGCTAGGGAGCTAGGGTGATTGGTTAGGTTGACCTAACCTTAGCTAGGGTGGTTGGTTAGATTGCTAACAGGACCCCTGTTTGAACAAATGGAAATGGGGTTGAGACTCAGGCTGATGGACCTCCTAATCTCCACTCCTAACCACTATGCTATATTGTCTCCTCAGTGAAATGTTTACATATGGCCTCAGGATCTCTTTGAGTGTGTTATGCCAATACATTTCGCTTATTTCTATGATTCCACAAACAAATACCTTATGTAGGCTAGCTTTATACGTCAACTTGACACAAGCTAGAGTCATTTGGGAAGAGGAAAGCTCAGCTGAGAAAACGCCCCAAGCAGATTGTCTGTAGACAGCCTGTGAGGCATTTTCTTCATTAATGATTATGTGGGAGGGCCCAGCTCACTGTGGATGGTGCCACCCATAGGTAGGTGCTCTAAGAAAGCAGGCTGAGCAAGCCGTGGAGAACAAGGCAGTGAGCAGCACTCCTCCATGGCCTCTGCATCAGCTCCTGCCTCCAGGTTCCTGCCTTGAGTTCCTAAAGTTCTTCAATAATGGACTATGAAGTGGAAGTATAATATGAAATAAACCCTTTTTCCCCCATCCTGCCTTTGGTCATGGTGTTTTATTACAGCAGTAGAAACCCTAACCTCTAATTGCAAATCCTCCACTAACAAACACGCCAATCATTTACTCCATTTTTTTCTCATATGACTGACAACATGGTATGCTGTTATCATGGGTGACACTTCAAAAGTTCATTTAAATTCACCCTTAAAGTTCACATTTTCTATATATTCATTTTATTTGACATGAGGATGAAGAGACACTGACCAGTGACTACTTGTCTTAATACTTTCTTGGGCTCCACAGTTTCAGACATCAAGGTCACATCGCTGTCCCTTGACACACTTTTCAGCTTTGCCAGCCTCTGATTTCCGCCGCGCTTCCTGTTGAAGGGTGAGGCAGAAAACCCTTCCCACAGATAAATGAGACATGACTACAGTACTCCTCCTTTTTAACGCTAGCTGCTGAGCATCTGTCACAGAAGACACAGCCCAGAAGACACTGCCACATTTTCAGAAAAGGAATTAGCAAGAGCAAGAGTTTCTGAGGAGAAAATTTTGAAGGAAATGAACAAGCAAAATCCAAACCAGTTGCTGCTAAAAACCACGAAGAGTCTTGCCAGGGTGATTTCCACCCATGCGTGAGCAGGGACACCCTCCTCCTCCTCCTCCTCCTCCTCCTCCTCCTCCTCCTCACTGCCACTTCTAGCTTCTGAGCTTTTCCTACATCTGGGCCTTGTGTTGTGCTTTCATACATGCACTTCCTAGATTCTCACATGAGTGCTAACAAGACAGATGCCACTGTGCCACTGTGCCACTGTGCCCACATGTTATTTTAACTAATTGAACTTTCTTTCTTTCTTTCTTTCTTTCTTTCTTTCTTTCTTTCTTTCTT
>OU015758.1:14303352-14317488 GCA_907169655.1 Acomys percivali | reverse complement strand
AAGAAGAAGAAGAAGAAGAAGAAGAAGAAGAAGAAGAAGAAGAAGAAAGTGAGGCATAGGCTTGTCCATAATGTGTTTTCATATTTCCTTATGTGTACTAGCCTATTTATCTGGACATTTTGACATACTTATGTCTCGCAGTGAGATCAGCTTCTCTTTCTTTTTTTGCTCAGAAAATCCCTTTTCAACTAGAAGTGTGCGTGGTATTCACTTAGATTTTCTTCTGAGTGTTGTGGTTTGATTTTCTTCCATATAATTCTTGAATCGCGAGGTGGTGGCTCAGCAGTTAAGGACACTTGAAGTTCTTACAGAGGACCTAGGTTCACCTCTCAGCACCCACATGGTGATTCACAACCATCCATAACTGCAGTTCCAGGGGATCTGATGTCCTCTTCTATCCTCTGTGTGAAGCAGGCACATACACACATATATGCCGGTGAAATGTGTATACATAAATAATATCTTTAGGAATTTTTTAAGAAAAGTCTAAAGTATGTACTTTCAAAAGAGAAAATACAAATTGAAAAACATTTATTTTTTTCAAAGACTACATAAGAAATGCTGTGATGAAAATGAGGATTTCTATTTATCATGGAATTAAGAGTAATATTGTCTTCCTAGAGAATAATATGGTTATATATAGCCATCTATAAATAGCCATGTATATAAAGTGGTCATTTTTCTTTAGCACAATTAATTTTAAATCATTTATATCTATAATATATGTATAAATTATATATTTATATATATTCCTAAATGTAGGCAAAGATTTTATGCAGGAATAATTCATTTCAGTGTTATTGATTAAAAAATCAGATGAAAGATTAAGGTTGGGGCTAGAAAAATAGCTCAGTGGTTAAGAACACTTTCTGCTTTCACAGAGCGCATAGGTTTGGTTCTTAGCACCCACATGGGAACTCATAAACAATTGTAACTCCAGTTCTAGAGGCTCTGATGCCCTCTTCTGGCTTCCATGGGCACTGCACATGTGGTCTATTTACATTAACACACAAAATAAAAATAAATAATAAATCCTTTTTGAAAGTTAAGGCAGTGGTTTAGTATACTAAAAAAGCCCTCACCAAAATAGTATTTGCTGGGAGCAGCAGGATGGCATAATAAAAAAAAAAAACTGGTTTATATGTGGCAATTGCTTATGAACTGAGGTGAGGAAAAAGATGCAGAAAATGGTGAAAAGATATATTTGTGTGTATGCATGTGTGTGCATGCATATGTTGATGAGGAAGACGTGGGGCCTACACATGCTAAACAATAACTTTATAACTGAGCTGCATCACTGCCCCTGAAAAAAGCCTTTTAAAGGACAAATCTTTAGGTTTAAAAAAAGAAATTTCAATTATTTCTAGATTCTTTAGTTCACTTGCAAGTTTTTTCAAACTGTCACAAATTGGCAATGTCAATACAAAGCGTCCTCTCGTGGTTTTTTTTTTTGCATATTTTTATGGCATTTAATATATATAGCACAAAAATGTGTTGTTTGACGGCTAAAGTCATAGAGTTGGTAGAATGAGCCTTTGCGTGGGTTTGGAGAGCCGAGACCTCCGCTAGCCTTCCGTCCTGGATGGGATGCTGTCTCGGGAAGCAGGAGGGCTCGGCTGAGCAGATCTTCCATCTTTCCAAAACTCACGGGACTTTAAACTTCAAGGTTCACACATTAATGGCTATGAAACATTCTCTACATGAAAGAATCTAAACTCTGATTTTAAAAAATGAATTACGTGTTTCTAATTTATCTACTTACTGTGGAGGGGGCTAAGAGGGTGCATGTGACGGTGTGTGTGTGTGTGTGTGTGTGTGTGTGTGTGTACATGTGTGTGTGCATGTGTATCTGTGTGTGTACTGTTTATGTGTGTGTGTGCATGCGCAGGTCTGATGAGGGCAGCTTATGGGAGCTGGTTTTCTCCTGCTACACTATGGACCTTGGGGATTAAACTCAGGCTGTCAGGCTTGCAGCAAGCACTTTTACCTACTGAGATATCCCAGCTGCTCCTTATTTTTAAACATTAAAATGATTACATAAAAATGAGACTATTAAAAAAAGAAGAAGTAACCGGTACGCCCAAACAGTTAGAGATTGGCTCCGTTAGAGAACGTGCAGAGCTGGGACCGTCACTGTGTGCACATGGATCACCAACTAGGAACGAGGTGGGCGTCACCAGGGAGTGGGCTGGGCCAGAGGGCAGCTAGGAGCACTGGAGACAGGTGACTTAGGAGGGTCAACACTCCTCTAAGGAAGACTGCCATGATCTGATTCCATTCAGGTGTTAGTCTTGTGAAAAGGCAGGCCAAACACTGCCAGACATTCATATTAAAATATTTTATTTGGAACTAATTTCAAATTTAAAGAAGTTATAAAAATCATAGTAAGATCTTTATATCTATGCCTGTTACCCATCTTCTCATAGCGCTAATACTGGAGTCTGTTAGAATCCCTGAACCCCCAGTACTCACAGACACACAACCTTTTAATGAACCACGTACATCATGGCGCCTAAGTCCTCCATAATGGATTTCCTATGAATAGAATCCTGAAACTTCCCTATTTTGAACTGGGAAAACCGTTTTCCCAGTAAGTATGGGGGAAGTCCACAAGGAGGACCAGCCACCCCCAAACAGAGCTCAGCACCCCCAAAGAGGTTGAAAAGCACAGCACTGGCCATCTGTTGCATCAGCAAAATAGTACTTCCAATGTGTGTAATTGTGTGTATGAACGGGATCTAGGTACTAAGCCGCAGACACACATGTATAAAGCATGCGCTGATACTAGCTGGATGCAGATTCCAGCTAGGTTCAAGGTTTCCTTCCCATATGCAAATGAAGCATCTTCCAGCCTGCAGCGCATGCGCCTCCCTTCCTTGCAGCTCACAGTTCCACACGGTGGGCGTGAACCAGGGCCAGGACCTGCTCCTGCATGGTGGCACCTCCCTCTCAGATCACACTATTTGCTTTCTGCACACTTATGTCCACCCAAAGTGATCTTGCTTCTTTATGTACTTGTTGGTTTAATGCATTTCTCCCCATCCCTGCCGTGACACAAGCATCTCAGGGTTTTGTCTGAGTTATTTATTCCCAGTTTCCCAGAGCCTAGGACAGAGCATCACGTCATAGGTACTCACAAAATACTCATAAACGTGTAGGACGCAAGCGCACTGTGTCTCCGGCCCGCCCTCCACCCCATTTTCTAGCATGTGGGCATGTGATCTAACCTTGCAGGAAGCCAGCAATACCCTATCCCACACTAGGAAAAAGAAATCTCAGCTGTAAAAGCCTACAGGACAATCTCATCCTTCGTATAACACGCAGAACCAAAATCTCCAAAATGTGAGACTCAAAAATACGTAATGACAATACTTGAAAGGAATGCCATTTCTTTTTTTAAAAAAATTCTCTTAGCTGGACTGTCAGCTTTCAAAAGGAAGTGGCTGTTCTCCATCCATTGTGTTAAGTTGTTGGAGTTTTTGTCCTGGCAAGGAATAGGGTGGGGCATGAGGGTACCTGATGGTTTTCCATATGTCGAAGCCATCCAGAGGCTTGGTCCCATTGGTGCTTCCCCCAGCCAGGTTCACCAGGGTTGGAAGCCAATCGGAGATGTGCATCAGTTCCCGGCTCTTCACACCTTTCCGCTTCAGCAAGGGGCTTGTCACAAATCCCGTGCCACGGACGCCTCCTTCCCACAGGGTCCCTTTCCTTCCCCGGAGTGGCCAGTTGTTGCCTCCAGACCTAGTCTGCCCACCGTTGTCTGAAACACAGATAAGCCTTGGCATGAGTGGGTGAAAGATATCAAAATGGCGTCACCTGCGTCAAGCCCGAACAGCAAGACTTAATGGGTGGAGGGAAACACATATGCTACGTGATGAGAGCAAGCTCAAAGTAACACGATACAGGCCGAGCAGCTTGTATTTATATATTTAGGAATATGTATGTGTGTTTACATATATATGTATATCATAATGGAAAAAGAGGCTGTGGATTAGAAAGAGAGCAAGGAGGCGTATATGGAAGGGTTTTGGAGGGAAGGAAGGAAACAGGGATGGTGGGTGGTGGTGTATTATAAGCTCAAAAAAATAATATTTTTTTTGATGGCGCAGGCAGCACATATCCTGATTCTCTTCTGCTGTCTACAATGCTGTACACACGGGCGTCACAGCGCCATAGATGATGCCGGTGTCTCTCTTCTGAGCAGACACAGCTTTTTGGAATACTAGTTAATGTGTCTATCCATTCCACGTACTTGTGAGCAACGGAAAATGCTGGACGTAGTGGTGGAGATCAGAGATGGTGGGGACAAGGCAGCTGTGTCTGGAACCCGATCCTAGTCTGAAGGAGTGAGTCAGAGAGGAAAAGACTCTGAGCTGTAAAGCGAATCTGGCCACTGCTGCTACTGCAGGGCCCAAGTGCGTCTCCACATGCCATGAGGCAAGGGGCCAAGGCAGTGACAGGGAGTGTTTTTGTGATTAGCTCACTGTGATGTTTCTGCCATTAGCAATGATAAGCTATCCTAGCGCCAGATGGCAACGTGGCTTCCTCTGTCAGTTTTTCAAGACTGCTCTAAGAGGAAAGAATTGCCAATTGACACACCAGTGATTTCCACCTGCTTCTTTAGCTATAAAGCCAACTGCAGATGTGCCACAAGAGAGAAGTTCAGCGCCCCCTGGGAGTGGCACCTCTACATAGCAAGAATGTGTGTGCTTTTGCAGGCGTTTCCCACTTTGATCCAGATAAAGATTTTTACAAATACTATGGAAATACCGTATTTCAACCATACTTCTAATTCTCCCTCCTAATTCTCTGCATGGCCAGAGTTAATTTTCTCTAGTTAATAATTCATTTTCAAGAGAGAGTTTGGTTTCATTTCCCAACTGACTTATGCTTCTAAATCAAAACAAGACGGCTCCGGCTTTACAGACTGGAAACTATGAAACTTTTTTTTCCCAGAGAAATGTTCTTTTTTTTTTTTTTTTTTTTTTTTTTTCCAGCAACATTTTGGCAGACACAAAACCTAATTATAAAATCTTTGCTGTCTAGAAAAGAACTGTCAAAATAAAACAAATGCCGTCAGTTATAGACCGTAAATCTCACTTTATTATTCATTATCGAATAAAAATAACTGTCAGAAATCGTAGAAAAGCATTAGTTAGCCAAAGATTGGAGGAAAACCATTTCAGTTGACGAAATTGACACCTCATCTGTATCCAGCTGATAAAAATTAAATGGAAGTATGACGACACTAATTCCTAAGACTACCATCTTGTGGCTTTGCTGTGTGAAGTTACCCTGAACCATCAGCCTGAATCTCTTGCTTCTTGTTCTAAGGATGCTTTGGTCCAGGCTTCCCCCAAGACCTCCTGCTGCAGACCTGAAAAGCAAAGAATCCTTCCTCAGCCTCTCACCACAGCCCAGGCTTCTCTCTACCGAGGGTACCCTTGTGGGTGTGATGGTAGATGTCATTCTCCAACGGGGAAGCCTTTGCCCCAGAGATGTACTGCTGGTTGGTAGCTGATTCCTTTGGATTCATTTTCTATATTACTAAATGCAAAGTAGAGAATCGGCGTGTGTCTTAGCATCATCTAGAAGTCTAGGGAAATTCGATGCTCTCCTGCTAAAAGATTCTGAGAAAGTAACCATCAAACCGGCTCAAAAGGCTGCACATTCAAACCCCTCTGCCTGGATTGCACATGCATTCAACCTGGGCCACGGATAAATAAATACAAACCGGCTCTCCAGTTCATCGCCTTCGGGAAGGCATACCCCTCACCTGGGCTCCTGGGGTAAGCAGGTTTCATCCAGTTGCCAGCAGACGTGTGTTTGTAAAGCCCCAAACCCATCAGGCCACATCCACATTTCCAGTTGATTTCCCACTACAGGTCAGTTCAGACTTCAGCCCTACTGACACAATCCTTTACCCACATGCCTCAACCTGCTTCGTGGGCACCCATGCCTATGGGCACTTATACTTCAACACATACAATTATGCTCTTCCACCGTTAGGATACGCCATGACCTCTCAGGCCAACGTCTGCGTATAAACTGGTTTCCTCAAATAAACACATCCTCCTTCATTTCTGCTGGACTCTAAGGCCTAAGGTTAAATGTCAGATCTTTGGTGAGCCTGTTACTTAGTACCCCAAATCTCTCCCAGGCCACACGTGTATCTCGATCACTTCTGTAGTACTTATCTTTATCGGCTCTTTCTTCCCTATACCTCTTCTCCTTGGGGGCGAAGAAGGAAGCGTTGTTGTTTGTAAGACCACACAGAGGACCAGATAATGGAAACAGAACAAGAAAATTAAGGAAAGGCCACCCACTCCAAATAGCGAGTGGAGCCACTGTCTGGACACCACACAGCTCTCTAGTCCCTGTCCAGCCATGGCCTGACCTTAATCTTAGAGAAAGACGGTGCTACTTTAGTACACTGATGGCTAACAAGCAAAGGATGGGGCCCCAGTGAGGATGTAAGCAGGTATCAAACCTACAACTCCAAGAATTGCTTGTCCCACCTGGTATCTGGTCAGCCATGCTGAGGTTTAAAGGGGGCTGCTGAAGAGCACGTTGGAAAACACCGGCTTGGAAGAGGCTCCTCAGATGACCCCTTAAAAGACCGCTTTCGAGTTCTGCCATGTGCCAGGGCCACCCTAGCTCTAAACATAGCAGCCTACATATGAGGCTCATGAATGCTTCTCATTGGTGTAAGTGAGAAAAAGAGACAAGGTCCCTTCTTCCTTTGTAAGCATTAACCTGGCCTGCTGAAGGGGATGAGATCAGACAGATGGAGAGATGACTCGGTGGTGAACAGCACCTGCTACTTTAGCAGAGGACTCAGGTCGGTTCTCTGTGTCCATGCCAGGCAGCTCACAACTGCCTCCAACCAGGGATCTGCCAAGGGTGGTCACATGACCATTACAAAGTAGACAGCCAGACACAGGGAGCAGACGGAGGAAAAGCCTTATTCGATTATATAGGTTCTTGATATCAAGGTCAAGGTCTCTTTTCATTTAATACTAATTATCTATCTTTTTTTTTGCATAGTGTGGGTGGGGCAGGGGTGTGTGGAACTGAGAATCTTTTACATGTGAGGCAAATGCTCTGTAACTGAGCTGTGCCCTCAGCCCACTGAATTATATTCATCAGAAATCAGGAACTGAATGTTGGCTAGGTCTGAACAAAGATCCATCTAGCTGTTTTTTATGACTGTTGTCACCTATTTCCACCACCGGTACTGACACATCGCTAATGTCACTGAAACACATTCAAGGACGGGACTGTGGGATTCGGGCAGGATACTCAATCTCTGAGCCTGGGAAGTGAAGATAACAAAACCCATCTTGATGCAATGTCTGGCACTGGAGCACTACCCAGACATTAGAGACGGTCTAAATTTAGGTGTTGGAGCTACATTCCAAGGGGCTGTGCTTAGAGCCCTGCTGGATTACAAGCTACACTGTGAGCAATTTCTTGGGAGCAGAGCACTGCAATGAATTATGATGGGTTTTATTATTAGGGAAAAGTCAGGATGACCCCTTTTCATTTCCATGGGTTTAAATAAAGTTCATCAGTTAACTGTGGTTTAGTTGTGACGGCCTGGGATTCAGATGAAGCATCAGAAACTGAGTATTTATCCAGATGTTCATCAGAGCAGCTGTAGGGGTTTTAAGGTGGTTTCTTTCCTCAGGGGACATAAGTGCTGTGATCCTGGCCTTCCAGCACACACTTCTCAGCCGTTTTCATTTTGATAGCAGTCAGCATGGGAGGATCCTGCTGAGCGGCTCCAGAGGGATTCTGGGAAGGTGGGCAATTTGGCAGCCATTCACCAAATAAGTGACTTGGCCACCAGAGAGCTGAGATAAAGGAAGATGGATGTGAGGAAAGGCCCAAACCAGGGCTGGTGGGATCCAGAAGGAAGAATGTAAGCGCTGCAGTAATAAAGCAGCTTTCTCATGTTGGCGGTAGGAACGTCACTGCTTGGAATAGCGAGAGGCCGCTGAGATTCTTATCTCTGAAATGCAGTAAGGGCAAAACAGACACAAAAGTCTGTTGAAAGACTGAAAACTCTTTTTTTTTCTGAAAGTCATGATGTGACCGGGAAGCGGGAAAAGGGTTGTAATTTATAACACTCCGGCCGCAGATAACTTTTTCTGCAATTTAAAGCAAGGGCGCCCACGGATGTGGGAGCTCCTCCGATGAAGACGTGAGATAGTGCCAAAGGCGGCAAGCCACTTGCTCTTGGAAAGCATAATGCTGCTACAGACCCTCTAAGAAACGGTACTTAAGGGTCACATGGGCTACGCTAAGCAAAAGTGCCAAGTGTGTGTTCTAGTCTTAAAAAAAAAAAAAAAAGAAAGCCGGGCATGGTGGCGCACGCCTTTAATCCCAGCACTCGGGAGGCAGAGACAGGCGGATCACTGAGTTCGAGGCCAGCCTGGTCTACAAAGTGAGTCGAGGATAGCCAAGGCTAACACAGAGAAACCCTGTCTCAAAAAACCAAAAAAGGAAAGAAAAAAAAAAAAAAAGAAAAAAAGAAAAAAGAAAGGAAAAAAAAAAGAATAATGGTAAAAATCTTTGTCTATTCATTTATACTTTGATCTCACAGTAAATACTCAATTTTAATACCCCACACACAAATTTCCAGGCAAACTACATTTTGGGGGCCCTGAAGAGTACTAGTGTTTCCTGAGAAATCATTTAGTTCCCCCAGCAGACCTAGAAGCCAGTCTTGAAGATGAGGGAATTCTCCCGTAGACTGCCAGTTAATTATCTGTTAGTAATACCACATCAAGAAACAATAAACCAATGACCGCAGATGTACTTGACGGTTCGGCAAGCTTGGGACAGCAGGAAGACACTGAAAAATGCTACTCACGGTCAGGAAAAGAGGCTTGTGGGTTCAAAATAATGGGTGCATTACCCCCACATGGGAAGAGAACAAAGGCTGAGGCCAGTGAGCCTCGGAGAGAGCTAAACCAGAGAGACAGCTAGGCTATGCCATCCAGGCAAGCATCGGCTTTTTGTTTTTATGTTTCCAATAAGTTAAACGTGTCCAGATCTACAGAGCTGACGTCCCATAGCAATGCTCAGTGTCAGCATTTTACTGATCTCTCTAGGGTTACTTAGAAAGGTCAGTGGACAGAATCGAGTGGTCGTTTCCCCAGAGCACTTCTCTGAAGCCTTGCCAAACGCTGAAGGATCTCACTGGTGGTTGGTGCTCAGTGTCAGGAGAGGCAGGCAAACACTGTAAGACCTGGCCAGCACTCTCCTCTGAAGAATGTCGGGAGGGAACGCTCAGTGGTAGACACACAAAATAAGCCCAGACATGAAGCAGATTGACTGAAAATGTTAGCTCCTTTAGATCTGCAGGTGACACTTGCTTCAAAGCCAAGAAGAGGAAACTCTGTGAGCCCCCGGAATACTAGACTTTCATGTGGCCAAAAGCAGCCCTCTGACCAGTGCGGTGCGGTGGGAGTGACGGTGAGC
Source organism: Acomys percivali (assembly GCA_907169655.1). Lineage (NCBI taxonomy): Eukaryota > Metazoa > Chordata > Mammalia > Rodentia > Muridae > Acomys > Acomys percivali. Next base: position 14,307,999 of record OU015758.1, on the reverse strand, counting down.
CTTGGTGACACCGGAAATCCCAAGCAACTTCATGGAGCCATTGTAGTGAAGGTGACTGGAAAGGACTGGAAAGGGGTGAGAAGCAGCCCGGTCTCTGTGCCCGGTGAGAGGAGAGTAGGTGAACAAGACGGCAGGCAAAGGCGTGTGAACAGCCACAAAACCAGGACGAAGGCGAGACCAAACAATCCGCCTAGGCAAAACGAACGTCTCTGAGCAGTCACAACAGGCTCATGCGGTCCAGCCTATCAGAGACGAGCACAGGGCCTAAAACCGTCTCACACTCAATTCTACTGAGATGGGTGGCGTCCGGTCTCTGAGCAGGCTAGAATCTGCGTCAGGAAGCGGGAGACTGTCTCCACAGAAGAATGGAAGACGACAGACCTGAGTGTTGGAGATAAGCCATGCACTATGCCTGTTTTTCCAACACCAAGGGCGCCACCTCCCTGTATATATTAAGGAGAATACTATATGAAACATATGAGAGTCAAACGTTAGAACAAACACCCTCCATCATTTAGATGGTGAGACGCTCAGGGCACGGTGAAGGAGAGTTACTTTTATGCCACCATAAAATACAGTACAGATTTCATGCTACAAAACAGACGAGCCTTGGAAACATTATACTAAGCAAAAGTGAGGCATCCAAGTGACCAATTACTGTATGGTTTTCTTTATATGACATGTCCCAAACAGGAAAATCTGTACAGAAAAAGTAGGTGGTGGTTGCAGGATTGGGAGGGGCAGGAATGGGAGCAATTGCTGACGGGTACAGGATTTCTGTTAGAGCTGATAAAAAATGTCCAGGAATTAGATAATGACAGTGAATGCACAACTTTGTGTTTATACTAACACTAGTAAACTGCACTCTTTTTAATTTATGACATGTGCTTTATACTTCAATAAGCAATATTGTATGATGTCCTAGTTTGGTTTTGATTGCTATGATAAAACACAGACTGAGGGGCTGGAGGATGGTCCTGTGGTCAGGAGGGCACTTGCTGATCTTCCTGAGGACCTGGGGTAGCCTCAGCATCAACATGGTGGCTCACATCTCTCTGTGACTACAGTTCCTGGGGGATCCAATGTCTGTTCTGGCCTCTACAGGTACTGTGTGTGTGTGTGTGTGTGTGTGTGTGTGTGTGTGTGTATGTATGTGTGGTGCACATACATACAGGCAAACACTTATACACATCAACTAAAAACAACACTAACAAAAAACAACTTGGGGGAAAGGTTATTTGGCATATATTTCCAGGCCACAATGCATCACTGAGGGAAATCAGGACAGGAATTCAAGGCAGGAACCTGGAGGCAGGAACTGAAACAGAGCCATGAAGGAGAGCTGCTTGTTGGCGCGCTTCCCTATAGCTTGCTCAGCCAGCTTCTTATACAGCCCAGGATCACCTGGCCAAGGTTGGCACTGCTCCCAAGTGCCTGGGCCTTCCCATGTCAATCGTTAATCAAGAAAATGCCATACAGACCTTCATAGAGGCCAATCATGATGGAGGCATTTTCTCAACTGAGGCTCCCTCCTTCCAAACAACCCTAGCTTATGTCAAGTTGACACAAGACTAGCCAGCACATACAATAAAATATAAAGGAAAGACAGATAAAAGGCTTAAAAGTAAAACGAGCCCCACAAAACTCTTAGAGAAAAACATGAAATAATTTGTGCATTGCGATAGGTCAAAGGTCTCTTAAAGCCAAGTTCTCGTCACACTACGCTTGTATATAAAAACTGCTATGACCCATAGTGGTGTGAGAGGAAGCACCATGAGTGATGCTATAGCTTTGAAAGGGGAGAGTGCTGGGGATCATAGCTGTAGAGCAGCCATCCTGGATGTGCTGGCCTTGCGATGGGAGGCTTCTTCCAGAAGAAATTTCACAAGCAGCTAAGCTCTTCCTACTGTCACAGGAGTGCACACAGCCTGCTTCACGGAAACCAGCCATGCTCACCACTCTCCCTCGTCTGGGTCAGAACATATCAGGGATGGATCCTGATGCAAGGATGGGCTCCTCCAGACAGGTATTCCAAACACCCATCCGACCCATCGAAGGCCTGAGCTTTCAAGACCTGGCAGATTGCTCATGTGTGCACTTACCAGGCCATCACATTGACTTGGCCTCTTATAAATAAAACAGGCATGTACATGCATGTGCACAAACCAGCAGATATGTTCGGGAGCCGGCGAGCCGCTCTTAATTTTACAGTCCCTTACATTGATAAGCCCATTTTTCAGTGGTGTCTTTTGGGGCAAGCTGATCCCACAAAACATCCATGAGGCAGGAGAAACACAAAACTCAGTTGTGGAAAGCTCTCTGTACATAGCCAGAGAGACTGCTTCACTGGTTATTCCATTTTGGGCTTCCTGAAAGTTTAAATATGAATCAAGTGGGAAATGACTTCAAAATAGATAAAGGATTACACATGTCTTTCCTGTACTTCACACAGCTGTGAAAATACGTCAACCTCCTTCAGACATAAAATGGTGTGCCAGCAGTTGCTTTGTTTGTTTGTTTGTTTTAAAATTACAGATGATAAAAATCCAAGTGTTCTAATTGCATTTCCATGAATTTTGACAACCACACAACCACCACCATACTGGAGAAATGAAGCACCCCATGGGGACTGCACTGTATGATGCCTCTGTGCTCAAGTTGTAAGTCCAACCCCAGGCCCTGGCACTACCGATGTCCTTTCCACCTTTAAAGTTTTGCTTTTGGGGCCGGGTGTGGTGGCGCACGCCTTTAATCCCAGCACTTGGGAGGCAGAGGCAGGTGGATTGCTGTGAGTTCAAGGCTAGCCTGGTCTACAAAATGAGTCCAGGACAGCCAAGGCTACACAGAGAAACCCTGTCTCGAAAAACAAACAAACAAACAAACAAACAAAAGTTTTGCTTTTGTCAGAATGTTTCATCTTAAAAAAAAAAGTCATGCAGTATAATTTTAGCTTGGCTTCTTTTCCTCAGCATAATGTGTTGGCCATCCCTCCATGCTAATGTGTGTGGTAAGCCTTCCTTAATACACTGAGGGAAGGCCCACACCTGTTCACCCATCCACTCGTTACACAAATTTTCTTGGGGTTTTTATCAGTTATCAGTAGAGTTGGGCTAAGCTCATAGCTCAGTGATAAAACCTTTGCCTGGTATGTGTGAGGCCCTGCCTCCAGAAAACAATACAAACATAAAGTATACATTATAAATTAAAAAAAAAAAAAAACTTTTAAGACAAAGTTTCATGTATCTCAGTTTGGCCCAGAGTATGAAGTCAAGGATGACCTTGAACTTTTGAAATTCCTCCTCTGCCTAATTTCCAGTACTGCAGGTGTGCACACCCACAGCTGTTTGATATGGTGCTGGGGATCAAATCCAGAGTTTGGCAGTGCAGGTCCAAATGAGCCACACTTCAGCCCCAGGGCTAACATTTTCACAAAATACAATTGCTGCTTTTAAGACGTTTTATTTCATTAGTCTTCAGTGGTTACAATTTGGACATTGTTTTCTTGTAATTTGTCATGTGGGTGTTTCTCTGACATCCGTTAATTTATACATGGACCTTTCACTAAATTGGCAATATTTTCTGCATCCATATTTCTTTACTCTGGGAAAGCTAATGACATGCAGATCCCTTTAGCCCCCACCTTTAAAGTTGTACAATTCCCACAGACCCATCTTGAAGTTTGCTGATTTTTTCCACTATCATCTTTGTTTGGGCCACTACAATATATTCTGAATTTCAACAGCACAGTTTTTAGTTAGAAAGATTTCATTTGTTGACTTAATTTGCTCATTTGTTTTGTTGTAGTTTCTCTGCTGAGAACTTCCATTTCCCATTCACTTCAAGAGTGTTGCCAGGCTGGGCGTGGTGGCGCACGCCTGTAATCCCAGCACTTGGGAGGCAGAGGCAGGCAGATCTCTGTGAGTTTGAGGCCAGCCTGGTCTACAAAGTGAGTCCAGGACAGCCAGGGCTACACAGAGAAACCCTGTCTCAGGAAAAAAAAAAAAAAAACCAACACAAGGACAGCAACAACAAAGTGTTGCCGTCATCTTGTGGACCAGGGCTGTGATAACCCGTTGGCCTTACAGAATAGGCTTCAGCCTGACTTGAAGAGGCCTCTCCCTACAGTGAGCTGTGGTGACTGCGAGAATCAGGGATGCTCAGGATGCAGAGAATAAGTGATGGATACGGGCCCTAACCGCATCACTTCTACCACCCCCTCCAAGGCTCCGGGAATGTTGTGAAAAGGAGGCAGGAAGTGTATATGGACCAGAGGATGGGAGGAGGGCTATGCAACGCCATCCCTAGACCAGACACAACTACTGCAACCGTTACCACATCAACCGCAGTCACTGTGTCAGGCCTGTGCAAGACCAGCACTATCAACACCGAGTCAGGGAAGAGGGAGGGGATCCCAGGGCTGAACCACTGGCTATCAGAAGAGGCTGAGTTAGGAGGAACTAGCACTGTCTTCAGTTACAGCCCCTCTGCTGAACACAGAGACTGGAACACAGAGCACAAAGCACAGAACATAGAGCATGGAACACAGGACACAAAGCACAGAACATAGAACATAGAACACAGGACACAGAGCACAGAACATAGAACATAGAACACAGAGAACAGAACATAGAACACAGAACACAGGAC
>OU015758.1:14251406-14279269 GCA_907169655.1 Acomys percivali | reverse complement strand
CCTGGGCCACATCCAGAAGTGAAACATTAACAGGATGGCGTTGAGGGGATCCAGGCCACGGCGCTCAAGGGTGCTTTTGGTTGCTCAAAGAACCAAAGGCCAGAGGGAAGAGAATGTAACTTGGTCACGTGGCTTCTACAGACCAGGATGCCCTTCACTCCGGAAGGCCCTGGAAACTCAGAGAGCCGCGTCCCTCAAGACACACCTGTGGCCAGGGGACTGAGAGATGGCTACATGTGCTGGGGAGAAAGGCCCCGCCGCTCACATTCAGAGAAGGAACTCGCAGCTGGCAATGAGTCCACATATTTTTTTAAATGAAGGGTTTTAGAGTTCTTCTCAGGAAGAGTTGGGGAAAGGTTGGCTTCGGGAACAGATACAGAGAGCACTAAGGGGAAGGTAAAAGTCACCAAAGTGAGCTTAAACATGGGTATTGATTAGTAACTAGATATTGACTCCAGTAGGTCTGCCTTTCGCGCCCATGTGTCTGACTTGTGGCTAGTCTCTTAGCTTCTTGAAGTTTGGGTTCCTTCTTTGATAAAATGGGGATTGAGAACCAGCTCACAGGCTAACTAACCTCAAGCTGCCTCGTTTACATCCCGAGCAAGGACAAGGTAAGCGGAGGCAAAAACTAGGGATGAGGAGGGGCTGGGCGAGCAGCCGAGACATAACAGTAGTCACTCTTACCATGGAACTCAGTGGAGGGCGGCTCTGATACTGAAAACACAGTCATAATAAGCTCGACCCAGGACACTGAGGGCCAGAGGCCAACTGTCACGGTAGCACAGAGGAGGGAGGGAGGCTGGGGAAAGAACAGAAAGCCCAAAAAGATATAAGATAAGAAGCTGGGTTAGCAATTCATCCTATTCAAGTTTGGTCCCGCCCCCAGGCCCAAGTCAAGCAGAACCAAGGCAAGAAGCTAAAATGGGAGCCCAGAAGAAGCTACTGGGAAGAAGAGTCATCTGGAGATGCAATCAAGGTGGCCACTGTATCTCAGGCAAGATTAATTCTAAAACATTTGATGACTCATCTCTAGATATAAGTAAGGAGAAGATTTAAACTATGGAGATGACTTTTTAAATGCCTCCAAAGGGCTGGAGAGGTGGCTCAGTGGTTAAGTGCACCACCTGCTCTTCCAGAGGTCCTGAGTTCAATTCCCAAGAACCACGTGGTGACTCACAACCATCTATAATGAGATCTGGTGCCCTCTTCTGCAGATAAAGCACTCATATACAATAAATAAAATAAATAAATCTTACAAAATAAAATGCTCCCAAAGAAGGTTCCAAGGACGGCTTCCTACTCAAATCATAGGAAGAGGCGGGAAAACCATCCTAATTATTTCATCATATGGGCATAACCAAGACAACAGAGCCTGCCAATGAAAAAAGGAAACCACCGCCATTCTCACTTGTGAATTGGCATTAAAAAAAAATCCTAACAAAAACTTTACCAGATCAAATCTAGAATTATAGAAATTCATAGTCATAATGGAGCTGCATTTAGCCCACAACATAGCAAAGACGACCTAAGATTAATACATCTGCTAAGACATCATAGTATCAGGATATAAGACGGTGATTTCCTGTTGTCAGGTAGTCACCGTGTTTTCAATGAAAAGCTTCAAATATTGTTTTTACCAAATTGAATAAAATGTTACAGATATTTATAAAATGATTAACTCTATTTAAAAATATATACACATATATGAAATAATGAAATAAAAGAAAGATTGATCTTTAAATATTTTTTCACTCTAACATATCCTGAAAAAAATTTATCCCATCTCTTCCTGGATATCTTTGCTTCGGAGTCCTTTTTAGTTCATGAGTAACATATTAATCCACATTTAGGAAATCACTCCAGAAACTGTGTTGTCATGATCCCTGCAGCAAAGGCAGGGGCTTTTTAAACGTAGAGTCTCCAATTTTTACAATTATGAGGCTATTTCCCAGGAATAATTGCTAAAGCTGGTGTTAGGCACCCTGTCCTTCTTCCCGCTAATTGTTTCTAGAGACTCTACAGCCTTTCAACACCAACACTGATCAAAAAATGCTATGGGAGGGTTTTTAAATGAAGTAATTGTGGCTGACTCCCAGATTATAAGAGACTCTGTAAAGAATTACATATACGATGTCTTCCTTTCTGTTTGTTCTGTGGGAAATTTTTTTTCTCACATTCAACCCTCATCAACATAGGGAACACTTAGAAAATTATAGTAGCTTTTTTTTCTTTCTTTTGTGAGCGGCGGCAGCGAAGGAGGCCAGACAGCCATGAAGGCGTCGGGCGCGCTTCAGTTGTACAAGGTGGTGGGGCCGCCTTGTACTGCCCGCCCCAAAGTGCCACTATACCGAATGCTCTCATCTTTGTACCCAGCCATATGGTGGCCAAGTCCCACTTCTGGTACTTTGTGTTGCGGCTGCAGGAGATGCAGAAGTCATCTAAGGAGATAGTGCACTGAGGGCAGCTGTTTGCGAAGTCACCACTGCGTGCATGTTAAGAACTTTGGCATCTAGCTGCGCTATGACTCCCATGGTGGCACCAACAACATGTACTTAAAGAGTACCAGGACCTGACTACCGCTGGTGCTGTCACAGTGCTACCACGACGTGGGTGCCCAGCATCATGCCTGCATGCACTCCATCCAGAGCATGAAAGCAGAAAAAACTGCAGTTGGCAAGTGCCGCCGGCCAGCTGACAAGCGATTCCATGACTCCGAGATCAAATTCCCGTTGCCTGACCATGTGTTGTGGCGCCAGCCCAAAATGGGCTTTATTACCAAGAGGCCCAACACCTTCTTCTAGACTCAGAGACCCACTGAATAAAACTCCAGAGAGGCCAAAAAAAAGAAAGAAAGAAAGAAAAATACAGCATTTAGATGGCACTAAAGCAACTAGACAGGCTGCTCCCACAGACAGCGCTAACCTACTCTGCCCACCTGGGTCGTTAGTAGTTCATCCCTGTTTCCAGCTACCATGGAAACAGTTCCACTGTATCAGAAGTCGGATGAGAACACAGACATCATGTGGGACGACGGCCAGGACACATGCAACCATGGGACAGCCATGAACACATACAATCCCAGCCAGCGCTGGGGAGGCAGAGGCAGGGGGACTGAGAATCCAGGACAGCTTGGCTATATGGTAACCAGATCCTGTCTCAAATGAACAGATTGCCATCTATAAGGCTAGAAAATGCCACGGGGGCTGAAACACGGAGCTGGTCATGCACACGTGTGGCTGTGGAACCGTGGGCTAAGTGATCGTGTCTTTGTGTCTAGTTCTCACATCTTCAGGGTCCTTGGGGGATGACTGTGAGAGCTGTTTAAACTAACCAGATGAGGCTCCTAAAATTGCCCTGTATATGGTTAAGTGCTCAAACCGACTAGATTTGATAACTATGCTTAATTAAAAGCAAAGCAAAACAACAGAACAACAAAAAACAACTATGAGACCAACAAAATCAATTCCTCACCCTGTTGCCTCACTCCTACACAGTGACTTTCCAGTCAAACTTACTGAATGATAAGTTCTAATCTCACATGTGGAGTTTCCAACCAAAGGTTTTTTGTTTTTTGGGTTTTTTTGGTATTAGCCAAGGTCACAAAGAGTTGAAGAATTCACTTACTTTGTTTTTTTTTGTTTGTTTTTTGTTTTTTTTGGTTTTTTTTGAGACAAAGTCTCCCTATGTAGCCTTGGCTGTCCTGGACTCGCTTTGTAGACCAGGCTGGCCTCGAACACACAGCGATCCGCCTGCCTCTGCCTCCCAAGTGCTGGGATTAAAGGCGTGCGCCACCACGCCCGGCGAATTCACTTACTTTGAAAGACTAACTAAAACAAAAATACAAGCATACTGAGGGGAGGGAGAACTTAAAAATAGAGAATGTTGAGAATTATCCAACTTTAAAGATGTATATACATGTATGTATCATACATGTATCAAGTACACTAACACACATTAAGTTTTTACATCTATAAAGTAAAAATATTACAGAAAGGGAGTCATTAGGTAATAAGAAAGTTCTTGGTGGTTAAAAAAACAAAACAAAACAAAAAAACCAAAAAACAAAAAAAACCTAGTAATTGAAATAAAGTCAACACAAAGTTTAGAAAAGACTGGTAAATAAAATTTCCAAGCAGAAAAACAAATGTAAAGAAAACGGAGCAAGAAACTAAGGACGTTAGAAGACCAAACAAGTAACCAAGTATTGGGCGTTTCCGGAAAGACAGTGGGGAGGCAGGTGGAGGACCAGCTATTCCAAAACCAACACTATGGGGAAAGTTCCAGCAACAATACAGCCTGCTTTTCACATAGAACAAAATGTGCTGCCTGAGTGTTTGAGACAACGAGAAGAGCAAAGATCTCCGCCCAAGTCCCATTGGAGTGAAAGTCAAGAAAACCGTTTCCTGTGAAAGAGGAGGATCATGAAGGTAAAATGTTTCCCCTCAGAAGCCTCTGACTCCGTGAAAACAGTTTTCCATTGTCTCCTGTGCCTGAGGGTTCACTTGTCTTTCAACCTTTGCTTGCTTTTCCTGTTGAATGCTTAACTTTTATTGTCGGAAAACAATTTTAATTAAAAAAAAAAAAAAAAAAAGCTTATACTTGGAGAGTCTAGACTAAGCTTAATTGGCTCCTTTTCTAGTCTGGCTTGATAGTGTCACAACAGCAGATGGCTGTGGTGACCAGGCTTTCTGGGGATCTGCCATCCTGACGCCCTGTGGATGTGGGGTACCTGCCTGCTAATTAGTGAGTGCTGGTCCTCAAGTACACTCCCTGTGAATTTTAAAATATAAACAAAAGGAGGAAAGGTATGAACGGTGTGTAATTCTCTTTTCTTACTCCCATTGCAACTGTGGCTCCCCTACAGCAGCTGGCATTATTGCCACGTCTCCTGGTTAACTGCAGCCAGGAGATGGTGGCGCACGCCTTTAATGCCAGAGCTTGGGAGGCAGAGGCATTTGGATCGCTGTGAGTTCGAGGCCAGCCTGGTCTATAATGCAAGTCCAGGACAGGGCTCTGTTACACAGAGAAGCCTTGTCTTGAAAAACAAAACAAAACCAAAAAGAAAAAAACAAAAGAGAGAGAGAAAGAGAGAAAAGAAAAGAAAGAAATGCTAACTGTTGCAGTCTGTCTGTCTTTGCTCTACAGAATGAAGACACATCCCATGCTTTGCCAAGAGATGGGTCTCCTGAACTGGTTGACTAACCTGTGGAGAAGATGAACACAGTGTTGTTCCAGAGTCCGTGGCTTTTCAAGGCTGTGCTGACATTTCCCACTGCTTCATCCATGAGGGACACCATCCCAGCAAAAATACGTCTGTGCTCATCTTGGATGTAGTCATATGGCTTCATGTACTCCTCAGGCACTTGCAGGGGATCGTGGACGGACTGGAGAGCAAGGTAGAGGAACAGCGGCTGCCAAGGGAATTTGCAAACCAAGCATCAGTTAAAAGGAGTGGAGGCTTTCAGTACAAAACGCGAGGCAGCTGAGACTTATCAGCTCATACAAATAATTTCAAGGCATGCTAACAGAGGGCACCAAAATGTCTGCGAATCATATGTGTGATATGGAACTCATATCCAGAGTACATAAACAATTCAATAGTATAAGGTCATTGAGTTAAGCACAGAGAATTTAAATAGGTTTTTCTCCAAAGAAGATGTAACAAATACTCATAACCAGGGCACTACAAAACAAAAACTGCAGTTAGACATTGCTTCATACCCGTTAGGGTGCTCAGAAGTTTTAAAATAGAAAGCAATAATATTGATGAAGCTATGGAGAAATTAGTTAGTGGGAATGTAAAGCGATATACGTAGACACCGAAAAAAGCAGCATGAAGTCTCTTAGTATTACATACAGCTTCCATACAATTTGGTCTTCCTAGTCCTGGAAAACCATGAAAGCGCGTGTCCTTGTAAAATGTCCATGGATGCTTTTTTACAACATTATTCAAAATGGCCAAGAATAAGGAAGACTTAAATGTCCACAAATTGATGGATGGAAAAAATAAAATTCAGGATATTTTTTAGTCACAGCACATACGATCAGTGACAACAGAGTTGGGCTTTGAAATTATGAAGAGAAAAGAGTCCATCAGAGACCACATCTTGTATTATTGCATTGATCTAAATATTCTAAAGAGGCAAGTCTATGGGGATGGAGAGCAGATGACTGGTTGTCTGTGGCTATGAGGAATTCTGGGGAGGGAAATGCCTAGGAACTACTACTGGGTAGAAATTTTTTTCAAGAGTGATGACCACACCTGTGATCCCAGCACTTAGGGAAGCAGAGGCAGGTGGATTTCTATGAGTTTTATAGACCAGCCTGGTCTATAAAGTGAGTCTGGGACAGCCAAGGCTACACAGAGAAACCCTGTCTTGAAAAATCAAACCAAACCAAACCAAAATGAGAGTGATGAAATGTTTTAAAATGTCATGGAGGTGATCAGACACCCCTTAAATTTCCTAGTTAACTGTGTACTTTAAGTGTGGGAGTTTTATGGTATGCAAAATATGCCTCAGTAAATAAGTTGAAAAGACGAGAAGAGCCAAAACAAATTATGAAGGTCCAAGTCCTAGAATGGGACCCAAATAAACAATAAAATCAATAGCACACCACATAGTAAATATTTTATATAGATAACACTCTGCTAATAATCTGGCTACTCTATCATTCATTCAACACTCAAAACTATCCTGTGATATCCATTTTATAAATGAGTTAGCCAAGGCTTCAAAAGGTTAGGTGGTATGCCCGAGTGCTACTACTTCAAGAGGGCTTTCCTACCAGCAACCTCACTGTTACAATGTTGACATACACCAATAGATATGTTAGCTCAAAATAAAGAGAAGTTTACAGGGTTTTTTGAAAAACACATTCTTTTTCCTTCTGAGGAAACATTGTTTTGTTAATTGTTGATACTGAACCAAATAAATGTAAGGCCAATTTAATTGCTGGAAATAAGAAGTGTGGCTAGGGCTGGAGAGATGGCTCAGCGGTTAAGAGCACTGACTGCTCTTCCAGAGGTCTTGAGTTCAATTCCCAGCAACTACATGGTGGCTCACAACCATCTATAATGAGATCTGGTGTCCTCTTCTGGGAGTGCAGGCACATGTGCAGGCCAAACATTGTATACATAATAAATAAATAAATCTTAAAAAAGAAAAAAAGAAGTGTGGCTTACAGGTTCTGTTTTGTTTGTTTGTTTTTTCCATGCCAGGTTGTAGCACCAAGAATCTGTGGTATTCCAAGTCAGTCCTTTCTCCCTAGGGTCTCTCTCTGCAGATATCCCCTGCACCACGCCATACAGAATTTGTCAATGAGTTAAAAACCCTCAAAGAGGGTTCAATCCAAGAATAATCACATTATTAGAGTATTTGAGGCCTTGAAACCATAAATGAAGGAGACAAAGAGACAGATAGAAGAAACTCACTCCATTTCTTACTGTAAAACTATTCTAAATGAGCCGGGTGGTGGTGACGCACGCCTTTAATCCCTTCACTTAGGAGGCAGAGGCAGGAGGATCTCTGTGAGTTCAAGGCCAGCCTGGTCTACAGAGAGAATCCTAGGAAAGCCAGTGCTACATAGAGAAACCCTGTCTCAAAGGAAATAACAAAACAAAATTTCTAAAAGATACACACATCCCTTTGATCCCTTTGTGCCAATCAGTTAAAGGTGCATAGACATATGGCAAGAGGAAAGACCATCCATACAGGGAGCTCCAATAGACACCCTTAATTTATTTGGAGTTCAGACATTTCAATTTAAATGTTGTACATTTTTTTCCTTGAAAAAAAATTTACAAATTTCCACTCCTAAAGTCTATATCAAAACTTCTGACGCCATTTCACTCTGCCTCTGCTCCCCCACACGCACACTTTCTACCCCACCCACACAGGTCATCCTGACACTCTGGGGTCCCTCTGGACCACAGAAGGATGCGCGGGGGAAGTGCAGGGGGCTCAGCTGTGGGCGTCTTCCCGACTTATTCTTTAGCACTAGACTGAGCCAACTCCAGCCATCAGCCAAGGCGGAGAGGGGACGAGACTAAAATTCACCAGGCAAGTGTAATCCATAGCCCAAATAAAGTGTTAAAATTTTTTTAAAAGTTAGGTAAAAATCACCTGAAACTTTATTCTTAAGCCAGGCATGGTGTCTTATGCTTGCAATTCTGGCACTCGGAAGATTAAGACAGGAGAATTGTCATGACTTTGAGACCATGGGCTACATGGTAAGTTTCGGGCTAGCCTCAACTACAGTGTGAAAAAGCAGGAAAGGGCGTGGCCTGCTGGGAACAGATGGGGCCAAGAAGCCTGACTGCTGCACTTCCTCTTGGCGCCTCTGAGGGAGCATCTCTTCTAGTTCTGATTGGCCCTGCCTCGAATGAGCATCGTATAATAACAGTCTACCAGGCACGCCAGATCCTTTCCATATTGCCAACTGTTCTTCTGGCCAGCTTTGAGGAAGGAGCTCTGATTTTTATGACCTGCCCTGGAGAAGAGGAGCCCCTCCTACTGCTTTCTCCCAGTCAGGTCTCTTGTAGAAAAATAGCAACCTGTATCTCCAATATCACTAAGTGAAAGCATTGCTATACTATTTTAAATGGTTGTTTTTCTGTATAAGGGTATTTGGCATGCATATATGTCTGTGCACCATGTGCATGCAGGGCCCACTCTGATCAGAAGAGGGTATCAGATCCCCTGGGGCCAGTTACAAATAGTCCTAAGCCACCATGTGGGCTCTGGGAACTGAACCCAGGTCCTCTGTAGGAGCAGCCAGTGGTTTTGGGTGGTGGTGGTGGTGTTTTGTTTGCTTGTTTTTGGTTTTTTTGAGACAGAGTTTCTCTGTGTAGCCTTGGCTATCCTGGACTCACTTTGTAGACCAGGCTGGCCTCGAATTCACAGAGATCTGCCTGCCTCCCTGAATGCTGGGATGAAAGGTGGGCACCATCAATACCCCCACCCCCACCACTCACACCCCACCCTGGCTGCAGCCAGTGTTTTAATTTTAAATTTCAGAGGGAAATAGCAAGGTTTTTTGTTTGTTTGTTTGTTTTGTTTTGTTTTTGTAGTACATGGTAGCCTAGTAGAAAGAACCATTATCTAAGGCTCAAAGCTCCTTCTCCAACCTCCATGAGGATCCAGCCTGCAGCCATTACTTCTGGGTCCTCCCAGAGAAAAGCTGTAGCCAGTTTCTTCAACCCTGCCAGCTGGGACGCCACCTTACTGCCCAGAGCAAACAGTCAACATCAGGAGATGGTTCTTGAATGTCTATGGGCCTGAAGTCCAGCTCTCTCTCATCCCGTGGCCTTGGAGGCTGACCCTGTTCTCACCTCACTGACTCTTGATTCACACTGAAGTGCTGCCCCACATTAATCTCCACCAACCTCTGTTTATGCCGGAGCCAGATAGGTCCTTGGCATTTCCTTGATTCCAAACTCTTGTTCTGATCAACTCAGCCATAGCGGCCAACTTTACCTCAACCCTAACTGCAACCTTTTCAAGTATCCTAAGACTATAAAATCCCAGTTGGGAAATCATGGCCAGACAGCTAAGTATCACATAAAACTCAGACATAACCAGCTGAGCTATCTGCATACTCACACAGAAGATGCTAATGGCGCTTTCCCCTTTCCTCTTATGTCCCACAGCCCCCAAGATCTGTACTCCAAACATCCTCATTGCAGAAGGAAGTCACATATCATTAAGGAGGAAAGCCTTATTTTCACTTCTTTATAGGTTTTCCTCACTAAGAGTATAAATGGAAAAACAGGAATAGGTTTTGACATCCAGACTTAGGCACTTCTTCCCAGCTTGTGCCCACACAAAGAAAGTCTTCCGCTAGGAGTTATTATTTTGTTTCCTTCAGGAAGCTTCTAGGAGATTAGATTTAGAGTTGTTTTGTTTTCTTCAAAGGGCTGCTGTTCTATTTTTAACATAAATTCATATCATGAATATATTACTTTCTTTTTATAATGTTACTGTGAGAGTCATCCTGACATCAAGGAGAAAAGATATCCCTTTGTGACACATGTAAAGCCGTTAGCAGTGTCCCCACACCCAGAATCAGCAACTCAACTCATACACAACAGCTCTATCAGTTTTCCCCTTAGCTGCCTCTTAAAAACAGGTACATTTTTAATTGGCTCATGGACCAATTCATGCAAACTCCTTTAATGACTTTCATTTGAGAACAAATGCCACATTACAACCTATCAAGTGGTGCCTGATAGCCTAGCACAGAATTAGGTGAAACTGTGGGAAAAGATGTTGCAAAGATGCAGCTCCTGAAACCAGTGCATCATTATCTTGAGAAAGGAAACTTGGCTCAGTGGTGCACACCTTTGATCCCAGTACTTGGGAGGCAGAGGCAGGTGAATATCTGTGAGTTCAAGGCCAGCCTGGTCTACAAAGTGAGTCCAGGGCAGCCAAAGCTGCACAGAGAAATCCTGTCTCAAAAAGTCAGGGGGTGGGGGGGGGGAGGAGGAAACTGGGATCATCTGTCTGCAGGAGCTGCCTTGTGAACATGGTTGCTACTTGGATATTATTCTTTCGTGTATGTCTGTGCTTGAGAACGCTGGGAATGATGACTTCTTCAGAGCATCTCAGACACTGGCAGGAAACATCCATCTCCCATCTGGTGGTTTTGTAACGCGCTCTCTCTCTATGAGCAGTGCCATTTAACACCACCCCTTCCATGGCATGTGAGCTCTTGAGGCCTATAACTGCTCTCAGTTCCAGTGCTTTCCCCCACCAGCCCAATTTAGCTGCCCACCCACAAAGAGCTACTTCTGCACAGCTGCTTCCTCTTAGCTGCTTGATGCTATGAGGGCTCTGGGAGACAATGCTGTCTTGTATGTGTTTTTAAATATTTAAGACAATGTTCCCTTTCTTCATGTTTCACAGCACATATGGTTGCCTAGAGATGTCAGCATTAAGCTCTTAAAAATCCAAAGTGTGGCAAAGCTGAGAACGGTCACCAGGGAAGATCCCTCATAAAGAGTGAGAACAGCAAAGACAAAGCCTGGAAGATTCTGTACCAGACATAGAGTCACTAGCAGGTTACTGAGTTTGAACAGGTATACAAGCCAGAGCCACAAGACCTGAGCTGAGTGTGCCTCCTCCAGGCACTGTCAAAGACACAAAGTGCAGGAAACTGGAAGGACTCGCATACTTTTCTGGAATTCTCCATGTCACCCAGGATCCCTTGGGAGGACAATTTTTCTGAGTGTGCTCATATAATTCTTCATAAGGGCACCTACATAATAACATAAGGTTATTATGTAGTTTAAATTCTGATTTCCTGTCTAAATATCATGTAAACTCTGCTTTCCAACTGTCCCCCTGTTATGTCAGTAAAGCAGCTTACAGCCAGTGGCTGAGCAGGGGAAGAGATTAGGGCTGGACTTCCTGCCAGCCAGGTGGGGAGGAGGAGTTAGGAGAAGCATGGGATTCAGCCGTGGAGAGAGGTCCAAGGAAGATCAGGAGGCAGGAGCCCAGGAAAGCTACAGAGTGCAAGTGTTGCTGGGATGTGTGCTGGGAGTGAGACAAAATAGCATAGAGGGTTAAGAACAGACTTAAACTGCTTACGATTGTGTTGTGAAACCTTGTATTATAAAAGAGTCTTAATTACTTGTATCATAGCTGGGTTAAGAAACAAGCTAAGAGAAACAAACACTATTTTATAAAAATAACTTCAACAACACCCTTTAAGCCTATGTCTCAAATGTCTGCTCCACTTCAAAAGTACTCATGTGCTGAGTCTAGACAATTTGGGTTTAAGGATATTCACAATATTTTTTTCTTTTTGCCTGCAGTTAAGTCTACGTACGACACACCCAATAGCTTCCTTATGGTGTCTGTGCAAACCAATATACCATGCATATCAAAAAAACAAAACAAAACAAAACAAAACAAAAAAAAACAACCCAGTATTGCTAAGATGGCCATTTCCTTCAAACAGTTCAAAGAACACAAAGCCAAACAGCCACCGGTAAAAATCAGTCAACTGATCCTAAAATTGAGGGGACACAAAAGATCAAGAATTACCAAAATAGTCCCAAGGAGTAAAGTATAAAACGGAAGGGTTTTCTCTGACCTCTGACTTCCTAGCAGTTCTCCATAGTGGAGCCCTGCCTTGCACACAGATACAAGCTTGGAAACCGGAAGGCTGGTTTTGCTAACCGCTTACAATGCACGCACTCATAAAGCACCCACATAAGCATGGGCAGGGAGGGGTCCAGATTCCTCACTTTTGACAACCTTCCCTTTCTAGCTAACTGGAACAATCTCTAAAATTAAAAAAAAAAACAAAACCAACCCAAAACAAACAAACAAACAAAAAGACCCAAAACATCCCCTTAGAAGTAACAAGATTTTGATAATATTAAAGAAAGAAGCCTTACTCTCTCTGGCGGATGGTTAGCTATCAGGGTCGTCGCCCTTTTGGTAAATATGTTTGTTGAGTAAATATTGTCATACTCTGTTGTGGACTCTTCGCCGTCTCGGAGATCAAGGGCACAGCGTGTACCATTCAAAGGCTCGATGAGCGCGCAGGAATGGTGGGTGTAATAGTCTTCACTGCCCAGGAGGTACCCTACAAGAAGAATGGGAGGCCAAACAGTCAGCAATGGCATAAAGCTTGTTAAGCAAACGAATGTTCCAGCGTTTAATTGCCTAATGCAATTGATTGCCCGTGACCAGGCTAATCAAATGACAAGGCTAATCAGAGCTGCCTTTCTTAACATCTCTATATTTGTTTGCAGACACCGTTGAAGTGTCACTGCATAGAACTCCAAGTCCTTTTCTCCCTGGATCCTTTCAGAGCACCGGTTCTACCTTGTCAACTCTTTATAAGAGGATGATTCCATGGAAGTAGGTTTTTAGAAATCAGAGTTCAGTGGGCGATGAGATGTTAATCCTTTAAAGCTATCTAAGAGAAAAGATAACACATTGCTAGTGTGATTTGGCTTCAAGGTTTTGCTTGTAAGATAACAGGATTCCAATCCTGTCACTCGTTGTCTAGGAGGTTGGGAGACTGGCTGGTTTCTGGGGTTATCTATGGACGAGTCTTTAGCCTGGGTTATATTTAGTCAAATGCTGACACCCACTGGTGAAAAGATACAAACCTTTCCAAAGACAAGCTCTCTACCAATAGCTTACTTAACAGCCCCGAAGATCAAAGTACAGCACTCTGTCTAGACTGTTCCACACACACAATCTCACCCTGCTCCTTAGAGACTTGCTGCTTACTGAGCTGAGTGGCCTGTCACCTTCTGTATTTCTGCAGCACAGATGCTCTCCCACAACAGAGACGGAAGTGCGGGAGAAGAGGAAGTGTCTTAACTAATGGTTGCCCTGCAAGCGTTCCATGCTTTGAAAGTGTGAAAATAAGCCGTGTCGTATATTATGGTTATATTTACAGACTTGCTCAGGATAGATCAATCTGCATAAGGAGAAAGTTAGTGACAGCCCAGGGCTTAGGGGGGAGGGGGCTGTGTGGAGGCTGGTGACTGCTCATGGAATTTGGTTTCTTTGTGTGAGTTATTTAAAAAAAAAAAAAAGTCCTACAAGTGGATTGTGATAATAGCACAATCCCTCAAATTCTCTAAAAACACAAAGTAAATGCCTTAATTGGGTAAACTTCATGGTATGTGAATTATACCTCAATAAAGCTGTTAAAAAGGAGTAAACTTTGATGAGCTCTTAGCTATTCGTGTGTGTGATTGAATGTATATATATATATATTTTTTCCGTTTTATTTTGTTTTCCCTTTATTCTTAAAATGATGAAAACTGGCCTAGTTTTTTCCTTCTCATGAACTTTGTCTACAATGACAATTAAGAGCCTTATACAGCTTATATAATAATCCAGTTCATTTTAGATTAACTATTTTTCATGATCCTATAAGCTCAAGGTCCTGAATAGAACTAGTATATGACCTTAAGACAACTCACTGTGTGATTTTTTCATCCTATATTCATAGGAAAGAAACCCAACATATTTATAACTTAATATAGAATAGGGGGAAAAAAATCCTGTACTAACAAAAACATAATTTCAGGGCTAGTGAGTTGGCTCAGTGGGGGTTAAAGTGCCTGCCACCAAACCTCACAACCTGACCTTGCATTTGAGCCCTGGGATCCACACGAAAGCAGGAGAGAACAGAGTCCTACAAGCTGTCCTCAGACCTTCTCATGTGCGAATGCACACTCTCTCTCTCATACACACACACACACACACACACACACACACACACACACATAAATAGTAACAATTTTAACCCTTACCTTGGGGATTAGAGTAGTCAGACCACTCGTTTGGGTTTTTAACATCTACTGGATATTACAGTTTGGAGAGGCAACTTCAGCTTCCTTACCCATTAACATAAACTATCACTGGGGAGGATGGAGGCACAGGATCTAGTTGGCTATGGGAACCATAAATATTAAGTGATATTACAAACGGAAGAACCGTGGGAATAGAACCATTTCCTCAAACACTTGGCCAATCTGACAGCACACGGCCAGCGAGGGACACACAGTGCCTTTGTCGTTGCAACTCACAAGCTTGAAGCTGAGTCCTGAGCCTCTGCTTTTGTGAGAAACTTTAGAATAAATGCCTTTTGAACAGCTAAGTCTGTGCCCTTCCATGGTTTTATCTGGATGTGGCTCACATTCAACAGAGTTACCCACTAAGTGTGCCCTTCCTTGGCCTTGAGGGCATTCTGTCACCTACCTGCCTCTGGCAGGGCAGCTAACCTGCAAAGGTAAGATGGCTGTGTGCTCCAAATACTCTTCCTGGCTGCAAGTCTCTCTCCCTAGGAATGCAGGTGTTTGTCGGTCTAGGTCCAGGGTGGACTTTAACTCCCATAAAGGCATATGGCTTCTGCCCTGGATGTGAAGTTTTCAGTGTGTGTATATGTGTAAGTGTGTGCAGGGGTCAAAGGACAACCTTGATGTCATCGTCAGGAACTATCCCTCCCCTTGTTTTTTGAGACAGGTTTTCTTACTGGCTTGGCAGTTAGGCTGGGCTGGCTGGCCACTGAGCCCCAGGGAGCCACCCATCTCCACAGTCTGTACCAGGATAAAAAGCCCGGACAACACCCAGCTTTCTTCCTTAGGGTCCAGGGATCAAATTCAAGTTCACTGACACAAACACTTTACTGACTAAACTCTCTCTCCTAGCTGTCCAACTACCACGTTGTTATGTACACAACTTGGATTCTAATAGAGATTCTAAATATCCACAGTCTCTCAAAGGATAGACAGCGGTTCATCCTGCATGGAAAAAAAAAAAAATCACCAAGGCACAGGCTGGCCATTCCTCTAGAACTTCCAAGATGTTAAATGGATGAAGGCTGATTTCTGACAGCCATTCAAGGCACTGAAGACTTATTTAGACTCAGCCAGAAAGAATGTCACGGCTGGCTAGCTGTGCTGCAGTGCGGCGCCCTGGGTGGAGAGGGGCACATGTGCACACCTGCCAGACATCGTTGCCTCTTGACCTCAGCTTTAGAGCCAACTGCCTGGCCATGTGGTTTCAGGGCATTTGTGGTTCTGCTCCTTGTGGCTGAACTGGTGCGTTGGCCTTACCTTGAGAATACCTAAACTCAAATCTACAAGAATGCCATCACTTTATCATTAGAATGACACTGTGCAGTTTACCTTCACCCAAAGGGGAAGTTTTTCTCACAGCCAAGAGTCTGAAGAAGCTTCACTCTTCCCAGTACCCACCGCTGGTTAATCTTGTAATAACGCGTTCCTGCAGCATCCTCCTCTGCTCTTCTTCCCTCCTCCCTTCCAACGTAAGACGGCTCCCATCTTAGACCCGAATGTGGAGTGCTCCCAGAGCCACTCAGCTCCTTCCTTTTTGTTTATTAGTTTGCAATTTGGTACATTTAAATTATTTTATGTCTTACTGGCCACTCCAATCTTGTTCTATTTAAATGCTTTACTACAGTAAGCATGCATTCGGTTTGGAAGAAATGGATGAGAGGGAGGGAGGGAGGACAGACAGACCGCTCAATAAAAAATACCCCTGATGGAAAGATACACAGTCGGTGGTTATCAATTAAGGCAGAGTTTATAATCGCCTTAAGGTGCCATGTTTGAAAACAAACTTCAGGTTTCACATTGATTTCAGAGGGCTAGCTATCGCTTGAGTAGCTCCTGGTACCACTTTTTTATTATCTCCTTTTTATTGTTGTTGTTTTTTTTTAATTGATCTTCTCCAACTTAGTAATTTCAGAAGCATATCTCACAGGTGGGAGAAGACGCCCAGGGAAGCTTTGAACACAGTCTAGAGAGAGAAATAAAGTTGTGTGAGCTTTAATGAAGGAAACATTCTAACTCTGATTCCATCATCTTTGGTAAGAAGGCTCCAGAACGCCCCCTAACACTTTTTTCCTTAGCACTCCGCAAAGGCTATTGTCCTGCGGTGGTCACATGGCCACCCAGGGCTCAGCACAGAGCTGGCTTAAGGGGACAACGTCAGAAAGCAGCCCCAGTATGGTGCCGGCTGATTTACTCTGTTTGGGTTTCCAGTCATTTAGTTTGATGACTCTAGGGTGTGTTTAATGAGCTGGCTGCAGTAGGTCTGTGTTGTGAAAGAAAAGTCTGCTTTTCCATTACCGAAGTAGGTATCGAATCCTCGGCGTGTTGGCAGGCATTCTTTCCGGAACATTCCCAGGTGCCATTTCCCGACCATGTGCGTAGCATAGCCTGCTTCCTTTAGAAGCTGGGGCAGGAGTTTTTCATCCAAGGGAACACAGCTGGGCTGACAGGTCTTGATGAGATAATGCTGTAAGCCCATATGGATCTTAAAGAGATAGACACAAAACTAGAGATTAAGGCTTTGAAACGCCATGGCAGAGTGGATACAGCAAGTGCCTAAGTCATGGGACGTATATGTGGATCTGAATGTTCAGGCATGTTCTGAAAAGCAGTTTTCTCATGACACAAGACGACAGTGGACACAAATAGCAATTAGATGTATGAATAAAAACACTTCAATAAACAACATTTTCACCAAATACTTATCAAGGCACTATGTCAGGGGACAGTGATTTAATCTATTGAAGAGAAAGTTCCCAACCTCAGTGCATGTGAGGAGTTGAAATCTGATTAGAAGGAACATCGCTATTCTTTGAGGACTTCGTAGAATTTTTTAAAATAATAATTTAATGGTATGATGAAGCTGACCGCTTATGTTCCTTATTCAACTTCACAGAAATCTGAGAAGACACTGATCTTTTCTAGAAAGCACTGTACCAGCTGCTGCTCTGGGTAGGTCACAAAAGCATTTCTAGCACACAGGGTCAACACAGCATCTAGCATTAAGAGACAAAGACTTGTTGACTTTTAAAACAGTAAAAGTGTCATTTTCTATCATGTCAGAAGCTCCTTGAATTTTAATGGGAATACACTCTGAATAAACCACTTCACAAATTGAAATTAGGATAAATTTTAAAACGCTACCATACCCATAAGGAAGGATGAAGCAATCCTCACTGGCACATGGCTTCCCCGGCACTAGGAGATCCTGACTTCCTTATGTCAGCGGCTTTCAACTTTCCTAACAC
This sequence comes from Acomys percivali, assembly GCA_907169655.1. NCBI lineage: Eukaryota > Metazoa > Chordata > Mammalia > Rodentia > Muridae > Acomys > Acomys percivali. Next base: position 14,261,689 of record OU015758.1, on the reverse strand, counting down.
TGTGACCCTTTAATACAGTTCCTCATGTTATGGTTACCCTAACCATAAAATTATTTTTGTTGCGACTTCATAACTGTAATTTTGCTACTGTTATGAATTGTGATGTGAATATTGGGATGCGGGATATCTGATATGCGACCCCTGTGAAAAGACTGTTTGACCCCCCCACCCCCGCAAAAGAAAGGGGTCAAGATCTACAGGTTAAGAGCTGCTGCCTTAGATACATAGGACTCTGAGGACAGTGAAGGCTATAGGTGACAATTCCCAAGCCAGGCAGGCCTGCAGCACCCTGGTCCACTAAGGGTGTATGTCCAGCACCTTGCTGCTAATAATTCCTTAAATGTGTTTGTGGGCGATTGACATGCTGCATAATATGATTCAGGAATCCAAATCCATCTTGGCTCTGTCACTTACTGGCTTTGCGACCTTTAGACAGTAAGACAGTGTGGCTCCTGTGACTGACTTCAGTCCTGATAATTTGTAAAGTCATCTTCATCTATATCTACTTCCTGTGGTTTGGATAAGATTACTGGAGTGATATAAAGTGCCAAAAACATATTAAATAGTCAATGTGGTCACATTAACAGCTGTGAACAGCTATCGATAACACGACCCCTGTTCCTGTGCTTGTCTGCGTCTCTGTTGACGTGATGAGGCACTGACCAAACCAACCTGTCGTAGAAAATAGTTTATTTTGCTCACAGACCAACTGTAGTCTGTCAGAGAGTGGTGCTGAGGCAGAACTCAGGAGGCAGGAGCAGAAGCAGGGGCCGCAGAGGAGCATTACTTACTAGCTGCTTCCGAAGGCTTTCCCAGCTACCTTTCTTACAGAGTCTAGGCCCAGCTGCCAAAGGATGGCACCACCCACTGTAGGCTGGCCAATGCTACATCAATTTAGCAATCAAGAAAAAAATGCCCCACAGACACGCCCACAGGCCAACCTGAGGCAAGCGATTAGTCAACTGAGGTTCCCTCTTCACCTGTATGTCAAGCTGACCACCAAGTTTTAAGCATCACACCTCTCAGTGCTCCGCCTCCTTGAAGACCTACTTCCTGGAATGTGTCATGCATAGGACTACCATACACAGTGCACATTGGAACTGCAAATCTACACTTCTGCTGGCACTACATAAATACACAGTTAGCACTGATTTTTCTCAAACTTAACTTGCGAACTACTCAAACCCTATAGATTCACAGACTTACATTTAGTTTGGTTTTGTCTGATTTTCATTATTTTTAAATCATATCTATAAGTGTGGCAGTGTGTGTGTGTGTGGGTGGGTGGGTACACATGAGTTAGTGACTGCAGAGGCTGGGAGAGCTACATGGACACAGTGAGCAAGCAGCCTTAGCATCAAGTTGTTTCAGCCTGTCCACTCCAGTGTCTGTACTGAGGGCCACGCTGAAGCGGCTTCCCCATGTGCCTCCCTCATCCCTTCTAGGTCACATCACTCCTTCCTTTCCTCCCTACTGGTCCAGGGGTCAGAACAGCTCCACTGGTTCCCTCCACTATACTTTCTACCTACTCCCACATTCACATCTTCTCAAATATAGCCACTTTTGCAAATAAACCCTCCCTAGCACACTCTAATTTGAATATGCCATCTCTTTCCTGACATCCTGCTGAATGTTAAGGATTTTTACCATTAAGGTAGTTGTCACTCTGCATACACAGACACAGACACACACACACACACACACACACACACACACACACACACACACACATACACAGGCACATGCATACAAGCGTATTCACACATACACAAAGAGGATTCTTTCCATTGCTAACACTACAAGCTTACTAAACAGAAAATTGAGCCACGGCTCAAACACTTCATAACATACACTAATATATAGCTGAGCATAATGTAAAAGTAATATTTTATAGATCCCAAAAGCACCAGTGGATATAAATGTGCAGAGCTCACGTGCAAAGCTCATCTCTCTCACACACAGAATTATCTCTCTGCTCACTAGAAAGCACTGCCAAGAGATACTGTGCAGTCTGGTTTTCCTGTGCCACAGGCTGCAAGCCAGGTGGTCAGCTGAAACCTGCCTCTGTTCTCTGTGATCATACAGAATGGGGAATTTGTTCTTTTTTTAGTTCCTGGGAATTTATTTGACAGGGCATTTTTATGGAGTTATTGGGGAGCAGACGCCAAACTCTGGATGACAGCCAAAAACGTGGTTTTGGTCCTGTTCAAACTCTATTTGACGCCAAGAAGCTATAATGTGTTGAGACGCAGTAAACAGGCAAGTGCCAAGCTTGCTCCATCCCAGCACAGAACCCTGAAGTTACCCCCCACAATGTGTGGGGCAGGCTGTCATGGGATACAAATGCGAATCAAAGAAAGAAGGGCAGCTAGCTAAACACAAGAAAATCTACAAGTCCACCCAAAACTTGTCTTCAACGAACAGAGAGAAGATGTAACTAGAAAAGGCATAGCTGCAATGTCCATGGGGGCTACCACTCTGTCTGCTGTGCCTGGCTGTCTCTTCTTCATTAAAACAAATCCTCCTGAAAAACAACAACAACAACAACAATGCCCTCTCCAAAGATTGCACTTGACCATTGAGAATTTGCTCCTCTAATGCCAAAGGACTACAAAACTCAGGCAGGGTCTTGTTTCCTATGTGATAAGTGACTGAGAAATCTTTAGCCTTCCTCTGAAGACCCAGGAGATGGTTGCAATAAAGTCTTGTGAGTTTGAAAGAGAAAAAGGAAACCAAAGCAAACCACCACGGGGCAGGACAGTGCCTCTCAGATCAGAACCTCTTCCATTCCCCTCTCTGAGGCTCATGCAGTCTACTGCTTAGCTGTGTGTGTGCGTTGGCTAGTTTTATGTCAACTTGACACAGGCTAAAGTCATCTGAGAGGAGAGAACCTCAATTGAGAAGATGCCTCCATAAGATCAGGCTGTAGAGAAACCTGTGAGGCATTTTCTTAATTAGTGATTGCTGTGGGAGGGCCCAGCACATGGTGGGTGGTGCCATTCCTGGGCTGGTAGTCCTAGGCTCTATAAGAAAACAGGTTGAGTAAGCCTTGAAGAGCAAGGCAGCAAGCAGCACCCTTCCACGGCCTCTGCTTCAGTTCCTGCCTCCAGGTTCCTGCCCTGTTTGAGTTCCTGTCCTGACTCCCTTCAGTGAGGGACTACGATGTAGACATGTAAGCCAAATAACCCCTATTTCTTTCCAAATTGCTTTTTGGGCATGTGTCATCACAGCGATAGAAATCCTGACTAAGTATCTCAAGAGCTCAGAACATTTCAGCCGCTTTCATAAGAATCTCCACCATGGGCTCAATGGCAGTAGACACCATTTCCCTCCTACCCTCAACAGTGTGGGGCAACACCTGGCGGAGAGTGAGGGATGTCCCCGTCCAGTCTATCAGCCCTACACAAGCTGAACATACAACTGCCATGCACCCATGCCCTTGTGAAACACCATCTGCTATGGTAGAGGAGAATTCAGAAAATGTAAGCAGCCCCCCACATACACCTTACGCACCAGGGAGCCTAAAGGGAAGTTTCTGGAACAGAGCATAACCACAGGATGTGACAGTGGCCAGCCAGAGGTTCAGAGCTCCCAACCTGTGCTTTTGCCAGTCTCCACTGGGTTGTACGTGGTCAGAAAACACTTGCACCACCTTACAGCTTATTCCTGGATATGCCCACAGAACAAACGGAGAGTGGAAAAATCTTCCCCCTCCTGCTTGAACCTTTCCGGCCAGCACTCAGCTGCCTAGGATGCTGCAGCCAAGAGCTACGGAATGCACGCTGTGTCTTAGGTGCCTGGCGTTGCCATCTGGGCTGGACCCTCAGTGCTCAGGGTTCACAACTGGCCCACACCGCTGACAGTTTCAAGGGCCCGTTTATCTCGGTGGTGACCAGGAAAGAGTGCGAGTCCCAGACTAAACCCACAAAGCCATGTTGTTTGTAAAAAGAATGAACAAGGCAGAAGTGGTTTTCGTGACATCTGCTATTTAAATTGTGAATCCAGCAGAAATTTATTAAGGAGGAAAAATGCAGAGAAATCTGAAAACAGAATTTTTAGAGAAGTGATGATGATAATGATTAAGGAAGCAAAAACAATGATGATGACCAAAAAAGCAACAGATTTTCTTTCAATTAGAAATTGTTTATTACATTTATTTATGTGCATGGGGGGGTATGTTTGTATGTATGTGTGTGTGAGTGTGTAAGTGTATGCATGTGTGTATGTGTGTGAGTGTGTGTTTATGTATGTGTGTGTGATATATATGTGTGTGTGAGTGTTTATGTGTATCCATGTATTTGTGTGTGGGCACATGTGTACCATGTCACGCATGTGATGATCAGAAGACAGATCGCAGAAGTTGGCACTTCTCCTACCATGTGGATTCTAAGCACTGAGCTCAGGTCAGCAGGCTTCGTGGTAAACAAGCATCCTTATCTCCAAAACAATTTCGCCATCCTCAATGTGATTATTCAAATAACCAAGCACATCAGTCATCCAACCACAGAAATGCCAAACTCCACTGATCACATTCCATTCAACTCCAAACTTATTTTCTTGCTTCCAGTTTCTTGGGAGGTGAATTAAGCACCTCCATCAGAACAAGTCACCCCTGGGTCCCTCGTGTTGGAGGCACATGCTCAACTCCTGACCCTCCTGCTAGCTATTCTAAACCTGACACACTCTTCGTTTTCCCCTTAAATGGGCACAGGGATGGAAAACAGCCCCGTAGCATCCTGGCTGCATGCTACTCTGACCCCTGCCTCCTTGCACACTTAGGCCAAGAGATCCTGTAACTCTCCCAACTAGTATGCATGTCCCCTCCCAAAGCCTTCCTCCCACTCCTCAAAGGCCTCCCTCTATCTGCTTAGCCAATTCAGTGACTGGAGTCCACCAGGGCTGGTGGGGACAAGCTGGAACAGTAGCTGGCGAGGCCGTATTTAGAAGGACCTTCATGTCCCCAGGCCCTCTTCCTCTGCAGAGCCTCCTGACAGTCTTGAGGCAAACTTGAAGCGTGAGTCAAGCCACTGCCCTGCACTGCATAGCTTCTTTTCCGTATTTCCTGTTCAAGGTTCTGCTTCGGGGGTGAGTGGAAAGCCCTGAAAGTGTCTTGTCTATTTATCAATGTGATTAAGAAAAATGTGTCTGAGGTCCCCTAGGAAGGAAGCTCAGTGTCATCTTTCATTGTCTGTCTTCTCTGCCAAGGTTTATAGAGTTCTGGTGTGGAGTGACCTCCTCAGTCCCCATGGGAAGAGCAAGTTGAGGACTAAAGAGAGTTACTTAGTGTTTTCACTGTGACCTACCATTTTTGTTACTCTTTAATCTTTCTTCCTTCCTTCTTTCTGTGTGTGTGTGTGTGTGTGTGTGTGTGTGTGTATGTGTGTGTGTGTGTGTGTTTGTGTGTGTGAAATAAGGTCTCACTATGTAGATTTAGCTATAGACCAGACTGGCCTTGAACTCACAGAGATCTTCCCGGGTGCTGGGATTAAAGGAGTACTACACCACCATGTTCAGCCTTTTCAAAACTTTCTTTAACAAACAAGCCAAGCACTCTACCATTGAGCTACATCTCAAGTCCTTGCTTGCTTGCTTGTGACAAGTCTTACTTTGTAGCCCAGGCTGACCTTGTATTCTTACGTACCTGAATCTAGCCCCAAATTCATGGTCCTTCTGCCCCGGCCTCCCAAGAGCTGTCATTCCAGGCAGGTGTCCTCGTAGCCAACTCAGTGCTAGGACTTGAACTAGGACGCTGAGCTCCTTGTATCGGAGCACACAGCAGGAACATCTGCTTAGCTGTTGAACACTGAGCGCTTCTCTACACCACAGAGAGTCAGAGGCAACCTAACAGAGGAGTGAGGCCTGGGGACACCAACCATTGACACTTTTGCTAGAGGACCAAGAGGTAGCTCAGCAGTTAAGAGCACTCGAAGTTCTTGCAGAGGACCTGGGTTCTGGTCCCAGCACCTACATGGTGATTTGTAACCATCTCTAACTCCAGTTCAAGGGGATCTGGTGCCCTCTTCTTATCTCTGAGGGAACCATAGGTACCAGACACACATGTACTGTACATACATATAGGCAAAACACTTACACACATAAAGTAAAATGAATTGTTTTGTAAAAAATTTGTGCTGGGGCCTATAGAGATGGCTCAGTGGTTGAAAGTATTGCCTGCTCATCCAAAGAACCCAGGTTCAATTCCCAGCACCCACAACTGGGTGGCACCTCACAACTGTCTGCAATGACAGTTTCAGGGCACCAGACACAGACATGACACATAACATGCATGTAGGCAAAACTCCCATGCATGTAAAAATAATTTTTTTAATGAAGAAAAATTACTGGGAATACAGACATATAATGAATAGTGTATAGTGAATCAAGTCAACTTGTTAGAATTTGAAATTTTAGTATTTTCAGGTTATTTGTTTGAACTAAAAACAGTATAGAAATTCTACTAGGAAAGATGAAAAGTTTGAACCAGGGACAAATGAATATAAAATCTTTTTCCTTATAGGCATTACCAATAAACTAATAGAGGGCTTGCCCAATAGGAAAAGTGTGGGAGACAGGAAAAAAAACAAAAAACAAAAAAACCAATCTTTACATTAAAAGCTTCTAGACGCATTTCCTAGACACCATTTAAAAAATAAGAATGCTTGGCTCTGTTGTTTTAAACAAGATCTCAATTGTTCTATTTTTACCAGTAAACACTCAGGAGCCAGATGCTGGTATGAAAGCCTGCGAGCTTAGAGAGGCAGAGAAAGCACCCAGCTGACCTTCCTCCTCAGCCAGCGTCCCCAAAAGCAATCCTCCTCCCCTACACTCTTTCAAAGATACTACAAATTTAATGTTCCTCCCTTCTACTTCCTGTGCGTCTCTCTAACCATCCCTCTGACTTCCTCTCTGGTTTTTCCTACGTTTACTCCCTAACAAGTTGGTTGCTTGCTTTGCCTCTTGATCTATGGTTGACTTTATTTAATCCTGTTTACAATATTTAAACAGAAACACCTTGGATTAAAGGTGTGTGCTAGGGCTGAGCTACAATACAACTAGAAACAGGTTTTTCCAGGAAACAACACAGTCTTGGGGTTCATATTGTGATCAAATATCCTGGAATACGGCTTGGCAGTACAGCCTTTAATCTCAGCACTCTGGAGACAAGAGGCAGGTGGATCTCTGTGAGTTCAAGGTCAGCCAGGGCTATATAATGAGTTCCAGACCCTGTCTCAAAATAAAAATAAATAAATAAGTAAAATAAAATAAAGGAAAAAAAGCCACATAGATGTTGATTATTGCTCCTTAAAATACACTTGTGTAAAACAGTGTTAGACAGGACACATTCTTTAGGATGTAACAATTTTAAGTGTAGCATTACTGTGGAAACAGCAACAACCAGAGCTGAAGGCTTAGCATTTTTACCTTAAACAGAAAGCTTTAGGTTCAGGGAGACCTAGCCTTCCTTGGAGCTCCCAGCATGCATCTGGCCCTTCAACCCCCTCAGTCCCCGCCCACCCGCCATCTTCTCTGTAGTTTTAGCAAAAGCTGAATCCAGCCTCGGGGGCTCTTATTCTTACTGTAGCTCCTTAAACGCGCTGCAGGATCCTGACTGTGGCATTGAGGCCTCTGCCAATCTTGCCTCCTTGGAGACATTCTCAGGGTCCCCACCACTTCATCTACTCTATTTTCAACTCTTATTGCCAGGCCCCTTAAATTTACCTTCCTTCCTTCGTTCATTTATAGGCACTCTTTCATGCCTCTCTCCATCGCGCCTTCGCCTCACCTCAGCCAGATCATAAGCGCCTGGAGATCCCTACATTCTATCTAGCACAGTGCCTGAGGCGGCAAACTTGCTCCGCAAACGCCAGTTAAACAAAGACTGAACAAACATTGTGTTTCGCGGTGATTGGCTACACGCCTGAACAAGCCAAGTATGTATTCCACGTACACCAAAGGTCTAGCCTGAGCAATTAAGCAAGGGAATGTGATGAAAGACACTCAGGGTTGAAAGCAAGCAAGAAAAGTGCTAATCCAGGAAACCGGGAAATTTACAATCTCACGCACGCACGCACGCACGCACGCACGCACGCACGCACGCACGCATACACAGTCCCATAAGGATTGCCAGTGTACCCACATCAGTTGTATTTCTGTACAATTAGCACTAAACACCTGAAAATGAAATTAAGACAGCAATTCCAATCACAATGGCATTAAAAAAAAAAAAACATGTAGAAAATAGCATTTACCAACAAGCAGCAAAATCTGTACACTGAAAACTACAAACTACTTAAGGCGTTGAAGGGTACCTGAAATATCAGAAAGAGGGCGTCAGCTCAGGATTGGAAGAGTCCTGTTGTTAAGGTGAGACTACAGAGCAGGGTGCTGCTCCCTACCTCTGAGGCAGACAAGCCCACACAGAAATGGGAAGGGCTCACAATCATTAAAAACCTTTCAGGGAAATAAAGGGAACAAAACTTATACTTCCTTGTTGTGGAACCCAGTTTAAGGCTACAGTCACCAAGACAGTGCCATTCGAGCATCAGGATAAACATATAGACTGATGGGAGGGAGGGGGATTGAAAGTCCAAGGTCAATGGATTGATGCTGATTGAAGGAGCAGAGATAAAGGAGTGAGCATTCTTTTCGACAAACAGACTGACCCCACATGTCCTACACCTTAGTGACATACACCAAAGGTAAAAGCTATACAACTCCCAGAAGAAAATATAGAGACTAATAGATGTAATATTAGGTGATGGTTTTTATGTGTAATATGAAAAGCATAAGCTACCAAACAAATAGTTATATTACATAAAAAATGAAAGTTTGTTCTCTGTCAAAGGACACTATCAAGAAAGTAACAAAAAAAATTATCTGATTAGGGCTCACTCTCCAGAATACACAAAGAACAAGAGCCAGCACTGAAAAGACAAACAGTAGGATTAAAAGTAAGCAAATAAGGCTAAAGAGATGTCCCCATGGTTAAGAGCACTTGGTGCTCTTGCAGATAACCTAGGTTTGCGTCCCAGCACCCATTTGGCAGCTCACAACCTTCTGTAACTCCAGTGCCCTCTCCTGGCTGCCTTGGGCATTGCACTCATGTTCAGATTATGCATACACAGACATACATAAAATGTGCTTTAAACTTTTTTAAAAGATTTTTTAAATATTCAAATATATAATAGTTATAAAAATTACAAATGGCACCTACATCCTCAAATTTTCAATTTTTGCAGAACGGTTCTACAAATGTGTTTTAAAATGAGCAAAAGGACAAGATAATTGATCTTGCTTTCTCTGATTAAAAACAAAAGGCTGGAGACTATGTTTGTATCCATTATTGTGTTAAAAATGTGATGTTCTTGTGATGAGATAATGTAAGGACATACATGGGGATGCTACTTATTTAATAATATGTAATGTTGTCAAGTGTTCAGCAATATTAAACATGGGCACAGAAGGATGAAGAGAATGTTACCATTCAAATAAACATAATGGGGCATTTACATATGCATCCGTTCGACACACAGTAGTTCTGAAGGACCGTGCCACTCACAGCTCATCACTGCTCTGCGCACTTCCCTGTAAGCATGGCAACTGACTATCGGGAGCCGGGCTGGAGTAGAGGGAAATTTTCAATGTACGCCCTTTTTTGTAAGCTTCGAGGGCTTTACAATTATGTTTGTATAGCAGACTGTAACTGTTTTCACACCTCATACCCCTCACCTCATCTCCCATTGGAGCCCTTCTCCGAAAGTTCCCCTACCACACTCATGGCTTCCTTTTATGTATGACCCATGAGTGTAATTAGAGCTTCTTGCCTGAGGGTGGGGTGGGAAGACTGGAATAGGGGCAAGTTACCAGGGGCTACACCATGTAAGAAAATGATACCTCCCTCCCCCCAAATCTGAATTTTTACACTTTATGTCTTTTCTACTTAAAAGTAAAGTATATAGATGGACTTTAAAGATACTGAATAAATGTCATGAGGAGAACACTAGCCTGGCTATTGGACTGAATTCCATCTAATTGCTATATTTACCATTAACTACCTCCCTTACCTGCTACTCAGTCTCCCCACTAGCTCCCACCCACCTCAGGCTCCATAAAATGTCCACCAAAACATGAGGGTGAAGAGGTTCATGTGGAAGAATTGGTAATAACATCCCGTCTAATTCTCAACAGCAGAATAAGTACTCTGTGCAGTGAGTAAAGCAGTGCTAGCAGGGTTTGTCTCTTCCTGTGCAGTGTGTAAGGCAGTGCTAGCAAGGGGCATCTCT
>OU015758.1:14226900-14246244 GCA_907169655.1 Acomys percivali | reverse complement strand
TCTGTCTGTCTGTCTGTCTGTCTGTCTGTCTGTCTGTCTGTCTATCTCCCTCTCTCTGTGATGCTGTTGTAACCGGCAACTTGTGTCTAATTCAAAGCCATAGCTTGGGGCAGGTGAGAAAATAGCCCTGCAGATGGTGTTTCCGATTAATTTATGAGTTGTGTGCCCATGAAGCCACTTCCTTCCCATTAGCAGTGGGCCAAACAGGGCCTTCTTTTTGATAGTGGAGTTTCATTTCAAGTTCTGTCTCTGTCTCTCTCTGTGTCTATCATCTCTATCACCCCCTCCCCCGTCTGTCTGTCTGTCTGTCTCTCTCCCTTCCCCCCTCTCCCCCCCTCAGGTGTGTCCGTATGAGACTATCCGCTTACTCAATGTCTAGAAATGAGTGATAACTGTTAGGTGGAGGGGAAAAAATATTGCAGTGCCTAGAGAACACACCGTCTTGGGCTGAGACCAGATCCACGGGAATTATTTTAGGGCGTTAGAAGCTTCAGATGAATGACAGCCTCGAAAAGTCACTATTGCTGATGTGCTCGAAAGACTTCTGCCACAGCTGGTTGACTGGCGTTTCTTGTGGACCTTATACCAGTTTTCATTTCTTTATCGGTTTCTTCATTAATTAGTTAGATAAAATCTTAGGATATATTCACTTCTGCCTTTGTGTGAGAGTAAAGTTTTTTCTTTTTCTTTTTGTTGAAAAATTTGCCTTAAATATGCTTCTCTCCTAACACACTTAACATTTTCTCTTTGAAGTGTAGAAGTACTTGCTTCTCATCTTTAGTAAATGTAGCCGGGGAGTTTTTAAATTTCGGCATCATAAAACCCAAGGAGAATATCTTAGAAAGCTTCCTCCAGCTCTGCCCTCCTGCCTCTCCATCTTAATAGTACGAGGAACTGGGATTACAGTCATATGCCACCGTCCCAGACTTTCCTTGATAAAAATCAAACAGCTTAAGACAAAGAGCCCTCTTGTAATTACTACTCCTGAAACTAAACACACACCCCAGACTCCCCGTGTCCTCCATGTCCAACTCAGCGTGCAGACTGGTGATGCCCAGAAACACACAGATGGATGAGTCACTAATCACCCATGGCATACATACTGCGCCCAATAGTTATTTTTTTTAAACTCTCTGCTGGTGTTTGCTTGATGTTTCTTTTGGATTTGACTCAAGCAAGTCTTTCCTATACAAGAGCTCAGGAAAGTGATGTGGGTGCTTCCTGGTGCCTCAGACAGACAGACAGACAGACAGACAGTTGATTTGCTCTCTTGCGGGATCACAGCATACTGGCCACAGGTCCCCACTGCAAAATTATCATTTCCCCCTTGTAAGGAGTCCTCAAACTATTGCTTATTGGTTTTCATTTTCTTGCAGGAATAGATTATAATTAGGATGGCTACCAATGGTGACTTTTTCATTTCCTTCTGAGTTTTAGTGACCTTCTGAGTCTCCTATGTATTTAATTCACTATGAACTCTTGCATTTTTGTTTTGACCGGTATGCCATAGTCCTTTAAGCATAATCATGCCCCCCATACACACACACACACACACACACACACACACACACACACACACACACACACCACATTTAAATATATATAGCCAGGAGTCATGTGGTTATTTCTACGCCTACATTTTCTCCAATTTGGCCACAGAAGCCTCTGTGATCTGGTTCTTGTGTCCCTTTGGCCCCTCCTTTTTCATCTCTAATTTCATCATTAACTTTTGGCACAATAAGATTTCCTAGGCCCATTGTGTATTAGCCCTCCTCTAATTTGGAATTGGGTATTTCTCTAAGGAATGTGTCTGGGTGGAAACCCAAAGTGGTGCCGAGGTGTGCTTCTTGTCTTGTGTCATAATTGCTTCTTGGCTCTCAGAAGGTGGTCAATAGCAACTAGACATATGTGTGTACACTGCACTGAAGTTCTCTGAAGAAACCACACCCCTGTTGAAGTCCTGGCAGCTAATTACTTAGAACTCTGGGATTAAGGAGAAAAGCAATGTTTGCAGTCAAGAGCTAAAATCATCTTGGGCTACCTTCAGCCACCCTAATAACCATGTATTGTCAATCTCTGGGTCTGAAAATGTCTTTGCATTCCTTGGGGGAACTCTTTTGGAACATAGTAACTTAGCAGAGCACTAGCCTCCCTCCAAGCCTAACCTAAGCTAAGAATGTTACAAGACCACATGTGAAACCTACAGAAGAGATTCTCTGCTGGACTGTAGTCTACCTGCCCGATGTCCCCCGATATAACTGGCAAGTGCCTTGGCTTATGGTGTTCTTCCATCTGTGAGCCCTTCTGCAGGGGTACATGTAGGATCTGTGTTCCTGAGGCATGGACAGTTCCTACTCTGCTCTGAATACGCTAGCTGCTATTCACTTTAGAGCGAGAGCCGTGATTTGCATTCAACGCATACATAAGTCTTTGTATACATGCCCACTTCCTTTGTCTACATGTGTCTATATGAAGCCATAGGTTCACTGTGGGTGCCACTAGCTCTATTCCCCTCCCCATCCATATGTGCCGGGGTTTGAACAGTTTCACTACCACCAGCAACTAATAACTACTGTGCTGAAGGAAGTTGGGCTTGTTCTTACAAAACCAACCATACTTTTAGCAGCAGCACCACACTTTGGAATCTACCCAAAGGAATTAAGATAAAACCTGCACCCCTGTTCACAATGTCAACAAACAGGTTTGGCTATGTACCATTTGAAAAGGCCGGTTGTTCACGGACAAACTACTGGAACAAGAATAAAGACTGCCTTGGGAAGCCACAAACCAAGAAGGTGGGAGGCTATCAGGACTGTCTTAAGTCAGCCTGGATTTCAAACTCCCTTATCCCCAGGTGAGGAGACACAAGGGGGCACAAACAAAATTGAGCAGATACCTGACCCAAAGATTAAAGTGTAAATCACTCTGATTCTTGACTTCTAAAATTAGTGATTTAAAGTCAACCGCAGCCAGGACTGCAGACACACATTTTAATCACAGCACTTGACGGCAGGCACATGTTGGAGGCCAAGCTGATTGGGCTATAAAATGAGACCTTGTCTCAAAACAAACATCATTGTAAAGTGTGATACTTCCAGATGTTGAACTATTATTATTGAGCACTATAAAAGAAGCCCATTTGTGCCTCAAAGATATAGATACCACTATTATCATATACTTTGTTTCCATAGAAACTTGGGCCTATTTCAGGTTGTTCTTTGCTATTGCACTGGCCTTATTTACCCATGGTTTGTATTGTTTGTGTTACTGAGCCATGCATAAGCTTTGCAATATGTGATGTTAGGAGCAGTGACCTCCCACCACTTTGTGCCTTTGGTGTTTTCCTAGTTATCCCTGCATCTTGCTTTCCTGTGTGATCTTTCATATCAATGTGTCTGGTCTGGTGAAAGAGTTTTGGAGCTGGGCGTGGTAGTACACATCTGTAACTCCAGCCTTCAGGAGCCCAAGAGAATAAGATAGTTGGCTCAGGGCCAGTACAGCAAGTCTTTACGTAAGTAAAATGTTTGTTGGTGCCTTATTGGAACTGAGTTAAGTTTCTATGATAGTTTGCAGAAGCCAAGCTCCCCATGATACTTGGTTGTATCTGAGACTGAGAGGGGCCACAGCACTCCCCAAGGCCTGCTTTTGTAACCTTTAGGAGCACATTAAGATTTTCCTCCGACTCTTTCACATCTTTCTTATTAAATCAACTCCTAAGTACTTCATCTTCTCCGCTGCTGTTGAAACAGAGCTGTCACTACCATTTTATGTTTCAAGTTGTTGTCAGTTATGTGCCTGGAAGTTTTAATCACTTAAAAAGGTAATGTGGAACAAGCCCCCAATACAACTTTCCTTGAAGTTAGGGAAAGCTAGGGATGGTGTGTTTTTATTTTCTGAAGGTGTGTGTGTATGGGGGGGGGGGAGACAGAGAGACAGAGAGAGTGACTGGTCATCCCTAGGGATGGATGCATACTTAGTTTTTCACCATGTATCCTCCCATACCTTCAGTTTTGAAAAAAAAAATCTCTGCACCTACGTAGCTATTTCTTCTTGTCGTACACCTATCAACACTGTTACGAGCAATGACATTATTAGATGTAACCACACAGTTTGCAAACTGCCATGAAGGAGTCTTTACCTACACTAGGGAACCACACACACAGCCATGCACTCCCACTGTCTCTGAGCTACAGACCAGCAAGGTAAGGTCTGAGTCAGAACGCCTGTGTTTCAATGCTTCTTCTCCTCAACCGTTGTTTGTTTCAACACCTTTTACTATGCTAAGTGCCAGCCACAAAGACCAAGCAGCCCTAACACCTTCTGTCTGAACTCACAACCAACCGTTGGTGTGTATGAAGAAAAGCTACCCAACTGAGATAAGACTGGTAAGAGATATCTCTTCAGTGAGCTAACCGACCTGCACGCCCCTGTGGTAAATTGTGGTTAGCATTACTCACCACTCTGTTCCTGGCTGCCACAGTTAGGCCCTTGAGGATCAGAAACAGGACTGAAGTCTGTTCTAAACTGCTTTCATGATACACTTGGCTACAGACATTGGTGTGGGAGGCATTTGCGACTAAGGAAAAGTTCTCATGGGCTTGTAAATCCCTAAAACAGGTGGCCAAGGAGTGTCCTGAGGTCCTTTGGCCCATCTACCTGCTGTTAGAGTGTTACACTTGCTGGTCCTCCTGAAACAGGAAGAACCCTTGAGCATCCGTACAGCATATTCTATAGCATATTATAGCATATTATATAGCATAAAAAATCCTCATAAGCAATGCCCTTGTTTATTGTTTATTGTTGAGTTTGTTTTCTTTCTCTCTCTCTGTGTGTGTGTGTGTTGGGATGGAAAAGGTGAGAAGAAAAAAGAAGAGAATAATAATTGCCTTTAGCCCTCAGTCACTGTCATAGGGGAGGAGAGTAAGGGGAAAATTGGAGGGAGGGAGGAATGGGAGGATACAAGGGATGGGATAATAATTGAGATGTAATATGAATAAATTAATAAAATAAAAAATAAAATAAAATTGCCTTTAGCTCTACGACTCTCCAAATTTACGAAATGGGCAAGTGTGAATAAGGGCTGAGTGAAGTTTCAGAAGGAAACTGCCTTGACCCCTTCATCCTGCCCACTGCTTACCATCTCCAACCTCAGAGCCGGAGCTGAGAGCAGGGCACACTCCGCCCTGAGAAGGCCTCGCAGTGCACCTGGCCTTGCAGGGCACCGGTGGCAATGGGTCCTAGCAAACAGAAGGCAATCCTCTCTGCTTGACCACAGCCTGGCCATGGCGGCAGCTCTCTTCTCGACCTAGTTAGTGTGTGGCATCTACAACTCACGGACCTTTGCATCCTTTTGTGTCCTTATTTTGTGCATAAAAAGCAATATGAATACTGCTTATTTTGGGGGTATGCTACGCTGTCTACGTTTTATACCCATTTCTTAAAAATAAGCTACATGACAACTCTGTCCAACCGTGTCAGAGTATACAAACTAATGTGAGCACATGTACTGAAGAGAAGCATACTCTATAACAAAACAAACAAACAAAACCAAAAAACAAACAAACAAAAACTCCACTACTATGGAAAAAAGTGAAATATATGTGCTATTTTAAGGAGAGTCTTGAAAAAGCAAAATGTACACAATTGTGTTAAATAGTATAAAAAAATCACACAATGTAAACTATGTCTTTAAACTCCTAGAATTACTAATAAGAAATACCAGTTTCAGAGAGAGAGAGAGAGAGAGAGAGAGAGAGAGAGAGAGAGAGAGAGAGAATGTGTGTGTGTGTGTGTGTGTGTGTTCCTATTTGAACCTAAATAATAGCATATTTCACTTTGTCTTGGAGAAAAAAAATGTTTGTGTTATGGCTTAAGTGTAAAAAGTCCCCCAGAGATTTGTGCTTTGAAAACTTCATTCCCAGGTAATAATGCGTCTGGGGATGCTGTAGAGCCTTTAGGAGGGGTAGCCTAGTTGGAGGGTCTCTGGGTCAGGGATGAGCTTGAAGTTTATAGCTCAGCCCTGCTTCCTGTCTCTGGTGAGAGGTGTGAGCAAACAGCCTGTCCCTCCTATTACCACAGCCTCAAGCTAATGTCACCATATGCCTTCCCTCGCAAGGTGAACTGTCTCCTCAAACCATGACCTCAGATCAACCTTTCTACCCTGAAGCCGCTTCTGGTCAGGTAGTCACAGCAATAAAAGTAATTAGTGCAGTTATAACGTAAGTAGACTTCTCCCCCGCCCTCCCCCCTGCCCTGCCGCAGACAGGGTTTCTCTGTGTAGCCTTGGTTGTCCTGGACTCATAGCAATTCACCTGCCTCTGCCTCCCTAGTGCTGGGATTAAAGGCGCGCAGCACCACCGCACTTCTTAAAGTATTAGCTCTCCCAGCACTCACTCCTTCCGATTAGGGACACACGCTCCTCTTGACCACGAATCAACAGACATCTTGCTGCTGTCGTCCATGGTCCTCCTCACCTTTGCTCTATATCACAAGGAGCCAAAGCTTACACAAGAGCCAAGGCCTCGTCACCTCCCTGACATCCGGCTGGATTGAGTCAATGAGGGGCGCTGGTCAGGGTTTGGGGGCTGAGAATAAGAAAGCCTCTTTGGACACAGATGTGGGCTGTATCTTTTCTATGGTTCCACCTGCTGCACATGTCTGGTCCACAGGATCCTAGGGAGTGCTGTGTCCTCCAGAGCATCCGCATCATTCTGCCTGTAGGTTGAGTATTTACTGTTTGGCAAGTTAAGCTCACGGAGAAGTCACACAGGGATGTCCCACTCACCCCAGTAGTTCAAGTGTTCCTGGTGAGGTCCCTTACTCAGCAAGCTGAGGAAGAGTTTTGCAGTTCAAGGCCAGCCTGGGCAACTTTGACTCTGTCTTAAAGGCGGGTCTAAGTGGTAGCGCAGTGGTAGAATGCTCGCTTGCCATGTTCGAGGCCATAGATTCAATCCCCAAATCTGGAAAAAGGAAAACATTTTGGAGAATCAGATGATGTGATTCATTTTTTAAAAAATCTTTAAATCTTTAAATATGACAGTTATTTTTTCAATAATAACATGAAATAAAACAAGAAATAATAACTGGAAAAGAAATATAAAAACTGAAATTTTTCTATTGATGCACGCATATGTAATTATATCAGTAAAAAACAAATGAGAAAAATAAAAATGAAATAACTATTACATCACAAAAGGGAAAAAAGAAGATAATATTTCTAAAATATATTTAAGTAATATAGTTTTTAAAAAGGACAATATTAATATCTATACATTCTGTTGCAACAAACTGGTCTGGCATGTGTGTAATGTATTTATTTACTTTTAAATTTTCATGTATGTGAGTGTTTGGTTGCATGTATTAATGTATGAGCACCACATGGGTGCAGTGCCCATAGAGGCCAGAAGAGGGAGTCAGATATCCTGGAGCTGGGGTTAAACACGGTTGTAAGCTGCCCTGTGGGTGCTGGGAATGGAGCCCTGTTCCTTTACAAGAACGCTTAACCCTTGAGCCATCTCTCCAGCCCCTCAGCCTTTCTGTCTTTAAGTCTCAGGGAGTTTCACAAAAGTGTCAATGACTTCAAAGCCACTTTCCTTCAAGGATCAGGGTTTTAGTGTCAGTGCAGCTAAATTTGACCATTTACTGAAAAACCATTTTTTTAAGCTTTTGATTTCACAGTTTCTTTTACATGAGAAACAGGCATGCCGGTGATTAGGGGAAAAAAAACCCTTCAATCCGATGATAAGTTTGGTGAATCTGCCTTCACAACCATACCACCATAGTCTGTGTCTTTGTTCCTTTGAGAAAAATTCTGGATTTTTTCCACTATCTCTGTACTTGAAAATTTCCTGTTTCATCAGAAAATTCGCCATGTGCTTCTTTGGTTTTCACTTGGAGAGAAGAAATCTGGGGCTCAGCAATTCAGAGTTCTTGCTGCTCTTTCAGGGGACTGGAGTTCAGTTCCCAGCACCTACGTTGGGTAGCTCACAACTGCCTGTAACTCCACCTGCGTGTGATCCAGTGTCCTCCTCTGGCTCCACAGGCACCTGCACATGGGTGGCAAACACTCACACAGACACATATTACACAGAAACAAAAATAAATTAATCTTTAAACAATTCAAAGAGTCTGGATTTGAAATATATTCAAAATCAGTGAGCTATTTCACATATGATCCTACCATTTTTCTCTTACTGTACCATTGATGCTCAGTTTGCCTACTGTTTTATAATACACCTGACAGGCACTCCAGTGACACAGAACTACAGCAATGAAGAAGCTCACCTTCTGTCTCTTTGTATTTATAATCCTCTGCGGCTACTGTAATTTCCAATTTGGTCGTTAAACATAGGATAGCTAGATCTATAGGACTTGAAGACATAAACTCAACCTATGTAAACCTGAGTGATTCCAGCAGCAAAAAGTCACTCTAAAAACTGTATTGCACGGAGCTGTGAATATTGAGAACGCGTGAGAAAACTGTACCTATCCAAACCACCTCTATAAACAGTGCAATGTTCATTAAGACATAAGAGATAGTTTGTCACAGTGGTATAAACCTGCCATTCTAGCACTTGGGAGGCTGGGAAATGGATCAAAGCCAGTCTGGGCTATAAAATGAGACCATATCTCAATAATACATCAAGGGGACTGGGGAGATGGTCAGTTGGTAAACTGTGCAAGCATGTGGACCGGGAGTTCTAATCCCAGCACGCACATAAAAGCCATGGGTGGCCAGGCAGTGGTGGCGCACACCTTTAATCCCAGCACTCAGGGAGGCAGAGGCAGGTGGATCTCTATGAGTTCGAGGCCAGCCTGGTCTACAGAGTGAGTTCCAGGACAGCCAGGGCCACACAGAGAAACCATGTCTCAAAAAACTATAACCAAAACCAAACCAAACCAAACAAACAAAACTAAGGGGGGAAAAGTGACAGTGGAAGACACTATCAGGTCAAACACGTGAACTCTTAAATACCCAAAGATGGAAATAATCAAAAGTGTTGGTCTGAAGCCAATCATCTGTGTTAATCATAATCACATATTGATATGGATGATCAAAGACAGCCGGCTTTTGTCTTCATCAGTTCCCTAAAATTGTCTGTGCCACTAGTCATCATCAATAACCACTCTGCTTAACATGTGGTGATTTTTTTCAGGCTTTAATCTTACGTGGCGTCTCCTTTTCTTCCTATGTGAGTCATACGGCTATGTATGGTTAGAACTGAGGCAGCTTTAACAGAGTCGGAAAAGAGAATTAAGCTAGTTCTGGCACCTGCCAAACTTCTTAAGTGATCTAGTAAAACAATTGCCTCAGCTTCTGTTATTGAGTTTTTTTTTTTTTTTTTTCAACTGCAGCCAAGCATTTGCTGCTAACTGACACTCTTTATATTCATCTTATTCAAAGATTATTTTCCCTGGAGTTAAAAAAAAAAAAAAGTATGCCCCACTTCTCTAACACCTTGCCTCCTGTTCAATTATGATGTGGTCTGGCTTTTCTCCTTACTGGTCCCCTATAACTAACTACTTGTGCTCACAGCACCAAAGCCAATGAGCAGATTCTAAGAGGGAACTTTTCAGCTTTTATTCTTACTTGGCATCTCCTTATGTTCTGCCCTGCTTTCCTGTCTCCTCATTCTCAGAATGTTTTGTCCCTTCGACACTCATATCGCCATCAGGTTTTTTTGTTTTGTTTTGTTTTTTGTTGTTTTTGATTTTTTGAGACAGGGTTTCTCTATGTAGCCTTGGCTGTCCCAGAACTCTCTTTGTAGACCAGGGGAGATCCGCCTGCCTCTGCCTCCCAAGTGCTGTGATTAAAGGCGTGCGCCACCACACCTGGTGACAGAGTTTTTTTTTTTTTTAACTGAAGAGTTATCTGTTCTTTTCCTAAATGCTTGCCTAAGGCTGGACAGGCCAGGAAAACGGCGTCACCAGGGAAACCTCTTATTTTCCCAAAGAAAGAAAGTTAAAAAAACAAACAAATGAAAAACAAAAACAAAAACAAAAACAGACTCTGAAGGAAGCTTAAGTATGATTTTATCAGTGTCTGAGAGAAAGTCAACAGAGAAGGCAAACTTCCCTTGGCAGCTTCCAGGAGGGGAGAGGAGAGAGAGAGAAGAGAGAAGAGAGAAGAGAGAGAGAGAAGAGAAGAGAAGAGAGAGAGAAGAGAAGAGAAGAGAGAGAGAAGAGAGAGAAGAGAGAAAAGGCAAAGCCATGCCATTTGCAATTGATGTCAGCAAGCACTTGCAGAGTGGAAAGCCCAGAGTTCCAGGAAATGCACGTGTAGGCGTTTGGCCAATATCTGAAGGGAAGAAAAGGCAAAGTCAGGATTTGGGAAAGCCGCCAGGCTCTGCCGTGCAGCTTTGTGGGAGTACTTCAAGCATAGGTGATGGGCAGGCTTCTGGAGGGCTAAGTACCCAACCACATTAAGGGGACATTTAGTCCTCTACATTCCTTAGCACGTCTTCAAGTGAACCAGCTTCCCTACTCAGCTGGTTGACAGGTCCAGCCGCAATCCTTAAAAGGAAAGACTAGTATGTAATGGTTTGGGTATCTTACTGTGAAGTCTCCACTCAGGGCACAGGCAGACCTTGGGTCCTGTTCTTTTGACCAGAGGAAGTAGCTTTGCTCTGAAGGGCCTCAACTAGGGGTCACCTCTTTGCACTGTAATTTAGATCCTAAGGAGGGAGCTCCGTTTCTAATGTTAACAAGAAGCTAGAGGTGGGAATCCGAAGCCCACCTGGAGAGAAGGGTCCATCCCAATGGCCTCCAATATGTAATGGAGGTGGAGCAGGGGTGGGGTGGGATGGGGAGGGGGTGGGGCAGAGGTGGGGCAAGATGGGGAGGGGTGGGGCAGGGGTGGAGCAGGGGTGGGGCTTGCCTGGTAATCACTGCTTTCCCAGGCCAGGCTGTATAGAACAACAAACCGTTCACTAAGCTGTCAGTTACACATTTGAAATATAGGTATGGCCGGTGGATTGAACGGGAGCTGTGCTTCATTGGTGGCACACCTTGGGAAGCAAGTCTGGAGTATCTCCGTCCAGAAGCCTCCGTACTATTCACTACCTCCACGCTCCATAGCCTCCAAAACACTCCCAAAGTCTCTCCGTGCAGAAAACGCGAATTACTACACAGTCAGTCCCCTTGCCACTCCTCAGACTTGACTTTACCATTTTCCATAAAAACATGAGCTAATTTTATGACTCATTAGCGGCAGACAGATAAAACTGGGATGGTAATTTGTACATTAAAAAAAAATTAAGATCCATTTAGTTAACTTTATATGTTAGGTGTTTTGTCTGCATGTACATATGTGCACCACATGTGTGACAAGGAGGGCGTTAGATCTCCAGGAACTGAAGTTATGGATGGTTGTCAGCTGCCTTGTGGGTGCTGGGAATTGAACCAGGATCCTCTCCTGCAAGAGCAGCCTGTGCTCTAAAACACTAAGCCAACTCTCACTTCCCCATGTTTCTGAACTTTATAAACTTTTTTTTTTCATCTTTCAAGTTGATTAAAAACACCACACAGTAAAGTTAACCAGACCGGAAGTCTATATACGCCAATTAGTTTCTGTTACAATAGGCATTAGGGACAGGAGGTCATTCCATGCACTGACGCCTCAAAAGGACAGAATTAACTCCCTTCTCTTCCCCAGAACCTGGTGTTCTGAAACATCTTTGCTTTCCCAGCTGCTCTTTCCTATCCCTTCTCTGCTTTCTTTTGGTTCAGTTTAAATACGCACAAAGGGCAGGGCCACAAAAGCCCAGAATCTAGCCTGCCTTCTACTCAACATCCTCCACACAGCATACTTCAAAATGTTTGCGATCCCCTTTCCTCCTGCCTGTTCTCCTTTATCCATAGGAAAGGAGAGAGAGAGAACGGATTCTGTAGGCTGTGACCATCCACAACACAGTAACAACATCCATAAACATCATCCCTGCACCTGAGCCTCTTGTAGCCCAGGATGACCTTGAATTCCCCATCCTCTCTGCCTCAGCCCCAAGTTCTGGGATTGCAGGTGTGTGTCACTAGTTGCAGCCATCATAAGTTCTTTTTAGATCGAGTCTCCCATATAATTCTTCTACACATCTCTCTGGTACCTTTACTGTATTTATTTGTTCGTTTATGTATGTGGGAGGGTGGGTCACGTTGTGCCATGGTGCCTGCAGAGAGGTCAGGGGATGACAGGTGACAGTTGGCTCCTCCGCAGGCTGTGTAGGTTCGAGGGAATGAACTCAGGTTGTCGGGCTTGGCCGCAAGCACCTCTGTCTGCTGAACCATCTTGCCCGCCTGTTCCACTGTTTTCAAGAATGCTGACCGTCTGATACTCAAGAGCTCACACTGATCCTAGGCCGGGTTCTCTGGGATCCCTCAGCACACGATCCACTTTCCGGAAGTGGCTACACTTGGGCTCTCCCTTTTACCCTCACCCCTACCCCTAAAGCTGAGCATCAAACCGAGGGTCTCGGTAGGTGGGTGGAAAGTACGCTACCGCTATGCCACAGCCCTGGCCCCATTATACGTTTTATTTTGAGACAAGATTTCACTAAGTTGCCGAGGCTGGCCTTGAGCATGGAAGTATCCTGCCTCAGGCTTCCAGGTAATTGGGATTATAGGCCTGAGCTGCCAGGCCTGACTTTACCTGGGCTCTTATGGGTCACGGAACTCATCCAAAAGCTGACTGAGGAGCCATAGGGAGCTGAGTGCTTGGTAACAGGGAATTCCTTCTCTTCTCTCTCTCAGGGCTCCTTTCTCAGGAGCTCTCACCCCCCTGCCGGCTTCACGGCTTCCTTTTCTGCGTTCTCTCTTCAGCTGCAAGTCTGCGTGCTCACCAGCTTGTCTGTGAGCCGCCGCAGGCGCAGCTCATATTCCCATAGGGAGAAATCTGCTTGACTCACCTTTCTAAGACTAAGCTGGGCTGTGTGTGATTGATTAGCAATGGATTGCTTGGAGCACAGTCAGAACGCTGGCTGCAGGGGTAGAACGGAAAGGGTGACCTAACTTCTAATAGCACAACAAGAGCAAAAAAAAAAAAAAAAAGAGAACCCGGGCAAGTTCCTAGGAAGTTAAGACGCAGGCTTATACTGATGGGAACAAGCAAAGAAACTTGTCCTAAGTGCTGTTATTTTGTTTTCAGACTCCATTTAATCATAGGGGGAAACTAAGTTCAAGTTCCCAGGCCCTAGGGAGCTGGGGGACTTCCCAATAGCGGAACAGCTTCTGTTATCTTCTGTTCTGGGACACAATGACTGTTCCTAACCACAGCTCCCGTTATTCATCCTTTGTTCCTTAAAACAGGATTGTTCCCAACTACAAAAGAACAGATAGGTCTGATTGGTTGGGCTATAAAACCTACACTCTGGGTCAGCTGACACAGACCAACCACCTAAGGAAAGCTCTGATCCCTAATTCCCGACTGGTGGGAAAATGTAACTATAACTTGGCATAGATGTTTGTGGTTTTCAGGCTTCTTCTACCTATAATAACAGGGCTCGGGGTCACAGTTCAGCTCCCCAGTCTCCTCTGTGGCCCCGATCAGTAGCGGCCACTACGGTAAAATTTTGTCATCTACATTAACCTGGTGTCTGAGTTGTGCTGGGTCTAAGCAGACCCCACGTCAATACTATAGAGTAGACTTCTTTTCAAGTCTCAACGTCCTGTGCATTTCACTGTTGCACTGGGCTTTTGCTTGGTTTGGTTTGGGGATTATTATTATTTTTTTAATGTCTTATTCTGTAGCCTAGGCTGCCCTAGAACTTGAGGAAATCCTCCTGCTTCTGCCTTCCGAGGGATAGGATGACAGGAATGAGCCACTGTGCCTAGCTATCAATACCGTGCTATCCACATTGCTTCTTGGGCCCATCGGTAACACAGGCGAGGACAGGAAGTCAGCCTTCCTATTCCTATGCATGGGCTTCTATCAGCAGATATGGGGAACCGGGCTCAAGCTGACAATGCTCCTGATAATTGGGAAGTATTTGCAACCAAAGGTCGCCTCTTTATGTAAAAGGACATACCAAAGGGAACAAATGGCAGGCGAGAATCTTAATATACGATTACTCTGATGAAATGTTTAAGATGTAAATTTGATGTCGTTTCAAAACGTACAAGGTAAGAACTAATTTTAGAGTCTATTTTCATTACAGCATCCTTAAAAGCTTCAAGTCCAGCTTTCTTTAATACCTAGGGAAAGTTCAAAACCATACATTAAACGCATAGATGTGTAAATTAATCATAAATGATAAACCGCCTTTAAGCCCCTTTGGATTTATTCGATCAACTAAACTCTAATGATTTTAAGAAGTATATCAAAGGATTATTTCTCAACTTCTTTTTTTTTGCCCCTTGTCACCCACAAGGTTGAGGGTAATCCTGCCAGCTCTGAGCTGTTGTTTGACCTGTGTTGTCAAATGCTTTGTGAAAAGCTGCTCAGAAGGGTACCATGTGATGTCAGCTTGCATTAATTCTTCCTCAAGAAGAGCCGCTCAGTATTCAAACTGTGTCTGTGCTGGCATAATCTATTTAGTCCTCAGCTTCGATTCTGACGATTTACAAGTACTGTTTCCTTGGGAAGGCTCTTCTTTCTGCAAGCCCTGTGTAAGAGGATGCCTGGGAAGGGCAAATGTGATGTCCTTAAAGCCGCTTTCCACAGGAGCCATTAAGAAACTGGTAAACATTTCAGAGGACTGCAGGACAGTGTACGTGACAAACTAATAACAAAGACTGCTGTTTCCCATCGTAGACATATTGTGAAAAGGTAAAATCATCACTTATCCACCTAAGGAAAAAATTCTCAATAAAGCAAATCCATCCGTGACACTGCATCTCTTTTACGTAAAAGATAATTTATTCACTTGTTTTCAGCTGTCAGCCACATTCTGTTTTCCTAAAATCTAAAATCTCAGTCCCTTAATTCCATTAGAATCATGATTTCGTCCTGGCAAACACCTAACACCTCTCTGATTGGGTCTCACAAACATCAGCTTGGGGTAATAAAACCATGTTCATCTTCAAGTCTTCATTTGAATGAACAACACAGATTGCTAATTCATTAAACCACCATGTTTAGAAAACAAAAGTTTTTTTTTTTTTTAACTAAGATAAAGGTCCAGATTTTGATGATTTTGAAGTCTTGGCTGCCTCCATCGTGGCAGGAGGGGGCTCAAGAGCAGTCCTGTCAGCTCCAGCTCGGCCGCCGCTGGAGCGGATCCTTCTCAAGTATTTGTCTTTCTGCCGTCTCTCTGAAGCCTGGTTCTGGCAGGTTCTGTGAGCACCAGGGGCTCTTGTATGATGGTTGCTGGGTAGTTTTTACCCAGTAATTCAACCTCCACCTGCTGTCCCACTCCACTGAGCTCCACTGGGACATAAGCGAAAGCCAGGCTCTTCTGGATGCTGTAGCTATAGCTTCCGGATGTTGTGTTGCCGACCACCTGAAAAAGAACAGTTGTCCTCAGCCTATCAGGATAACGTCTCCAGATGTTTCCCGGGCTACAGAGTCGCTTCACGGGGAGAGCTGCTAGCATATATTCATTGTACAGAATGGTGTGTTTCATTATGAGATAGCCGCATGCGCACACCATGTCCTGCACTGCATCTTTTCTCCCCATCCCTGACGGTCCCTTCCTTCCCAAATTGTCCCCTTTCTACTTTTATATCTTACATACAGATATTTAAAAATCTATATTATACAGATGGAAAAAAAACATATAATATTGTCTTTCTGAGTCTGGTTTCTGTCATTTACCGTAGTGACCTCCAGTTCCACGCCTTCTTCTTTATGGCTGAGTAAAATTTCATTGGATATTTGTGCTGTGTCTTCCTTGTCTGTTTTTCTGATGGACACCTAAGTTGATGCCATATGTTTGCTACTGTGGATACTGTTGGTCGTGGGTGTGGTAGCTCTATGGTTGCTCATTCAGACTCTTTCTTATGTGCCCAGGAGTCATGCATATTTTCTGATTTTAGTTTTTAAGGAACCTCAGCACTGATGTACATAGTGGCTGGACTATTTAAACTTCCCAACCAACAGTATAGGAGGGTGTCTTTGCCCCTTGTGTACTCACCAGTGCTGCTATTGCTTAAAGAAGTGCTGTCTGAGAGAGAGCATCTTCAACCTTGCCAGTTATACGGCACCCACGGCACCCAGCTTAGGTGTGGTATTAATAGTAGCTCTACCCTATTTCCTAGACTCTGGAGAAATCAGTGGGAGTCCTGGTACCTATCCTCCAAAGCTTCCAGTTGGGGGGAAGTTAACAGAGCTACAAGAAAATAGAACCAAACAGCCATGGCAGAAAACATAAAGACTTACTTTATAATTCTAAAACATGTGGAATTAGGTTGGCAGAAACGGAAGAGGAAAGCTTCCAGAAGGAGAGAAAGCGATGGCCAGGACATGATAGATAGATCAATACAAATGTGTTGGGTGAAACTGCACCCTATCTCAGCTAGCAACGGGCAAAGAGATGAACCATCAAAAAAACAGAGGAGGCTTCAAGGCAACTGGGGTGTAGCAATACCAAACAAGCAATCAAAAGCCACGAGATGAAAACAGAGAACTTATGCAACAACAAAGCCTATGCAGTAAGTCTGAGTGGAAGAAAAGAGCTAGTGCAAGCCAGATCTAAAGGAAAGGATGGCACTGGGATAAAAAACAGAATGCTGGCTGGAGATCAAGGCTCAGCACTTAAGAGCATTTGCATTTCAGTTGCAGCACCCATGCCCCGTGACCCACAACTACCTGTACCTCCAGCTCAAGTCACTGCACACACATGTACACATACATGCATGCAAAACATGCAGACCCTTAAAGCAAAGATCTCTCTTTGAAGAAATCAGAATTGAAACAAATTGTTACTTCAAAACACTTCTTGGAAGACAAGAAGACAACTAAAGCAAAATATAATATATAAAAAAGTGTGTACACACACACACACACACACATACACACACGGTCTCATAAATCCTGCTGTTCCTTCTGGCTCTACATTCAGCACTGTGGACTGAACATGGCTAGTGTCAATGCTCACAGCATGAGTTGGCTTGGTCACGTAGACATAGCTCGGTTGTTCATATCACATCTAGTTTTTTAGATGTTGACACACTCATGAACTTAACTCTTATCTCTGAGGTCTGAGTATTTATTTATTATGTATACAGTGTTCTGACTGCATGTCCACCTGCATACCCAAAGAAGGCATCAGATCATATTATAGATGGCTGTGAGCCACCATGTGGTTCCTGGGAATTAAACTCAGGACCTCTGGAAGAGCAGCCAGTGCTCTAAACCTCTGAGCCATCTCTCCAGCCCCGAGGTCTGGGTTTTTAATTATCTCTTTGAAACCCCAAATGAGACGCTCTCCATGAGACTAAACTTGTGATGAGGCCTGGTTAGTTACAGGACTTGAATATGTTCACTAGTGTATGACTGACAGCACATGCTTTGAAGTTGCCTTTTCTCCTTTGGGCCAGAGTTTAGTAACAGAAGACAAGGCTTAGGGTCCAAGAGTATGAGGGATTAAAGGCTGTCTTTGTGACTCTAGTTTTCAAAGTCTGCAAACCAGACTTGTGTGGGAGGTAGGATAACTAAGCTGATTTGCCTTAGCATCCTAAGAATCAGGAAGAGCTCTGAGAGACCCTGGTGGTCCCCTGACTCATTGGTCACAAGAGATTCCTCAGCCATCCTGTCGCTCCTAATGTCCCCATGGTAGCTGCCCTTCAGGCATTTGGTCACCTAAGGAAACTGTTCCTTTCGAGGGCTAATTTTCAAATGAGCTTTGTCCTGTGCTGCCACTGACTTCCGTTTCTATTTTCTGATCCAGGGGTTCGTAGCCAGGGATAGTTTAAAAGTCTTTTTATCTTATAAAATCTGCAGAAAGAGGGTTTTTTTTTTCTTCTATTGTAAACTCTAAATAGTTCTACCTTATTCTTCTGGGCTCATTAGATCCACCCCCTCTTTTCACTCAGGGCACCGTAGGGACCCTTATCCTACCTTCTGCTGGTAGATGCTCATGTTTTGTTTGCTGGAACATTGACCTTGGTTTTTTTTCCCCCCATTTGTTTTTGTCTTTGCCAGTGTGAGTTTATTTTTAGCCTTACCTCATTTCTCTCTTAAATTAAGTCTCTAACCAATGTAGGACAGAATGGGAAATGACCTCTTAAAGAAGTGGCGCCCTTTAAAATTGCATGGTACCTTGTGCTTCTTTCACTGTCCTTATGCATTGCAAGATGTACATAGAAGAGGAGGAAGGGCAGGGGTAGGAGAAGGAGGAGCAGATGAGGAGGAGGAGGAGGAAGGGGAGGAGGAGGAGGAGGAAGGGGAGAGGAGGAGGGGAGGGGAGGAGGAGGAGGAAGGGCAGGGGTAGGAGGAGGAGGAAGGGGAGAGGAGGAGGGGAGGGGAGGAGGAGGAAGGGCAGGGGTAGGAGGAGGAGGAAGGGGAAGAGGAGGAGGGGGAGGAGGAGGAAGGGAGGAGGAGGGGGAGGAGGAAGAGAGCAATACCAACAACGACCAGTACTACTACCTCCTGAAATCTCTAGAGGTTCCTGTAAGCTTCTTCCTAAAAACTTCCTTTGCTGCTAAAAGTCTTTCAGAAGTAAAGTGCCCTTATGTCTTGATTTTTTTGAAAACTTAAACCATATTTAAGTACAGGCATTGCCCAGCACCCACTTGGGCTCTGCTTCCCCAAAGGCTACTCGTTACCATTTGATGTGCGTGTGTTTCATGGGCTGTCCTTGTTTTTCACCCCTTCACCACAAGACAATGGTTCTCTTCTGCTTAATTTGTTGTTGGCTGATAACATTGCTGGCGCATATGTGTTGAATAAGCATGTAAATCTATTCTCTAGCTCCAACACTGGGAATGTTTGTAGGAATAGAATATCAAATACCAAAAGCAAGGGGAATTAAAGCACAGTTGGGAAACAGAAAGTAAAAAATATATATCATCCCAAAATATAAAGAGTATATGACTGAGAGGGATAGCTTCTGATATTTGGTATATGACCTTAATCCCTGCGCTCAGGAGTAGAGGCAGGTGTGGCCAGCCTGGTCTACATAGTAAATTCCAGGATAGCCAGGACTACATAGAGTCTCCCTGTTTCTGACTCTATCTCTCTCTGTCTCTGTTTCTGATTCTATCTCTGTCTCTCTGTGTGTCTCTGTCTCTGTCTTTCTCTGTCTCTCTGTCTCTCT
This sequence comes from Acomys percivali, assembly GCA_907169655.1. Lineage (NCBI taxonomy): Eukaryota > Metazoa > Chordata > Mammalia > Rodentia > Muridae > Acomys > Acomys percivali. Next base: position 14,227,060 of record OU015758.1, on the reverse strand, counting down.
CTGTCTCTGTCTCTGTCTCTCTCTCTCTCTCTCAACAACAACAACCAAAAATAAATGCTCTCAACACAAAGAAATGGTAACATCCATGACAATGGAGATGCCAATCACCCTGATTGAATCACCACACATTGTGTCATGCATTAAAGTGTCACACTGTCCC
>OU015758.1:14181161-14217070 GCA_907169655.1 Acomys percivali | reverse complement strand
GAAGAAGAAGAAGAAGAAGAAGAAGAAGAAGAAGAAGAAGAAGAAGAGGAGCAACAACAACACCAACGGGCCTGACCTGCTTTTGGCCTCCTTCACTGAGTCACTGAAGCCAATGACTGCCCCACCACTGCAAAAGTCGTAGGAGTTGAAGGTGACCACACATTTTAGAAACAAAGACCGGTGGATGAGAACCATGGAGTTGAGCACTACTGCGATGGGTATAAGCTGGAAAGCAGCCTAACTCTGCCTTTGCCAAATTCACGATTGTACCAAAGGGTAAGAAGGAGCAAGGGTGTGCCAGGGAAGCCTGAAGCAAGCAGAAAAGCTTGGGTGGACGCTATCTTTGAAACAAAACAAACAAAACTGTTAAGAATGGGATATAGAAATTACTAGATACTTTAGAGGCAATAACCCTGAAAGCCGTACCAGGAAAGACCCTGGTCCTCACCTAAGGATGCAAGAAGCAATCTCTGGCTTCTGTCTTCGCTCACCCATGTCTGAAGACTGTAGGTGACAATGGGACCAGAACTGCAGTTTTCACTCCTTCTGATGAGCCACTTAAAAATTGGATCTCTAGATTTTCATGGTTAAAAAAAAAAAAAAAAAAAAAGCAAGGTGGAGTGGTGAAGGGCCTAGAGACATGGCTCAGAGGTTAAGAGCACTGGCTTCTCTTTTAGAGGTCCTGAGTTCAATTCCTAGCAACCACATGGCTGTTTGTAACCATCTATAATGAGGTCTGGTGCCCTCTTCTGGCATGCAGGCGCACATGCAGGTAAAGCACTGTACACATAATAAATAAATAAAAAATAAATCTTTTTAAAGTTATATCTGTTCCCCAATTTCAGTGCATCTCCTAAGTGATCTTATCTTTTAAAGGCTTATTTTCTATTTAAGTATGGGTATATGTATGTGTTGCAGGGGAGGGGGTGCATATACACATGTGACTTTGGGAACCCAAGGAGTCCAGATCCCCTGGAGCTAGAGTTACAGGTGATAAAAGGTGAGCCACCAGAAGTGGGTGGTGGGTACAGAACTGGTCCTCTGCAAGACTGCTACATGCTCTTAGTTCCTGGACCTTCTCTCCAGCCACTCCTAAATGACCTTTATGGTTTCCTCTTTGGATGAGGAATGTTACAGTAGCCCTCATGAGTCCCCTTAAAGGAGAGAGATTTCTGTGGCCACTCTGCATTTCTGTAATTTCTAAAGTACATTTTGCTAGTCAGTCACTTAGCTAAAAAACAAATACAAAAAAACATGCCTCAGGAAGATTGATTTACATTAAGCCCTGGTAAAGAGACAGGACGAATAACTATCTCTTTAAGATAATGTACTGTCATTCCTAGAAAGCCTGTCACTGGCGAAGTTGGCTTTGGAGCTGCAGCTATGGGTCTGGGTTACATCTGCTCACGAGTCTGAATTATTCATGGAAGTATAACTTTTCCTTTTTCTCCCTTTTGTCTTTGTCCTTTTCCCAAACACTTGACAAAGCTTGGGCTTGCTTTCCTTGACACTCTGGACTCTTCCCCCTTTCTTTGTATATTGTTACCTGCTCGCCTCAGACCCATCCCCTGCTTCCTCAACATGGCTGCTTACAACCAGCCCAGCTGTCTCTCTTCCTCTCTCTAATCCCCTGCTAAGATTTACAGTTGCCTACCCTTCCTTCCGGCATTTCTTTTAAACTCTAATAAAACAGTCCTTGAGATTGCTTCTGAGTCTGTTCTCGAATTCTTTTATTAACAAGAATAAGAAACCTAAAAGGGGCCCCAATTTCCCTGGTAACAGGTGGGACCCCTGGTGGGATTCCCCAAAACTTCCAGTAACAAAATAACAATAATAATTCAGTAAAGAATAATTCTTGATAAGTACCATTCATGGTTTGCTAGGCACTGGCTATGTGTCAACACAGCTGGTGTTATAAGTTTGGCCATTACAGTACCAGGTGTGCATCCGCTTCACAGGAGAACTACTTCAGGGATCCTGGAAGGCACGGCTGATAGAAATACTCAAAAGGCTGAATTGTAGATGGTGGTCCAAGCCTGTAATTCTAGCCCTTGGGAGGTCAAGGCCAGAGGATTTTGAGTTTGAGGCCAACTTAGGCTACATAGAGAGATCTTATCTCAAAATAAAGTCAATGAACAGACAAATTCTCTAAAGGAAAAAGCATTTTATAATGTTTCCTTTATGTGGTTGGCGTTCGTTAGTTCATTAGTTGGTAGCTTTGTAGTGTAGGCTTGTTTGAAAACACTCTGCAGGCTGGTACTAATGAAATCTGACGGCTCTGTCCTAAATGGGGACATGATCTTGTGAGCAACGTCATCCTCAGACACGATTCCGTGAAAACAATTCTGTAACAACCAAACCCTCAACGGTCACACATCCTGTGAGGGTCCATCTAGTCAGCGTGACTGAATGGAGAAATGCCAAGGATGCTCACACCTTGCTATGCTGGCCAGGGAACTTGCAGAGGTTAGGAAGGGGGGAGGGGGCTTGGACTTAATGGTTTAGTCCACTGCTGAATTCAGAATTTGCATAGACTTATGGGAGTTGCTGGTCCTGGTTGTAGGAAGTTGTTGGGGAATGTTCTGGGGAGCATAGCTTGTCTTGGTGCCTCTTTATAACTCCAGCTCTGCTCTGCCTTCTGCTGGCCATGAAGTGAAGTTCCTCGCTCATGTGTTTTCACCATGATGTTATACACAAATGCATGAACTGAGCCCTCTGAAACCCAGAGCCAAAATAAATCGTTCCTCTTTTAGGTTGTTTCTATCTGGCATTTTGTCACAGCAATGAATTAAGTAACTAATATACACATACCTGGGGCACAGAGAGAAGCCAGACCCTGCCCACCTTACCCATCCTTTCCAATCTAGCTGGCTTCCCAATTTGGGAAGACTTAAAGTGTGGCCATGATGTTTCATCCCTGTTTTACTTGGCTTGCTTCCCAAGATGGTAGATTTTGCTCTACGACCTACTAATTAATTATAAAGGGGAAGAAATGTGTCTGAAGGTTATGTTGTAATTAGAGGTGGTGCTTTCAGAGGGACTCACGAACAGAAATGTATCTGTTTAATGAGTCATTGATGAATAAGATAAACATCAGTTGATGTCTTTGAGAAATGTACCCATTTCTGGGACACCGAGACTTCAGCTTAAAAACAGTCTTGGCATTAAAAAATATATATTACCTTTAAATATCAATAAAAGTCATTAAGGCAGCCACATGTAATGTACACTAAATAAAACATCCACATACATATACAAAATAGGTGTTAAGTGGAAGGTACTTACTCATCCTTTATTAGCCCTGTTAGTGGTATGCATGTTACCCTGATGCTAATGTGAATGAAATAAATTAAGCCAGTGTATTTGGGAAGTGAGTTTCAGGGCAACTCAGTCTGACAGCTGCTGTGGAGGAAAACTTGGATACAGAGTTGGGAGAGGGGCCTGCCACAGAAGAGAGGAGAGAACAAAGGTGAAACCTTGAGCCTCTTTTTTCCGTTTATACGGAGTGAAAATGCCATCAGAAAAATTCAAGTGTGTCTGTAGTGGGAAGTTTCGGTTTCTTTTAAAACTCAGTTATGTTACCTAAACAGGTTTTTGCTTTAATCCCAAGTGTGGGATATAGGACTGCCTTGGTTTATCTACAGCTGATAACAGGCTGGAGAGGGGCGTGGTCTTTGCTGGATGCAGTTAGTTTAATTCCTGGGTGGGTGGGGGGGAGTGGGGTGGGGGGTGGGGGGTGGGGGGGAGTGGGGCGGGAGAAGGATGCATCAAGGACTCAAGGACGCTTCCAAAAGGCGGGCAAGAGTGGCTGCTGAGTAGGAGGCTGCAGTGGCAGAAGAAGCGAGGGAGCACAGAGACTCGGAGAAAGAAGAGATCTACGCCTCCTTTCCCCTCTAACCTTCCTTTCCTACCTACTGTTGGGGGATTGATGGAAGGGGGGTAGAGGCATTAAGGAACCCCATATAAAATAAGAGTTTAAAAACTAGCGGGGTCATCGGTGTGACTTAAGTTTTCGGCTCATATTCTTTAAAACCAAATGTTAAAAGTTTTAAAGATAGAGAGAAATATCACATCCCACAACCCAGAATCGCCAGGAACCAGGCACGGGCGCCCCAGTCCTGCTCTGCGTCTTTCAGGTTCATAGCGGCGAGATCCGGGCTGGTTACCGCCCACTCCAAGGGGCAGAATGGACAGGCGGCAGTCTCCTGCCACCGTCCCTCCATGTACACCCGAAAAGCCTCTTGTTCAAAATGGGCTCAGAGCATGAGTGAGGACAGCCCGGAGGAGGGTCCCCTTTGTGAAGCACGTGGTCATTGCTGGCCTAAGACTGTGTCAACTATAACATCCTTTTGGCTAGCTGTTCTGAGAGGCTCTGTGCATCCAGGCGGGACTTTGACGCTGAGAAAGCTGTGTCCTGGAGCCACTCATTTGGGGAAAGGCTTGACTTCGCTTCCACTCATCAAGACAAACCACAGGCTTATTTGTTTCCTATTCAGAATTAGAACCGCAGAAGCCTTCCAGCATCATATGACTTGGGGCAGTCTCGCCGGATTACAAGAACTGCAAGGCCAGCGAAGGCTGGAGGTCTTCCTGCAGTAACAGAGAGATTGAGCAATGGAAGCTCAACTCTGGACTTCAGCCCTGGGGTGCTTTTTTCTGCTGGGCCGCGAGCACATCTTCAATAGACCCTTTATAGCGAAATATTAAAGAATGAGTTTAGCTGTTACTGTTGGCTAGAAAATGAAGTCTCTCACATACATAAAGTTTTCATTCTTGGCCCTTAAGCACAGATGGCTGAGAAACGACTCCACTAGCATTTTCCTAGCCAAAATTACTAGCCAGGCAAGAATTCCTTCCCCTCAAGAAGTCTTTATGGAGCAAGAAAAGGGACTTGGCTGGTTGAGTACAAGGAAGGAAGGGATAAAACAGAAACCCAAGGAGCAAGGATAGCGGCACACACCTGGAATCCTAGCACTTGGGAGGGAGGCAGAGGCAGGAGGATTATAAGTATGGGGTGAATTTGGACTAAGTAGCAAAACCCTGTCTCAAATCCCAACAAGACAATCTAGAGGCAAAAAAAACATGCCTAAGGCAGACCAATCATGAGAATAATTACCATTTAAACCAAGCCAGAATTTCTGAAAGTTAAAATAGACCCTATCACATGTGCCCTATGATTCTCATTCAATCCAGTTTTAAAGAAAATATTAGTTAGGCTTCGAAGCTTACTACTTAAAAGAAAACTGTGGCATGGACCTGTGGCTTTATCGGGTATACTTTTGCTCATGTCCCCAGCAACTCTAAGCTTCAGCGTTCTCACAATACAGTTGACCCTCTGCAAATTCTGTAAGTTCAATCAACCACAGACCAAAAAAAAGTGTTCAGGAAAACGAAACAAAATAAAACAAAAACAACCCTGTGTTTATGTTAAACCTAGGTAAATATTTTCCTTATCGGTCCCTAAACATTAAATTACACTATGACCCCATTTGCACAGCATTTGTGGTGTCTCATGTGTTGTGTGATGTGGAGTACACAGGAGGACATGGAGGGCCCAGAGGCAAATCCTATGCTGTTTCTGAGGCGTGTTGGAGCACATGGAGAGGTCCTGTATGCTGGCGGGGCAGGGTCTCTACTAGCCACCCATCACAGGGATGGCTAGAGTCGGGTAGATAGAAAAAACATAAAGCAAACAACTATCAAGGAAGCAAGCGCGAAGAACTAAGCCTTGGCAGCGAGCCAAAGCCTTCCTTGCTCAGCTCTTAACAAAACTGTACGGGTTTCCTGAACGGCTGCATTTTCCTACGCACTTCAATCAGATGGAAAAGGACTTGTGTTTAGTGAAGTTAACAAATGCTCTTTACCTCATCTGAGGGATAGCCAGCTTGCGAGGTTTATCTTTTCTTCCTTATGTGCTCAGAGATATCTGTGGACTAGCTAATCTTGGACTAGCAAGCAGAACAGAAACCATTGAAATCCTTCGACAACCCTGCTTAGCTGCCTCTTAGAGTCTGGGGAGACAGCCAGTACCCTGGAACACAGTGAATGCTACTGTTGTGCAGTCTCACAGGAGTTCCTGACACCCCTGCCTTTAATATCCGTGCATATCTGAAGAACCCAAGTCCCCCCTTCCAGAGCAGAACTCCAAACCCACTGGCTTAGCTGCCTTCTGGACCTTTCCTCTTGGTTATTTCACATCCACACATCCTCCCAGTTTGCCAGCCACATCTGTCCTGTGTTTCCAGATGCCTGACATCATCCCGTCTTTCTCTCCACCTCTTCCCAGGCAGCCCCTCTGGGGTCTGCCATGCTACCTCCTAAAACTGCTCACATTATTTCCTCCTCCACCCTCCACCCTGTGCTCAGCCGAAGCCTCTGCCCTTACTTTGCTAGACTCCTTGAGTAATTGGGGGGTAGGGGGAGGAGATCTTTCTGTCACACGAACAGCTTTCTTTTAATCGGTTTTCCATCACCAGAGTGTCACTTCTTGCTCAAAAGCCTTAAATCACTCCTTAGCCTGGCAGCCGAGAAAGCCCCTTTCTGATGGGCACCGCTGCTTTCCTAATAGCATTTCTGAACGCCGCCTCCAACAAAATACATTTACTGAAAACTCTTCATGTGCCAGCCGCGAGTTAGGCGCAGCAGATAAAACGACAGAGCACATTTTGTACTGCAGGCACCTGAACTGAAGTGTGCCATTCTATTCAAAAGAAATAAATAGGGCTGGGGAGATGGCTTAACAGTTAAAGGGTAGGCTCACAGCCAAAAAGAATAGAAGAAATAAATAGAATACATGTACTTTCTGAACAAGTAAAATAATCCCAAGTGCTGTTTCTCTCCATCTTGTTCTTGGAGACAAGGTTTTTCTCCGATCTTGGAGCCCACTAAATAGAATAGAACATCTGGCCGGCCAGCCCCTTGTTTCTGCTCACCCAGTACTGGAATTACAGGTGCACACAGCCATGCCTGGATTTTAAAATTTTTTAATTTTATTTTATTTTATGTGCATTAGTGTGAAGGTGTCAGATCCCTTGGAACTGGAGTTACAGACAGTTGTGAGCTGCCATGTGGGTGCTGGGAATTGAACCCCGGTCCTTTGGAAGAGCAGACGGTGCTCTTAACCACTGAACCATCTCTGCAGCCCCATGCCTGGTTTTTTATGTAGGAGCTGGGAACTGAAACTCAGGTCCTCAAAACACCGGCAGCAAGCACTTTACCAACTGAGCTATCTCCCACACTCCCAGCTGCATGTCTATATATTGACAATAAATGACTGAAATTTGAACTTAAAATACAATTTACAATATTATTAAAATATGAAATATTTATGAATATGTATGAGGAGATAACACTTGCATACTGGGATCTACAAAATATTTCTGAGAGAAATGGACATAGAGATATACATTGTTCAAATGTTGAAAGACTTGAATTAACCTGTAGATGCAGTGTATTTCCAGTCAAAAAAATCACAATAATGCTTTAAAAAAATCAATTGACAAGCTGCTTCTACAATTTATGGAAAATCCAAAGGACCTAGGCTAGCCAAAATTAATCTCACTTAAACTACAGTAACCAAGGCTGTGTCATGTTAGTACCAGGAAATACTAGTACCATTCAATGGAACTTGGCCGAACCCAGAAATAGGGCCTACAAACATGGCAGAGCTGAGACCTCCTGATATATAAAGGCACTTGAGTGCAGAAGCTGCAGCCTCTCCTCCATCAAATGCTGCTGGGAGCTGGAGAGCCACATGCAAATAAACTTAACCCACACCTCACAACTGTTCTCAAATTCAACCAGAAGTAGGTCATAAACCTACATATAAGAAGGGGCTGTTTAAAATAAGAAAGTATGTTTAAATGTTTACAATTTCCAGAAGAAAACAGAGATGGCTATCACTTAGGGTTCAGCAACAGTTTCTTAGATATGAGCTGAAAGCATCATCCGTAAAAGATCAACTGAGGACCAGTGAGGTGGCTCAGTGTGAAAAGGTGCTAGCTGCCAGGCCTGAGACCTGAGACTAGTCCTTAGGCTCCACATGGAGGAAGGAGGGGACCAACTCCAGCAAGCTGTCCTCTTGCCTCCAATGCATCAGTACACCTTCCCTTCCAATCAATCAATCAATCAATCAATCAATCAATCAATCTGTCAATAGGAACAATTTTAAAGATCAACTGATAAGGACTCTACATTTTATAAATGAAAAACTCTTTGAAAGACACAATTCAACAAGTGAAATAGTAAGATATAGATTGCAAGGATATTTACAAAACATATACCTGATTTAAAAAAAAAAAACTTGCATGTAGAATATATAAGGAACTTGAAAACTCAACAATAAGGAAGCAAAACCCACTAAAAATCTGACTAGATACTTACTAGAGACAGAAATAGTAGATAGGTGCCTAAAATGGCGTTCAACATCATTAGCCATAAAGAAAAATAAATTACAACCAATCTACAGCTCACAGAATAGCCCCAGCAAAAGAGACTGATCAGGATAGACATCTGACAAGGTCGTAGAGAAAGTTAATTTTCTATATGCTGTTTATAGAAGTATAAAATAAAAATGATGCATGTGAAAAATCAGCATCTTAAAACATTAACATAGGGATTGGAGAGACAGCACAGTGGTTAAGAGCACTGGCTGCTCTTCCAGAGGACCTGGGTTCAATTCCTAGTACCCACATGGTTATAGGGAATCTGACACCCTCTTCTGGCCACCATGGGTATTGCATGCACGTAGTACACATACAAACAGAGAGACAATAATACATATAAAAATAAATCTTTTTAAAAATAAAGTAAAATGAAAATTATAACATACCCTTGGTATTCTACTCAATAATTCCACCCCTAGGTATTTATCCAAGAGAAAAGAAAGCCTGTATTTATAGAAATAGGTGTACAAAAATGCTGCCAGGCCCTGTGACACATGCCTATAATCCCAGTACTTAGATGGAAGAAGCAGCATGGTAGTGAAGTCAAAGTCATCTGAAGCTAGCAAGAGCCAGCGTGGGCAAATAGTTTCAAAATAAACTATTAAAAAAATGTTTATACCAGTTTTGTTTGTAACAGCCTTAAACTGAAGCAAGCCCAATGTTCAGCAACAAACCAACATTTAAGTCAATTGCAATATAGAAGATGGAATCGTTCTTAGGATCAAAAGGAGTGAACTGTTGCCATGTGAGCCATGGAGGCGAAATGTTTGCATCTCGGTGTTGGCAAAGCCAAAGCATGAAGGGGTGAAGAGAGCCTGGCTACCCACATCAGGCATGAACACCACTGAGTTATTTCCAAAGCAACACACTTATCAAACAGGGACGCATATACACACTCCTGTAGGGGTTGGCCCATTGCCGAGCATGCTCAGTTGCAGGTCATAATTGAAGAAAGATAGTAGACACATTTTCTGGATGTGCTTAGCTCAATGATATGGGTGGTATATTTAAAGGTTAAAATGGTGGACAAGGGTGCCTCAGAGCACACTTAGTTTTCAAGTTTGGGCTGAAAATAAAGGAAAGGACATTTTGAGGTTGCAGGAATGTGGGAGTTTGCCACTGAAGATGCCTACCTCATCTCCCAGCTAACATGTAACAACATGACTTTTGAATTATGCAGAGTAGATCCATACTCCCCCACCCACAAAAAGTATATGCCATATGTGATAGCTATCTTTAGTTGTCAACTTGACACAACCGAGGATCAGCTGGGGAAAGTCTTGATGGGGGATCATCTACATTGAGCTGGTCTCCGGGTGTGTCTAGGGAGAGGGGGTTGTTGTAATTAAGTTAATAGATGAGGGAAGGCCAGGCCCACTGTGGGCGGCACCATTCCCTGGGCAGTGGGTTCTGAACTATAATAAGAGTGGAGAAATGGAGGCTGAGCATAAGCAAGCAAGCGAGCCTGGTGCATCCATTCTCCCTCTGCTCGTCACGGTAGATGTGACCCTGCTCCCTCCAGCTCTTATTGCCATGACTTCACCGCATGATGGACTATCAGGTGGAACTGTGAACCAAACTAATCCCATCTTCCCTAAATTGCTTCTTGTCCGGGTACTTTATCACAGAAGCATAAGTGAAATTAGAGCCCTGTTTAATTCCATTTATACAGATGGTCCATTTATTCTAAAAGCTGAAAAATAAATAAATGACAGAGACAGAAGACAGATAAATGAGCGTGTGGGATTGGGTGGAGCTGTGGGAAGGGTTAGCAAGGGTTGTAATTATTCCTTATGCCTTTAGGGTAAGGGGCATGCTAGCGTCATTGCAGTTATAATTTCATTTTTGGTATGCATATCAAACCTTTCAAACTGTTTACTTCAAAATGTCAATGATTTTGTGTTCAGTATGCTGTTCAAATAAAAATGCTTACATGAAAAAAAAAAAAAGTCTAAAATTACTTAAAATTTATTCTGAGACCAGAGTTTCTATAGATGTAAAAGTTTTAAAGCAGTTAGTAGAGATCACACTTAGGCATTTAGGGTAGAAATATTGTTTCCTAACTGAAATTGGATATATATGAGGGTGATAATTCCATAGCTGTTAGTCTAATATATTCTGACAGGTGCTTAGGGAATGATAAACTAACTTCAGCCCAGGCTTCAGCTTTCTCCTGTTCTTCCTTCCCTTTATCACTCAGCAATGAAAGTGGGTAAAAGGGTAAGGATGCTGTAATTAAAAATGGCACAATTATATGCCTCATAAAGATAACCTAATGGCTTCCGCCTCTAGGTCAAGTGGCATTTCATTGAATTTGAGACTTGCAGCAGGAGGCCTCACTTTACAGATGAGAAATCTCAGGTTCAAAATGAAATTAAATTATTGAGGACACACAGATAGGGCTGGATGACTTTGAAGAAACCATTCGGGGCTGCGCAGTTAAAGCACTTGCTTCTCTTGCAGAGAATCCCTTGTTCCGTTTCCAACACCTAAGTGGCAGCTCGTCACCATCTGTCACTCCGGGTCCAGAGGCTCTGGTGCCCTCTCAACTCCATAGGTACCAGTATGCATGTGGCGCACATATATATATGTGAATGCTACTTGTACATATAAAATAAATAAATCCAGGGGCTGGAGCTCATGGTTTGGGAGGATAAGGCATTTGCATGAGGATATCCTGAGTTTGGATATTCTGAATTCATGTGACGTCAGATGTGGTGATATGCGCCCATAACCCCAGTACTCCTACACAGGAGAATCCCAGGATGGTTCCTGGCCAGCTAACCTGGAATACACAGTGATAGGCAATATGAGACCCTAGAACAAACAATGTGGAGGTGAGGAGCAACACCCCAAATTGCTCCCTAACTTCCACACAAGTGCCGCGCATGGGTGAACGCCGCCCCCTCCACACACACATTAAAGAAAAGAAAAAAAAAACATTTAGGGATTATGCTGTGACTCCATGGTAGAATGCTTGTCTTGTATGGGGAGCCCCTTGCCTCAGCCCCTACCTTCTTGGGGGACGGGGACAGGATAGTCACTCTTTGCCCACTTCCAAAAGAACAAATCAGAGATGTGCGGCACAATATTGGTGACTCAGCAGGACGGGCCACAGGCCTGCTGGCTTTCCTCTGCCACTGCAGGCTCCACACGCCCCCCGCCCTCTGATCGGTCCCACCACTCTGCTCTCTGTCCCTAAGACCACACTTGGGCTGTACATAAAAAAAAAAAAAAAAAAAAAAAAAAAAAACCAAGACAAGGTCCTCATCTTCACGCATTAAAAAGAAGAAAACGGGGCCACACGGAACAACTCACCAGTGGGCCTCCGTGAAGCAACCTGGAGCCTACTTTTAGAGCATCGGGTTGAGGGGGGAGCTGACACTTGGCGCCAAGCCTGATCACTTGACTTGGGTCTCTCGAAGCCACGTAGTGGGAGAGGAAAAGCAATTTCCACAAACTGTCCTCTGACCACCACCCACGATGTGGCAAGGGCACGCCACCGCCGCCACAAAATAAATGCATGCGAAAGGGTACCTTAAAAGAAGAACGCTAGCGTGGGCGGGTCGGGTGTTTTCAAATCAACGACATCAGAATAGCTACATTCAAACAAATTGTTGAAAGTCAACGCTGGACAAGTATTCTACATTACATTACATCTCCAGGCCTCTTCCCTACTCTCTCTCTCTCCCACTCCTCTCTCTCCCTTTACTTTTTCTTATTGTGTGTGATAGATCCACGTATAGTTGGTGTGTGTTCAGGTCCACGTGAACATGTGTGCACATAGAGGCCGTAGGGTGATGGCTGCTGTCTTCTTCTATCGGTCTGTGCTGGCTGGTTTTATGTCAACTGGACCCAAGCTAGGAGTTATCCAAACAGGAGGGAGCCTCAACTGAGAAAATGCCTCCATAAGATCCAGCTACAGCCGGGCGTGCTGGCGCACACCTTTAATCCCAGCACTCGGGAGGCAGAAGCAGGAGGATCGCTGTGAGTTCAAGGCCAGCCTGGTCTACAAAGTGAGTCCAGGACAGCCAGGGCTACACAGAAAAACCCTGTCCCCCACCCCCCATCCCCCCCACACAAAAGATTCAGCTGTAATGAATTTTCTTAGTGATAGATGGGGGCGGGACTATCCTACTGTGGTCGGTGCTAACCCTGAGCTAGTGGTCTTGGGTTCTAAAAGAAAGCAGGCTGAGCAAGCAAAAAAAAAAAAAAAAAAAACCAAACCAAAACAACAACAACAACAACAACAACAAAAGCACCCTTTCCTCTCCAGGTTGCTCTGGTCCTGATGTTTCAGCACAGCAATAGTAACTGTAAGACACCCCCATCTTATTTTTGGGACAAGGGCTCTCAGTGAACCTGCATCCTCCTGTCTCCCCACTTTCTGCCCATGGCCTGGGTCACTGGGTGCATACTGCCATGCCCGGCTCCTTTCATTTGTGCTGCAAGTACTTTTGGCCTGCTCTTATGAAGCCCAAAACGGTCTTCAACTCACAGCAATCCTCCTGCCTCAGCTCTCTTTTCATTTTTTTTTTTTTTTTTTAAATCTTGAGTAAAAGTCTCACTACATTGGGCATTGCAGTCCCTCTGCAGCCCAGGCAGGGGCTTAGAACTTGAGACCCTCCAGGCTCAAACTTGGAAGTAGCTGGGACTACAAGTCCGCACCACCAGGCCTGGCTCAGATTCATATTGATCCGTGTGGGGTGGAGAGTGGGCCTTGGGGCTTTGCTTTATTTAATCAATATATTACACAGGACAGTCAAGCTGCATGACGACCATGTCCAGCCAAGGCTGGCTGGCCAATGAAAAGTGCTTCCTCCTGGACTCCTGCTACCTCAAATCTCCTTGTAGTGGGTACAGTCACCCCTGTCACCTGTTAGGAATTCCTTTCTAACTTGCTACCCAGGATCCATGTTATTTTAACTAACAGCTAATGGCAGGCTGGGGTGGAGCTCAGCTGTAGAGTGCTTACCTGCTATGCACTGAGGCCTGGGTTTGGTGCCAGCACCACATAACCAGGCAGTTATGGTATATGCCTGTAATCGCCACACTAGAAGGCAGAGGCAGTGGGACTGGGGCTCCAGGCCATCCCAGGCTGTCTATCCGTGTGCGGACAGCTAGGGATATGCAAGGTCCATCTCAAAGGACAGATGTAGCTAACTCTGACTGAATGCAGGGCTGCTGTAAGTGGCTTGTATTTCTCCACTGCTGGCCTCTGGAATCAGCATTGCCTTCTAACTTGTCAATATATGGCAAGTTTTAGTCTGTTTCTACCTGGTAGAAAATCAAGACAAGAGGAAGAGGAATAAATGTGTAAGTGGGGGTTGGGGGGCATTGAGGGAGGGATTGAGGGGGGTGGGGTGGGGGCGGAGGGGAGGAGGGGATGGCAGGGGCAGGCACGACACACCTGTTCTGCCTAAGCAGTTTCCTCCTAGTGCTTAACTCTCTCTGACTCTAAAAATGAACAAAGGTTCGGTCGTTTAGAGGAAAGTTCCACCAGTGCCCGTGGCGGCCTGAAGCAGCTGCTTTCTTTCTGCTCGTGATTAGAATAATGCGTTGCTCCGTTTCCCGTGATAACCAAATGCATGCTGGTTACTCCCCACACAAACTCCCTTTGGAATGAATGAAAATGCTCCGAATAACAAGGGTAAGCCTTATTTTGCTAGAAGAGATTCAGCTAGATTCTAAAAAGCAAATTTTTGATTGTGTTGACCTGTTTCGTTGGTTTGGAATTCTTAATTTTGGGGGTGCTACTGCTCACTTCCACGAGGTGGCGGTGCTGTGCTCCGCTGCAGGCCCCTCCTCATGCAGAATACAGGCTTAGAAATCATGCTACAGCCTTACTTCCTGAAAGATTCGAGCTTGAGTTCTGAAAGGCATCAGAAGTGCATCTTCAACCTGGGGCCTAGCAAGACGCAGAAATGCTATTTAATAAATATTTGCTAATTGGGTGCATATGTGTGCTTGTGTGCAAATGTGTATGCTTGTGTGTGTGTGTGTGCATGGGCACTGCATGAGTATGCATTTGTATGAAAGTGTCTATGCATGTATATGTGTGTGTGCATGCCTGTGTGCGCAAATGTGAATGTGTATGTGTGTGCATGCATGTGTATGCAAGTGTGAATTTGTATGTGAATGTGTCAAATGTGTGTGTGACTAGCATGGGAGTGTGCATGTGTGTATGTGTGATGTATGTGTCTGTGTGAATGTGTGTGCATGTGTGAGTGTGTGAACATGTGAGAGTGTACATGTATAAGTGTTTGTGTGTGCATGTGTTTTTGAATGTGTGTGTATGTGTTTGAATGTGTGAATGAATGTGCCAGTGTCTGAGGGAATATGAGTGTGCATATGAATTTTAGTGTGCATGTATGTGTGTGTATGAATGTATGTGAATATGTGCATGTGTTCTTGAGTGTGTATGTGTATGAGTGTGTGTGTACATATATATAATATGTGTGTGCATGTGAGTGGGTAAGAGTATGCATGTTTGAGTGGTCACATGTGTCTGAGAGTGTGTGTGAGTGGTGAGTGTATGTGAATGTGTACATATGTGAGTGTTTATGAGTGTATTGTGTACACATGTGTGGGAATATGAGTGTTCTGAGTGTGCATATATGTCTGTATGTGCATGTCTATTTGTGAATAAATGTGTGGGTTACTGTGTTCATGTGTGTGATATGTGTGATGTGTGCATGTGTGTGTGCATATGTATGTGAGTGTGTACACCAGTCTCTGCATGTGTATAATTGTGTGATGTATGTTTATGTGTATTTGCACACACGAGTGTGTGAGTGTGCATTGAGTGTGTGAGTATGTGTGTGCCTGAGTATGTCTTCATGTATGTGTACACATATGTGTGTTTGGACATGCACATGTATGTGTGTGAGTGCATCTGTGCACTTCACAGTGACCACATCAGCGATCACCACATTGAGCACTCTGAATGATGATCACAGTAAACAGTATAACTGTCCACCTCAATGTCCACTAGTGAGCACTATGGCTAACCGACCATCACAGTGAATACTACGACTGTGTGCCTCTGTGTGTGTGTTTGTATATGAATGTAACTGTGTGTGAGAGAGTGTGTTTGCATGTGTGTGCCTCAGTAATGTTTTACCACTTAGGCACAGGACTTGACTGATCAAGTTCCATAGCTTAGGTTACAATGTTTGATTTCCAGGAAGCTGTCTCTCATTGGGACTGCTGCGAAGCTTTGACACCACCAGGGTCTCGGGACAGCCAATCAGATCTAGCCACTCGCCTGAGAAACTAGCATGTAGCTTCTGGCTCAAGAGGTGGACAGCAACCAATCACCTCAATCCGTGCCACGCCAGAAGAGAGCCAGCTCAGGTAGCACCGAGGGCCCGGGCTCCGTGAGTGTTCACCCAACACAGTCATTAAGCACTAACTCTTTGACACCTGAATAAGGTCCAACAACTCAGCTTCAAGAAAAAAAAAAAAAAACAACATGTCATCCATCAAAATTAGCATCTATTAAACAATTTGCTTTGGAGCTCAGCTTTTGTTCTTTGATTCTGTCATTAAGAGGAGCTAATAAATTCGTGTGTGCACCTGCTGATCGTCATGAGGAACATCTGAAAGCATCCACATTCTGAATGAAGACGTCCTTCATCTAGACTTTCTTCCCACAACAATACCCAAAGCATGGGAGCAGGAGAATCAAGTCTTCCTCCACCTACCAGGGGCCATGCAGCGGAGAGATGGGTACTTTGAGGAGTCAGGCATTTTTATCTTTATTTTAAACAGCCAAACTCAGACTTCTGTTACCACAAGGAGCAATCTGCTGCGAGGAGCTGCTCAGATTCCAAGCACCTGCTCTCTCTAGTCTAGAGACAGATGGTACACCATAAAAATACAAGCCAGGAGGAAAATGCACAGAAAAGATGGATTCCTTTAAGAATTCTTTATTGCGGGGGGGGGGGGGCTTTGCTCCTAAAATCTAGTGAGCAAAGACACATGCTTTCTGTTAATAATACTTTAGTTGAGGATTTGGGAACTGATGCCAAGCATAAAAAAGTTTCCACAGGCTGATTTACACACACACACACACACACACACACACACACACACACACATGTTGACATATTCGCGCAGGAGGGAAAACCAGCTTAGAGCTTCTAAACATGATAGTGTATTTGGGGGACCCTGATAGCCCGACAGCAGCTGCTGTTCTAACCTTGAACACTGTCAACTACTTAGGCGTGTCTTTCTAAATTCTTCTGTATGCCTCTCAAGCACCGCTCAATGGCACAGCCTCATTTGCATGTGGAGGATCTGTAAGGATGAGCGGGGCCATAATAAACCAGCCTCCTATGATATGGGTTGCCATGTAATTATGTAGCGCGGTGTTTCTCAACTCCTAGGAGCCCCTGTAGGGCTTATTAAAAGCCAGGCTTTGCTGGCCTGGCTCCCAGAAATTCTGCTTTTAGTAGGTCTAGGATTAGACCTGGGAATCAGCATCTCCAACAAGTTCCCAGATGATGCTGAGGCTGGTAGTCTGAGGCCCACTGGTGCAGAGCATCCTCTTGGGCAAGTTGGTGTCAATAATGAGTCTCTGGCCCATGTTGGCTCCTCAGTAGATATCCTCTTTGTACTGGGCACATTTAGAACACATCCTTTGTGTATATTTAGATGCTCTCAAGTTAGATACAAAACTGATTTGTAAGTACCTGCTTAATTCAATGTGACAAGGCTGGTCTATCCTTTAAGCATCCAGGGAAAGCCAATGTCCAATCCTCTTGGTTAGCAGACATGTAACCTCACCAGCCAATGGGAATGGCTGATACATACACAGCATAGCACAATTTCTATAAAAATGTCTGTTGAAATTCATCTGATAATCATCTTGTGTGTGTGTGTGTGTGTGTGTGATTTTTTGTTTTTGTTTTTTTAAACTAACTTTCATCTTGAGTTTTAGTCTTAATCCTTAAGGAATCCAGATTCTTCTATCTTAAATCTCTAAGCATACCCCCACAGATTGAACTGATCAAATCATGACAGGTGCCGGGCGGTGGTGGTGCATGCCTTTAATCCCAGCACTTGGGAGGCAGAGGCAGGCGGATTGCTGTGAGTTCGAGGCCAACCTGGTCTACAGAGTGAGTCCAGGACAGCCAAGGCTATATAGAGAAATCCTATCTTGAAAAACCAAAACCAAGCCAAACCAAACCAAATTATGACAGGTAATTAATTCATACAGAGCAATTAAACAATGCTTAGAATTTATATTCAACTCGTTTCTTCTACAATCACACTTGGTTGAGTTTTAAAGCCCAGCTCCGGCGCAGAACACTGACATTACCTTCATGTCTATTTCTCACACACCTGAGGATGTAAACATACCTTATTCAGCTTGATAAAATATTCCAGTCCCGCTTCCAAGGGGTTTGTATCACAGTTCATCTGGAGGGAAAACACATTTCAAATCTCAGATGAGCATGTTAATTTGGTTCACATAACAACTGTGTTGTCCTTAAAAGGCTTAATGCTTCAGAGAGAGCGGCCTGCCTCTGGGAATTGGAGTGTGCCACCGCTCCCAGCCAGTCTTAGTGAATTTTGGGTAAACCGAGGGGTAGAAAAACTCCCCTCAAGAAAGGGAACAGTAAGAGAAACAAACTCCTAACTTTCCTTCAGCAAATACTGGCAAACATGAATTGCTCTATAACAGTGATTCAAACAGTAATATCACTTTCTTAGATTGTTGAGTAAAGATTTTGTTTGTTTGTTTGTTTGTTTGTTTGTTTGTTTGTTTTTTGAAACAGGATTTCTCTGTGTAGCCCTGACTGTCCTGGGCTCACATTGTAGACCAGGCTGACCTCGAACTCACAGCGATTCTCCTAGCTCTGCCTCCCAGAGTACTGGGATTAAAGGCATGTACCACCATCACTGGCTGAGTAGAGATTCTTAAAAAGACTAACTATGGACTAGCCTCCTAAGCAGTATTTTCAACTCAAAATTCAAATGAAGCCTTTTTGGCAAATGTTGTCGTTTAAATATAGCAAACACAGAAACTGAAAGTTGGGGTTTGTTTCCACTGCTCTTTTAAAGACGTTAATTAAGTAATTCATTATTAGGGTTTTTTCCCCCCAGGCACATGTTTGTGTCTATATCTGTGTGTGGGTGTGTGCAGGTATCCTTGGAGAACAGAGACATCATATTCCTAACCCCAGGACTAGAGAAACAGGAGGTGATGCGCTGCCCAAGGAGGATGCTGGGAACTGACCTCCAGGCCTCTGCAAGAACAGCGCATGCGCATGCTGTGACGCTCTTCACCACAGAGCCATCACTCACTGGCTTCCACTCTTTTATCTTAATAAATATTTGAAGGCTAGCACACATGATGTTCCACAAACAAGAGTCTTGTGTGTATTATGTAATAATTTTACATAATTATGTTTTTTAAAGTTCTCAAGTAACTTTGCTTATCTTGCAATTATCCATGAATAGAAATAAAGAGAGAAAAGCAGATGGCAGAACACTGGCTTCCACAGAGTTCAGAAAAGAAAAAAGGAAAGGAGGATTCAATCTCAAAAATGGTTGAATCCTGACAGAATCCATTGATTCAGGGAGAAGCCAATATTTAGTACTAAACCAGAACGAAATTACAGGGTTTTGTCTCTGTTCTGTTGTTGCTTGGGGTTTTTTGTTTGTTTGTTTGTTTGGTTGGTTGGTTAGTTGGTTTGGTTTGGTTTGGTTTGGTTTGGTTTTTGAGACAGGGTTTCTCTGTGTAATAGCCATGGCTGTCCTGGGACTCTCTTTGTAGACCAAGCTGGCCTCGAACACACAGAGATCAGCCTTCCGAATGCTGGGATTGAATGTATGCGCCTGGCTGATTCTGTTTTGTTCTTAATTTCTAATTTCTATGATGAAAGCTAAGGAAAGATGAAATGGATAAATTCAGGGGAAACCATTAAACATATAGACGTGGGAACAGAATACTATAGCATATAGGCTAACGTTGTTAATGAGAAGCGGACCTTTCTAGAAGTCAGGCTTTTTTGTTGTTCCCTTTACGGCAATGGGGGCTGACTGCTCTAGCCTCGCCAGGAGTCAACACAGGACTTACATAAACCAGATGGACGCAAGACTACTTTACACCACATAATATTGTTCTTATATTTCTTAAATCAGTTTGAAATTAATTTTCAGTCTGCTCAAAATTTGAGGATTTTTCCCCCCTTTCAGGAAAACAAAGCGGCTTCGTCGCTATTTCAGCACTAGAGGGCGCTCTGGCACTATTCGGAAACAGGCCTCTAAAGATGGAGCTCCGCGGGAGGAAGCCGGAACAAAAAAGAAAACATCAGAAACATCGACAATAGAATACAGCAATGTTTAACTCTCACGGGCGCGGGGGGCGGGGGAGGGGGGAGCTTTTCTTTCCTTTTGCTTGGGAGCACAGGAACAAAACTATTCTGTTTTCTGAGGACAGCTGGCCTCACCTAAGTCCTGGCTGTAGACGCAGTTCGCTGCAGCAGGCAGCTCCTGGTCTCCTCCAAGCTTCTATGATAGTAAGGCTCAAGAGTTCCTTACCTGAGCTTTCAGGTTAAATTGGAAATTAATTGTATGGTGTGTTTCTTCGGCTCATTACAAACTATCTCTTATGCATGTGTTAATCTTGTCGGATGAATACTCCATTTTACAGAAGAGCAGAGTATGCAGGAGGCATATATTTTAAGTCGCCACACTGAGGCACATCTTTACAACGGCCCACCCCACCCCCCAAAACTTCAGTTCTCTGAAAATGTTAGGGGAGAAATAAAATAGGTGAGTGGGACCCAAATCATAGGAATCTGGGCCTTGTGGCTCAATGGATCCAGCGTGGTAGTAGACAGAGAGTCAAGGTAAAGGTAAGTTCGTGGACAGCTGAGAAGATTGCTGGTTAAATGTCAGACTCACGGGACCAGGGCTTCTGGGTGTGCCTTTAGTGGCATTATCTTGACTACAACAATTGGTGTGGGAAGGAAGGTCACATTCCCTGGGCAGGGGATCCTGGGCTGGTTAGAGTGCAGGAAGCCAGCCTAGCAGCTGTACCTGGGCACACAATCCCTTCAGATTGTGGATGTGATGTGACCAGGCCCCCCCACCCCCCATGCTACTGCCACTGTGGTTTCCCTACTGTGAAGGATAGTAACCCTGGGACTGAGAACCGAAAAAACAAACAAACAAAAAACCTCTTCCCTGAAGTTGCTTTTGTCGAGGTATTTTAGTCACAGCTACAGGAAGGACACTAAGACAGAAGCAAAGTGGAATTGATGTATATAATTGTCTGGGCGGTAGTGGCATTGTCTGTGAGTTCGAGGCCAGCCTGGTCTATAGAGAGAGTTCCAGGACAGCCAAGGCTAGACACACACACACATACACAAATCAACAACAACAACAACAAAACAACCCTGTCTTGAAAAATAAAAAACAAAGAAAGAAGAAAATCATTGTATAAATGGTTAAGCATCATTCAAAGAGAAACACTTGGTTAATTGGTGGAGAAGACCAGACCAGCACATATGGAATCACTGTCCCTGTCCCCCAGAAACAAACAAAAACAAACAACAACAAATGAGTTCACCCAAGGGTGTATTGAGGGAAAAAAATGACACACAGTATACCAGAGCAGGAGGCAAAGATTTAAAAGGTGAAACTCAACTCCTCTGGGGTGTGCTTGTCAGAAAATGTCTGGGGTTCACCACCAAGCAGGGGGAATTAAGGCAGAGTGAGCTTATCCCAGAACCCAGTCAAGGTTCACCTAGGAATCAGAGGGGGAGGCCTCTTTCCCTATGTCTGATAGCGCATGATTGATTCCTCTTACAGCCAGAATTGACAGTTAAAGCTAGCCCTCCAGCAAAAATTAGATACAGCAAGCAAAAGGTTTTAGTGAGGACGCTGGCATTCGAACCTCTGACCCCCAGGCTCGGAAAGCCTTCTCCAGTCTCAAGGCATTCAGGGCGTATGTTCCAAAATTGTCAATCCCCTCCTGCTGGCCCGCGTTCATGATACACTCATAAAGCGCTGCGGAATCTTCTCGTCTGTGGTACAGCTCCCATCCCAGCTCACCTGAAATGCACAGGCAGAGCCCACACAGGCATGAGAGCAGAGCTTGCAGGGTGAGCGCTCACAAACATTAGCTAACGCACGCTGGAGAAATCCCACTCACACAAGGCAGCCTTTTACCCTTTAGTCTCAGCACTCAAGAGGCAGAGGCAGGCAGAGCTCTGTGAGTTCAAGGCCAGCCTGGTCTACAGAGTGAGTTCCAGTACAGCAAAGGCTGCATGGAGAAACCGTGTCTTCCTTCCCTCCCCTGCGTGCCCCCCCCAAAAAAAAAAACCACAGCTCACACGGACCCGGTCATCTTGCCGGTCATTTGCGTGTGATTCTGACTCCTACACGGAGGGCTATGCTGGATGACTCAGTCTCCAGAGACAGACAGATGGCAGCTAGGACTTACTTCCCCGGGCGTCACACTGAACATGACAATAGTAGGTAAACAACTAACAGGTATTTTCACCTGGGTATGGGGAGGACATTCGTGAGCCCTACACTCAGAGAGCTGAGAAAGGAGGATTATGGACGCAGGGCTAGCCTCAGCTACCGAGGACACTGTCTAAAAACGAAACAAAGTAACAACTTTAAAGAGGGTGAGAAGTCATTTTAGACAGCAAAGTATGAAAATCTGAGTTTGCCCAGAACCCACAGCTTTAAAAACCAGGGCCAGGGGGTCGGGGAAGGGGGTTACACAATGGCTCAGTGGGTAAAGGGGTCTGCTGCCAAGCCTGGTGATCTGAGTTTGATCCTGGGACCCACGCCGTGGAAGGAAAGAGCTGGCTCCTGCGCATTGCCCTGTGTACTAGGGAAATGGAGCTCTGGCTCACCAGCCTTGCCTAATCTCCCAGTGTGTGACTCCCCAGGCCAGTGAGGAGCTCGTTGTCTCAGAAAACAAGGTAACGCCCACGGTGGATCGCCAGCCCTCACGTGTAGACTTGAAAACCCCTCACAAACATGCGCAAGCATGCGCGCACGTACACAAAAATGAAAGGTAATGGGGCTCAAGGTTTAGACACTCCCATCATCTTCCAACCCAAGAATCACAAGCCTTAAACAGATTAAAAATGTGGATTAAAAATGTGATTCATATTTCTCCCTCATGAATTGCCAGCTGTTGTCTTTAACTTTTGCTTTTCATGTTCCCCCATGGGATCCTTTCATTCACTGTTAAAACTAAATGCTGCTAAAAAAAAAAAAAAAAAAAAAAAGTGCCAGCCACCCTTTTTCCTGAGGTTGGAAAAAGTTAGAATGGAAGCCATGGATGCTGTGCCTTTAACAGTGAGCATCCTCCTTGCTCCGCGCCCCTACCCAATCATGGGTGGATAGTGATGGGCTCTGCCAGGATGCCAGCAGAGCAGGAGCTAAGAGCATGTTGGGCACAGTGCTCCTTCGGTAAGGGGACAAGGGAGTCGGAGGAACTCGGAAGCCGGAGCATCCCTGTGTAATGAAGAGCTTCCTGCACCGTGTGCATGCTCTGCGTGAGGCTGGGCAGAGGTCTTTCAGTGAGCACACACTAGAAGGGAGGCCATGCTCTAGGGCAGCGGTTCTCAACCTATGGGTCGTGACCCCTTTAGGGGGGGCAGTCAAACGACCCTTTCACATGGGGTCGTCGGAAAGCACAGGTTTTTATGTTACAATTCATAACAGTAGCAACATTACAGTTATGATGTGAGGAACTGTATTTGGGGGGGGGCACAGCCTTAGGAAGGTTGAGAACCACTGTGAAAAGCTTGGGATGGTCACAACCGTTTGGAAGCCACACTATCTGTGAGGGCTCTCATGCAGACTGCTGACTGGAGTCTTTCACTCATCCCAGTGGCCATCCATCACTCCCTTATCTACACGTCCAAAGGGAGGCAAGTAAACACGGGTGGAAGCACTTTACGGAGCAGGAGTGGCCAGGCAGACTTCTTGTCTTAGAGTTGGGCAGAAAAAAACGTTTCTTCAAAATAAGAGACAATTAAGTGTGTGTGTCAGGGTGTGTGTATGTGTGTGTGAGTGTGCCAAAGTGCACCTGTGTGAATATGAGTTTGTATGTGATTGAGCATTTGAGTGTGTGTGTGTGTGTGTGTGTGTGTGTGTGCAGGTGAGTGTGAGCGTGCATTGTAAGGGTGTGACTATGTGTGTGACTGTGCATGTGTGAGTGTGTGTGTCCCATTTCTGGCAGCCTTTCTTTACTTTCGGGTTGTTTTCCAGCTCTCACCAGTGTAAGAGATCCTGATAGCAGTGACAGGGATGCCAGACACCTTTAAAGACTTGGTTTGAAGAAACTTGAAGACATCATCGCTGAGATCTTCTGAGGTCAGCTTCTGAAGGACTCTCCTTGCGTACGGCCCTGCAACTCCCAGGACCCCAAGCTCATCGGTTACGTTTTGAATTTCAACATCATAGCCACTCCTGACGGCCGCTTCTTCAATCCATCTGCATGGGGCCATAAGCACAGTGGAAACGTTGTTTGAATAATGTATGTTTCTAGCACCCGTTGTCTCTGATGACTCGCTTCAAGTTTAGAATGATCAGGAAATTCCGAGAGGGTCATGGCACACAGCCATCTCGCTGTGAAGGCTAAAGAAACTGAGACCCTGGGATGTAAATTGCCCACTTAAGACTCGGAAGGGAATTTTTCCAGGTAACAAGAATCTTCCAGTTTTAATGAGCTTTGCCACCGTTATAAATAGTGATGGTTCTGTTGCATTTAAACTAATGGCCCCATCTTCAAAAATTCATTTAAACCCAAATTTGCTTCAATACCTGTACACAAGATGCATACTTGCACTGCTAGCCATTAATAATGTGCCTGCCACCAGACACGTAATTGCTCTGACAATCACAAGGAAAAGAGAAAACCTCCAGTCTCAATTTCTAAGTCTTGATGAGGTTTTGGAAGGCAACTCTCGGGCCAGGCTATCATTTATTGAGCTGTCCCTGGAGCTCTGCCAGTCTATCAAAGCGTGCACCTAGATGAGGAGAGAGAGGCTCAGTGGCTAAGGTGACCTCCACACCCCTGCACTGGATTGTCACACTTCCACAATTCTACAACTTAGGTGAGAATCTGAGTGGGGCCTTGATTTAATACTGACAGCCCTACCTACTTTCAGAGTACCGGACTAAAGATGGACACTTTACAGTGGACTGGAGGTCCAGGCAAAGGCAGGTCAGCAACTTGGCTGTGAGCCAGTGTGCACAGGGTACCCACAGAGGGAGCATAACTAAGGGACGTGGCTGGATAAAGCGAACCTAGTTAGTAACGTTGACTTGAACGGGTGATTTTAACCCACACCTGTCCTCACCTGAAAACAAGCATAACACATACTTGGCAAAATCTTTTAATTTGGGGCTGGATAGATGGCTCAGTGGTTAAAAGTGCCGCCTGCTCTTCCAAAGGTCCTGAGTTCAATTCCTAGCAACCACATGGTGGAACACAAGCATCTATAATGTGATCTGATGCACCCTTCTGGTATGCATGTGCACATGCAGGCAGAGCACCATATACATAATAATAAATAAAGAAATCTTTTAAAGAAATCTTTTAATTTATCACATGTATGTGCATGTGATATACATACATATATGTGTATATCTATATGACACATGTTGTGTGTGTGTGCACACATATATGTAGAGGCAAAGGTTGACATTGAGTATCTTCCTTGATGGTGCTCCATCTTATATTTTGAGGCAGGGGCTCTCATCGGAACCCAGAGCTTTCCTACTCAGAAAGTCCAGCTCGCCAGCTTGCCCTGGAGGTGTCCTGTCTCTGTCTCTAAGTGTTGGGGTTGCCTGCAAGCCACTGTGACTATCTGGAATTATTTGGTTGGTGGGGAGTCTAAACTCTACCTCTCATGTGTGTGAAGGATGCATTCTACCCATGGAGCCATCTCCCTAACCCCTGCAAAACTCTTAAGAGAATTGAGGCCATGCCCAAAAAGGAGCTCTGGCTCATTGGTGATGTTTAATAAATAAGAGCTAGCATTATCAGACCCAGTAAAGCTACGGGATGGGTCACCTCATGGGGGGGGGGCAGGGACTTTTGCTTCAACTCTTCCTATAAAACACAGGAGGTTTAATCACATTGATAAAGGTTAAGAATTAAAGCTCGGGCTGGAGAGATGGCTCGGGGACTAAGAGACTTAAAGCTCTTTTCAGGGAATGAGAGTATGGTTCTCAGTACCCAGGTCTGAGTCATGGCCACCTGTAACTCCAGCTCCAGGGAATCTGATGCCCTATTCTGGCCTCTTCAGGTACCTGCACACACACACACATATACAGACACACACACATACATACCACACACACACTCATAAACACACCACACACACACACACACACAGATACACACACCCTTTAAAAAATAATTGAAGTTGTTCCTTAAGTACTTAAGCAATGATTATCTTTTTTCAATTTTATTTTATGTATATATGGGTGTGTTTTGTCTGCATGTACGTTTGTGTACCACGTATGTGCTTGGTACTCCTGAAGTCCAGAAGAAGACATCGCATCCTCTGGAACTAGAGTTAAAATGGTTATGAGCCACAACGTGCGTGCTGGGAACCGAACCCAGGTCTGCTGCAAGAGCTGCCAGTACTGTTAACAGCTAAGCCATCTCCTCCGCACCCTCACCCACCCCCACCCCCTCCATGGACCTTTGTCAACTTGATGCAGCACAGAATCATCTGGGGAAAGAGTCTCAGTGGGGAATGGTAGTCTGTGGGCGTGTCTGTGGGCGTGCTCTGGGTGTGTCTGTGGGGCATTGTGTTAATTAAATTAAATGATGTAAGAAGACTCATGCCAGGGTGGTCGCGCCACTCTCCAGGCAAGGGGTCCTAAACTGTAGGAGCAAAGGAAAAAGCTGAGTGCAAGCAAATGATTACGCTTGCGCATTCACTGCTCTCTGTGCTTGACTGTAGATGTAATATGAGCAGCTGCCTGAAGTTCCTATTCCTGCCTTGACTTCCCCCAAAGACAAGCTGTAGCCTCATATTGCAAACTGAAATCAATGCCTTTCCTCCCTCGATGGTTTTTTTGTCGCAGTATTTTATCACAGTGGCAGAAATGAAGCTAGAATACCAGCACAGGGAAAACTGTCACCCATACAGAATTATTTTGCTGCTTTTCTGTTTACCTAAGGTCATGAAGTTCCGATCCAGAGCCAGTGATCAACAAGAACTCCCCAGGAGACTGGTGGGAAACAGTCAGCTCGGCGTACACCCGACCTTTGGGCGTCAACATGTGACTTATGTTTGTAAAACCCACCTGCACAGAAGAATTTAAAGTCATTTGTGGAGGAATTAAGCGTTTTCACATACATGTAAAATGTATGGAGCATGAAAAACCTCACCTCTTAACACTTGTATCAAGTATATGAACTAAACCAAAGATTTAAGTTTTCCATTTAAACAATCATACAAAATTGTCCTTTAAAAAAATGCACTTCAGGGCTGGGGAGGTGGCACTGAAGTAAGGGCACTTTTGGTCAAAGCTGACACCTAAATTCAATCCCTAGAACCCACAGGTTGAAAAGAGAGATTTTTGCAAGCTGTCCTCTGACCTTTACGTGCATGACACACAGATAAATAAGTGTAATGATTTTTCTAAAAACCCACCACACATATTTAACTACAATCAACTTTTAAGATCTCATTGGCACATTACATGAAGTCGTTAATTTTGTAGATGACAACTTACTCATCATAAATTTCAGTTGAGAATTAGCGTGCACACCCTTGGTCACTTGAAGTGGTCCAGCATCCACTTGAAATATGTGGAGCTGAGGAAGGCTGCGTTGGTTTTTTTTTTTTTTTTTTTTTTTTTTTTTTTTTTTGAAAGGACTAGGTCAGAATCCTGGACCTTGTCTATTTACCTTGGGGATGACATTTGCAAAGAGATGGTCCAGAAGTCGGATGGAATCTTGGCCTTTGATGTTGAACTTGCCAAATGGAGACAGGTCAATCACACCAACCCTTTGCATAACCTGTTTGTACTCAGAGCCCACCGGCTCAAACCAGTTTGTGCGGCGGAAACTTGGCCTGAAACACAATATTTCCTGTTCAAGACAACTGCCATCTGTTATCCAAAAAAATATAGAATAAGAATATAGTTTTAAAAGATTTATTTATTTATTTTATGTATGAGTGCTTTATCTGCCTGGAATTTAGGACCTCTGGAAGAGCAGACAGTGTTCTTAACCACTGAGCCATCTCTCTAGCCCAGAATAAGAATATTTTAATCAACTTCCCTCATGTAGAAAAGCCTCCTGGAGCTAGGGGAGGGGCATTCTCAAATATCTTCTGTAAATCATACACACATTTTGGAATTTGAGCTCCTTCTAGGTTACTTATCTATCCATTTGGCCCATTTTAAAGTGAATGAAGTGTTAATTAGCAAGAAAAATAAGACAGAACTCATGGGTACTCTGGTCTGAAGGGCAGAGTAGAAGGGAACAGTCCAGGGTGGGGGAGGGGGGTTGGAACCCTCGTTGCATGTTAGAGTCAACTGGGGAGCATTTTTCAAATACCCATTGTAAAGCTTCATTAAATCAGAAGTGTGTGTGTGTGTGTGTTGTGCACACGTGTTGGTGCATATATGTGTATGTGCCTGTGCACATGTCTCTGTGTGCATACACACACACACACATACACACACACACACGCAGAAGCACATGCATCTATCTAGCCAGCACCTCGCCAGCACTGTGACTACAAACCATTTTTACTTGTTAAGAGGGGATTGAGCACCTCGGCAGGTTGCAGGGAGTACCCATGCCCAAGATAAACAGTGATTGCACCCAGCACCTTTACTCTGCAGAGAAAAGGCACAGAGTGGCTTCTAGGTCCTTGGAGTAGCTAATGACAGAACTAGGTCTAGAACAAAGGTCTCCTGACTCATTTCAAAAGGTCCTTTCCCCCTAAGCAAGTGGACTTACAACACAGTGTGCTTAGCTTCAGAACACGGTGCTAAGTCTGTGGGGTTTTCCAGTAATTTAACTATTAATTTTTTTAAAAACTTAAGCCAGATCTAAACATTACAAAGTATTTGTCTGAGTTGTTCCTGAAAAAAACAAGCCAACATTCGGCCCCCGAACATTCTAGACCAGCTGCCTCTAGAGCCAAAACACACTCATTCGTAGCTTCCCCACTTCTGTATTTTATACCACATATCTGAATTTAAAGTAGACCTCAAAACCTGTTGTTTCATGAGCACGGATGTTCATATGTGGTTGCATGTACACACATGTGCATGTTGAGGCCACAGGATAACCTCAAGAGCCATCCATCTTGGTTTATTTCCAAGACAGGGCTTCTCACTGGCCTAGAGTTTGCCAATAGGCTAGGCTGATTGGCCAGCAAGTCCCAGAGGTCCACCTGTCTTCACCTCCCCAGCCCAGGCCTTATAAGCCTGTGTCCTCACCCCCACATGGTACCTCACATGGGTACCTGGGATCGAACTCAAGTCCTTATGCTGGCAAGGCAAGTGCTTTACCACCTGATCTTTCCAGCCCCAAACCCTGCTCAAAATAGCAAAATGACAGCTTGACAGTAACAATAAACTAGCTTCTAGACTAGCTATTCATTTTTCCTTAATTTATAGGTTCTCATAGGGGGAAAAAAAATCACCATTAGCCCCAAGTCCACCAACGGCATGCAGCGCTCAGGAGCTCAGAGGCCTGTTTCAGTGGCATACGTGGCTTTTTAGTTTAATGCCATGGGCAGGTACTCTCTCGTCTTTGTCATGATCCAGAGCTCTGCATCCTTTCTATGTAGTGTTTGAATGCCATGGGATTTGATCAGGATCCTAAGCCACGACAAACCTTTAGTGGCCAATAAAGCCACCATATGCTCTTGGATG
Source organism: Acomys percivali (assembly GCA_907169655.1). NCBI lineage: Eukaryota > Metazoa > Chordata > Mammalia > Rodentia > Muridae > Acomys > Acomys percivali. The sequence goes on along the minus strand of OU015758.1, from coordinate 14,187,722 downwards.
GGGATGAGGAAGGTTCCTATGAGATTCTGGTAACTTCCAAGTAGGAAAGGCATTACTGAGACTGGCCAGTGTCCCTTGGGCTAGCCTAAGGAATGGCTCATCACGAGCAGACTCTACGCTCCTCTGAGAGTGGTGAAGTTGTGATGGGAGAGGAATTGTGCACTGCTGTCTTTCCCGCTCCACCCTGCAGTGGCAGCCCTGCGACAGAACCGCACACAGAAGCTACGACATGCACTTACCTATACTGAGTGTCCTGGCCAGGTCTGTAGAACCAGTGTGGCTGCTCCCAGCCAGCGTGGAAACCCATGGAACACTTAGACTCCAGGATTTTGTAGAGCCCACTGACTCTCTGGGTTGGCCTCCCAGCAAACCGTTCCTCCTTGGGATAACCAACTGCAAAGGGAACATGAGTGCTCTAATAATTTATGACTGTAGATACTTAAGATGCTAGTTATGGGCTGGAGAGATGGCTCAGTGGTTAAGAGCATTGACTGTCTTTCCAGAGGTCCTGAGTTCAATTCCTAGCAACTACATGGTGGCTCACACCCATCTATAATGTGATCTGATGCCCTCTTCTGGCGTGCAGGGGTACATGCAGGCAGAACATTGTATATATAATAATAAATAAATATATCCTCAAAGGATAAAATAAGAATACACTAAAATGCCTAACGTCAGAGACACACCCAACACACTTTAACCACATGCACTCACATGCATTCCTCGCTATGTCTCAAGGCACGGTTACGGTTCCTCGCCACCCCCAGGGGACAGAGCAGAGTGTCTAAAGTGAGAGGTGCTGCAGGTCTTGCTACATGACAGCGAGCTAGTACTTCACCGATGTTGTTGAACCCGTACGATTCTCTGGCTTTGGCCTCGGTGTACTGAGCCGTCGTCCATTTGCCGTAACGATTGGGATCCAGTTCTATCAGGTCAAAAGGTGGCTCTCCATGCAGGATCCAGTCACTGAGGTACTTTCCTACGCCACCAGCGTGGATTATGCCGTAGCTTTCGGATACAGAGATATTTCGGATATTACAGATGTGGCACATTCAAGTGGCGAAGCGTGCCCAAATACCTCACAGGGTACCAAAGTTGGGGTCAGCTGTGTTCTCGCAATTAGTGTCATGTTAATGCCATGCATATTTTTTTCATGAAAAAAAATCAATATATCTTCTGGCATGCAAATGAAATGCGCCTGATTTGACAGGGTCAGGGATCACTGTGACTTGGAATCTCTCTGTAGACCAGGCTAGCCTTGAACTCTCAGATCCACCCGCCTCTGCCTCACAAGTGCCAGGATTAAAGGCATGCGCCGCTGCCACCACTGCCTGGCTGTTTTCACAGTTTCACAAGGGACACCATACCTACAACCAGACTAAGGCTGCCAGCTAGTAACGGTACCGACATTAGGGGAGATGTGGTTGGTGCTCACCTACCTGCCTTCTTGAGCTATGATTATCCTGAATTATAAGAAACCCTGTGGGAGGCGCCCAACACCCCACCTCTTCTCAACTCAGTGTAGTGCTGCTTCTTGTAGGCGACAGCCTCTATGCAAGGAACCTTTCACTTAGAAGCGCTCGCACAGAGGCAGGCACTCAGTGGGCACTTGTGGGGGAGGGCAGAAAGGAGTGTGACTTCTGTAAGTTGCAACTAATACATCACTCGGAGGGGAAGGTCTGTCTGCCTCCTATTTTCACAAGAAGACGCTTTGGGGTCCCGTGTAATCCAGGCTGGCCTAAGACTGATGACTGAGGGTAGCCTTGAACTTCTCACCTTCCTATGTCTCCACCTCCCTGGCTCTAGTATGACAGGGATACACACCACCACCATGCCTGGCTTATAGGACACTGGGGTTCACCCCTGCCCACAAAAGATGCTTTAAACTAAACATACGATCGTGATATCAGAGTCACCAGTTCCAGTAGGCTTTATGCTGGCCTACCTGGCCGTTCTTACCTGACAAAGGCTTTCAGTCTGGGTTTATCTGTGACTGTGTTAAGAAAGGAGCTTTTGGGCTGGAGAGATGGCTCAGTGGTTAAGAGCACTGCCTGCTCTTCCAAAGGACCCGGGTTCAATTCCCAGCACCACATGGCAGCTCACAACTGTCTGTAACTCCAAGATCTGACATTCTCATACTAAGGCACATTAAAATTAAATAAAAATTTAAAAATTTTTTAAAAAAGAAGCTTTTGAGGGACTCAGTGGGGTGAGAGTCAGAGAGAGAACCAAAGGAAGTTATAGTGGTTGTGAAAACCCCATTCCCCGCCCCCGCCCCACCCGGATTTGAGCTCCACTCTCACATATTAAAAAACATCCTTACACAAGAACTCCAGCACCTTCAAAATATAGTGACTTAATGGCCAGCACCTTGGTTCTAAGAAGTATGGGAGGAATTTGGCAGAAAGCAAAATGCTTCCTCCATAACTGCACTCCTTTAGAAAAATGAATGCGCCTTGACTGTTACCAAGTTAGCTCTCAAGGAGAACAAAAAAAAGGCATCGCTTTATACTTGCAGCGCGAGGCCTGGCACAGAGCTGGCAATCGTTAACGATTATTTGAGCAAACATCCAAATAGAATAGAGAAGAAAACTAGAATATTAGGAACTGTGGTGTGATGGTGAAGTGAGTTTGACATCAATGTTCAGCATATTAATGGGACAAATATCAGAAATGAAACAGGGGCAAGGAGCAGAATATTAAACAGGAAGCCGCCGAGGGAGTTACACAGAAGTAAATCACGTTAGACAAACAGGAATTATGGTGAAAATACATAAGACATGCTACCCATTTGATATTTGGGATATGTCACATTCTGTAATGAAAATATTCCTGTCTAGTTGGGGCAAATTGACACATTCGGAAGTAGCAGCACAAAAAGAGACACAAAGCCTGGAAGCGGCTTGAAGATGGTTACAGAAAAAGACGGCCCTCCATGTACTAGCTAGCCTTTATAAGATTGGTTCCTTCTTTCATTCCTTGGTCAGCAGAAGGAGACAACCCCACCCTTACCTTACTGCGGACTCTGCCGCATCCCCGCCCTCTACCGCCTCATTCATGTTTAGGGGGTGGCTGCTATTTTGAGACTGGATTTTAGCTAAAGTAAGAGCTTCTACAAGGAATTTCAAGTCTCAGGGTGCCACTCACCCAAAGCCAATGGCCACCCAGTAGTTTCGGACCCCCTGGTGTGGCCCCACCATAGGCAGAATGTCGGGAGAGTAGGTGATAGGACCGTTGACGATATTGATGATGTCTGCCTTTTTCAGAACAGGAATCATTTCCATGGCAGCCTCCAGGTGGTCTGTGATTCGGTCCAGGTCAGACTCAAAAAGTTCCTTTCCGAAGCCTAGAAGGAGAGGTCTCTGTGATCAGAATGTCGCCTGTGTGCAGGCCAGTCTCACAGCAAGGCAGTCCCTGGAACAGGTGCCTATGAGGAAGACACTTCCTTTTTCTTTTTTTTAAAGATTGATTTATTTACTATTATGTATACAGTGCTGTACCTGCACGCATCAGATCACATTATAGATGGCTGTGAACCACCATGTGGTTGCCGGGAATTGAACTCAGGACCTCTGGAAGAGCAGTCAGCACTCTTAACCGCTGAGCCATCTCTCCAGCCCTTGACACTTTCTTTTTCTTTAGATGCTAAACTTGGGGCCAGTGAGATGACTCAGAGGATCGAGGCCCCTTCCACGACGCTTAACAACCTGAGCTCGGGGGCTCTCGGAGCCACCAGCATGGTGGAAGGGAAGAAACTGACTCCTGCAAGTCTTGTGTCGTGGCATTTGAATGCCCGCATAAGCACACCAGCCAATCAGTGCAAAAAACGTTAAGTCTAAACATTTGAACTCTCCTTTCTCCAGCACCCACAGGCTAGGGTTCTGTGCACAGAGGTGAGCTTGCACTGCAACTGTCCTTTTCTTTCTTTCTTCCTTCCTTTTCTTTCTTTCTTTCTCTCTCTCTTTCTTTTATTTTTTGGTTTTTTGAGACAGGATTTCTCTGTGTAGCCCTGGCTGTCCTGGACTCGCTTTGTAGACCAGGCTGGCTTTGAACTCACAGAGACCCTCCTGCCTCTGCCTCCTGAGTGCTGGGATTAAAGGTGTGTGCCACCCTGCCTGGCTGCAACGATCTTTTTCTTGTCCTGGGAGTCACCACAAAAAAACAAAAAAAACAAAAAAACGCAGAGCCAACAGATAAATTTCATGGCATCTATCCACACAGTATCCACCCAGCTCTCCCAGCTCTTCTTGAGGACTACAGGCCAGAGCAGTGGCATGGAGCTTCCAGGCTTCCCGGGTTACATTAGGATACATGACACCCATGCCAGGAACAACTCAGTCTGGCTTTCCCTCCAGCTAGGATTCTTTAAATATTTATTCAGCATTTATTTGGAAGAAAAGCCACGACATGGGGAGTGGAGAGAGTACCTTCCCCCACACCAGCCTGCCCTAGCGGCTTAGCCCTCACTCTGAAGTCAGGAGCAATTCTGTGCAGGCCCAGATGTGCAGGGCCCACTCAGCAAAACCAAAGCCTGGCTGGCTGCTGGACCAGCCTCTGCAGGAGGCGAGGTGGGCCAGAAGTCCTTTCCTGTGACATGGGAGGGGAGGGTGTGTTCCCTGGCCCAAACTGCTTATCAACAAACGATTCCAGAAAATACACTGTTATGTTTCGTCACATTCCCTGCAATATTTCACTGCCCCAAACCAGTTACCTCCTTTTATAGACTAAAACTAGATGGCTTGAGAGGTAGCCTTAGCTAGAAAAGAACTGGCCTCCCAAGCACAAGGACTTCAGTTCCACCCCAGAGCCCATGTTTTAAATAAACAGGCAAATAAATAAGGGGGCTGGAGAGATGGCTCAGAGGTTAAGAGCACTGTCTGCTCTTCCAGAGGTCCTGAGTTCAAGTCTCAGCAACCACATGGTGGCTCACAACCATCCATAATGTGATATGATGCCCTCTTCTGACCTGCAGGTGTACATGCAGACAGAGCATTGTATACATAATAAATATATAAATAAATAAATCTTTAAAAAATAATAAATATAGCCAGGTGTGACCGCATGCACGTATAACCCCAGCGCTAGTGAGGTGGAGGCCAAGCAGATTCCTGGAGCTCACTGGGCAGCCAGCCTAGCACCTGCTGAGTTTCTGGCCAGCGAGAGATTTATCTCAAAAAATAAAATAGAATGTAGACAGTGTCTGGGGAGTGACAGACACCTAAGGATGCCTCTGGCCTTCACAGGTACATGTACACACATCTGTACACACACACACACACACACACACACACACACGTTTAAAACTAGAAGTGTCTGCTTACACAGCCCAATTCTTGATTTGGCTTCAAGGAGAAAAAAAAAAAAGCAAAACAAAACAAAAGCGGTGGCTCTTCTCTCCAACAGAACTAGAAAGCATGACCCCTCTCACTAAGGCGCAGCGCTCAGAGCCTTTCCCACTTGCAGAAAGGCCTCTTGCCTGCAGTTGCACCTTTGCTGCGGGCGCTGGCCTGCATTCTTTATAGGCTGGGTCCCCTGCCTTGGGTACCTGCAGTGTGGACAACTGTCAGGGCACAAGCATCTGTGCTCAGATCTTAAAACTAAACCAAGCAGGCAGATCGAGGGAAAGAGGGATGGCAGAAGGTTGGCATGGGCAGAGAAAGCTGTACATGGAGCCATTCCCAGAAGCCCCAGTGCCAACGTCAGCTTCTCTCCTCAACCAACTCCATCTCTCCCCTTTAGTCAGGCCCTGTGTGCTTTCCACAAGGGTACAAGGACAGGGTCACCTCCAGCCCCCCAACCCCCCCCACCCCATGCCATCCCGGACACCTGAAGGTCAGCACCGGGATTTTGTCTCATTCTCCACCTGGCTCCCAGCCTTGGGGAGCCAATCCTTGTTCTCTGCGCATCTTTCATTTGCTGAACCCACCTGGGGGGACTCCATGATCGACCCAGGAGGCTTGAAGTTTCATCTTCTCCTGACTCTCATAGGGACCGAACAAGAGCCCATCCCTTTCCTGTCGGAGGTAGTAAGAGCCCTCCAGGTCACGGAGCACCGGGAGCTCTCTCTTCAAAGCCTTCACTTCCGGTATTGTTGACGTGACGACATATTGATGTTGCACAGGGATGAGGGGATGTTCTAGTCCAATCATTTTACCCACTTCACGAGCCCAAAATCCTTAAGTGAGAAAATAATTCAAAACATGCCTTCATGTGCACACATATACCTATAACATTGATACGGCAATTTGTATGTGGACATTTCATCTTTTATTTGGTTCCAGTGCCGGAGCCCAAACCAAAGGCCTTTTACCCGCTTCCTTGGTGGGGCTCTACCACTGAGCCACATCTCCGACCTCTTAAGTGCTTCTGAGCATTGCAAAATTGGATGGGAAGGAAGACAAGACAAGAGCTGGTATTGTCCAGGCCTTTGATAGTATCTGCAGCTCAAAGGAGTGTCTTCCATGAAAACCCTTTTTATCTACAGGCAAAGGTGAGGGGGGGGAATAGAAAGAAAAAAGAAAGAAAGAAAGAAAGAAAGAAAGAAAGAAAGAAAGAAAGAAA
>OU015758.1:14160355-14181151 GCA_907169655.1 Acomys percivali | reverse complement strand
AAAGAAAGAAAGAAAGAAAGAAAGAAAGAAAGAAAGAAAGAAAGAAAGAAAGAAACTCAAACATAAAAAAATTACAAATGCTTATAAGAAAGGAAATAACAAACTAGCCCTGCTCATAGACAGAAACAAACAGATATGATCAGCAGAGTTTTCAGAATAGCATCATTGCCTGATGCAGCCCTGAGCCAGCTCCTACCCCCGGCTAACCCCGCTCTCCTCAGATTCCACAGACTCAAAGCTGTTCTGTTGACTTAAAACTTAGAGTCTATGTACTTTGGGGTCGAGAACACATTAAGTTCTGCTACTTTAAGACTAACAGCGGGCTGGTGAGGCTCCTTCCTGTAAACCACTGTTGTCAAAAGGCAAGAGAAGCTGGTAGGCAAGCTCTGTGGTGAGACTTCAGGCATGTAGGAGGTGCTGCAGAAAGGAAGAGGAAAGGGCAAAGATGGAGAGTGGGCACATCAGTTCCCAAAACAGAGGTTTTCCTCTTCACACCATTTCCAGAGGTTTAGACCTATATATGTATGTCTGAAAGGCCCCGGAGTCTGTGACTATCAAATCTCAATGTTCTTGCTGCTGCTGCAACTGCAAGCCTCTGTCTCTGTCTCTCTGTCTCTCTCTCTGTGTCTCTGTGTCTTTCTCTCTGTCTCTGTCTCTGTCTGTCTCTCTGTCTCTCTGTCTCTGTGTGTGTGTCTGTCTGTCTGTCTGTCTCTCTCTCTCTCTCTCTCTCTCTCTCTCTCTGTGTGTGTGTGTGTGTGTGTGTGTGTTTTGTATGGGGTTACATGTAGCCAGAGCTGGCCTCAAACACTTAATGTAGCCCAGGATGGCCTGAACTTCTGGCCGCTGTCCCCCGCCTCCCCCCCAGGGAAGGACTGCAGACATGAGCAACCACAGTCAGCTAGCAAGACCTTATTTTAAATCAAAACCACATGCTTACAAAAAAAAAATGTATTTTAGGATCTAAAATGATCACTGTAAATTTTTTTTTGACAATGGTATGGTGTGCTTCGCCCATCAATTATTCATAAGGAGGGACTTCCGGTTTACTAGCTTGCTTCTTAGGCGCATTAAAGAATTATTAAAGGACTAGCGAACCCTCTCAATTACTGTTCTCTTAGGTTGTAGTCTAAATTTTTTACTGTTTTTGGTTCTGCTTTAAAAAAAAAAAATCTGGCAAAGGCTTCTGAGATCCCTGAAATCCAGCAAGGGATTCTGAGACCCCATCATCCATAGTCCAAGACTAGGCACCTGTGAGACAGCCTGGGAACCCAGACCAGGTTCCCTGAGCAGCTGGAATTTGTTTACGCTTAAGCAAACACCACCTATGTGCTCCGTTGTTTTGCTTTGGCTTGTCAGCCTAGTCACGGTTGAGTAATCACCCTCCACTGGCTGCCCATTTGTAAACTTGAAATCCAACCTGTGGGCATTGGAGACATTTTCTGGTCTTTAATAATTTAGAGACTTAATTTATTGTTGCCTGTAGAAAGGTACGAATTACCAATGTCTGGACTTTCTTTGTAGGAAAATATAGCAAAGCCATACATTGTCATTGTACACACTGGAAGAGTTTTTAAATCTAAACTCAAATGATTTAGCCAAGTAACTCAAACTACTGCAGTATCTCCGACAGAGTTTCCATTAAAAACATAAATTGAAGAAAATAAATTCTGTCCTGTTCAAACATAATTACAAATTTCTGAGTCCAATGCCTTGCTTATTAATGCATTTTATCATTAAAACAAAGTATACATGTTTGCCCGCATCCTGCCTAACTGCATTGCTTTGAATCCTGTCAACCCTTTGGTGGTGGAATCTGAGAAGCCTCCTGCTCTGTTTATTGAATTAGTCTAAGTCTCGCCAAGATTATACTTTAACTTCAGCTAAAGCACCTAGCAACCAGGGTCAAAGGGGAGAGTCAAGCACAGAAAAACAAAATCATCCTAAAAGAAAAAAAAAAACAAAAAACAAAAAAAAAAACAATCCTCCCTGCCTGCAAAGCAACTGAAACACCAATTTAAAAAAAATGAGGACTGGAAATGGCCTCTGTTTAAAGAGAGAGCAGGGTGGGCATGCACCTCAGTGGTAGAACATTTTACCCAGCATGCATGAGGCCCTGTGTTTGATGCCCAGACTCCCCCCAACCCCGACCCTGACACACACTTGCATGGTAATTAAGTAGAAATACAATCGGTGGTAGAAATGAGATTAGAATGAAGGGAGGCTGGCTCATGACTCAGTTTACTTCTTCTAGATGGCTTGCACACCGTGATGACGGAGGGCTCGCTGTCTGAAACAGGGCAACAATCAAATGGAGCAACTCTTTCTGGGTAAACACTGGGCTCCATGTTAGCATCACTCAGCCACTTCCTGATTCGTCATATTAGGAAAATTCTTAAGTAAAATTTACAAAGTTCTCTCAGGTTTAATGAAAACAGGGGGAAACAAGTCAAGAGGCGCCTTCCTTACCATGTACAAGAGAGTTTCACTTCTTAGTAAATGGTGTCTAGGTGTGCTGTGCTGTGTCCCTGTGCTGTGTGCCTGTGCTGGGTTGTGTCTCTGTGATGGTCACTGTGCTGTGCTGTATACCTGTGCTGTGTGCCTGTGATGTATCCATGTGCTGTATGCTTGTGATGTGCCCTGTGCTATGCTGTGTGCCTGTGATGTGTCTTTATACTGTGTGCCTGTGCTGTGCTATGTCTCTGTGATGTGTCTGTGCTGTGCTGTATACTTGTGCTGTGTGCCTTTGCTGTGCTGTGTGCCTGTGCTATGTGCCTTTGCTGTGCTGTGTCCCTGTGCTGTGTGCCTGTGCTGTGTCCCTGTGCTGTGTCTCTGTGCTGTGTCCCTGTGCTGTGTGCCTGTGCTATGTACCTGTGCTATATACCTGTGTGCCTGTGCTGTGTGCCTTTGCTGTGCTGTGTCCCTGTGCTGTGTACCTGTGCTGTGTCCCTGTGCTGTGTGCCTGTGCTGTGTACCTGTGCTGTGTCTCTGTGCTGTATACCTGTGCTGTGTGCCTGTGCTGTGTGCCTTTGCTGTGCTGTGTACCTGTGCTATGCTGTGTGCCTGTGCTGTGTCCCTGTACTGTGTCCTTGTGCTGTGTCCCCGCGCTATGTCCCTATACTGTACTGTGTCCGTATGCTGTGGCGTGTCCCTATGCTGCATCCCTGTGCTCAAGCAAGTGGTAGAATAACAGTAGAATCCGGCTCATGTATAAAGCTTTGGGTAGTAAAAGTCAGTTAGCCTGCTGCACACTACGGTGGCAGAAGCACTGAGAACCTCTCCTCAGCCCTGCTTGCTCACAACTAGGGATACACACAAAAGAAAACAGGAAAAGAGGAAAGGGAAGTGGAGGGCAGGAGAGGGAAGTGGAGGTGAAGAGAAGGGAAGGAATGGTAAGGGGGAAGAGAAGTGAGGCGAGGAGGGAAGAGGAAAGGGTAGAGAAGGAGAAAGGTCAACACCCTTGGCGAGCCAGGCTGGAAGGGTCTCTCAGGAGATGTTTGTGCACAACGCTGCGGGTATATTTGTAATCTCAGATACTCAGGGAGTGAAAGCAGAACTATTTCAAGTGTGAAGCCAATTTCCATTATATACAGTTTGAGGCCACTTGGGCGATTTAACAAGACCTTAGCTCGGTGTAAATGTGTATCAATAAATGAAGGAACAAACAGGGTGTAGCTCAGTGGCACAGTACCCAGGGTGAATGAGGCCCTGGGGTCAGTCCTCAGCAAAAACCCCCCACATCCACTCCCACTGCAGCCAGAGAAAAGGTCTTGAAAAAAAAATCATCTAGTATACTTTTAAATACAGCTTCTAGATCAGGGATGTGGCTCAGTAGTAGAATACCAGTATCCGGGCTAGTTTTATGTCAACTTGCCACAAGCCAGAGACATTTAGAAGAGGGAACCATAACTGAGAAAAATGGCTGCATAAGACTGGCCTGTAGGCAAGCCTGTGAAACATTTTTTTTTTTTTTTATAATTAGTGATGTGAGGGGCAGGGTATCCTGTTGGGAGAGAGGCTTTATGTTTATGCCAACAGGAGAGAAAAGGCTTTGGATTCCATCAGAAGCAATAAGGGTCAGATTTGACAGAGGGAGGCCCTGAAGATCTTGGCCACACACAAGAAGAAACAAATCAAGACCAAAGTAGGGAACGTATATCCTGGTCCCTCTATGGGAACAAGTCTAAGTGGCTGAGACATATATATATGCATTAGCCAATAAATCTTGTTGCCAAAAAATCCTCAGGACTTATGCCAATTTTGTTGTTGTTGTTGTTGTTGAAATGGCAAAGATAAAAACTGATGTTTTAACTTGGTATACAGTTCAGCCTGGCTTAAAGCAATCCATGTCTTTCATCCACTCATACAAAGAGTAGAAAACCATCTTTAGTCGATCCGTGCACCTTGAACACCCCATGCACATTATAATTGCAGAACTATATGTTACTTGTGAGAGCTTATATATTTACAGAAAAAAAGGACCAAACACAAGCAGAGTGGAGATGGCCCTGACAAGGATGCTGAGACACTGAAACAAATGTATTCCAAGCATCCTGCATGATCCGACCTTAGACGGTTTCAGTTGCTGTTTCATCAAAACTTGCTTCCATGATAACTTCAAAGCAGCGAGCTCATTTGATTTAGCCTTTCAGGCTGTTCCAATCAGGACTTCATTTAAGCCTGTATTTTCACAGCATTTGGAGACTGGACAACAAATGTTACAGTTGGCTTTCTTAAGACTTAACCATCAGTACCCAGGTAGGCAGAAGCAGGAGAATCTCTATGGGTTCAAGCCCAGCCTGGTCTACAGAGTGAGTTCCAGGACAGCCAAGGCTACACAGAGAAACTCTGCCTCAAAAGAACAAAAACAAAAGCAAAACAAACAAAAAGACTTAACCATTTTCCCAATTTTCTTGGGCCCCTCAAAAGTAATACTATACCCCAAATCAGCAGGAAGCAACCTCAAGAAGAATGACATACCATTACCTTAGGTTGAGGTGGGTAGATTTTGGTTGTTCTATCAGGCGGTGGATGCTTGTTGTTTAAAGGGGTTGTTGCAAGTTATTAACGGTCTTAATCAGAGAAAAGACAATGTATAGAAACTTAGGCTCAGGGATTTCTATTTTACCTTCTCTTGTTTATCTTTCCTTCGTAGGTAAAGGAAAAGAGGTGAAGTAAAAATGGGGAATATAGGAATACCATAGAGGAATAATTAAGAATAACAGAGATAAAAGGGTAGATTATTGGATCTGCTCTTCAACTACAGAACTATTGTTATTCTCAAATATTTTGATACATTGGTATGGATTATTATATACTGATACAGAAGAAAGTTATTTTGCTTGCTTGGTTACATATTTTTATATATTGATAAGGAATTAAGGTTATTTTTGATATGTTGGTATAGACTACTGTATACTGATACAATTTAAGGTTAATTTGGTATACATGTATATATGTTTCAACTCTTGTATAAAGTATTGGACCTTTGCAACTAATTTTAAAATGCAATGTTTACTTCCAGTCCTTTTAAAAGCTGCTGTTACAAACTGTTTAGGATAGTTTTTTTTTTTTTTTTAATGCAAGGTAGTTAGTCAAGCAAACTCACAGTCATGTCAGTTACTAGTCTAGATTATCACAGAAATATACATCCTAGGTTAGACAGACAGTAAATAGCCAGAAACAAACGTTTACCTATTCAGGTTTACTACAGGTAGATAATGATTAAACACCATTTAATGTATCTAGATAGATGGTCTTCAAAAACCTCAGAGACCTACAAAATATGGCATTTAAAGATGTTTTTGTTGTTTTAAGGCTTTTCTGGCAATGAGACCAGCAGCTCCCAGCAGCACCCCATTGGACTTGAAAGAAGATGATGAACATAGAAGAATTTCTATTAGGAGATGGCTTCAAATGTGGCAAGCTAGCCACTGGGCAAAAAGAAAATGCCCTCTTTTTCTCTACTGCAGGCAGAATGTTCTGAAAATGGGCAAAACTTGATTGTGGGGAAGTTGACTGTCAAGCTCTGCCAAGCCAGGGTAAACAAGTCCTTCATAGTTCCTGCTTCACAAATATGTCTGCCAGTTATACTGAGCCAGAAGGCTGAAGATTGGTGCTTCAACATTATAGAGGAATTTGAGTGGATGTCTAGGTAGCTGTCTGTCTGTAAATTCTATTTTGGAAGCTACTACATATTCAGACAATGTTATGCCTCCTCAAGTCTCTGATGGGGCTGAAGAATACATAGTTAAAATCTTACAATTAAGCTTAAGTTGTTTAGGATTTAAAAAGATGTTTTAGGTCTAAAAAAAATGTTTTAGGCTGGTAATGCAAGTTACGATAGAAATTGAGTTAGATACAAAACTCTGAACTCACCAAGATAAGATAGATTGTAGAGTTCTTTCTCCACAGATTTCCAAATACAAATGGACTGGACACTGTGAATGTAATTGTTTTTCAAGACAAGGTTTCTCTGTGTAGCCTTGGCTGGCCTGGACTTGCTTTGTAGATCAGGATGGTCTTGAACTCACAGAGGTCTGCCTGCTTCCCTGAGTGCTGGGATTACAGGTGTACCCCAACTGTAAATATAGTTCTTATATGTGGTTTTCCTGATTGTTTCATAATTGTTCTTACTGTATGTAGTTTATTATTATAAAAAGAAAAAGAAGGCTGGAGAGATGCTTCAGCCCTTAAATGCTAGGCTCACAACCAAAAATATAAAAAAAGAAAAAGAACCTTTTATTAGACTGAAAAAGGGAGCTGTTGGAGGAGGGTCTTGTACACTGTGTTTTCAGAAGCTGATCTCAGTGCCCTGAGATCTGGTTACCACCTTGCCACTGGCATTGTGATGCATGTTGAACCATCTTCCCAATCCGTGTGATATAACGAATGCTCCCCAATTATCCCTGATTGGCTAATAAAGTTGCCAACAGTCTAGGCTAGGCAGAAGAAAAGTAGGCAGGGCAAAGGTTCCCAGGTTTGGGGTCTTAGAAGGATCAAGGTGACCATGAGGAGGAGAAGATGGAGACTGAGAGGAGAACAGGATGTGACATGGACCAGGAGCACGTGGCCAAGAGCAGCTTGCTCTGAGGATTGGCCTGATGGAGCAGAAGCAGCCCAAATGAAACATATGAAAGTATTTATGGGGACTTTGGCTGGGAAGCAGACAAGACAGCTTAGAGGGTTGATGTTTGCCCAGCTGTAGTGCTTTAAGGCTTATTATAAATCTATCAGGTCTCTGTATCTGTCACTTGGAAAATAGCTAGTTAAGGAAGAACTACCACCATAATAATTTCCTATATTAATTAATATATACAGGATAATTAATTTGTTTTACACCATCCTGTGTGGATGGTGCTATCTCTGGGCTGGTGGTCTTGGGGTGTATAAGAAAAGAAACTGAGCAAGCCCTGAAGGCAAGCAGTACTCTTCCATGGCGTCTGTTTTAGTTCCCACCTCTAGGTTTCTGCTCTGACTTCCTCAGGGATGAGCTATTCAGGGGAAGCAAAAGATGAGATAAATCCTTTATTCCCCGAGTTGCTTTTGGTTACGGTGTTTTAGCACAGCAATGGAGGCCATACTAACTAAGACAACTGACGTAGCCTGTGCAAGGACCTGAGCCCAATTCTCAGCCTGTCAAAACAAAACACATACTAGACTGCTTAAATTAATATATTTCTGAAGGCTGAAATATGTTCCAAGGTGATTCCCAGGGACCCTAGCTTGACAACCAACTTCCTTGGGAAGTCACTTTCCTAGCAAATGTTTTACATGAGGCAAATGTTTCCCGGACAAAGGCACAAACTCTCAAGGAAATGGGCATCATAATCAACCCCCCCCCCCCTCTCTCTCTCTCTCTCTCTCTCTCTCTCTCTGAGACAGCGGTTCTCTATGTAGCCTTGGCTGTGCTGAACTCACTTTGTACACCAGGCTGGCTTCAAACTTACAGCGTTCAGCCTGCCTCTGCCTCCCTGAGTGCTATAATTAAAAGCCTGTGCCACCACACTTGACTGGTATTATAATCTTAATTATTATCATTATACCTAATGTTTTTACTGTTTTTCACATAGACCCTGTCCTGAGTGTTTTACATTATTAGCTATTTAGTGTCCACATATTTGAGACAGTATCATTATCTGCATTTTATAAATCGGTAACTTGCCTCGGGCACAAGCTTGGCAATACATGGGTCTCTGGACCAGAGTGCTCCAATGCTCTGGATGAGACTAGAAACACATCATCAGCAAAGCTCACACACCTCTGTTGTCACTCACTCCTTCTTACTGAAATCCCAACGACTCAGCCACCTTTACATCTCTCCCAGCGGCTGTTTGTTTCTCACTTTGCATCCTGGTTTCTTTAATTGGATTCCAGAGCTACCCTGAGGACCTTGCCCGAAGGTGTGCGGCATCTTGGTCTCCCTGAGTAACTCTGGGAAATGTTCCAGCTGCCACATTCTGCAACCATTAGTGTGATGCTTGCTTTTATTCATAAAATTGATCTCATTAAAGCAGCTCAGCGCTACAGGAAGGGTGTTCCAGATCACTGCCCTCAACTACCTGTGCTTACCTTACAGGCAGCCTCTAGCCTTTAGAAAACACACATAGAAACACACAAACACACACTCTCTCTCCTTTGTTCTTCCCAGGGGATACTATTATGTAATCAGTAACTTCTGCCCAGTGGAAAAAAAGAAAAGGAAGAGAAAATGAGAAGGAGAGTGTAAAAGGAACTTTTATTCTCCTGAGGTAATTGTTGTTTGGGAGGCTTATTGCCTCTGTCTGCTAACCTAGGCCAAGTCCTGGAAGCTTCTAGCCTCCGTACAATCTAACCTAGGCCTAGAATGTTTTCAGCCTCTGAGACTTACTGCTGAATAAGCTCACCCTTTCTCTTTCTTACTGAGCTCTGGGATGGCTGGTTCAACTCAGCTGTTCTGGCTCAAACTCTGCTCCCAGCTGACTTACTCAGTCTGATTTTTCTCTTGGCCTCTGAATTGCTTTGTTTGGCCTCAAACTAACTCCAGCAATCTCCTGGCTCATTCTCATTCTCTGGCTTGTTCGGTCTTCACCTGCGTTCTTGCTCTGCAACCTGTCTCTGTATTACTATCCTGGTAAAATTGCCTCCTCCGCCTCCCCTCTTCCTGTATTGGCCCCTCTAAGTAGCTTCCCTTTCCTCTCTCTCCTTGTGACAGCTGGGCGTATCCCATTCTGTCAAATCTTTCACTGATTCATCACCTTTTCTGCCACTCAGTTAAACATCACTTTCAAACATGGGTGCTTCCTTCTACAAACTAACTTTACCTTCATTGTTTGTAATTAAAGGTGTGTACCACCATGCCTGGACCTAAGCTTTTCTTTACCTGATACTTGCTGTACACCAGGCTGGCCTTGAACTCAGCCAGATGACTCAGACCTAGAAGAGGTCCTTGGATGTGATCTCTTGCCAGAGCAGCCATGTTCTGAATTAACATTCCTCTAAAGGATAGATTACAGGTTGAAGGTTTGGTATGAATAGGACAAAGAATTAAGAATGGAGACAGGACAGCTCACGCAGCTTTCAGCAAGGACATCCCTAGAATACCTTGGAGAAAAAGGAGAGGTGGGTGGATGGGTAGCTTTGAGGAGCAAAGCACAAAGGGAGGATACACACTCCATTCAGGGCCATCATTAGAGTTAGGTCCTTAGAAGGTGTCTTTCAGGTACGCGTGGGCAGGGGACTGTCTGCCACTGCTTTGCCAAGCCTATCCCTCAGAATTTCACAGCTACATAGAAACCTCCACCCGATAGCCAGATCCTGGGATTAGCTCAGATCTCTTTGGAGTGTCTCTCACTTTGCTCTTCACAAATGCCTTAAACATCATAGTGTGCAATTTATTATATATGTATGTGTGTGTATATACATACATATATATATATATATATATTGCAACAGCACCTTATTACATAAGTAATTTTCTCCATTTTAGAAAAGCAATGAGTATATGTGTTAAAGCGGGCTTATATATTTCTTAAAATGTACATTATGGCTGTATGAGTTCCTGAACCAATATTTTTTTCTTTGGTTTCTCGAGACAGCATTTCTGTTTAGCCTTGGCTGTCCTAGACTCACTCTGTAGACCAGGCTGGCCTTGAACTCAGAGATCTGCTTGACTCTGCCTCCCAACCAAGCACACATAAAAGATGTGCCCCACCGTTAACATCCCCCAGCCCATTATTTAAAGGAATTACATTTTATGCTCTTCAAATGGGAGATGTGAGTTCAAAATAATCTGAAATGCTGATGTAGATAGACTTTTAAATATTGAAGACATGACTTTTTCTAGGTCCATTAAAAAAATTTAAGAGGTTGATGAGATGGCTCAGCAGGAAAAGGTGTTTGCCACCAAGCCTGACAACATGAGTTTGAGCCCTAGGATTGTGGAAAGAAAGAACAAACTCCTGCAAGTTGTACTCTAGCCTCTACATACACTGTATGGCACAACCCTGAATCCCCTAAAATAAATTAATAAAAATGTAATTTTTATTTTTATTTTATTTTTTGCTTTAAAACTAACATTAATCAGATTTGTGGTTTGAGAAAGAATAGTAAGGATATGTGATTTTAGTGTATCTTCATAGCTAATAGTTGTTCTGATAACAGTGATAGTAAATAAAGAATATTTCATTTCATAATTTAAACAATGGCTCAAAAATTCATTTGCTGTCCCATGACAATTTCAGGGTTTAAATGAGTTATCATGAAGTATAAGAAAATATGAACTGGAGCTGGAGAGATGGCTCAGTGATTAAGAACACTGGCTGCTCTTCCAGAGGACTAGGGTTCTATTCCCAGCACCCACATGGCAGCTTACAACTGTCCCCAGTCCCAGGGGATCTGATGGGTTCTTCTGGCTTCCAAGGGCACCAGTCATGCACAATGTGTACATAGATGCATTCAGGCAAACACTCGTATATAGAAAATAAAAATGAATGAATATTTTTTAAAAGAAAATAAAATATAAAGGATAAGCCCAGTTCCCACTGCACAGCATTTTCACAGAATCTCCTTCTGGAGATACAGGATTGAGAATGACGTCACGTGCAACCAACAGGTCTGAAAGTGTCTCAGCACAAAAGACCAAGTTCCAATCCTGGACCTCACAGATCTAGTCATGTGGGTCAGTCAACGGCTTTGACTCTACTAGGCCTTGTCCCTACAAATAAAAAGTGGTTTGGCCATTAGATTATCTCACATATCCCCGTGGGCTCTCTGTGAACTCTAAGACAAGATTGAAATGTGTTTAATAATATTCTAAAAGGAAAAGGGTTAAAAGCTTTTTGACAGCCCGTTGGGGTAGCACAGAGGCCTTTGATCCCAGTTCTCAGGGAGGCAGAGGCAGACTGATCACTGTGGGTTCGAGGCCAGCCTGGGCTACAAAGCGAGTCCAGGGCAGCCAAGGCTACACAGAGAAATCTTGTCTCTGGAAAAAAAAAAAGTCTTTTGACTAGTTAAAGTAATCCAGATGAATAAGGGAGAGAATGAAAGAACAGAAATGACTGCATCTACCTGAAAAAGTCAATTAAGAACAATCATATAGTAAGAAATTGAAACCAAGGAATTTAGGTTTGCTTGCTTGCTTGCTTGTTTTGAGGCAGGGTCTCGAATATCCCAGCCTAGATCTTGAACTTCTGATCCTACTGCCCCACCCCCACCCCCTACTTCCCAAGCGCTGGCAGGGGAGGGGAGGGGAGGTTTCCAGTGTTCCAGGCAAACTTCTGCTGATTGAGTTCCATCCCTGATCCCTGGAATTTGATCAGGAGCATAACCAGTGAAGGATAAAGATTAAAAACCAAAAGGAGAAAGCAGCCTGATTGTCAGAACACAATCTAGAGCAGGAGAGAATGGAAACCCGGCAGTGGATGGGCGGGGCGGTGGGTGGGCAGGTATGGAGGGTAAAGCTGGGCACAGGGCTGTGGTTTACCTGCAGCATTCACGACTCTGTTTGCTCTCACGGATCCTTGAGGAGTCTCCACATCCCATGCTCCATCTGACCTGGGCTTCAGAGATGTCACTGGTGCAGGATACTTTAGAAGGGCCCCGTATTTCCTGGCCCCAGCAGCCAGGGCCATCGTCAGAGAATAAGGATCAATGTGACCATCTCCTGGGTTATACAGTCCGGCTAAAATCTAAATCAACCGTAAGAAAGTCAGGGCTCAAAGAAGGGCATTGCTTATTACTCAATGCAAGAATATGCTGCTGACAAATGTTTAATAAAACTAGACTTTAACAGCACATCCGTGACTGGAGGTAAGCATGGCTGAGTGGCAGAGTGCTTGCCTGGCATGCACAGGATGCTGGGGCTTGATGCCAGCACACAACATCTTGACAGCAGTTGGCATGCCTTTTTTTTTTTTAAGTTGTACCCAGACTTGAGCAAGATTCACTATGGGAGTTGAGTCATGTGTCACAATGACAAGCCACTCGAGAAAGCCTTGCAACGGTCTCCAATATTAGGGCACCTGCCGCTAAGAACAAAGACTATAGTTTCTAATCTGAGTGGCTAAAGCTAATATTAAGTTCTAGGCAGTGGAAATGCAAAGGAAAAGGTTATAAGGCGGTTTCCGCTGCTGTGATGAAACACCATGACTTAAAGCAACTTGGGGAGGAAAAGGTTTTTTTTCAGCTTAAGCTTCCATATCACGGTTTGTCTTCAAAGGGAATCAGGATAGGACCTCAAACAGAGCAGGAATCTAGAGGCAGGAGCTGATGAAGAGGCCATGGAGGGATGCTGCTTACTGGCTTGCCTCTCATAGCTTGTTCAGCCTGGTTTCTTATAGAACCTGGGGCCACCAGCCCAGGGATGGCACCCCCACAATCCGCTGGGTCTTCCCCCAACAAAGCCCTATCAACTTTCTCAATTGAGTTTCCCTCCTTTCAGATGACTTTAGCTTGTATCACGTTGACATAAAACTAGCCAGTACAAATGCTTAAATGAATGAGAAATAGACTCACAGAAACATTATTATTTTGGTTTTTCGTGTTTAAAGCCAAATTTAATTCTAGTTGACATATCCGTTATAACATTTAATTATTCAATGCTGTAAATAAATTTATATGTTAGCTTTATATCTGATATCAGCTGGGTCTGGTGGTGCAGGCCTGCAAGCCTAGCTACCAAGGATGCCAAGGCAGGATTCCAAGTTCAGCACCTGCCTGGAATAGAATGCATTCAAGGACAGCTTGGGCAGCTTTGGGAGATCTTGTCTCAAAACAAAAAACAGTGAGCTGGGACGATAGTCAGCACTAGAGTGGAAGCCCTAGATTTCAGTATGTAAGTGCACACATATATGCTTGATGAAAATGTGTATCTGTGCATAATTCAACAATGACTTCCTGCACAGCTGCTTCATGCTAAGGTTTCAGCTTGAAGAAGGAAGGAGGATAAAGTGGGTTGACAAGAGCCAGCGCAGCAAATGCTATAGTGAGATGTCACCTGCTTGCCAAGTGTTTTCCATCAACTATGAATGAGGAGTCTTGACAAATATCTTTCTCTGCATCTGCCTGGATTGCTTTGTGCTTGTTGCCCTTTGTTGGTGTGACGTCATTACACTGACTAACGTTTAGATTGTAAACCAACCTTTCATTCCTGGGACACGCTCCACTTGGCAAAATGGTAGAATCCTTCTGGAGAATTCTATCTACTAGGTTTTTGTTTAAGACTTCCACATCTATATACCTAAAGGACAATTGTCTGTCTTCTCTTCTGATGTTTTTGTCTGGTTTTTATATCAGAGACAGACTAACACTCGGGGTTGTGCTAATTTTGGAGACTTTGTGAAGGATTCCTATTAACTCTTCAAGCATCTGTTAGAAACTATCGAAGATGCCGTCTGGGCCTAGGCTTTTCTTTGTCTGAGATTTTACTAAAATTTAGTCATTGTACTTAGGATCCAGTGTGAGAGACTTTGGGTGTTAGTGGAAACCACACTCCTGCTGACTTGCAGGTGCCACCCTGGCATCTGGCAATGGCCATGTCCTGGCTGTAGTGATGCCATGTCTGTTTGGTTTGGCACTCTGCCCTGGTCAATGTGCTTCTACTGCCTTATATCTTTGAGGAAATCAGTCATGATGAGAGCTTCTGGGGAAGTGTTTCAGAGTTGACTTGTAAAGAGACACAAATGGGTTCTCAGTAGTGTCATGGAGGTAGATTTCAATGAAAACAATGCTGTGACACAAACCCACAGACAAGGACACCCTGCAGCCAGTAAAAGCTCAGAAGAGCACAACGCCCCAGCGGCCATGGCAGTTGCACAAACACTCAGAGACAGGAACTACTGACGCAGCCACTAGCAGAGAAACATAGCTGTCTGCTTCCCCAAGCAACCTACTGGCTATTCACACCCAGGATGACCACTGAGTCGGAGGGCCTACAGCTCAGGGTTTTCCTCCAGCTCTTCTGAATGGAACAAACTCATCCCACTGTATAAACTGTTTAAGGTTCTGTTTACAGCCCGAGTTTTTATAGAAAGGGCTTATCAGGGTTTCTGTTGCATAAATTCTACTGTGGTAACTGTTAATGTTGCTAACATTCTGTTAAAAAAAAAAAAAAAAAAAAAAGATGATCACAGGCCAGACATGGTGGCGCACTCCTTTAATCCCAGCACTTGGGAGGCAGAGGCAGGTGGATCGCTGTGAGTTCGAGGCCAGCCTGGTCTACAAAGTAAGTTTAGAACATCCAAGACTACACAGAGAAACCCTGTCTCAAAAAAACAAAAAAACAAAAAACAAAAACAAGAGAGAGAGAGAGAGAGAGAGAGAGAGAGAGAGAGAGAGAGAGAGAGACAGAGACAGAGACAGAGACACAGAGAGACAGAGAGAAAGAGAGAGATATGGATGATCACCCAGGAGGAAAATTTGAAGTTATTCTAGATCTGTGTCCAGCATGATCTGAGCTAGAAGGCAAGGGATGTATGAGGAAATATGATAAAGGACTTCTTGACTTTGAAAAAAATCCAGTAACCTCTTTCTAGAATCATCATAGCAGGATGTCAATTTCTCAGCAGACAGCTGGTATGTAGAAACACTTCAGTCTGAGAAATGACTGAGGTCAGAGGAAGGTACTGAAATGTTTCCTTGGTTGTCACAGGCAGAAACTAAGAAGGATTTCTGTTGCCCCTGGATACATCACTTAATAACAGCTCACCACGTGATCTGCCCACATCCTAGCACCCACTCATCTAGTGTTGCCATTCTAGACGTATGCGTGAATTATTTCTACTTTTAATTAACTCGTAAAAAATTTTTTTTGTTTTAGATGAATTTAGTTCAAGTTGACAAAGTGAGATTGCCCTTCAAATAAATACCTTGTTCATGTTGAGTAAAGGGAACATCTCGTGGATTTTTTCGGGCCCAATCACGTACTGTTCTGTTGCATGCCAGTTGGTCCGTGTCATTTGATATTTAAATTCATCCACCCTTACAGGAGTCGTCGCAAGTCTGATGCTGCCTGGTTGATGGAATCCCACCGCCTGTGACAATAATTCGAGTGAAAGCGTGTAAATTATCTCTGGGCACTCAAACCGTTCCCTGGCACAATGGAAAAATCAAGTGAGTAAAAGAGAAATTTACTATGCGGTAAGCATAATAATTACATAAGATGTTTTGCAGCTTATGGAAAGATATTCATTCGGCAACAGCCCCCCCCCACCCCCTTGCTCCTGTAGGCCAGGCAGGTACTGCAACTCTGAGGTGCTGGGTGAACGAGAGAGGGCAAGCCCCTGCCTGACGGGACTTCCTGTCTATAGGTAAAGGTAGGGCAGTTAGGAGCATGCAGTTGCCTGGGCTGAGGGTTCGAGTGCAGACTGAAGGAACAGGACATGAAGAGGAGAAAAGCCAGAGGTTTTAAGGTGAGACTGCAGAGAACCAAAGCGCTGCTGTGGTGAGAGGGGTTCTAAGTAAACACTCATTTGGCATCTCTTAATGTCCCTCCATTTGACCAGTTTTGGTGACTCCCTGGGTCACCAAACAAGAGGGCAGTCCTGGCCTTCCGAGTTGCTCACACCCTGCAAAGAAGGCCAACCGCCAAAGCAGCAATGACAGTGGGACACGTGTAGGGTGAGGGGAAGGTGGTTCCAGTCAGAACAGGAAGGACGCAAACAAGAGCAACTGAGAAAGCAGAGAGTTCCCAGAATATTCTAGATGTATGCGCTGTTGAGAACAATAGAACAAAAGAAATAGAAGCAAGAGAGAATGTTAGAAAGTCAGGTAGGGCCTAGGTAAGGAAGGATGGGTGACGTAGACTTTGCTAAATCTTTAGTGTTGAGCCTGAAGGACTCCGGGGAGCTTTAGAGGCCCTCAGCAAGAATAAGAGCATGAAGTGGCCTTTGATCTTAGACCACGGAAACAGTCAATATGAGAAGTGAAAAATAAAGATGAGAGGTCTTAGTGCACTGTGTCAAGCCATGTGGCAGGCAGCACACTGTTGGACCCTGTGCAAGCCACCTGCTGGGAACTCTGACTTTTTATTTTCTAGGTACGGGAACTGACTAAACAAAGTTTGGAAAGTTGCTATTTATTATCTCTTCCTTAAAACAACAACAACAACAACAACAGTTAACTAACTAGATGATATGCTTAAAGAAATTAAAGTGGTGTTAAGAATCAACCCTGGCTCTTACCTTAACCTCTCTCTCTACCACAGCAAGCACTGCTCATGCATCCTGTGTTTGAGCGGCTGACCTCACAGACAACTTTAGAGGAATGCACTTACCTGTCCAGTTTCTTCCTCCAGCCTCTCGTAAAGTTTGATGCTATCGTAATGTATTTTCTTCAGGTTTATCCCAGGGTGAAAGTAAGTTGTTAGACCTGCCTTAAAAATGGAGAGGGAAGAAAATACTGAAATAAGTTGACATTTGCACAGTGTTGATGACGTCTCTGCTAATTAGCAATCTAATGGTGCTGAGAGAGAGAAGAAGCGTCAGGTGGATGCAGGAAAGGGTACACTGTGGCACTTTGAGCCCCCAGAAGGGATGGCTCGTCACACCGTATATAAAGCAGCTGCAGCCATACAAACAGCGCGACAGCCAACCTGTAGACACGTCCATGGGGAGGCGGAAAGTCACTATGCAAAGGGTAAAAATGGAGTGAGTTACCGGGAGGTTTAGATTATATGTTGCTGTTGATGTTTTTTATTTGAAAGGCATGGGACTGGAAGTGTTTAGATTTTGAATTTGGGAACCAGTAAGAGGGATCAGTGGGTAAAGATACCTGCCATCCCCAGAACCTACTAGGTAAAAGAGAGGAGACCTAACTCCTGCAAAATGCACTCTCATATTTATGGCATATGTGAGTGGCAAGTGCATGAACACACATATACAAATTAATTAATTAATTATAATTTAAAAATAAAACCATAGATTTTTTAAATGTTTAAAATTTAGATATTTATATACATATAATAATGCCTTTTTCTGAGAGCCTTCGTCTATACAAAAAGAAATCCATTTGTTTCCTAGTTACCCTATATATACATTATATTATACAGTATTCCAAATAACTTTGTGTGTGAAGCAAGGTTTGTATATGTCGAACAATCAGAGGCCAGGAATGGAAGTTTCCACTTGTGTCTCTCCAGCGCTCAGTAAAGCTTCAAGAGTGAACTTGTATTAGAAAATGCTGAGGGTGAGGTAAGTGATGGGGACTTGACTTAGGAACCCGCAGGTGTGCTCCCCAAAGCAGAAGGACTGTGGATGGTCAAGGGGCGGGGCTTAACCTGATCCCCACCTTGCTCTTGAATGGAGAGACTCTTCTGTCCTAAGCTGCAACTTCTGCTGCCCAGAGCCTGGCAACCAGGTAAGAGACTTATTCAAGCCTAGCCTGCTCTGAAAGCATATAGACAGGGCCTATACATATTTGTTGAATAAATGCTGATTAATTATTCTTTGGAAAAGATTGGTAAATATTAGAAATCTTGCAGCCCCTTCCATCAACTCTGACAGATGCAATGTAGCATCCAGACCAAGAATTCTAAGCAATTACACGAAGCGAGAGTTTTCCTAATTAAGTATCTGGGGTCTCATTTTTCAGCTAATTTATCTTGGAGAGCTCATCAGAACACAATCTGTTCAAACTCATATCCGTTTCGGAATACTTACAACTTTCTCCTATGGGAATTTGATTATCTGAAAACTGGAAACTATTCCCATTAAAGTTAGTCAGCCACTGTTTACAGACCAGAAGCCCGAGGCATCCATCTCAACTTGCCGAAGCATCTAACATACACATAAGTGGTGCTTTTGAAAGAATTCCACCCCAGTTCCCGAGCCATCATGCAGCACAGCTCCTGAGAGAGTAGAAAAATGGTTCTCCTACAGGAACTGCCCGACAGGGTCTTTGAATCACAGCCAAATCTAACGCCTCTTTTCCTTCCATGTGTTTGATGTTCAATGTGTGTTTGGGCATTGCTCATTCACACAGCCTCTCTGGCCTTTGGGCATCCGCCAAGGACCCCAATTCTATCTTCACTGCGTCTTCTACCCATCCACTGAGGAAATGAATGCTCTTGAGTACTGACCAGAGCTCTGATTATTCCTAGAGATCCTATAAGTCACATCCTAGGTGAACCCAGGCACTTTAATTGGTGTTCTAGTCCTGGGAAGAGCCACTATGACCCCAGCAACTTTTATGAAGGAAAGCATTTAACCGGGACTGGCTTACACCCTCAGAAGTTTACTCCATTGTCATCATGGCAGGGAACATGGTGGCATGCAGCTAGACATGATAGCTGAGAGTTCTGCATCCAGATCCATAGGCAGCAGGAGAAGAGAAAGACACTGGGTTGGGCTTGGGCTTTTGATACCTTAAATCCCACCCCTAGTGACACACTTCCTCCAACAAGGCCACACCTACTTCAACAAAGCCACACCCCTAATCCCTTTCAACTCCCTAATGACCAAGCATTCAAATCTATGAGCCTATGGGCACCATTTCTATCCAAACCACCACACCAGGCCACCAGACGTTTCATTGTCTACACCCACCTATAATGTATCCTCTATTCCCCAGGCCTGGGAACCAGGGGCTAATGAATTCTCATCTGAAAAAAAGCACGTGGACTAATTAAAGACATTTAGCTCAGTGTACTTTGTTTAGGGAACACATTCTTTTGGAAATGCATGGCCAGGAAAGAGTCAATCTTCTTACTGAAAGAGAATGTCCTCGTAGGAACAAGCCATGCTTCTGTCTGTTCCTTGTTGCTAGAACAATCAGGAATAGGGTACATGGGTTTTTCCTAGCCATGATAACTGGTTAGCAGTTTTCTTATGTTGGCTTTTGTCTTTTAACTTTTGTTTAAAATTTAGAGTTATCCATATCATGTTTCTACTGCGTTCAAGTTATTGGAATCTTCCTGCATGCTGTCTATTGTTAATTAGACACCTGTTTTGTGACATTTGGGTGTGTGGAGCACATGGTGTTTTTCTCTTCTGTGACTTCAACATGGATATAGTAAATGAAAAGCTTGAGACAGGGGAAAATACTGGTTTTTATCCTTCAGGCTCATGGTTAAATGCCAGGCCACAGAGCTGGGGACATAAGACCTAAGGGAGCTGAAGAGATGGCTCATCAGTTCAGACTCCAAGCAGCAGGTATGGCCAAAGAAGCCTCCACAGCAAGAAACCCTGCTTTGTCCTGAAAAGAAAGAAAGAAAGAAAGAAAGAAAGAAAGAAAGAAAGAAAGAAAGAAAGGAAGGAAGGAAGAAAACAATAGCTGTTGGTAGAAAGGAAAGAGACAGGCTCTGTCAGAAGTGTAGTCCTTTGAAACCAGGTGTAAGGCTTAAGCTGTAATGCCAGTACTTGGATCAGGAGTCCAAGGTCATCCTTGCCCATATAGTGAGTTCAAAAGCAATCTGAGCTTCAAGAGACCCGGCCTCAAACACATATCTTTGAGTAAGTTCAGAATTTGCACATTCTTTTTTAATTTTGGTTTTCAAGACAGGGTTTCTCTGCGTAGCCTTGGCTGTCCTGGTACTCACTCTGTACACCAGGCTGGCCTCGAACTCACAGAGATCTACCTACCTCTGCTAGGATTAAAGGTGTGTGCATGCCACCACAGGCCATCTTGAATTTGTGAATTCTGGACACAAATTTAAAATAACAAGGAAAGAAAGCTGTCCCCTGTAGTGCACTCACAATTACCAAGTATGAAAATCCGCAGGAGGTAGAAAAATCATCAAAGGGCACTAAATAAAGGGGAGTGTGCTGGATGTCACCCCCTGGTGCAATCCCCAATCTAATAATTCGTCCCCTCTTTCAGGGGCCTCTACTAGCACAGAAAACTCAGCCACTGGCCTAAACCCTCATTTATTGCAGTGGCTCAGTTAGATGTTTACACATAACCCCTAAAATGTTCTTATGCTTACCATGTAAATATAGGTTACTGTATTACTAGGGAGTGCAACACACACTAAATAAACTTGGGATGAGTGAAATATTTTAAGTAATTTTTGTCTTATTTATTGTACCAGAAAGCTTTTGAATATTAAGCTTATAAATCACATTTTCAATGGAGTGTTTTGATTAATCCATTATTAAGCTGTGTAAACACTGGATTAACCTGTGAAAATACAGCCTGATTCTAGGCTTGCTTTATGTCCGGGATGGTTCGTTCATTTTTAAAATTTTATTTGTTGTAATTTCTTTTTCTTTAAGCAATTTCTTTGTGTAGCTCAGGCTGGCATTAACTTTCTTCTTCTTCTTTTCTTCCTCTTCTTCTTCTTCTTCTTCTTCTTCTTCTTCTTCTTCTTCTTCTTCTTCTTCTTCT
>OU015758.1:14142625-14160345 GCA_907169655.1 Acomys percivali | reverse complement strand
CTTCTTCTTCTTCTTCTTCTTCTTCTTCTTCTTCTTCTTCTTCTTCTCTTCCTCCTCCTCCTTCTCCTTCTTCTTGGTTTTTCAAGACACGGTTTCTCTGTGTAGCTCTGACTATCCTGGAACTCACTCTGTAGACCAGGCTAGCCTAGAATTCAGAGATCTGCCTGCCTTTGCCTCCCAAATGCTGGGATTAAAGGTGAGTGCCACCACCTCCCTGCTGGCATTAAACTTCAATTTTCTTGTGTATTAGTTTCTTTTCCCATTGTTATTGAACAAATACCAGACAAGAAGCCACTTGAAGAATGAAGGGTTTGTTTTGTCTTCTATCTTGAGGATTACAGTGTATCCTGGTGGGAAGGAAGGAGGAAAGAGGCCACTATTACCCTGCCTCTGCCCTCAGGAAGCAGAGAGATGAATGCTGGGTCTTAGCTCTCCTTTTTCTTTTTACTCAGCTGGTGACCCTGACCCATGGCATGATGCTACCCACACTCAGTCGGGTCTTCTTCCATTAACACAGCCTAGCAGCTCCCTCATAGACATGCCCAGAGGTGTGTCTCCCAGGTGACTCTGGAGTCTGTGGGCTTGCCAACTGCGATTAACTGTAGCATTCTTCCTAGGTCTCCTGCACTGGACACTGGCTTCAGAGGCTAAGACAGCAGAAGAGGCTGCTCAGTCCTGCATGGGCCTGAGTAGAAGCATCGTCCTCTGTGTTTTAAACTTCCTCCTCCATTCCAAGCACCTGCCACTGCACCGACCTATACAAAGGTTTCTGCCTATGGCTGACTATCATATACTTTTGTCTCTTCTGTTCTTGCTACGACTTTGAAAGTACTGAGCTTTATTGTATTTTTAATAAATGAGAACACATCCTACTAGAATTCCTTATAAGAAAAAAATTCAAAAATTTTACCTCTCAATAGGAGAGAGTTTCCCCCAACAAGAGATGGCATTTAGAATAGAAAATCCAACCATAATATCCATATTTCTAAATATACCTTTTGGCAAACTCTCTTCCCAACAGGATGGCTTTGCAAGCCAGCTGCCCCC
The DNA here is from genome assembly GCA_907169655.1 of Acomys percivali. NCBI lineage: Eukaryota > Metazoa > Chordata > Mammalia > Rodentia > Muridae > Acomys > Acomys percivali. The sequence goes on along the minus strand of OU015758.1, from coordinate 14,159,298 downwards.
TCTTCTGAAAACATCTCCCTTACCTGGAAGGAGGAAAACGTACCTATTTTTTTCCCCCTCTGGTGCTAAGGACCAAGCCTGCAGCCTTGCACCTGCATCCTATACAAGCACACTGCCATTAAGCTGTGTTCCCAGATATATCTTTTAAAAACTATGTACCTGCTATGTAGAAACCACCCACATCCATTCAGATTTCCAGCAAAGGTCAGCACATTTGGGACACTTGCCTCTTTGTAAAAGAAATACATGCTTAAATCTCATAACCCTTTTCATTACTGCCAGGTAACAAATCTTCCCATGGTGCCACTCTCAACCTCAAGCCCCTCCTCCTTTTCTCACACACTAGTCTTCTTAAGGTCTCAGTAAAACTAGTCACAATGGTGGCCTCACACAGTAGTCAAAGAGGCAAGATGAGCTCACCGTGTAATGCCAGCCTGGCCTCAGTGAACCTTGGAATCTTAAGCAATAGATAGCCAATCATATCAGATGTTAGTTGTGTTGGTAAGGTTTCTTTCTCATGTATGTAAATACATGGAAAGTTCTAGATTATCTTCTGACACTCCAAATGGAGCACCTTGGGTCTTCCACCCTCAGATCTCTAAAGACTGTGCTGTGATGTCATTCCCAGGGAAGTAGGGGGACCCTATTCTCTAAAACAGGAGCGCTGTTACAGAGAGCAAGATCTTGGGATTTGCAGACTCGACTCCAGTTTGAACATTCTGTCCCAGGCTGTGCTGTTTTCCAGCCCTCATTTCCTGTACCTTGTGGACACTTATATCATAGAAAACATATCATACTCAGGGACATCCAGGGACCTTGAGGTACTTCTGGGGACCAATGGGCATGCTCCCTTCATTTTCACAGTCTGTCCATTTAGCTCCAACTTTGCACAATCTCAGTATGTCCCCAAATATCTCTCTGCTGAAAACTCTTGGCATGAGGAACTTCTTGGTGTCATTCCTTACAGAGAAGGCTCATGGATTTGTAAAAGCTCCCAGAATCACTTCCTAGGATAGACCCTGTCCTGTCCTTTATTCCAAGGGGTACAAACCACCCAGGTGCTGCTGCCTGACTCCACACTGAGTACTCAGTGGTCCCCCATTTGGCTCAGGCTTAATGACTTATCTACAGGGGATGGGGTGCTTTTCCCACTATTTTGGTATATCTTTGCTTAGGAAAAAAAATTGACACAGTTAATTTCACATAAGGGGATTACTGTCTTAATATCTTTGCCTGCCTGTCTTAAAAGAGTTCAGGCTAAGGTGTGTGTCTTGTCTTGGTGGGACATGTATCTTAAGGAATCCTTTAATCTACTCTGAAACGCAAGCCACAGCAAATCACTATCAGTGGACAAAGAAGTCATTCCAAGTTTAATGTGTATCTGCCTGGCCCGACTTAACAGTCAGGAAGTGTGAGGCGGTACAAGCACCCCTAGGAACCTAGTTCCATTTGCCGCAAAGCTCCCTTAGACCCCGTGTCCTGTTCCTACTCTCTATAGTGTCCCTTCTTGGAGTTGCCTCTGTGTTCCTTACCAAGTTTCTCTTTTCTTTAAGGCTCAGTTTCCACTCTGAACGCTTTCTGTCTGTGCCCAAGACTAACTCCAGGAGGCAAGGACTGCTTTGTTTCCTTGTGACCTCACTTCTGAGAGACTGCAGTGGCTTGAATGAAAACGGCCTCCCGGGGCTGGAGAGATGGCTCAGAGGTTAAGGGCACTGACTGCTCCTCCAGAGGTCCTGAGTTCAATTCCCAGCAACCACATGGTGGCTCACAACCATCTATATAATGTGATCTGATGCCCTCTTCTGGCCTGCAGGTGTACATGTAGGCAGAGCACTGTATACACGACAATAAATAAATAAATAATAAATCTTTAAAAAAAAAAAAAAGAAAACGGCCTCCCCCCATGGGCTCATAGGGAGTGGCACTGTTGGGAGGCGTGGCCTTGTTGGAGTGGGTGTGGTCTTGTTAAACGAAGTGCGTCACTGGGGGTAGGCTTTGGAGTTTCAGAAGCCCAAACCAAGCCCAGTGTCGCTATCTCTTCCTGCTTGCTGCACATCCAGCTGTAGAACCCTGAGCTACCTCTCCAGCACCATGTCTGTATACACGCTTCTATACTTCCTGCTATGAGGACAGTGTAAGAGTTGCCGTGGTCATGACGTCTCTTCACGGCAGTAGAAACACTAACTAAGACACAGATAGTGATGCCCCAACATAATATAGTTCCTTCTCTTCTTGAGTAATGAAACGCACACTATGCTGGCTAGTTATCTGTCAAGCTGACACAAGCTAACGTCATCTGAGAGGAAGGAACCTTGACAGAGGAAATGCCTCCATACGGGGCTGTAAGCAAGCCTGAAAGGCACAGTCTCGTTTAGTGATTGACATGGGAGGGCCCAGCCCATGGTGGGTGGTGCCATCCCTGGGCTGGTGGCCCAGGGTTCTATAAGAAAACAGGCAAGCTGTGAGGAGCAAGCCAGTAAGCAGCACCCCTCCATGGCTTCTACATCAGCTACTTCCTAAACGTTCCTACCCTGCATGAGTTCCTGCCCGAGCTGCTTTTTGCTCGGGGTGTTACACCACAGCAAAAGTGACCCTGATGACCCACCGTAAGGAAAAGATAGAGAAGGTAGGCTTCCTTTAGAAGGACAACATGAAGTCTACATAGAAAATGTTTGGGGAGGTGAGACAGGTTTTTGTAGGCAGGAGGAAGGCAGTGACAGGAGACACTCGTGCTGGAAAAACTGATACAGATCCGGGCAAGTGATGGGAGGTGCCCAACTTCCCTCCCCCACAGTGAGGATAAGGGGTTGGAGGGAGAGGAGCTGGACTTGATGCTGTTTTTTTCTGGGAGCATTGGATGACGAGTGTTCATAGGGTGACCATGGGGCTATGAGATGGCAGCTGACTGAGTGTGAGTCTGGGAGGCACTGTTCACCCACACTCAGCCTTGACAACCATTCCTACCCAGAGGTCTGGCCCAGGCTTTGAGTGTGTGCTGACCATCAAGAGGCCCTGGGAGAGAATTCCTTTTTCCTCTACTCACCACAGGAAAGCTGATTATGGAAAGGGATGGCCAACGAGGCCAAGATTTTCCTCAAATTATATACATAATACATATATAATTTGCATATATATATGCATCAGCAATCATAGAATCTTCCTTTCCCATCCCTCATCGCCTGGCAATATGGGAATCATGTCAATCCAGGACCTTTACCTAAGCCATTCTCCAGTACAGTGCAGGCACACTGCATCACTAGAGCAATGGCATATGCTGGCTACATGGTGAGACTCTTAACAAAAATGCAAAACAAAACCAACTCAGAAAGTGGAATACATTAGAAAATAAAAACTGAAGGAACTTTCTGGAAGTTACAGGGGTAGAGAAAGGCAAAGCCAGGATCAGAATCCAGAATCCACATAGTCAGAATAAAGCCCATCCAAATAAGGACTTCCCACTTCCTGGAAGCACACCAGCCATGTGACAGGATGCTTTCTGAGGTAAGGTGAGCAGGTCCCATACCCTGGAGAGCTCCTGATGGGGAGCTGTGAGTGGGAGGAGGAACTGGTACAGAGCTCAGGGCACAGAAACGGATTTTGGGGATTCTCTCCTTACTGCGTGCCAGGTAGAGCCAGCCGTGAGCTCCGACTTCTCCAGCAGGACCACATCTTTCATCCCTGCCTTGGCCAGATGATAAGCCAGACTCACGCCCACACAGCCGCCTCCAATGATCACGGTCTCTGCTCTGTCCTTCCATTCTGGGGCCGAGGGTGGGCTCTCCTGTCTGGAAGACATTGCTATTAGCGGTGATGACTCACTTGGAGATAGCCAGTCCCGTTTGGATCTGATGCCCTCCCCTGACTGTCTCTGGACCCTCACATCTACAGGCTGCACTTTGAACCCAGGGTCATCTGAACCCTGACTCGTCCCACCTCCGGCAAACGTAGCTAAGGAAATGAGCGGTAGCGGGTGGCGGCAGCTGTTTCTTTCTCAATCTAGAAATGATTTTTTGTTGTTGTTGTTTCCTCACTTAAAAAGCACATTCTGGGGCTGGTGCTCAGCTGGCCAGGGAGGGGCCTGAGTTTGATCCCCAGAATCCACACAAACAAAGCTGGCCATGGTAACTCCCACCTGTAATCTCAGTGAAGCAGAGACAAGCGAATCCATTGTCTCGCTACCCAGCCTTCCCAGACTAATCAGTGAGAGACTCTGCCTCAAAAAGAACAATTTGGAGAGCAGTTGAAGAATGCCTCCAACATCTGGTATGCACACGCATGCACCTCCACATGCTCCCATTGATTTCAGTCAGTGAAAAAGCCCTAATCTTTATGTCGTGTGGTCCCTATGAATCCTCTTCTCTGCAGTACTGCTAAAGAGAGACGGATGGAGAAGCACCCTCCCCTCTAGTCATCAGTTTGCAGGATGCCCTTCCTGGCTGCCCTGTGAATGTTTTGCAGGCAGGGACAGTATCCTATCCATCACTGATCTCGGCTCCCTCCCGCTGCCCACATCCAATGCGTATGTCCAGTGACTGCATCTGAGATGTCAGCCCTCCACTGGCATGCCTTCCCTACACACGTCCCTACAGGACGGCATCCGAACATTGTCAGGGCTCTGAGGCTAGTTCTCTTATTTGTCATCGCCATATTTCCTCCCTTCCTGGGTTCTTGGTGTGCATGAGGCTGGACACACGAGGAGGCCTCAGAGCTCTGAAGCTTACAGCGGACCCGGGAGAGCAAGCAAGTGAAACTAAATATGTGGCTACTACAGCAGTGAGGCTCTCTGAGGGAAGGTGCAGGGATTACAGGAGCATCCATAAACAGGTAGGCATGATGGGGCTCATGAAGCGAGAATGAAGCAGGCAAGTGGGGACATGAAGGCTCTGGCTGCAGAGGCAGCTGTGGGCGCTCAGCACAGGGAGGGCTGCTGGCCTCTGAAAGGCCACTGAAGCTGCATGAGGAGGGGGCCCCAAGGGCCTGGCTCTCCTTAAATATGTGAGACGTGACCCAAATCATATGTGATGATTTATTAATTGCTTAGGTCTTACATTTTTCCCTAGTTACCAATCAATTTATCCCATTAAGGTCTAACATAGAAAGTCACAAAATGAATTATTAAGAATTCTCAGAAGACTCTCCATGGTGTATTCAGTGACACCAAATCCAAAAGCTGATATTTTAAGGGATAAGGGTTGTTGTTTTGTTTTTGGTGTTTTGTTTTGTTTTGTTTTTCTAGACAGGGTTTCTCTGTTTATCCCAGTCTGTTCTGGAACTCGTTATGTAGACCAGGCTCGTATTAAACTCAGAGATCCAGCTGGGCTATGGTGGTGCACACCTTTAATCCCAAGCACTAGGGAGTCAGAGGCAGGCAGATCTCTGTGAGTTTGAGATCAGCCTAGTCCTCAAAGCAAGGCTAAGACAGCCAGGGCTACCCAGAGAAATCATGTTTCACAAAACCAAAATCAACTAATTAATTAATTAAATTCTGAGATCTATCTACCTCTGCCTCCCCAGTACTGGGATTAAAGCTGTGAGCCACCATTGCCCCCTTAAGGATAAAGGTTTTGGTTAATTGGTTTGGCTTTGATTTTTTTTTTTTTCTTTTTTTCAAGACAGGGTTTCTCTGTGTGTAGCCCTGGCTCTCCTGGAACTCACTTTCATAGCCTTGCACTCACAGAGATATGCCTGCCTCTGCCTCCAAAGTGTTAAGGATAAGTTTTAAGCTGGGAAAAGAGCAGACAGTAAACTTCCCTGGAACCAACATGATAGTAACTGCTGTGTCTGTTTTATTACACCTTATTGGGAAAAGGAAATATGTTTGTCTGATGAAGATTAAATTGTTGTGTCTCAATGTCTAAATTCTAATCCACCCTCAGAGTTTGTCAGACAGAACTCACATTTTCTGCACGGGTTTAACAACATGGGGGGGGGGTGACTTTGTATTTGGACAGAGCCTAAGATGGCCTTGAGGTTGATATTATCCTTCCTCAGTCTCCCAAGTGCTGGGATCTCAGGATTTTGCCACCGCAGCCATCTTTCTTACAGTTCTTAGAAGAGAAATGCCATTTGTGGTTACTCTCACTATATGCATTATATGTAATATATGCACATTTCAGAATGCATGCTTACATCATTTGTGTATAAACATCCTCATACACATAATAGTGAATAAAGACTTTAATGTTACACTGTATTTGTCTAATCAGTTTAAAACACATTAACCCAAGACCCACGCCTTGCTATGTCCTTCCACATCAGGGTGCGGCATCCCAGTTGTGAGGCTTTCTAGCTTACAAATCTCTCTTGCGTGTTCCTTCACTGGGATTTACAGCTCTCCTGTGAGCCTGGCAGTGCAGTATTAGCATCCTATCTTTGTTGATGAGGAAACTGTGCTCAACAGGAAGTTGCTGCGCCTGATGGAGCTAGAAGTGCAATTCTGTCTGTGGGCGTTGTATTACCAGCTACTGTGACAAGTCCGCACACCAGACACCATGTAAAATCTGTGATGAAAGGACGGCTGGGTGCAACTGAACAGCGGTCCGTGCAGACCATACGATATAAAACGTAAACTGAGTCATAATAGTGTTTGTTGAGTGATTCTGTGAACAGAAATCTCACTTTGCCACCATGGATGACGTCAGGAACGACGTCAGGACAGAAATGTCAAAGATGCTGTTGTGTTCTGTTTACAGATAGACAGACAGACACTACAGGAAAATGCCATCTCACGCTGTTTCACAAGCCTACTCTGGAAGCCAAGGAGACATGGGACACAAGCACCCACCGCAGGGGCATGCTAATCTCACATGAATCTCACAGTCTTTGGGGGAAATGTGTTGCTGCCTCTTAATCTTTCAAATGACTTAACCCTTTCCCTAACAAGTTTATTGCTTAAATAAAAATAAATAAATAACAAAACAAAAACAGACTCCTGTATTTGCCCAAATGTACGTGCATAAAAATATCAGATTCGTGTTCTCCACGGACCAACCAACCAGAAGCAGTCTAATTGTTAACGCGTATTGATAAGATAGAAAAACTGTGCAGCCATTAAAAAGAATAAAGCAGATCAATGTGCTCTAGTCTAGAATAATCTCGAAGTATCTATCATCAAAACCAAAACAATGATAACAACCCCCATCAAGCTGCAAGCGAGCCAGGGACACCAGCGTCGAGCTCTTTGAGCACAGTAGACTCACTACTCACACTGCCCACTGTTGACTGGCCAGGGCGATGGGTCCAGAGAGAAGGACAGAAGGACCCCACCCCCACCCCATAGTTAGCAGGTAATTCCTGGAGAGCCCCAGCCCATTCCTGGGAGCCAGGGAGCCTGGCTTCCCGACTCGCAAGCAGCTGGCACTCACCCTTCCTGGAGGCCCGCTGAGTTTGGGCGCCCGGGGGAGCCCCGCAGCGGGAGGCTCCGCACCCGAAGCGCACCCAGGCGGAGCATGTCGAGGCGGAGGCAAAGCACCAGAGAGACCGCGGCCTTAGGCTGGAGGTAGGGGGTGGAGGTGGGAGTGAGGGGTGAGTCCTCCCACGGAGGGGCGGGCTCCCTCACCGCGGCGGCGCCTCCGGGACCTGTGCCACCGGGACCCGAGCCTGCACAGTCGCGGAGACATGGCACCAGCCAGAGGCTCGCAGGCCAAGAAGGTGAGTGTCAGTCAGGCCTCCTTCTTCCTTTTCTCCCCGAGTTCGAATCCCATTTCAGCTACTAGCCAAACCCTAAGGTCTTGGCAAGGCACGGGGCTGGGCGGCCCCAGATGCTCAGTTTACCGGATCGCAAGTGGATTAGCATTGTTAGAGCCTTCACCCAACCCGGAGTTTCTGCATTTGCTCGTATACCCAGTTTGCGGGTGAGGAAACTGGGGCCCAGGGTCAGTTGTCTAAGAGGAGGGATCTGAGGTCAAGTTCTTGGACTCAGGGAACTCACATTTTTCTCGCTTGAGGGAGCGCACGCAGCAGCCCCTGGAGATTCACCTACAGGTGTCAGTTTCCCTCAGGGTTTGTAAGTGCAGCAACCTAGCCCGGGGGTCTTCACACCTGTGCTGTGTGAAGCAAGGACACCATGCAGGTCACAGGGGTAGGGGTACAGGTCTCCTCTGTTGCCTTCAGCAAACACTAGCACTAGGGCCTCTCAGCATACCCCCCCCCCAAAGAACAGCCCACCTGAACGCATAGTTCAGAGTTCTGGGGGTCTGTGGAAGCTGGAAACGTGCAGCTCACAGATGCTACGAAACTGGGAATAGAGTTGACCTATGATGGTAACGAAGGGCAGTCCAGGTTTAATCACTTGCTGAGTTGTTAGTCAGCCATTAAGGATTCCAGGTGAGTGGACTGAGAGGGTAGGTGACCCACCCTAGCCCTGCAACAGTAATTACAGAGGGCCAGTCAGGGTCCTGAGAGAGATTTTTTTTTAAAAGAGATACTCTTCTAATGACAAAAGCTGAACCCTAGGAAGGAAATGATTGAAAAACAAAAACAAAAACTCCTTTTAAAGATGAATACTGAGCTATCTTCCCTCACCTGACCTTCTGTAATGCTAGGTTCATTTTTTATAATTCACTCCCCCCCACCCCCAAGACAGGGTTTCTCTGTGTAGGTTAGGCTGCCCTGGACTCACTGACAAAGTTCCACCTGCCTCTGCCTCCCGAGTGCTTGAATTTAAAGGCATGCGCCACAAAGCCTGGCCATAATTCACTTTTTAAAACTAATTTCATTACATTTATGCATGCGTTTGTTTACTGTGTATTTGTTTGGGCGTGTTCATACATGTAGAAGTGAAAGGACAACTTCCAGAAATGAGTTCTTTCCTACCAAATGGGACCCAGGGATTAAATTCTGTGGTCGATGGAACTCAGCCATAATGTTTGGCAGCAGGCATCTTTACCTAATAAATCATCTTGCCAGCCTGTAATTCACTTTTTAATTTTATTGTTTATAAGAGTTTTTTTTTTTTTTTTTTTTTTTTTTTTTTTTTTAATTTAAGAAAGGGTCTTACTCTGTAGCCTTGTGTGGCCTGGAACTCCCTGTGTACCAGGCCAGCCTCAAACTTGCAGAGATCTACCTGCGTCTGCCTCCCAAGTGCTGGGATTAAAGGTGTGCACCCCACTCTTGGCTAGTCACTTTTTAAAAAAAGGTTTTATGGGCCCGGTGTGATGTTTGTTCCTTTGTTTGTTTGTTTGTCTTAAGCGTGCTAATATTTGATCAAAGATTGTTTGGTTTTGCCTCTCAGGACACAGATCCTGTCATTTGTGACGCCTCTGATGTTCTCAGAACTATTCAGTACCTCTGTATAGTTCATTAAGGACCTCTCCATCATTGGATGCTAGCAGAGGTGGGAGGGATAAAGACAAATAAGATCTGTTACCTGAGCTGGGCTGGGCATGGTGGCGTACACCTTTAATCCTAGCACTCAGGAGGCAGAGGCAGGCAGATCACTGTGAGTTCGAGGCCAGCCTGGTCTACAAGCAAATCTAGGACAGCCAGGGCTGTTGCACAGAGAAACCCTAATCCTGGCACTCAGGAGGCAAAGTGAGGCACTCCGAGTTCAAGGCCAGCCTCGTCTACACAGAAAGTCTAGGACAGCCAGAGCTGTTACACAGAGAAACCCTGTCTCAAAAAATAAAAATAAAAATAAAAGAGAGAGAGAGAGAGAGAGAGAGAGAGAGAGAGAGAGAGAGAGAAACCCTCTCTCAAACAAAACAAAACAAAACAAAAAGATCTGTCACCTGCCCCTACATATTCTACCATCAAAGTGAAACAGGCAAGTGACCAGACACTGTTGGACCCATGGACCAGACACATGGGTGAAGATGCTGAGGTTGTCAGCGCCCAAGAGAAAGGCAATGGCAGGTAACTGTGCACTAGACCATCCAACAATCCAATGGCTGTGACAATAGAGGGTGTGAATCCAAGAAATACTTTAGAGACACAGCGTTGTAAGATTGGGTACAAGAAGAAGGGACCTCAGCTAGAACCCTGGAGTAATGGTTTTCCCCTCAAGGACTGTTTGATGTGTGCTATTAAATTTGATTCTTAAATTGGTGAACACAAGGAAGTGGTTTGCATCTCTCGTCTAACGAGGTGTGAGGGTGTGCCAGGAGTGTTCGCTGTAGCTACTCTAGATTGTCATGAAAACCCGCATAACCAGTTGGCTCCAGCGGACATTGAGTGCAATTGAGGGTGCATGGCCACAAGATGGCGTGCAGCTGAGGATGCATGGCTACAAGATGAGAGTGCATGGCTACAAGACAGTTGCAGCTGAGAATGGCATGGCTACAGGATGGCTCTACCTCCAGGTGTCATAAGGACATGCCAGTCATAAGGGAAAAGAGAAACAAAACGGCTTCCACCGTGTCACTGGCCAGTGGTATGACAAGGCCATGCCCAACAACCAGAGGGTCTTATGGATTTAGGAGTCTGTTTGTTTAAATTGAAGGTATTATGTTCCCAAACTTTAATACATTAGCAAAGAAGAGAGGACATGAAAAACTAAAGTGACTATCAGGTTAACCAGCACTTTCAGGATAGTTTGACCCAGAAAATGCTAGTTGAGGAAAAAAAGTATCCATAGCTCCATGGCTGCACAAAACAGGTATTTAGATTGGCCAGGAATCATGCTAGTGTCTTCTCAAATGCTTAGACATAGTTTCAGCAGAACCGACTGCCTAAAAATACAAGGCCACCATTCCTACAATTAGAAATGGCTTTAAAAGAAGAGATGGGTATGGAGGGAGTCTCTGTTCTCTCCTCCCCCCCCCCAGGGCATTTTGGAGCGTCTGGACAGCGGGGAGGTCGTGATTGGGGACGGCAGCTTTCTCCTCACTCTGGAGAAGAGAGGCTTTGTGAAGGCAGGGCTCTGGACCCCAGAAGCAGTGGTAGAGCATCCAAGCGCAGGTGAGTGCTCACGTGGCCCAGGGTGTGTGTGCAAGCAACAGCTTAAACATCAGTGAGGGAAAACCAAGGGAAACAGCAAGTGTTTCTAAGGACCGCTTGCTTCCCTTGAGAAACAGCCAGCAGTCAGAGGCCATGACAATGTATGGACTGAAACACAAGGAAAAGTATCTATTTCCTCCTCTGTCTCAGTTTCTCTCTGTGTTTTTGTCTTTTCTTTCTCCCTCTCTCTTTCTACTCACATCTTCTTGAACAAGCATTGTTAAAAATATATCCGTTCCTTGAATACTTCCCCTGTAGCTATTTAAGAGTTTCCTTACGTTAGCAAGAGTCATCACCGGCTTTAGACTCATCCATGGTTGTTAGTGGCTGAAGGCCATCATCTGCTTAATGGTGCAGGCGGCCAGGCTGTGGGGACCAGAGCATAAAGAAAGGAGCCCTGCTCCCTTCGTCTTCCTGATATGGGAAAAATAAAAATGAAAGAGTCAGAAGTAGAACCTGTTGCGATTGGTTGGTGACATCGCAATGGGGCTTTAACTACCTGGCTTTGTTGGCTTTCCTTGCTTTCCCAAAGTGGGGGAAATGAAGCCATGGAATACGGACCACACACTGGAAGTGCGGCTTTTGCATCTGCTTGATTTCATTTGCACAGACTTTAGGCAACGCGAACCTGGTGTCCTTGCTTGATTCTCCCCCAGACCAGCCTTGTGACTTCAGACAAGTACCCTGACCTCACTGAGAATCCTGCTCCTCTGTCTGCCTCTTGGGGCAGGGATGTGGGACAGTTGTGAGGACAGATGAGTTTGTTTACCACGAGCTGCCCAGGCATCATTAGAGCCTGTGACAATTGCTGCTGTTTCCCAGATTCCCCAGGCGCTCCCTCCTCCTGCAAAGCAGAGTGGCTTTGCTTCTCCGGTGCCTCTTAGGAATCTCTCCCTTTGTTCTTATTTTTGCACGATCTTTCAGTTACACCAAAAAATGTCAGATTAGCCATCAGATGATGGCAGGGCAGAGAAGTATTAGAAGGGGACTTTTTTTTTTCCTTTTTAAAAGAACTTTTATTATTTTTTTATTTTTTTAGGCAGGGCCTGATGCATCCTAGGCTGGCCTCAAGCTGGCTGAGGATGACTTCAAACTTCTGATCCCCCATGCATCCTCCTAAGTGCTAGATTACAGGCATGAGATACCACACCTGCTTTACAGGGGGCAGAGGGTCCAACTCAGGACATTATGCATGCTAAGGAAACATTCTGCCGACAGAGCTCCATTCCCAGCCTCAGAGGGAAGACCTTCCGAGATGCTAGGGATAGTGGGGCTGCTTACACATGACTCTCTCACACTTGCTGTTAACCCAGCCTGCCATGGGTGTCACTCACAGGCCTGCTGCCCTCTGTCTGAGCTTCCCACGTTGGTGATAATAGGGCAGCAGCATCAATCTCTAAACAAGAATGAGGGGACAGGGAGCCAGCCAGGCCTCTGTCTCAGCATGGGATGAGGCACTTGAGGCCAGTCATCAGGGCCCTGAGGGATGCTCCATAGTGCCTGCTGTCCTGTCACAACACTGACTTCAATCTGTGGCTTTGTCAGTTCTAGGTTTGAAATTGGGTAAGGGGGCGGGGGGTGGGGGGAGCTGCGCCTGAGAACACAAGCTTCTGGATTTCCATTTTGTAAATTGCAATTTCCACTCTTTTGGCAGTTCGCCAGCTTCACACAGAATTCTTGAGGGCGGGGGCTGACGTCCTGCAGACGTTCACCTTTTCTGCCACTGAGGACACCATGGAAAGGAAGGTAATTGGGGTGGGGATGGGGAGCAGCTACAAGGAGCAGAGCCTTCTCATGGAAGGTGGTGAGAAGGGTGTACCAGGTCACATCCAACTCCTGTGACTTCACCATTCCACAGACACGTGCATGAAACAGAATACTGTCAGTTTAGATGGAAAAGGACAAGACAGGACAGAACAGGCTCTGGGAAGGGGCAGGAATCCCTCCCAGGTGTTTTGTCTTAACTTTGGAGAAAGGTAATAAACAGTGCTATGTTCAGACCCATCAAGAAGAGCAGGTGGGATGAAGGATGCGGAAGTATTTGCAAAGCCGACTGTTGATGAGGGACTGTTATGGATGCTCATGCTCACTGGAGAAGCCCACATTTAGTGGGAACCAATGTGTGCTATGTTCGGTTATATCCATGGACTATCATGATGGTGCTCTCTGTGCTAAGTAGAAAAATGACAGAAAGGCTCAAACCCTCTTCTGAAGAGGCTCATGGTCTGTATGAGAGCGGAACAAATAGAGTTATTAAAATCCAATGTGATGGGACTGAAGGGTGGTTCAATAGTTAAGAACACTTGATGCGTTTCCAAAGGACCCAGATTCAATTCTCAGCACCCACATGACAGCTCAAACTGTCTGTAACTCCAGTCCGTGGGGATCTGATGCCTTCTTCTGGCCTCTGAAGGGATCAGGCATATATATATATATATATATATATATATATATATATATATATGCATATATATATGCAAAATACCCATACCCATACACATCATCATCATCATCATCATCATCATCATCATCATCATCATCAAAAGAAAAGGAAGAAGAACAATAACAAGACCATACCTCATAATTAGTCTAAATTTGTGTTTAAAAGTCCAGTGTGGATAATAACAATAATGGAAATACAAAATCACTAGGGAGGAGGCTGAGGCGATGGCTTAGTCAAGAAAGTATTTGCTATATAAGCACAAAGACTGAGTTTGGGCCCCCAGACCCCATGTAAAAGCCAGTTGCGTTTAATGCACATCTATCTCTGACCCCCAGCACCAGGGCTGGGGGTGGACAGAGGTAGGCAGATCCTTGGAGCCCTTGGCCAGCCAATCTAGCAAAATCCACAAGTTCCAGACTCAGTGAGAGACCCTGTCTCAAAAACTAACATGGAGAGGAATTGAAGAAGACACTTGGTGTTGACTTCTGGCCTGCACAAGTACATGTTACCCGACACACACACACACACACACACACACACACACACACGCCACACAAACACATTCACACACATGAATACACACACAGGCATGCACACACATGCATATAAACACACGCACACACATATGCATGTGCACGCACGCATGCACATACCATACTCACATACATGCATACACATGCACACGCTGTGCACATGCATGCATACACACATGCATACATACACACACACCCAAGTCACTGGTGACAGAGGAGGTTCTGCTCAATTCCTCCTGAATTGCAGTCTGCAGGACTGACTTGCCCACTGCTTCCTCTGTGACTTGTTTTACTTTACAGCTAAACACAGGCTCGTGTTTCTGTTCTCAGTGGGAAGACGTGAATGCAGCTGCCTGTGACCTGGCCAGGGAGGTGGCCGATGGAGGGGATGCTCTGGTGGCAGGGAGCATCTGCCAGACATCACTGGACAAACACCACAAGGATGAAACTAGAATTAAAAACCTTTTTCGACTACAGCTACAAGTCTTTGCCAGGAAAAACGTGGACTTCCTGATTGCAGAGGTAAGGCTGGCCGTAAAGGAACCACACTGGGCTACCCTGTGCCCTCATTTCCTCCGTGTGGATGGTCAGAGGTCTAGGCTAACACACTGCAGTCCATGCCGTCTGCACACTGGGTTCTCTGTGAGGCAGGGGATGGACCTACAGCATGCATGCCTCACTGTGGGGTTTGCCTTCTGAGCTTTAAGTGGTTGTAGTAACTGATTCGGGGGACCATATAACCTGAGATGAGAAAAAGAAGGCAGTGGTTTAGGAATTACCACCTGCCACAGGAGAGGCCAGGCTGGATCGTGTTGGAGGTGGGGACGATGGGGAAGCTAACTCTGTGGCAGGCAGATGGCTGCTCAGGTTCACCCAGGGACTCACCAGAGAGACTCAGCACCAGGTAACTACTGCCTTCTCCCTTCTGGCCTTCCTCACTGCCTCTCTGCTTCTCCTCAGGCTACCACATGTGAGTAGCATTTTAAAGAAAGGATAGATACATCAAGTCAGGTTTTTGTCGTTATTGTTGTTGCTGAGACATATGCCTGAGGAAAATCAACTTAAGAGAAGGGAATAAAATCACTTGGTCTCATGGCTTTGGAGGGTCAGTCTTCAGCCAGCTGGCTCTAGGTCGCCTGGCTCTGTTCTGGGTCTGAGATTGGGCAGAAGAGACAATAAAACAAAAACAAAAACAACAAAAAAAAAGGAGTAAAGAAAGAAGCTATGGGGAGATTGCTGCTGTCTCTTATCCAGTTTCCTTAGGTGATCAGTGAACAGAGGCACTGATGGGGGTTCATGGGAAGCACCCCACAGCTGACAAATAGCTCTAGCCACCATGCACAAACAAGGACATCCAGGAGCTCCGTTTCATGCTCTGTGCCTCAGTTTAACCTTCTGGAAACATCTTCCCACTTTCCCCTTCCTGCTTTATGGAATGCTTAGGGTACATAAACCAGAAATTATGTAAAAAATACTGTGCAGTATAGTGCATAATAAAATATGTTTTTCAGAGCTAACCTCAGTTTCATAAAAGACGATCCTCAAATCAATAAGTAAAATGTTTATTCCTCGGTGATCTGTGGTGCAAGGGACAGCACATTGGGCTTCTGGTGACAAAAATATTTGTTCTCTTAAAATTTTTATTTTAAATATATAACTATTTTAGAAACAACCTTTAAATAGTATGATTTTTGTTTTACTAACAGTCACTAGGTCACCAAATACTGATCGCCAAAGAAAACTTCGAATATTATGATTGAAGGAATTCAAATGTTTACTCAGAAGGTTATTCTTTGCATAATCTTTTAATAGGTACATTGCTCAGCAAGCTGTGTCACATATTGTCTATTTGGTAACTTTTATAACAGTTTTACAGCATTTGTGCTTTACCGCTCAAGAGTCTACTTTGAGCCCAGTTTTTAAAAGTACTATCTCCTAGTATTTTGAGGATGTGGAAGAAGCTGTGTGGGCTGTGGAAGTCTTGAGAGAAGTGGGGAAACCTGTGGCTGTGACCATGTGCATTGGCCCAGAGGGGGACATGCATGGCGTGACACCTGGAAAATGTGCAGTGAAACTGGCACAGGCAGGTAAAGTGGCCTATGACAAGACGTGCAGTGTAGTGGCCGCTTATGACATGCAGCCAAATCTGCTTAATATTGTCAGAGAAATAAAAGAACAAGAAGGAAAATGTCTTGTCTATAGCGAATCTCTAAGCTAGATTCTAAGGTTGATTGATTGACGATTGATTGATTTGAAATGAAGTCCAATCATTTCTAATCAATGCAGCCTAGGCCAGCGTTGAATTTGTGACCGTGCTGCTCTGTGATGCTGCAATTACAGCCATGCACCATAACCAGCTCTGCTTCTAACTGTTATGAAAAGAACAAACAAATGAATACACCCTAAGTTGTAACGGTTCTTTATCGCCTTGCACAGGGGCAGACATCGTTGGAGTCAACTGCCGGTTTGGACCCTGGACCAGCTTACAGACAATGAGGCTTATGAAGGAGGGCCTCAGGGATTCGGGCCTGCAAGCTCACCTGATGGTGCAGTGCCTGGGCTTCCACACACCTGACTGTGGCAAGGGAGGGTTTGTGGACCTCCCGGAATATCCCTTTTGTAAGCTCAAGTGTATATAAAGTCCTTACATTTCTTTTCTCTCCTCTTCCTCCTCTTCCTCCTCCTCTTCCTCCTCCTCTTCCTCCTCCTCTGTCGTCTTCTTCTTCTTCTTCTTCTTCTTCTTCTTCTTCTTCTTCTTCTTC
>OU015758.1:14096583-14107287 GCA_907169655.1 Acomys percivali | reverse complement strand
GAAAGAAAGAAAGAAAGAAAGAAAGAAAGAAAGAAAGAAAGAAAGAAGCATGCCACTGTCAGTTACAGCATTCATTTGGAATGTCTTCAGTTGGCATTTTTCCATCTGTGAGAATGTTGCTAGATCAGACGCCACACTAATCCTGCTTGTGCCTAGATCTCCACTGTTGACTTAGCCAAATCTTTGACACATTCTTATCTCTTGTGAATATCCAAGAAGGAGATATGATGAATAGCCATTATCTATCTTAATTCATCTTAAAACCTTATGTTCATGGGCCAAATCTTGGGAAATACTGAGCTAAAATATAGTCTGAGCTCAAGTGATGACACATGCCTTTAATCAAGAAAAAAACACAAAGTGTGTGATGTCAGACCATATTCTATTTACATTTCTCCTTTCAAGGAACCTTACTTCTAGCAAGTATGTAATAAATAGCCAATATATAATTAATTAACCAGTACAATAAAAGCAAGCATAACAACAAATAAAATACGCAAAGAAAGAGAAGCTATTGGCGCTCAACAATCAAAATTAAAGTCAAGAGGTCAAGATCAAGATGGAATAGGTGTGGTGTGCACACCTGTAATCCCATTGCTGGAGGGGTGGGTGGGCGAGAGAGCCAAAGCCGGAGGATTGCTTAGAGGTTGAGACCAGCCTGAGCCACAAGGTGAGACTTAGTCCCACAAAAGGTGTCAGATAGATGGAGGTAGGATCTCTCTTACTGACCCGCAGCCTATCAGTTAGCTTAGGCAGGATGGCCAGCAAGCTGCTGGGATTGGACCATCTCAACCACCCCCACTGCCATCCCCTCTACCCCCTACCCCCCACCCTCCACCCAGGGCTGTGCTCACAGGCTTATATGTTGATGGCAGCAGTGTGGTGGCACCGGAGATTTAAACTCAGATCCTCTTGCTTTCATAGCAAGTGCTCATCTCACTGACCCATCTCTGCCAACCCTTTACTGAAGGTTCTTAAGTTCAAAAAGAAGAAAGATGCTCCATTTGGGAATCCCTTTCATTTTTGAGAGGGTGGAACTGGTTTGGTTCAGTTTGGTTTTAGTTTTTGGTTTCCCCCCCCCCCCAGGGGGAGGGTTGTTTTGTTTTGTTTTTAGAGACAGGGTTTCTCTGTAAAACAAGATCCCTAACTGCCCAAGACTCACTTATAGACCCAGCTGGCCTCGAACCCACAGAGACCCTCCCGAGTGCTGGGATTAAAGGCGTGCACCACGAAGCCCTCCTGAGAGGGTGGGACTTTTAACAGCCTTTTGTCCTTTTCAAATCTACTGGATGATGAAATTTCCAAAACCATACCTAACGCTTGTCATTGTTGGTCATCCTGGGTCCAGACACAGTTAAGGATGTAATGACTATAAAAAGTTTATTTTTTTTTTTTAATGAGACATCTAGGCTAGGTGGAGGTGGCACATGTCTTTAATCCTAGCACTAGGGAGGCAGAGGCAGCCAGATCCCTGTGAGTTCTGAGTTTAGGGCCAGTTGAACTACAGAGCAAGTTCCAGGACAGGCAAGGCTACACAGAGAAGCCTTGTCTTGAAAAACCAAATTAAAAAAAATTTTTTTAATGAAATGAGACATCTAAAACGTATTTTGTCTTATTAAATCAAACATGTCTTATTAAATCAAACATCACCACAAAAGATTTCAGAAGAACACTTTAGGTGGCAACTCTGTGAAGTTGCCTGTCTAGGAGGCTGGCATGCAAACAAACACTTTGTCCCTGTGAGAGGTGTTAAAGTGATTAGCCACCTCAAGCGAAGGAGGGTTTTGATAGTTTTGTTTTCAAACCACTAATCCTAGACACAAATTTCTCCCTCTCTCCTTCTCTCTGTCTCTGTCTCTCTCTCTGTCTCTCTGTCTGTCTGTCTGTCTCTCTCTCTCTGTTTTTGTTTTTTGTTGGTGTTGTTTTTGTTTTTTGATACAGGGTTTTTCTGTGTAGCCCTGGCTGTCCTGGACTCGCTCTGGCATCAAACTCACAGAGATTCACTGCCTCCCAGAGTGTTGGAATTAAAGGTGTGTGTTACTCTACAAAATTTTTTTCTGGAAAACAGATTTTAAAATAAACAAACAAACAAAGGCAATAAAAATAAATAAATAAAAAACAAAAACAGAATCATTAACTGCTAGGAGTGGTGGCACACACCTTTACTTCCAGCACTCAGGAGGCTGAGGCAGGTATATCTCCGTGAATTCAAGACCAGCCTAGTCTACAAATCGAGTGTAGTCAAGGCTACACAGAAAAACCTTATCTCAAAACAACAACAACAACAACAAATGAACCTTTTTCTCTGTATGACTTTTGGCTACTGTGCCTCAGAAGCCTTTGTGAATGTATTAAGCATGCCTGGCGAGAGGGAAGATTTGTTCTGGCCTGGCATGAGCAGCATAATGCTAAACACAGGTGCAATCCAGCAGCTGGGAGTGTTGAAAAATTATCGCGCTTGCTACATAATGTCGAACGCTGAAAAATGGACTGCCAAAAAGGAAAGAAAAGCTTCTAATAATGATTAAAAAGAAAAGAAAGGAAAAAAAAAAGATGGACAGCCCAATGTGCCTAAGTGACACTTCAATTATACCAGACTTCTCAGAACACACTTCCTGGATGCTCGAGATCGCTCTTCCTCACAGGTGACACAGGTTTGCATGGGGACCAAACACTGTCCTTTGGTTCATCGATGAGTACCAGCTTCCCACAGAGCCAGGAGCATGGAAGCTGCCAGAATCTGGTGTCTCCCCTACGCTAACATGTTCCCCTCACTTCCAGGTGCCTCCATTGTCGGTGTGAACTGCCACTTCGACCCCACCACCAGCCTGTACACGGTGAAGCTCATGAAAGAGGGGCTGGAGGCCGCCCGCTTGAAAGCTTACCTGATGAGCCAGCCCTTGGCCTACCACACGCCCGACTGCGGCAAACAGGGATTTATCGATCTCCCAGAATTCCCCTTTGGTAAGACAGGCCATTTTAATGAAGTCTCTCAATATCTTTGCCTGAGAAATTCCAAACGAATTTATGTAGCCGGAGAGCTTTTGCCATGGGAGAGAAATAGCTGTGAGTGTCATCTCTTGCCCCTAGTTTTTGTCCCTGAAGCCAAAAGTCCCTCCATATTAGGCCATGGAAGGAAAAGGAGGGCTGCCAAGGGAAACAGTAACTGTGAATTTAAGTGTGACCCAAAGGTGACAACCAGTGACTCATGCCTTAGAGTTGATGAAAAGGCTGTCGTCTGGGGCGGGGGCATCTGGAGAGGGCTGGTCCTGGTCTAGCTCTGCTCCTGAAGTGTGTGGCCTTCGAGAATATCCTTTCACCCTTATTTTTAATTTTTTGTTTGTTTGTTTTTGTTCTTTGAGACAGGGTTTCTCTTTGTAGCCTGGGTTGTCCTGGACTCACTTAGTAGACCAGGCTGGCCTTGAACTCACAGAGATCCCCCTGCCTCTGCCTCCCGAGTGCTGGGATTACAGGCGAGCACTACCACATCCAGGTATTTTTAATGTTTTAATCACAAAATAAAATTAAATGAATTACTTCCAAAGCCCCACTCCCTCTTAAATTTTTCATGTTAATTTTGCGTGTGATGCCTCCTCTGGCCTCTACATGTATATGTGTGTGTACTCCCATGTATATTCATGTACATACATGTAGAGGCCAGAGGAGGCATCAGGTATTCTGCTCTTTCATATTCCACCCTTTTTAAAGATTTACTTTAAATTGTTGGTGTGTGTGAGTGTGTGTTCGAGTGTGAGTGTATGTCCATGTGTGTGTATGTGTGTGTACATGTATATATGCATGTGTGTATGTGGTATTTGAATATGTGCATGTGTATGTCTGTGTGTGTGCTCACTCATGTGTGTGTTCATGTGTGTGTATGTACACATGTGCACACTCATGTGTCTGCACTTATGTGTATACATGTGTGTGTGGTGTTTGAGCGTGTGTACATGCTCATGTGTGCATGTTCATGTGTGTGTGCCTATGTGTGTGCATATACATGATCATGATGTGACTGTAGGTGCTAGCGGAGTGCACATCTGGAGCTGAACCTATAGGCTATCATTTGTGAGCCACTCGACATGGCCCCAACCCAGTTCCTCATGCCTAAGTTGCAACTGCTCTTAATTCACTTAGCTGTCTCTCTAGCCCTTTATTTTTATTTTTATTTTTTTAATAAAAAGAACTCAGACCTAATATCATTTATTCCAGGCCTGGAACCCAGAGTTGCGACCAGATGGGATATTCAAAAATACGCCAGAGAGGCCTACAACCTGGGGGTCAGGTACATCGGCGGCTGCTGCGGATTCGAGCCCTACCACATCAGGGCGATTGCAGAGGAGCTGGCCCCAGAAAGGGGATTCCTGCCCCCAGCTTCAGAAAAACATGGCAGCTGGGGAAGTGGTTTGAACATGCACACCAAACCCTGGGTCAGAGCCAGGTCAGTACTCCTCCGCTCCATCTGCTCCCCGAGGACCCCTTCCTCCCATGTCCCATGCGAAGAGGATTGGCAAACCCCGGCCCCCCTCCTCAGAGTCTCTCCTGAGCTGCTTAGAAATCGTCTTGCCAGTTGACTTGTGGAGAAGGTTTAAGCTAGACTGTAAGTTTAAAGAGCATGCAAATGCAAATCTGTGCCCCACTCAAGCACAGCGCATGCGGTGTCCACTCAAGTATTAATACTTTATGTTAATGCTAAGTGTTCGGTGTCCTGATTTTCAGAGCTAGGAATGAGGTGGTATGATGGGCAAGATGTTTCCTCAGAACTCACATTCCAGTGGTGGTGATGAACAAGGAAATAAGTCTACAAATGGCACCAGGCTGGGCGCTAACAACGTGGTAGAAATAGGAACCTCTATGCCGGCAGTCCAGATGAAACTTGATAGGCTGGGCTCAGATCGTATGTGAGGATGGTTTCCACTCTCTAAGGACTAGGGAAGGGAAAGAGGGGGTGTGTGTGAAAGGAGGGTGGGACCTGGAAGAGAGGAGGGAGGGTACTTTAATTAGGATTTAAAGTGAATATATTAAAAATAAATTTAATAAATATATAATAATATTAAAAAAAAAAAAAAAGAACTTCTGATTTCTGGCTCCGAGAGTCTCACAGGGAGGAGTGGCTAAGAAAACCAATGCATGGCAGGCATGGCAGTGCACAGGTGTAATCCCAGCACCTAGAAGGTGGTAAGGAGAAAGTAGGAAGTTCGAGGCCAGCCTCATCTACATAGTGAGTTTGAGTCCAACGTGGTCTGCGTGGGACATAGGATAAAAAGGGAAAAGCGACAGAAGAAAGATAAAGCCATCGTACTACACGGTGACAGCTTTCGAGGAGTGACAAAAAGAACTGTCTCTGCCAGCTAGGACAACATATCAGAAAAAAGGGAGAGTTGAAAGCTGGGTTTTGAAAGCTAAATAGGATCCTACCAGGTAGAAAAGGAGGGTGGGAGCTCCAGCTCCCAAAGAGTTAACCTAAGAGACAGAGAAACAAGCGAGCAAGTTCAAATGACATGGTGAATTCAAATACAGAGAGAGAGACACACACACACATAGCAGCGCAGGCTCTGACCTAATGGTCCA
Source organism: Acomys percivali (assembly GCA_907169655.1). Lineage (NCBI taxonomy): Eukaryota > Metazoa > Chordata > Mammalia > Rodentia > Muridae > Acomys > Acomys percivali. Next base: position 14,101,716 of record OU015758.1, on the reverse strand, counting down.
CAGCGACAAAAGGCAGAAGGGGGCTGGTGAGCGATGCCCGTGGAAGCAGCAGCCGGAGCTGAATTCTGAAGGATGAAGTACACTGCCAACAAAAGAGCAGGCTGATGGGAGGCACGAAGAGGTGGAAAGAGGCGGGGGGGGGGGGGGGCGACACTGAGGAAGTCTGAGAGCAGAGTGGAGGCAGAATTCCATAGAAAGCAGACTCCTGGGACCAGCCGGGGTAGGTCCGCTCCCATCAGTGTGCTCGCTGGTGGATGAGCTTGTTGCCAAGGTGATGGGGAGCCCACGGCAAGGTTAGAGTTTCAAGAGTTTGGCAAATAAAGTAGCCAGTGTAGATGCCTTCCAGACAGGCTACCAACGTGAGGAGGCCGGAAGCAGGAGGAGATGATGAAAATAGGGTGGAGGGAAAATCCAGTCACACGTGCCAGCTTGTCTCCAGACAAGTTTACGGGAGAAAATGAGAGAACACAGGGGTGCGTGTGATCAAAGCATGGCATACACACACAAGAGTGACATGTGGAAAGACGTTCTTTTGCACACTTAAAATAGTCTAGTGAAAGTTCTCTGTGTGGCCCTGGCTGTTCTGGAACTCACTCTGTAGACCAAGCTGGCCTTGAATTCACAGGGCTCTGCCTCTGCCTCCCGAGTGCTGGGACTAAAAGTGTACACCACCCAGACTATAAGAGATTTTTTTTTAAATGTGGCCAGGACACCAGGATGGAAAGGTTATATATACCAGATAGAAAATATCTTGATTCTACATTTTAGGCATCTCTATGTTTGGGTTCAGAGAAGACCTAAAAGAGTTAAGTGGTGAAAACACGTTACCTTACGTCTGGATTCATAAATGCATGTTCGTACTTTCAGAGACTAAGAAAGGCTCTGAGGGTGGACTGGGGGATCCTGGGATGTGCTCTGGGTGTATTGCAGATCCTGATGTGTGCTTTGTTTCCACAGGGCCAGAAAGGAGTACTGGCAGAGTCTCCGGATAGCTTCTGGCAGGCCATACAACCCTTCAATGTCCAAGCCAGACGCCTGGGGGGTGACCAAAGGAACAGCTGAGCTGATGCAGCAGCGGGAGGCCACCAGTGAGCAGCAGCAGAGAGAGCTCTTTGAGAAACAGAAGTTCAAGTCTGCACAGTAGCCACGGGGCAACTATTTAGGGGGTGAATTCTTCTACACCCGGGCCACAGTGCGCACACAGAAGGAAAACGTGGCTAAAAGCCGATGCTTGCGTTAATACCAGCCTACCCCTACAACTGCCATCTACTGAGACAAAACAGAATCACAAATGGCATTTTACACTTACAGAAGTATGTTTTAGCTATCTACTTAGATGCAAAGAAAGGAAAAGTCCACAGAAACCCTAAACAGATTTCCTAAGCACCTGCCATGCAATAGGCCTTACAGAGATCATTGATGCGAAGAGAAAGTCACTCAGATGTCAAGCTCACTTCAGGTAGGAGGGTGGGACATAAGTCATCATAAGTGACCTAGTAACATCTCAGGGACCATATGATAAGTGACACAGCAACCCACTTTGTTCAAGGTGCTTCTGGCAGTGAGCCCCATGATCGTTTGAGCATTGACACTTAGTGAGACACATTGTATGGAACAGCTCTGTAAAACTTAACATATAACTGCAAAGGAAAAAGGAACAATCTGTTCTGGAATTTTCTGTCCTATCCCCTTTCATCCATGTCACTAATAAAAAGAAAAACATGCTGATTAAAAACCTTCAGGGCCCTTTTTGTGGCCTGTTAGTGGTTTTTTGTTTTTCAAGACAGGGTTTCTCTGTGTAGATGTGGCTATCCTAGACTTGCTTTATTGACCAGGTTGGTCTCAAACTCACAGCAATCCACCTGCCCCTGCCTCATGAGGTACTGGGATTACAGGCTTGGGCCACCATTCCCGGCCTTGGGGCTTGAGTCCAGAATTCCAGAATTGTCTCCATTTCCAGACTCACGCTGACCACTAAGAAACACAAGCATGCTGGGGAGGGAGGTGACATCAGTAGAAGGCCACCCTCTTTACGCTGCTCAAACCTGGACCCACTGAAGTGCTTCAGTGGATCAGCTAGATGTGGAGCAGTGAGTTTATCAGTTTGGTAGCTTAAAAAACTAATAATAATAATTTTTAAAAATATTTTTAATATATTTTATTAATTTATTCATATTATATCTCAATTGTTATCCCATCCCATTCCTCTCTCCCTCCCATTTCCCCTTACTCCCCTCCCCTAACTGAGGGGGACTTCCTTCCCCTGTGATCAAAGACCTCAACATAAAACCAGAGACATTAAATTGGTTAGAAGAAAAAGTGGTGAAGAGTCTGGAACACATTGGCACAAGAGACAACTTCTTGAACAGCACTCCAACAGCCCAGGCCTTAAGGTCAACAGTTAATAAATAGGACCTCATGAGGCTGAGAAGCTTCTGTAAGGCGGGAGACACTGTCAACAGAACCAAGCGACAGCCTACAGACTGGGAAAAGATCTTCACCAACCCTACATCTGACAAAGGTCTAATATCCAAACTATATAAAGAACTCAAGAAATTAACCAAATCATCAAACCAAATAACCCAATTGAGAAATGGGGCTCAGAACTAAACAGAGAATTCTCAACAGAGGAATATCAAAAGGCTGAGAAACACTTAAAGAAATGCTCAACCTCCTTAGTCATCAGGGAAATGCAAATCAAAACAACTCTGAGATTCCATCTTATACCCATTAGAATGGCTAAGATCAAAAATTCAAGTGACACCATATGCTGACGAGGATGTGGAGAGAGAGGAACACTCCTTCATTGCTAGTGGGAATGCAGACTAGTACAGCCACTTTGGAAATCTATCTGGTGCTATCTCAGAAAACTGGGAATAAGGCTTCCTCAAGACCCAGCTATTCCACTCCTTGGAATATACCCAGAAGATACGCCAGCACACAACAAAAACATTTGCTCAACCATGTTCATAACAGCCTTATTTATAATAGCCAGAACATAAAAAGAGCCTAACTGTCCCTCAGTAGAAGAAGAATTTTTTAAAACCATGTAGCTGGGCATGGTAATCCCAGCACTCCGGGGAGGCAAAGACAGGTGGATCACTGTGAGTTCGAGGCCAGCCTGGTCAACAGAGCGATGAGTCCAAGACAGCCAAGGCTACACAGAGAAACGTTGTCTTGAAACACAAAACATGTAGCCATGTATGGTGGATATATTCAAGAGTCTCTAGAATAGCGGTTCTCAGTCTGTAGGTCGTGACCCTTTTGGAGGTCAAATGAAATTGGAGGTCAGTTTCACAGGAGTTGCATATCAGGTATCTTACATATCAGATATTTACATTATAATGCATACCAGTTGCAAAATTACAGTTATGAAGTAGCAATGAAAATAATTTTCGTTGGTGGTTTGGGGGGTCACCACAACACGAGGAACTGTCTTGAGGGGATTGCAGCATCAGGAAGGTAGGGAATGGCTGTTGTAGAGGAACAGCACTGATAGGATGAATATTAAGAGGAGTTTGTCTATAACAGTGATTTACAGGCTGTGGTCTGCCTGGTCCAACAATGACCGGCTCCCGACAAAAGGTCCACAAGGCTGGATGTCTCAGCTGGTCTTCAGTACACACTGGAGTCGCAAAAAAAGTAGGAACACCTCAGATGAACTTGTCAGTGAGAGAGAGAGAGAGAGAGAGAGAGAGAGAGAGAGAGAGAGAGAGAGCAAGCAGCAAAAAGCAAAAGCTTCCCTCTCCTGTGTCCTTTCATATAGGCTCCTCTTAGAAGGTACCAGCCAGACTTAGGGTGGGTCTTCCCACCTCAAGTGATTCAATCAAGAAAAATCCCTCACAGATGTGCCCAGCTGCTTGGGTTTTAGTTGACTCCAGATGTGGTCAAGTTGACAGCTAGGATTAGTCTCATGGTGGCTTCTGCTTCTGGAAGCAGCAGGAGGATTTCTATGAGTTCAAGACCAGCCTGGTCCACTTATCGAGTTCCAAACCAGCTAGGGCTACATAGTAAGAGCCTGTCTCAAAAAATAATAATAAGCAAATTTAAAAATAATAATTTAAAGATGGGGCAGGAGCAAGGGCTCAGTTAAGAGCATCCCTGCTCTTCCAGAGGACCAGAGTTATCAATGCGTGGGTGGGTCTAAGTCCATCTACTGGAGGAATGAGTAGGGGCCATCTCCCACAGAAGCCATCAACGGCCACTAGCTTTTCAGCTAGGGGTGGGACTTTGTGGGACTTTGTGAGTTGCTCCTGTGCTAGCTCTTCCTACTAGGATTTTTAGCTGGGTTGATCTTGTGTAGGCCTTGTACACATGACCACAACCACTGCAAGGCAACGTGTGTGTGTGCCATCACCTGTTGTGTATAGAAAACCCCACCAAGGAAACCTTGACTGAGAAAATATTCCCCCAACCAGACTGGCCTATGGGCAAGCCCAAAGGGTATTTTCTTCATTGATTATTCATGTGGGAGGGGCTCAGCCCACTGTATGTGGTGCCAAGCCTGGACAGGTGGTTCTGGTATGTATAAGAAAGAAAACGGAGCGAGGCGGTAAGCAGTGTTGTCACATGACTTATGCATCAGTCCCTGCCTCTAGGTTCCTGCCCAGACATCCCTGGGGGATGGGCTACAAGCTGTTAAATGAAATAAACCCTTTCCTTACCAGATTGCTTTTGATCGGGGCCTTTTAGCCAAGACACACTTTTTCCTAGCAGTCATCCACTACCTCCCACACCCTCCTTTCTGATGATACCTGAGCCTTTGGGGGGGGGGGGGGGGAGGGGAAGGGACTGAGATATATGTGTTACACCGGGGCTGAACACACCACAGGCCAACCAGAAAGTGCCATTTTTGCACTGGTGGGTGAAGAGGAGATAAACATGGTTTTATGTTGATCCCAAGTGTGGGATGGGGAACAGACTAGTGAGAGAGAGCAGGATATTTATCCCCTTGGAAGTCGATCCACTTCGTGGGGGAGCTTGGATGTTGCCAGCTGAAAATATCCTAGTAGAGACTCAGAGGAGATATATTTATGGGCCCAAAAGAGAAGGGAGGGAGGGAGGGAGGGAAGGAGGGAGGGAGAGGGAGAGAGAGAGAGAGAGAGAGAGAGAGAGAGAGAGAGAGAGAGAGAG
>OU015758.1:13979203-14054085 GCA_907169655.1 Acomys percivali | reverse complement strand
GAGAGAGAGAGAGAGAGAGAGAGAGAGAGAGAGAAATAAATGTGAAAAAAGCTTGATAACTATTTTAAAGACTCCTATAAGTTAAAAGTGGCAATGCAGGTGTGATCATGACCCTACAACCTTAGCTCTTCAGTACCCAAAGCAGGGACATCACACATTCTAAAGTTTGGTTTGGTTTGGTTTTTTGAGACAGGGTCTCACTATGTAGCTCTGCCTCTCCTGGGACTGTTGGCGGGGGGTGGGGGGGTTGGTCTGGTGTTCTCTGCATTCAGATGCTAAATTCTGGGCCCCAAAGATCTGGTTGCAGTCCAGAGTACAGTCCAGAGTGCATTTTAATACCCTGAACGATGTGGGTGTGGTTTCTGTTTCCTGGCTTTGGGGGTTGGGGGGTTTCAGGTAGGGACCACAAAGAGAAGAAGAAAGAAGAAAAGATGTGGTCCGATGGAACAGTGTGAAGAAGAAAGGAGAACCCCCAGACAGGATCAGTATTGGCAAGTACCTTGTGGTGTGTGGCTGGAAAGTAACCAGACTTGGATAGAGGATTAGCATATCAAGAAGACCTGCTCACAATCCCTCTTATTTGGGAGCTAGAACAGGTAAATAGAAAAGACCTCTGAAATAATAAACTTTCAACAATAACTGGCCCCCAAGGTGGGGCTCCAACACACAACCCTAAGATTAAGAATCCCGTGCTCAGCCAGGCATAGTGATACATGTCTGTAATCCCAGAGTGCAGGGAGGCAGAGGCAGGCAGTGAGTTGGAGGCCAGTCTGTTCTACAAAGTGAGTCCAGGACACAGCCAAGGCTACACAGAGAAACCCTGTCTTGAGGGGGGAAAAAGTCTCATGCTCTACCGATTAAGGTTGCCAATTACTATTAAAAAATATTAATATAGAGGGCTTTTCTATTCACTTACCCTAGCTCCCAAATAATTGAGATGGAGACCTATTGATTTCTTCAACAAGCTTTAAGCACAATAACTGTGCAAGTATGATTTGTAGTGGTTTTCTAAGCTAGTCCGGCCACTTCTCAGCCACATACCCTGTTACTTGCCAATAATGTTCTTGGCTGGGCTGCATCGGCTTCATCAGGCCACATCCATTCTTTCTATCTTCCGTTTTCTTCTTTCCTTTCTCACCTCATGGTCCCTACCTGCAGCCCCAGACCTGGGAACCTCTCTTCTGCCTAGTTATAGGCTGTCCAGCCTTTCTTTATTAACCAATCAGAGGTAATCGGGGATCAAAGTTTATACTACACTAGATCCGTGTAGGTGAGAATACACGGTGGACTGCAACCAGATCTTGGGGCCCATAATTTAGCATTTGTATACATATAGCACCAGACTAACCCCCCAACATGGAACTCGCTGTGTAGACCAGGCTAGCTTCAAAATTCACAGAGATCTGCCTGCCTATGTCTCCCGAGTGCTGGGATTAAAGGCGTATGCTACCACACCTAGCTGTTGTCAAAATATTTCATGAAATGTATAGGAATGTGCTACACACATATGAGTGCACACATATATCTGCAGGATCCTGAGCTAGACCAAAAAGGACCTCCTGTCAGCTCTATGAGCTATTACTGAAAAGTCACCTAACTTCCATGCCCTGGCTTCTGCCTTACCGAAGATTATTAGTCCCACAGGATCATTGAGGAAACTATCCTGAATTAAAGCATAACACAAGTGCAATGCTAACTGTTGTTGTAGGTAACACACAGTTTGCAAAGTTAGCACACCTCAAGAGTAGATTTATAAATGTCCCACTGAGGGAATGTGAGAAACCTCTCAAGTCTGACCAATGTGTGCAATAAGACATCTAATAGTCTAGTACTGTGAGCTTCTGGCAGCCAGGGTTGAAGCCACTCCTCTGTACCTGAAGATGTCTCCTCACTATTCTGAAGAAGCATGGCATGTGGTAAGTAGCCAACAGAGAGTCTCTCTTCCAAGGATAAGCAATAATGTCTAGAGGAAGTACACTGACCCACAGAACCTCAGCTCCCCTTGGAGATGGCATGGCTTGTTATCACTTAGTCATATTCCCATGTTTATTAACTCAGTCCCAAGTGTCTATCCAGAGATAATAATAACTCCCAGCTTATTATCTATAAACATAGTAAGCCAAAAAAATCTAAATTTTTAGTCTCTTTTAGATTCTACAGCAACACACACGTCTCATTTCCAATGTTAGTATCTGCAAAGGAATGTTTGCAAACATAAGGATGTATTAACTGCCCAGGCAGCAGCAGCTGCCAAGGAGTCAGGAGATGGAGGTAAAAGATCTGTCTAAAGGTATATTAATAGCACCATATTTGAGCATCCTTAATTTTTTCCTGTGTACTTTGTTTTAACCAAACAAAGCATTTACATGTCACTATTTTTCTGTGTATTGGTTCATATATTAATGTAATCATAAAATGTGCCAAATAGAATAAAAAGCTGTTGATTCCGAAGTGATTAAATCTCTCAATGAACTCACAACTATTTGTTTTAACTGCTTCACTTTCCTGATTAAACAGCAGAAATAATTTGATAAATTATCCAAACAAATCATTGCTTGAAACGAACAGTGTAGGTCCTCTGCAAATGAAGCTATGTTTATTTATGAGCAGAGAACAGTAAGATGGCTAAATTAAATAAGCGATAGGAAGCCACAGTCAAAGTTATTACATTCCATCCCCTTCCTTTCCTGAGTGGTAATCTAAATTTAAATCTAAATTTTATTTAAATCAATTCCATCAAAATTGCCTGCATCGTTGCAATCATCTTGAATAGTGGATGAAGCAGAATTAAAAGGAAAAAAAAAAAGACTCAGAGATTCATAGGATGAATAATAAAAACAAAGCATCGTCTTGTTCCAATTAGAAGAAACACCAAGGGTAAAGTAAGCATTTAGGGCATGCATAATATAAAAAAGAACTCTATGATCTCATAAAAGGAACACAATAAGAAGAAAGCCTGTCGGAACCACCCAGTCAGATCCAATGGGCTTTTGTGCATCAGCTATTGACAGTTATCAACTAAAATCCTTAAAAGGATTATATATGAAAATGCAAAGAAACTTGTGAGAAGTTGAGAGAACTGCCAATCAGCACACTAAAATCTCAACTTGTTCCCACCTCATCAGCTTACCTCGTTTAAAAGCCATACTTACCTTACTGTACGCGGTCATCTTTTGTCCTAACAGTCGAATCATCCAAATCACTGGCTCCTCTGTGTGAAATGGTCGCATGAGGTTCTACCTCACAAAACACACTCACAGAGGGGCTGGTGTAGGCTCACACACCTATAATCTTGGGAGGTGGAAGCAGGAGAATGGAAAATCCAAAGCCAGTGTTGGCTACAACCCAGAGTCCAAGACCAGCTTGGGGTATACAAGTTCCTGTCTACAAAGAAGAGACAGAGAGGGAGGGAGGGAGAAGAAGAGATGAAGAGGCAATGGGGGAAGAGAGAGAGAGAGACACAGAGAGAGATAGAGACAGAGAGAGACAGAGAGACAGAGGGAGACAGAGAGGGAGAGGGAGGGAGGAAGGGAGGGAGACACAGACATGGAAGAGATTCATGGTGAAGTGGTTTGTGCATAAAGAAGCCCCCATTCTCTTTGGAGTTAAGAGTTCAGGCTCCTACTCTGCCATAATTTCACATAGCATGGGTATTTATAAAAACCGAATTAACACAATGTCATTGTTTTATCAACAGCACCAGAACCTCATCTCACTGAATTTCTTTCCACTCTCCCTCTGGCCTGTGATCCTGATCACCCTCCGATGGTAGAATCTTTTGTTTGGTCTGGGTGTGGTCTCACATTGGATAGAACACCAGAGCAAAGCAGGATGCAGGTGTGTGACCAAATAGATGAATGTTAGCTGCTTTACGGCTGTCCTACCCAGGGCTGCTTCATACTCATTTCCTGTGATTCGGGGGCCTTAAATCTGAACGGCTCCATAGCACTAGCCAGCAGCTGAAGATAATACAGGCTGTAGCCGCCCCATGAGTCAGTCTCATTCTCTGGCAGCCACGTGCACGTTCGTTAACAACAAATGTAGTTAAGTAGAGTTGGTCTCCACGGACGGACTGTTAATAAAGAAATGTGTTCTCCTCAGTGAGACCCTGTGCACTAGTATCAACTCACCCAGGAACTGTATTTAAAAATGCTCTTTTTGGGCCGGGCGTGGTGGCGCATGCCTTTAATCCCAGCACTTGGGAGGCAGAGGCAGGTGGATCGATGTGAGTTCAAGGCCAGCCTGGTCTACAAAGTGAGTCCAGGACAGCCAGGGCTACACAGAGAGACCCTGTCTCAAATAATAATAATAATAATAATAATAATAATAATAATAATAATAATAAATAAATAAAAATGCTCTTTTTTTTTTTTTTTTAAGGATGTGGGAGCAAGGTGGACAGGTTCTCAGTATGTAGCCCAGGCTGGAATAAAATTTTGCATTCTCCTGAAGGAGAGAAACCTGTTCTTTAGGATCCCAAGTGTGGGATCGAACGGTCTAGTAAGAGAACAGGTGATGTTAATTCACTAGCAGGGCAACCACCTCATGCAGGAGCTTAATTGCTACCAGATGAAAAAGATCCTGTGAACAGAGTCTGGGAGGAGCTATATAAATGAGCACTGGCGGATGGGCGGATTGAAGACTTGGGATAGATTTGGCTGTTCATCGCTGCCCTTCAAGACGCTCCTAGAGAAAACCACTTGAGGGAAGGCTTCAGAGCTCAGGCTCCTGCTGAGGCTCTGGGGTCTGGTTACCCCTGGTTCCAGTAGAAGAAATTCTGTGGCTCCCGACGGGAGAATTGTTGAGCTACAGAATTGTTCCTCGGGACTGATATCGTTAAGGTTTTGTTGTTGTGTCAATTAATCCTCCTTCCCTACTGTTTTGGTTAATCGGGTTATAATTGATGTAGGCTCAGCCAATAAATTGTTAATAAAATATTTTGGTTAAGAAAATTGTGTCTACATTCTCCCTTCAGCCTCCCAAGCGCTTATGTTACAGGTGCATGCCACCACCCCAGGCTAGAAAGACATAGTCTTGAGTCCCACACCACAGCTACCGACACAGAAACTCCAAGAGGCCCAGCGACCAGAGTATGAGCAAGCTCTCCAGGTGAGTCCAACACCCACCAAAGTCTGAGTCCCACTGGGTTCTCAGTGTTAGAATTTATTTTGTGTGTGTGAGAGACACTTTGATTCTATCATAAAGCTGCCAAAAATCTCAATTCCACGTTTGTACTCCTCGGTGTTACACATTTCTGTGAAGACTTAGGGGAAGCGAGTTTGAGGAGAGATTTGTGGGACTTCTGCAAAGCACACTTAACAACAAAGAGCATTGCGTTTCCAGGCAAAAAGTCTTCATGAACAAGGACCCTTTGCAACACTTACAGCTTGCTGAGAAAGAATAGCTCTCTTGGCTGCTGCAGGCATCATTCTGAGGGTCTTCTTGTTGTCATTGCTGTGTAAACACAGAGGCAGTTTCATGTCAGGAAAGGCCCTGAGTCCCAGGGGCAATGTCTGTGGGACATTCTCTAGGTCTGTGGGACATCTGGCTCTTCTGGTACTAGTATCTAGGTCTCGCCTTTTCACCCTGGCCAGGTCATAGAGCCAGAACCTGCATCCGAGGGAGCACCACACGTCTTCCCTCTCCCGCCCTCTCAGATGCTCTGCTCTACCTGCAAGCTCTTACCTTCTTCTGGGCTCTTAGAGCCTGAAGCAGTATGGAGGTGGGCGGAGCCAGGTAAGAGCAACACAGTCTCCAGGTTTTTCTCCAGCAAGACTACCTAGTCCCTCTCATTCTCCCCTGTTCTGCTTCCACCACCTCTCCTCAGACAAGGAACTGAGCAGCAGGGCGGAGACCATGGGGACCATGGTGAGCTGCAGGCTTGCATTTCTATAGGTTCTCTAGAACTCGTTTCTGCAGCCTGCAGGTTCCAACTCGGGTGTCTGGAGCCTTCCTGGCTATTCCTCCTCTGTTTTCCATTCCTCTCTTACTTCTCACTCCTCTCTCTATCCATTAGCAGCTTCTAGAAGTTGGGGTTGCTCCGTGCTCCACATTGGAGTCTAGGTTGAAAGGTGACTGCTACAGGACAGTGAGGGGTAATATAGGGGGTGGGTGGGGACATTGGATGGATATAAGAAGCAACATATTAGATGTCTTTGTAGATGTATTCTGTGCGTGATTTATATGTTGGAGGGGCCACATCAGCCATATCAGGACTGCCCCTCTCTGAGGGATTTGCATTTAGGGATCTTGGTCTTGGTGGGACTTTAATGTTAGTCTCAACTTCTCTGGCACCTCATCACCAAAAGAGCGTTTGACAGAACGAGGCCCAACCAGGACTTCCTCTGAGTGATGTACACACTTAGGGCTTTGATTATACCTGCCAAGTCCCTTCCAGCAATATCTAAACTCATATTTGATTGCATCCATGGAAGAGGACGTGTCCATCCAGTTCTCAGTCGAGCAGGAATCCCCAAAGATTCTGAGTCCCACCGTCCAACCTGCTGAACAAGTTTGTGGAGTCTACAAATAGCAGCCACAACATCTGAAGTTCTTTTCTATGTCACTCAGATCCATTAATAGAGGGAGTGCTGGCTGGGCATGGTAGTGCTTGTAATCCCAGCATACAGAAGTCAGAACTCTAAATGAAGCCAAAGGATCTGATGTAGGTGAGCCCAGGCTACAGAGCAAGTCAGTGGTGATGCCCTGCCTGGCAAAGACGAAATCAAAGCATAACAACAAAACCTGGAGTGGGCCAGGCAGTGGTGGCACACATCTTTAATCCCAGCACTTGGGAGACAGAGGCAGGTAGATCTCCATGAGTTCGAGGCCAGCCTGATCTGCGGAGCAAATTCCAGGACAGGCAACACAGAGAAACTCTGACTTGAAAAACCAAAACCAAACAACAACAACACAAACAAACAAACCTGGAGTGGAAGGAAAAGCCCCAGTTTATGTAACTGGCCACTGACTTGGCAGATGAATTCTTCTCTTGGAGTTAGAATAGTTCAGGCACTGAGGCAACAGTTACACTGTTTTCTGTTTTACCAAGTGAGACTAGGAATGTAGCTCAGGGATGAGCACCTGGAGTGTGTTTTATGTGTGTGCTCAAGGTAAGAACTTGGGTCTTCATGCTTATAGGAAGCACTTTACCCACAGAGCCGTTCCCCAGCACTATGAACTGAGGCAGGGTCTCACTATGTAGCCTTAGCTAGCCTGGAACTCACAAAAATTCTCCTGCCTTGCTGGGTGGTGCTGGTGCATGCCTTTAATCCCAGCATTGGGGAGGCAGAGGCAGGTGGATCAATGTGAGTTCAAGGCCACCCTGGTCTACAGAGTGAATCCAGGACAGGCTACATCGAGAAACCCTGTCTCAGAAAAAATACAAAACAAAACAAAACAAAACAAAACAAAAAACAAAAAACAAAAAACAAAAAACAAAAAAAAAGAGAAAAGGCTCACCTAATTAACATGTTCAAATCAAAATTAAACACGGGGTTTCCCCTTTTACATTTATTCATTCATTTATTTATTTATTTTGGTTTTTCAAGACAGGGGTCCTCTGTGTAGCCTTGACTGTCCTGGACTTGCTTGTAGACCAAGCTGGCCTCGAACTCACAGTGATCCACCTGCGTCTGCCTCCTGAGTGCTGGGATTACAGGCATATGCTACTGCGCCCAGCTCATGTCCCAGAATTAAAGAAAATGAGGCAAATAGGGAAGTGGTTTGCTGGAAATGGCGGGACTTGGCATCCTGTAACTCTGCAAAAATAAAGGGGATATGTAAATGCAGCTATGAGCAAATAACCCCATAGAGCTATGCAGAAGGGAGTTTGGTGAGGCAGCTGGCCCTTGGTCAGCCCAGACCCTTCCATCAGCCTCTGTCCTCTGGCTCTACTCATGCTGACTTCTCCAAACATAAAAGCGGGGCTGTGGGCTCTGCCAGTTTTGTGTGGCCAAGATCCACGGTGAGGATTGATTAGCCCTGGAGAGAACCGCCCTTTGAGTTAGGTTTCCGTGTTTTCTCGGGATGAAAGCCAGGCCATGATAGAGTGCTAGGAGCTAAGGGTTGCTGGATGTCACTTGAGATGTGCTGAGTGGAGAGAGAGAGACGGAACATGAAACTGCGGGCCTGTTGGAGGCATCAGGAAAGCCACACTTCCAAACTAGCAGTAGAAGCCCACAAAGCAGAGAAAGAGGCCTGGAAACCTCTGAAAATCCAACCCTAGAAAAGCTATGTGTATTTGGGCTCCGTGAGGGAGGGCGTGGAGTGACCTACCAGCAAGGAATATGTGACAAGCAGAGGAAGTCAAGAGCTGTCAGTGCAGCACACTATCTGCCAACATCTGTACAACGAGCTCCTAGGAGCAAGGAGCAAGGATTGGGCTGAGAAGGCAGTGTCCACGGGCTTGAGGGCCAATGGAGAGAAGCAGGGTGACAGATTGGCCTTTCTGACTGAGTAGGACAGGTAAGAAGGTGCACAGACACAGACACACAGACATATACACAAACACAGAAACACAGAAACAAACATATTCACAGACACAGACACATACAGACACACAGACACACAAACACAAACACATATATTCACAGACACAGAGATACACAAACACATGGACACACACAGACACAGATACACATACGTATAAACATACAAACACATAGACACACACAGACACATACTCATATCCACAAACACACACATATATACACAGAAATACAGATACATATATACACAGGCACACACATACAAATAAATACACACATACACATACCCACAAACACACATATATACATATACAGAAACACACACACACACACACAGAATAGCAGCTGGTCTACAGGACTATTCGAGCTCTCGCATCCTGCATGCTGTACCTTGGCCTGCACCCTCCCACCAGTCCCCAATGTACCTAGTACCAGAGTCCACAACAGGACCTCTAGAGCCAGCACTACAAACAGAAGTGTTCCCATCCAAAGGCAGGCGGCATGTGAAGCCAGCATGGCTGGGGTCACTATGAGACCCATTACTAGCCTCATTTGAGTGTAGCACACCCCACCAACACAGTGTCATTGAGATAACTGCCCCTTTCCTGGTAGAATCAATTCAGGCTGAACAGAGAGAGGATTCTCCCCAAGCATTCCTAGAAAGAACGAAAGTGGATTAAAAGCGACCTGCAATGTTTTTGTTTTTTGAGACAGGGTTTCTCTGTGTAGTCTTGCCTGTCCTGGACTCACTTTGTAGACCAGGCTGGCCTCGAACTCACAGCAATCCACCTGCCTCTGCTTCCTGATTGCTGGGATTAAAGGTGTGCGCCATCCCACCCGGTGCTAACTTCTTTTTTACTTGTAGCCACATGGCCTCTGCCAGGAGAATTAGAAGGCCGTGTGTTCATGTGTGCATGTGCCGCAGTAGATGATATGAGAGTTCTGATCACGGAATATCACACCTGACTTCCAAGGTGTACCTGGCAGAGAAGATGGTCCTTGTGAACAGCCAAAGCCAGCCTGGCAGATGGCTCTCCCTGAAGCCTGTGTGGGCTGGATCCTAGGGCAAGCGCGGAGGTTGGCACTAGCTCAGCCTTGGCTCTGCGCAAAGCTGAGTTCACATATTCCTGGATGATGATAGTTGCTCTAGATGTTCCACGCTTCCCGGAACTCAGCCTGAGTGGTGCCCTCTCCCTCCCTAGGCCTCTCGCCAGCTACCTCTACTGCCCACTCCATCCTGCTGAGGAAAGACGCCATGTCTACGTCAGCCAGCTAAAAAGACCAGGGAATAAATAATTGACAGGATTTTTCATAGATGAGTAGGAGAGGAAATTAAAGGTACTATTGGAGCAGAGACGGGATGATTCCATGTGATTCAGAACATGGCTCCCAAGGTGGAGTAATAACACCTCAAAGAAAACAGAAAAACGGTGACATCCCACTCACCTGATGCTGGCCACAGAATTGGGTGTGGGCAATCAGTAGATCTTAATTTGTTTAGTTCTAATTTACCTTTTTTTTTTTTTTTTTTTTTTAAACTCAAAGGCCTTTTTAAGGCTAGCATTAAGAGCTGGGCATGGAGCCGGGCGGTGGTGCGCATACCTTTAATCTCAGCACTCGGGAGGCAGAGGCAGACGGATCTCTGTGAGTTGGAGGCCAGCCTGGTCTACAAAGCGAGTCCAGGACAGCCAAGGCTAATACACAGAACCCCTGTCTCAAAAACAAACAAAAAGACTAGCATTAAGTTAACAGCAAAACTAGACAGAAACCACATAGTCCCACACATCTCCACTGACCACCCACAACCTCCTCCTCCATCAGCACCCTGTGGATGCATTATTAATCCATAAACCAAGGCATTGTCAAAATTTATGGTTTATATTAAAAATTCTCCCCCTACCCCTGACCAACAGAGTCTCATACTGTAGTCCTGGCTAGGCTGGAACTTAACTGTGTAAACTAGGCTGACTCCAAAATCACAGAGAAGCCTGCCTCTGCCTCTCAAATGCTGAGATTAGAGGCATGTGACCACCACACATGTTAAGAAGACTTGCTCACACTGAACAATCCATGGATTTTAGCAAATGTGAGGGCATGTATTTACCATTTCGTATAAGGAAAAATGTTTTTGTATTTAATTTTTAATTAGAATATTTATAATTCATTTGTAATTCATTCACTCATTCATTACAAAGTGTTTATTTGCTTTTGTATTTTGAGACAGAGTTTCTCTGTATAGCCTTGGCTGGCCTCAAACTCACAGTGATTTGCCTGTCTCTGCCTCCCTGAGTGCTGGGATTATAGGGTTTACCACCACGCCCAGCTGAGACAATGTTTTATTTTTTCCAGGGGCTGATCTGGAACTCCTCAATTCAAGTGATGTTCTCATCTTCACCTTTGAGAGCTGCAGCTACAGACTCGGGTGGGCCAAGGCGCATGCCTCTGCATGCTAAGTTTGAGAAAACAGGTTAAGGAACTGAAGATGTGGCTTGGCTAGTATGCTCAGAGTACTGGGCTCAATCTCTAGCATGTGCCCACAAAAATATTCAGTCCTGCGACTGGAAAAATAGCATCATTGACTCTTCCTTTCTTGAAAGTATTTTGAGATTTGTGAAATTTGAGATTTCCGGGTTGTTTTCCTGACTAAGGTAAATTTCAACACTGTCATTCTTGCCTTTGTTCAAAATGAATGATAACAGTCTTTGCTGTGCAACTCAGGGTCATAAATCTAAATAGGATGACATACAGTGTAAAAACAGTTTCCTGAAAACCCAGCCGATTGTGTTTCCTGCAGTCAGTGGAACTATCTGCTAAGAGAAGATGGCAAAGGTCAATTGTTTTAGGGTTAGGCGGCTTGAGTAGGGATAATTAAATTGTTAAAAGCTAGAGAAGAGTTTGTTGGTAGAGAATTTACCTAGTAAAGGCCTTCAGTTTAATCCCTGGTGTGAGAGGTGTGAGGTGTGTGAGAGAGAGAGAGAGACAAAGAAAGAGACAGAGTCAGAGACACAGAGAGACAGAGAGGTTTTTAGAGTACTCAGTCCTCTTCAAGAAAAAGGTACTGCCACATAGACCCATGGGAAGGACTATTTGAGTCACGGCTTCTACAAACAATCTTTGTTCAGCACCAAAAAATAAGTTTAAAAATTAAAAGTTGATAAGGAATGTAGAAGGTTTTAATAAAATCTAAGGGGTCGGGGCTGGAGAAATGGCTCAGAGGTTAAGAGCACTGGCTGCTCTTCTGGAGGTCCTGAGTTCAATTTCCAGCAACCACATAGTGGCTCACAACCATCTGCAATGGGATCTGATGCCCTCTTCTGACAGGCAGGTGTACATACAGGTAGAGCACTCATATACATAAAATAAATAAATAAATCTTTAAAAAAAAAAAAATCTAAAGGGTCAATGGGTGAGAAACTTTTGATGATGTAATACCATTGGTTAAGTTCCTGGAAGCAAATCTGAAGATCTCCATAATGCTGTATACAATTGTGGAGGCAACATCTCAGGTAAGAAAGAGTGTTTTCGTTGTTATTTTTTAGTTGGTTTTTTTTTTTTTTTTTTTTTGTCAGATTTCCTTGGCAGCCCCCACAGTGGCAGGTCCACAAAGAAACCAGGCCCATGAGAGCGCTGCAGCGTTGGGTAGTGGCTCTTTTGAAGTATTTACCAAGTTGCTGGACTTTACCTCTCCATGCCTTTTGCGGATGCAGGAGAAAGGCCAACCTCAGGGCAGCCTGGATGTCAAGGGCGTTCTGAACAGTGTGGGCACTGAGTGCTCAGTGGTGTGGCGGCGGCATGTCAGGAAGGGGGAGGGGGGACGGGAAACATTATCTCAGGGGACAGTGGCTAGGAGGTAGCAAAGAAAAATGGGACCTAATTGAAATTTGCTAAAAGTTGGCAGTGAATAAACGATAACAGGACTCAGTCAAATTTATGAACAAGCATCACCTCTGGAAATGTTTTTCACATTCATTATTCATTTGCAGTTAACAAAGGAGTAAAATATAGCTCAAATACTACAGATAGGGCCAGACCCGGATAACCTGTAATTGTGCCAAATAGCTTTCTACAGAACAGAATAGATTTATTTCTTAGCAGCCACTCCCTTTTAAGAGTATCCCAGGAGATAATTCATTTTTTTTTTTTCTTTAATGTTAGAACGTTCGTGTCCTATAGCCTAGTTATAAACTTCAGAAAAGATTTTCAGAATCAAAAGTCTTGTCACTTAGGAGGCATAAGCAAGGACATCGTGAATTCACCAACATCCTTAGGTACTTGGTAAAAAGAAATAAGGAAGAAAGTGGGGAGGAACATTAATCAAATATAACATATTGGAGATTTATTAGTCAGTGTTTCTAAACTAAACCAAATCATTATGATATTATTAATTTAGAAAAGAGATGTCGCCAGGAGCATGGTGGTGCACGCCTATAATCCCAGCACTCAGGAGAAGGAGGCAGGCAGATCTTTGTGATTTCGAGGCCAGCCTGATCTACAAAATGAGTCTAGGACAGCCAAAACAACACAGAGAGACCCTGTCTCAGGAAAACAAACAAACAAACAAACAAAGAACAACAACAGAAAAAAAAACTTTGTGTATGGACCGCATACACATATCATAGTGTGCACGAGGAAGTCAGAAGATGACCTCCCAGGCCGGGCATGGTGGTGCACACCTTTAATCCCAGCACTTGGGAGGCAGAGGCAGGTGGATCAATGTGAGTTCAAGGCCAGCCTGGTCTACAAAGTGAGTCCAGGACAGCCAAGGTAACACAGAGAGACCCTGTCTCGAAAAACCAAAAAAATAAAAAAATAAAAAATAATAAAAATAAAATAAAATTGATTGCAGCTCCTAAAAGTGCTAGGTTGCCTTTGTATCTTAGATGCTACAACTTTTTCAACTGTGGCGATGTTTGTCGGTTGGTTTGTTCTGTTTTTTGAGACACAGTCTTATTATGCATCCATGGCTGGCCTAGTACTCACTATGTTACCCAGGCTGTCCTGCAATCTGTGACAATCTTCCTGCCGGGACCTCCCCAGGGCTGAGATTACAAGCATGTCCTACCATGCCTAGCATCAAACTTTTGATTTTTTTTTAATGTCTTGAAGCTTTCTGTTTGAAGCAAAGACTTAAGACAAACAGAACATTTAAGTGAAGGCCCAATGCCTTCAGGAAGTTAAGGGTTGAACAAGTTGCTATCATTGGTGACCTTGGTCCAATACTGATAATTAAAACAAACAAATCCCCAAACTTCCATAACTACAAACACACACCTGTATGAAAGTTAAACAAACTAGGCTCAAGCCAGTAAGAAACAAAGTAATAGAATCAGGAAATCGTGCAACCTTCCCGAAATCCAAACAGAAGATGATTCCCTAGCATTATACCAGACAATTTTGATTCAAAATACTTTGCTCTCAAGCCGGGCGTGGTGGTTCACACCTTTTTTTTTTTGTTTTCCGAGACACCACGCCCGGCTAGGCTCACGCCTTTAATCCACAGCACTTGGGAAGCAGAGGCAGGCGGATTCCTGTGAGTTCGAGGCCAGCCTGGTCTACAAAGCGAGTCCAGGACAGCCAAGGCTACTCAGAGAAAATCTGTCTCCATAAAAACAACAACAACAATAAAAATGTTGTTCTCTTCCTAGCTTTCTTAATTGTGTTAGGTAGGTGTTTGCTTTGTAGCTCTGACTGGCCTGGTACATTTAACCCAGGCTTTCTCAAGTTTAAGGCAATTGCACTGTCTCAGCCTCCCAAATCAACCACTCCTAGTTATATTTGAAGTGCTTTTTCGGTGGGTGTAGGGGTGGTACGGTATTGGAGAACAAACCTAGGGCTTTGGGCACCCTAGGCAAGTATTCCACTATCAAGTTATACGTCTAGTCCTTTCTTTCTTTATCTCTCTTTCTTTCTTTCTTTCTTTCTTTCTTTCTTTCTTTCTTTCTTTCTTTCTTTCTTTCTTTCTTTCCTTCTTTCTTTCTGGAAACAGTGTCTTACTAAGATACCACATAGCAGGCTGGGTGTGGTAGTGCACACCTTTAATCCCAGCACTCCGAAGGCAGAGGCCGGAGGATCACTGTGAGTTCAAGGCCAGTCTGGTCTACAAAGTGAGTCCAGGACAGGCAGGGCTACACAGAGAAACTCTGTCATAAAAAAAAAAAAAAAAAGAGGCAGGATAATGTTTGGAAAGCTTTCATGAGGAAGTGGTAATAGGCAGCTTTAAACGTATTCCAAAACCGGGAGGTGGTGGTGCACGCCTTTAATCTCAGCACTCGGGAGGCAGAGGCAGGTGAATCCCTGTGAGTTCAAGGTCAGCCTGGTCTAAAATGCGAGTCCAGGACAGTCAAGGCTACACAGAGAGACCCTGTCTCGAAAAACCAAAAAAAAAAAAAAAAATCCAAAAGCTGAAATAAAACCAGTGGCGTTCAGGACACACTAACCCGCAAACACGGCATCATTGCGTCAGAATAGAAGAAGCAGGGACGCTGCCGTCACCATGCCCTTTCCCTCTGAAGCTCTGAAGCAGGTCATAAGACTGACTTCCAAGGGTGGCTTCCTCATGCTGGCAGGAAAGGAAGGTGTTTCTCCTCAAAGACACAGAGACGCCCGGAAGAATCTGAACAAACAGGCTGGCCGAGTTCACCTTCATTTATTAGCATGAGCTCACGCTCTCTTTGTTCAGCCGTGCCCCTGCACTCCCGTCCACGCTCCATCTCGCCTAAGCCTAAGTACAGAGTTTGCTCCTTTGGATCTTCATGGCTGAAGGCCTCTGTGTCACATAAAATTGTTAGCAATAAACTTCTATGTTTTTCTCTTATTAATCTTTTTATTATATGTTTGTTAATCACAAAGCCTTGCCATGGGTAAAGGAAAATGTTGCTTTTTGTGTCTTCTGCAGAACCAGTGGAAAGAGACTGTAAAAATGCACCTCTGGCTATTGGTAAGAGAGTCTTAGAATGATTGTTCTAGAAATAAGAGGAAGAGATGCCAAGAGTGCTTCTTTGTCAGGGGCCTCCTTTTAAATGACCAGAAAGTTGTTTAGTAAGCAGGTTGTAAATTAGAATGTTGTGATGGTGGGAGATCCTTTTCTTTCTTTCTTTCTTTCTTTCTTTCTTTCTTTCTTTCTTTCTTTCTTTCTTTCTTTTTTTCCTCGTGAGACAGGCGTGGGGGGGATGAGGAGGGGAGGCATCTGAGACAGGGTTTCCCTGTGTTAGCCTTGGCTGTCCTGGACTCTCTTTGTAGACCAGGCTGGCCTCAAACTCACAGAGATCTGCCTGCCTCTGCCTTCCGAGTGCTGGGATTAAAGGAATGCGCCACCACTGGCAGGCTGGGGCATCCTTTTCAAATCTGAGATTTATTATTCTAGTCTCACAGACATACCTCCTCTCCACAGCTACCACATTTAAGGCCCTCAGTGCTGATACCAGTAAACACATAGAAGGCTTGGGGAGTCTATTCAACTATTTATTTGTGTTAAAAGAACATTCCATTCATTCCTTTTCTACCTAGCTTAGGCCTCTAGTCTCAAAGGCCACTCACTACAGATGTGTTTCACTTCTATTTCCCAATTTTCTCCATCATTGTACTGAGTGCCTAGGACACTGTCTCCTACCTTTATTAAGTCATGAATAGGGTAGGCATCTCTCGCTTATTTTAATGTTTCGTTGTTGTTTCTTGAGACAGGGTTTTGTATGTAGCCAAGGCTTACCTTCAGCTCATGATCCAGCTGCCTCAGCCTTCTGAGTGCTGGGATTGCAGGCATGTGTCACTATATGTGTCCTGAGTGCTGGAATTATTGATGTATGTCACTAAGCTAACAAATACAACGGCGGCTGACCCACTCCTTCTACTACCTTTTAGTTAAATTTACCAAAAAAAAACAAAGTCACATGTTAAAATAGGACAATACCCCAACGCTCAGCTGAGAAATAGGGATGAGTAGGACTGCAATGTGTGTGGCCGTAACGATCTGAATAAGACACAGGCTTGGTAGAGATGGCCTGTAACTCCAGCTGTTCAGGAGGCCGAGGTAGAAGAGTAAGAAGTTCTAAGCAAGCCTGGGAAACTCAGAAATCCCTTATGTTTAAATATAAAGTAAAAGAAAAGAAGATGTGGGACCACAGTTTAGTTGGTAGGGGGATTGCCTAGCGTTCATGAAGCCCTGGGTTTGATCCTTGGTGCTGCACAAACAAACCAAGTTTGTTAACGTTCCCCTGCAACCAGGAAGCAGAGGGCAAAGGTCATCCTCAGTTACATCAAGTAACTGAGGATGTCAACTTGCGCCACATAAGACCTGAGACAAATGCCGGGCAGTGGTGGCGCACGCCTTTAATCCCAACACTTGGGAGGCAGAGGCAAGTGGATCTTTGTAAGTTTGAGGCCAGCCTGGCCTACAAAGTGAGTCCAGAACAGTCAAGGCTACACAGAGGAACCCTGTCTCCAAAAACCAAAAACCAAAAACCAAAAACCAAAAAAAAAAAAAAGACCTGAGACAGACAGAGATAGTGAGAGAGAGAAAGACTGGGGGTGGGGGGGGGGGACGACTAAGGATGGAGTTTAGTGGTGATGCACTCACCCAGCATGAGATCTTAGGTTCAGTTCCCAATACCTAATAGAAAAGAAAGCCAAGCTGAACATGTTTCCTTGTCAGCTGTCAACTTGACATATCCCAGAGTTACATAAGGGAGTGTGCTTCAATCAGATTGCCCTGCTGTGGACAAGTTTGTAAGGGATATTTTATTATTTATTTATTTATTTATTTATTTATTTTGGTTTTTCAAGACAGGGTCTCTGTGTAGCCTTGGCTGCCCTGGACTCCCTTTATGGACCAGACTGGCCTTGAACTCACAGAGATCCAAATGCCTCTGCCTTCCAAGTACAGGGACATTTTCTTGATTGCTAAGTGACAAGGGGGCCCAGCAGGCTGCTGTTGCTGGTACTATCCTTAGGTGGGGGGTTGCTGGGGTATGTAAGACAGCTAATTGAGGAGATGGTAGAGAGTAACCCCCTTAACAGCATTCCTCCATGGTTTTGGTTCAAGCTCCCGGCTTGTGATCTCACAGTGACTTCCATCAACAATGGACTATAACCTGTAAGAGGAAATAAACTCTTCCCTCCCTGAGTTGTGTTTTGATAATGGTGTTTATCACAGCAACAGAAACAAGAGCCCAAAAGATATTATATTGTTACCAGGAGAGGGTGTTTATCACTGAAAAAGAAAGCAAGCTAGGGCAAACACACACACACACACACACACACACACACACACACACACACACACCTCATCCAGTTCTACATTATTATTAAGTGGGCTTTATCTCCCTGAGTTTGATGTTGTTTACTCATTTATTTGTGCCACAGGGATCAAGTCCCGGCTTTTTCTCAGTATAGACCAGTGGTTCTCAACCTTCCTAATGCTGCAATCCTTTAATACAGTGCTTCAAGTTGTGGCGACCCTCAACCATAAAATCATGTTGTTGCTACTTCATAATTGTAATTTTGCTACTGTTATGAATAACGATGTAAGTATATGATATGCTGGATACTTGATATGCAACCCCATGGGGGTCACAAGTCGAGAACCATTGTTCTAATCACTTGTTGAAAAGATTTTTCCTGCCCCTAGAAGTGTTGCATATGTGGATTCTATATCACGTGTGTGTCCATAGGTGCTAGAGAGGAGAGAGGCTATCTCTACACTCAGCATTCTGACATGAACGTCTGAATAATTATTCAGGGCCTAATAGTCCCTGAAAAAAGTAAGCTTGAGAGCCAGTCATGGCGGCACATGCCTATAATCCCAGCACTTGGGAGGCAGAGGCAGGCGGATCGATGTGACTTCAAGGCCAGCCTGGTTGTGAGTCCGGGACAGCCAAGGCTAACACAGAGAGACCTTGTCTCAAAAAAACAAAAACCAACCAACCAACCAACCAACCAAACAGTCCTGGCTATCCTGGATTCACACCACCTCACGAGAGTGGTCAGGCCAGGTTTCCCAGGCTCCTATCCTGGGAAAGGGCAGTTCATTTACAACTTCTACCATATGTGTAGCTCACTCTCCCCGAGGACTGCAGCTGGCTAGGGGTGGGGTCATGCCCCCAGGGCCAGCCCTCCCATAATTCCCGGTGAGGCGTGGGGTCAGTTCTGCACAGTCTTCAGACATCAACATGTCCGTAGGAGGCAGCCCAGACCAGAGATGTCCACCTGGCCTTTGGTGGTAACAGGTGCCTACTGCTGCAGGGCTATGGACCCAGATATGGCCCCCAGTGGTAGCACAGGCCAGGACCTCACACCACGGTCCCAGGTGGCATTACCAGTTATGTCAGACCGTTCCTCACTATGCTTAACTCTCCAGCTCTGCCTCTCTTCATTGTGCCCACATCTTCTGTTTTTCTTTCTCTTCTATTTCTCTACCATTTACTTGCTCCTCTTAGTGGTATCTGGGGTCTCTGAGTGTCTAGGGTCATCTCAGGAGTGATCCAGAGTGCTACACCCCAATTGTGCATTATAGCCCTTGGCAGGGGTCATCTCTGGCATGCCTCTGCCCACCTCCTGTGTGGTCCTCTCAGGCTAGCTGCTGGTACAAGCCTCCTGGTACTGGACTGGTGATCATCATCTCAGGCTTGCTTTCTTTGTTTGTTTGAGACAGGCTTTGTCTGTGTAGCCTTGACTGTTCTGGACTCACTTTGTAGACCAGGCTGGCCTTGAACTCACAGAGAGTGCTGGGGTTAAAGGTATATGCCACCATGCCCAGCCAGCCAGCCAGGACTGTTACACAGAGAAACCCTGCCTCAAAAAAACAAAACAAAACAAAACCAAAAAAAAAAAAAAAAAGATAGGTTGAGAGAAACTCTGTCTTAGAAAAACAAAACAAAACAAAAGATAGATTTTTGCACTGAGAAGATGGGCTCAGGTGACCTGAGTTCAATCCCCAGATCCTGCCTAAAGAGGAAAGGAAAGAACTGACTCCACAGAGTTGTCCTCTGTCCTGCACATGTGTGCTGTGGCATGTGTACTACTCTGCCCCATGCCCCAAGGCCCTCATTCAAAGAAAGAGAGGGGGGCAGAGGAAGAGGGAGAGGACTGGTTGCTGGCTTTTACTCCAAAGATGTCTTTCATTTAGCTGTGACCTAGGCAGCAAGGTCTCAGCAAGCCCTCCCGAGACTTCTGACACACACCACCGCCTGCATTAAGTTTGCACGGCCGCATGACAAATTACCCAAGTGCAGTCACTTAAAAGAACACACAGCCGGGCGTGGTGGCGCACGCCTTTAATCCCAGCACATGGGAGGCAGAGGCAGGAGGATCGCTGTGAGTTCGAGGCCAGCCTGGTCTACAAAGCGAGTCCAGACAGCCAAGGCTACACAGAGAGACCCTGTTTTGAAAACAAAACAAAACAAAACAAAAAACAAAAGATAGGAGATGAAGACTCAAAAACCAAAGGCTCAGCCTTTACTATTATTACCTGGGAGCAGTCATAGTCTATTCGACACAGGACCAACACTTAGTATGGAAAGACAGAACAACAGTGACCAAGGGACGTTCCAGGGACCCCCTTGGAGGTTAGCCACCACACATCATATTTTGAGAAATTGCCCCTCCCCCCAAAGCAAATTGCCACCAGCTCGCCCTAAAGGTTACTTACTCCTGCAAGACATAGTAGACAGGTTGCGTGACCCAGAGAGGGTCCTGAGGTGTGTGTGTGTGTCAGGGGTGGGGGTAGGCGGGACAGCTCAGAAAGGATCTGCCAATGAGATGGTTCAGTGGGTAAAGACACTTGCTGTCACCCCCGCCCCATGACTTCAGTTCAGTCCTCTGATACACAATTGGTAGAAGAGAGATCTGACTCCTGCAAGGTGTCTGCCACACATGTGCCATGGTATGCTGGGGAGGGATGAGGTGTGTGCACACATGCTTGCACATGTGTACACATGCACATACACAATAAATTACAATTTAGTTTCCGTGGCTGGAGGGATGGCTCAGCAGTTAATAGTGCCTACTGCTTGCTGCTCTTGCAGAAGATCCAGGTTCTGTTTCCAGCACCCCTATCAGGCAGCTCACAACTGCCTGTAACTCCAGTATATATGCACGCATGTAGTGTACATACATATACTCAGGTACCTGCATGAATATGGTGCACATACATTCACTAAGGTATACACATATTCATACAGAATAAAATAAATATTTAAAACTATAATTTAAAAACGGGATATGCTAAGGGCAAACTTTCCATCACTTTGTACTTTTTCCTAGACACAGGTCTGAACTGAACTGGTACCCTTGGCAGGTAATAAAACATGAAACGTGTTACATAATAGGTTGAGTCGTTTTCAGTATAAACAATGGGGTTAGAGTTATGAATGGTTATTCATCGGGCAATTAGGAAAGCTCAGCCTATATGTCATTCTTTTTGACATAGTAGAGCAGAGAGTGCAAATCGGTGCACAATGGCCTTTTGTGGCAGCAGGACGGGACACAGGGGTGGGTGCCAACACCAGGGCATCCTTTTTGGCATTATTGATCGGAAGGAGGCTAATGGCTTTCCCTGGCCTCTGGCCACCTTGTTGTTGCATCCTATCGAAAGGCCTCACGCTCTTGCTCCCTTTACCTGCTGGGTTGTTTTTTGTTTTTGTTTTTGTTTTTTGTTTTTTTCTTTTTTTGAGACAGGGTTTCTCTGTGTAGCCTTGGCTGTCCTGGACTCACTTTGTAGACCAGGCTGGCCTCCAACTCATAGCAATCCTCCTGCCTCTGCCTCCCAGGTGCTGGGATTAAAGGTGTGTGCCACCACTGCCTGGCCCTTTACCTGCTGTTTTCTAGACAGGACGCCACTATGTGATTCAAGTTGGCCTCAAACTCCAGGCAATCTGCCTACATCAGCTTCCTGAGTGCTGGAATTACAGGCAAGCACTACCATTACTATACATAGCTCACATGCCCTCTCTCGCTCGCTCTCTCCCTCCTTCCCTCCTTCCCTCCTTCCCTCCTTCTCTCCTTCCCCTCCCAGATCCTCCATTTCTTTTTCCAAGACAGGGTTTCTCTGTGTAGCCTTGGCTGTCCTGGACTTGCTTTGTAGGCAGATCCTCCATTTTTGACTTGACTATGTATCTTAGGCTGATCTTAAACCCATGGCTTTCTTCCTGCTTAACCTTCTAGCTCAAAATGCTGCGCTATTTTTTTGTTGTTTTTCAAGACAGGGGTTTCCTGTGTCCTGGACTCACTTTGTAGACCAGGCTGGCCTTGAACTCAGTGATCCATCTGCCTCTGCCTCCCTAGTGCTGGGATTAAAGGCATGTGCCACCACACCCAGGTGAGACATATTCTTGAGTTCCAGTCAATCTGTCCTTTCTAACACTACTTGGAACAGAGAGCTATAATTGCCACCCACTCCTGATCAGCCCACTAGAACAAAGACTTGGTTATTATTGTTTTAAGGTACAGTTTTCAGGGCAGTTTGCAATGGGACAATAATTATCATACATTAAAGTCACACAGCAAGATGAAACTTCCAGAAAGTTACCAGAGCCAACTTGTACATCTACCACTTTGAGACTAAGTGGTATTGAATTAAGGGAGAGAAAAGTTACTGGTTTCAAAAAGGCAGTGGCTGATACAGGAGAAGTGGCACGTGTTTGTATTCCAGCACTCCAGAGGCTGAGGCAGGGAGATTTTCAGTTGAAGGCTTTATAGAGATAGATAGGTAGATAGATACATAGATACATAGATGATTGATCGATAGATGATAGATAGATACATAGATAGATGATAGACACATACATAGATAGATGATACATAGATACATGGATACCTAGATGATAGATACAGAGATAGATGATAGTTAGATACATATATACAGACATAGATGATAGATAGATAGATAATAGATACATAGAAACATAGATAGATACAAAGATGGATACATAAGTACATATATATATACAGACAGTAGAGGCTGGGAGTGTACACATAGTGGTAGAGCTTTACTTAGCCTAGACAACACCCCAAGTTTGATCCTTAGCACCAAGGTGGGGAAAGCCGAATAGTCCATGACCAGTTTGTAGGGAACTGAGAGGAAACAGATTCATGAAAAAGAAGAACACAAGTATATTAGGGTCATTAGAGGCACTTCTGACAGTGCAAATCTCTCAACCCCACCCTTTATCATCTTGTTTTAAATCAGGTGGATTAAGAAGTGTCCTGCAATGTCACTGAGGTTGAGAATAAACTGTAAAGACTTAATAAAGGTCTGAGGATTTAGTTTAGTTAGTAAAGTGTTTGCTATGCCTGAATTAGAATTCCTGATACTGCAAAGTGTGACAGAATCCCAGCACTAGGGAGGCAGAGACTCCCTTCTCTTGGTCTTTCTGGCCAGCCAGCATAGCTGAAACAATGATTCTCCAGGTTCAGTGAGAGATCCTATGTTCTCTGTGGTACAAAGAATAATCTATATAGCCATGCTTTTCATTTGAATGAATGAATTTATTAAGTATATAGGAAACTAAAGTAAGAGAATAGCAAATAGCAGATGCATGGGTGGGTGACTGAATAAATGGATATATAACAAAACATCAGCAAGTCATGAGCTCAGAACTATGGAAGAAACTGAGTAGGGAAGCCCCATTGAGACACCCAGCTGGAATTCCCCAGCTAATCCTAAGCAGAGTGGAGTGCCCTGTGGGCAAGGCTCCCATGTAAAAGAGCCTATAGAACTGGCAAAGATTACATCATCAAACTGGGCTCACAATATCCAGCAGAAGCTTAATGGTGCTATTAATACCTCAGCTGGTATTCCTGGCAGAGATTTTTCTCCATGGATGAACTTCCTGGGACTAAAACCCTCCCTTCTCTTCCTACTGACCACACATTTATCTCATGGATAAACAATTGTAACCTCTGCTGGAAAGGGCACACCCTCCAGCCATCCTCAAGGATACAATGTTGTTACTCTTGGGCCGTTTTGCTGTTCCCTTCCCTCCTTGTCAGAGAGTTGGGGAGACAGCCATCTCCATATAAGGGGGGGGGAAGGCCTGACATAAACATCTGCATGCTTAGATCCCAGGAAGTAGAGATCTAAGCATCTTCTCAGTGAATTCAAGCTGCAGGTGACAATTTGCCAATGTAATGATCATTACACTTTGCCTCAAAAACAAAACAAAAACACCAAGGTAGAAGGTTGGAGAGATGGCTCAGAGGTTCAGAGCACTGTCTGCTCTTCCAGAGGTCCTGAGTTCAATTCCCAGCAACCACATGGTGGCTCACAACCATCTAGAATGAGAGCTGATGCCTTTTTCTGGCCTGCAGGTGTGCATGTTGCCAGAATACATAATCAATCAATCAATCAAACAAACAAACAAACCAAAAAAATTAGGTAGATATCTGGGCGTGGTGGCACACCCCTTTAATTCTATCACTTTGGAGGCAGAGGCAGGCTTAGTTCAAGGCTAACATGGTCTACATAGTAAGTTCCTAGTCAGCCAAGATTCTCACAGTGAGACCCTATGGTGATGATGAATGTCAATAATTGAGCCCTCCACACACATGTATAAACGTGTACCTGCACACACATGCAGAAGAATAGATGAAGCCAGGTGGTAGCAAGAACAAGGTTGGGAAGTTTGCATTACTTTGGAAGATTCAGAGAAAAGAGTTGGTAGAGGGTTGTGCAATAGATTCATAGAGAAAACAAAGTATCAAAGAAGGAGCTAAGACAAGAGAGAAATGTAATGGACACAGACTGCAGAGTCGGCAGGCTTCTGAAAACCTGCTGTATGTACCGTGCAGTTTTCAGAAGGAGACTCCAACGTGCAAGCGAAGTACCACGGAAGTTAAACTAAATGCAGGAAGTTAGAGGGCGCTATCTCTTGACTTTTTTCTTCACAGTGAGAATTAATGTTTAATTAGACAAAAAGAGTTTTTAAAAAGTCAAAACCAAGGCCAGCTGTGGTGGTGCACACCTTTAATCCCAGCACTTGGAGGCAGAGGTAGGTAGATCTCTGTCAATTCCAGGCCAGCATGGTCTACATACTAGCCAGCCAGTTCCAGGATAGGCAACGGTACATAATAGATAGACCCTGTCTTTAAAATAAATAAATAAGAGCTGGGTGTGGTGGTGCACACCTTTAATCCCAGGACTGGGGAGGCAGAGGCAGGTGGATCTCTCTGAGTTCGAGGCCAGCCTGGTCTACAAAGACAGTTTCAGGACAGACAAGGCTACACAGAGGAAACCCTATCTTGAAAAACCAAACAAACAAACAAAAAATCAGTTATAGTGGCATATTGTGACTTTATTAATATTTGGATTTACTACTACAGGGAAAACTAGTACAATAGACTCTATATAATGAGAAAAAAACCAATTTCTACTTTGTAGTTAGAATTAAAAAAAAAAACATTGTAAATGCACCAGTGAACCTATATACTGTCAATTAGCCTTAGGACAGTTTGAAAATGTGTCTATTTCTAATTTCTGGGAAATATATCAAGGTAACACATTAAACGGGAGTTGGGGACTAGGCTGTAGGCAATCATATCACAGTTGTGTCCTCGATGTGTCAGGAATCAGTGAATGAGTACTAGAATGCCTTTGGAAGCACAGATGGTGCTCATAGCAGCAATGAGAATGGGCCTCAGATTTCTGAGCATAAGCAGCAGATGTCCAGGCAGCTGCTTTAGGATCCACCCCACCACCCCCAGCCCCAGGCTCCCCGCCAGTGACAGAATAAGGCAAGTGGCCTAGGCAGGCCTGCTTCTGTGAGGGGTGGGAAGTCTGAGACAGTGGCCTGGATGAAGAGTGGAAGACCCCCCACACTGGCCTTTCCAAAACCTTTTTTTTTCTTAAGATTTATTTATTTAGTGCCACGCGCAGTGGCGCATGCCTTTAATCCCAGCACTCGGGAGGCAGAGGCAAGGCAGAGGCAGGCAGATTGCTGTGAGTTCCAGGCCAGCCTGGTCTACAAAACAAGTCCAGAACAGCCAAGATAACAAATAAACTCTGTCTCAAAAAAAAAAAAAAAAAAAAAAAAAAAAAAGGCTTGCCGGGCGTGGTGGTGTATGCCTTTAATCCCAGCACTCGGGAGGCAGAGGTAGGCGGATCGCTGTGAGTTCGAGGCCAGCCTGGTCTACAAAGTGAGTCCAGGGCGGCCAAGGCTACACAGAGAGACCCTGTCTCAAAAAACCAAAAAGTAAAAAAAATAAAAAAAGATTTATTTACTTGTTTATTATTTATACAGTATTCAGTCTGCATGTGAGCAAACAGGCCAGAAGAAGGCATCAGTTTTTATTATAGACGGTTATGAGACATCATGTAGTTGCTGGGAATTGAACTCAGGACCTTTGGAAGAACAGCCAGTGCTCTTAATCTCTCCAGCCTGCCAAAACTTTTTTTCCCTTGGGTTTTTTTTTTTTTTTTTTTTTTTTGAGACAGGTTTCTACGGTTTTTCTGTGTAGCCTTGGCTGTCCTAGACTCACTCTGTAGACCAGGCTGGACTCAAACTCACAGCCTTTAATCTCAGCACTTGGGAGGCAGATGCAGGCAGCTCTCTGAGGTTTGTCAGGCAGTTAGGTTGAGTCAGTGAACTGAGAGACAATGCAGTGGAGTTGAGTTCATGGAACTCAAAGTCAGGTTTTTACCAGTGGAGTTTTACAGAGAGAACAAGCTAGATACAAGTAAAGAGCCAGAGAATGAGAAGGAGCCAGAAGATTAGAATAGATTGCCAAAGCTAGTGGAGGCCAAGCAGAGTCGTTCAGTCAGAGGTTTGAATCAGTCAGCTTGGAGAGGAATTTGAGTCAGACCAGCTAATCAGCCAGCAGAGAGTTCAGAAAGAGTTAGAAAGGGTGACCTTATTCAGCAGTAAGTCTCAAAGGTTGAAAACATTCTAGGCCTAGATTAGATTGTATGGAGGCTAGAAGCTTCTAGGACTAGACCTAGGTTAGCTGAGAGGCATTAAGCCTCCGAGATGACAATCAAGTCAGGAGAATAAGTTCTTTTACCCAGCGCTCAGGAGGCAGAGGCAGGTGGATCGCTGTGAGTTAGAAGCTAGCCTGGTCTACATGAATGATGGCTATCATTCAGTGTCAGGTGAGTCAGCCTGGGTCCCATGTGCCTGTCCAGGTTGCACATCCCACGGGTCCATCTGTAGAGACCAAACCAATGCCATTTTGTGTTCATGGCCTTGATCCCCTTCCCACCCCACCCCCCACAGAGTTTCCAGGGAGAGCCACAAACATACAGCTAGTAATTGTTCCTAGGACCTTGTACTGGGGGCCAACCAATCAGCTGCAGGTCACAGTGACCAGAACAAATGAAAATTTCCCTCCTGCAGTCTGGCCCTGGTCCCCTCGCTTAGCCCTAGTCCTCCAGCCAATCAGCTTAAAGGGCAACTTTCCTGTATCCCTCTAATCTATCATGTGACAGCAAGGCTTAGAAATGGCTTGGGACCCCCGCCCACCCCACCTGCAAAAATCCTGTTCCCCTATGACTAGGGGCCGCCATCTTCCCTCCTCATGAGGGGGATGATGGTCCAGGTTCTGAGCTTGAAACAAACGGGACCCTGTGTGGTTTGTATCTGGCTGATTCCTGGTGGTTTTGGGGGGTTTCACAACTTAGGCATTACACATCCAGGTGCTGCTTGCCTCTGGACAAGAGTGGCTGGACCTCAAGATCAAAGGTTCCAAGGTCCCAAGGTCCTATTTCTTCCTCAGGGACAGATTAGAGGGCTCAGAGTAAGGCCAGAGGCCCAGGGCATAAGCCATGTTCCTAGGGGGAGGTGGGGAATGACAGCTCCTTGTTTATCTGCACAGCAGAGGAAGTAGGTGGTTGTTTGAGGTGAGAGGCAGCCTGGTGGTGCTTCTTAAGGAAGGAGGTGGGGAGGCCAGCACTGAGCTAGTGGCAGTGGTGGAGCAGGCCCCAGTGGCTGCAAAGGCAGTTCTGCCCCCCAGAATAAAAGGATTCCCAGAGGTCATGGTGGAGGAGTGGCAAGCAGCAGCGAGAGTGCCCCAGCACACCAGCCACCCTTGGGCGGTGGGGAGGGGTTTTGAGGGTGAATGTGTCTGATTCAGGGCTAAGAGAGCTAAAATAATCTACACACAGTGGACATGCAGTAAGGGGAGGAGAAAACAGTACTTAATTATCCTATGTGTGAGGGGATGACTTCTAGGTACAATTAAAGGTCAATTGCTGGTGGCTAGGATCTCTTCAGCATAGGGTGGGGTACTTCCAGGAATTCCTTGTTCCTCCTCCTCCTCCTCCTCCTCCTCCTCTTCTTTTTGGTTCCCCTCCCCCCCTTGAGACAGGGTCTCTCTGTGTATCCTTGGCTGTCATGGACTCACTTTGTAGACCAGGCTGGCCTCGAACTCACAGTGATCCGCCTGCCTCTGCTTCCCGAGTGCTGGGATTAAAGGTGTGTGCCACCACTGCCCAGTTCCTTGTGCTTTGGGATGAAGTTCCTTATCAGGAATGGGTCGGCCTGTAATCTCCTTGAGGGCTATGCGACACTTCTTACAAGATCTGGGGTTACCAGATCAGGTGGGGTGAGAACCCCCGCTGAGGAAAGGGAGTCCACCAACGCAGACTTAGCACAAATGGCTGTCCAGAGAAGTCAGACTTCAACCTTATCCAGCGGAGTCCCACAGCTCGCCAGGGCTACACAGCGAGACCCTGATTCAAAATAAATAGATAAATGAATGACTGACTCACTTCCTCACAGCTACTAGAGGAAGAGATGGTGGTTCACGTCCACAATCTCAGGAGGGCTGAAGTAGGAGGAGGGTGAGTTCAAGACTTAGTTCAGCTAAGTAGAAAGACTGTCTCAAAACCAGCTACGCAATACCACCACCAAAGGTTGACTCCAGCTGTAAGAAGTGACAAGGTGACATTACTCAGCAGTTAGGGTCTTCTTGAGCCAATTTCAGGTCTTCTTCTTCTTCTTCTTCTTCTTCTTCTTCTTCTTCTTCTTCTTCTTCTTCTTCTTCTTCTTCTTCTTCTTCTTCTTCTTCTTCCTCTTCTTCCTCCTCCTCCTCCTTCTTCATTTTTTGAGACAAGTTTTTTTTGTGTGTTATCTTGGCTGTCCTGGACTCACTTTGTAGACCAGGCTGGCCTCAAACTCACAGAGATCCACCTGCCTCTGTCTCCCCAGGGCTGGGATTACAGGTATTGCCGCACACATTTAAAGGCAATTTCACGTTTTCATCTCATGCTTTTCTCGGGGTGGTTCTCTGCCAATGACCAAGCAAGGCTTGACTATTTCCATCAGAGTTGGGCCCCTGAAAGTCACACTTGGTCCTGGAGCACTGTAAAGCACTGTAAGGTGCTAAGTCCCACTCTGACTGCTTTCTTTTCACAGATCACACACCTGCCCTCCCAAGCCTTTATTTCTCCAGCTTCTTTTCAGTGTCTGTTTCTGGGAAAATCTAGGCGGGGCACACAGTGGGTTTAGAACCTATTTCCTGAAGTTGTCATTCACTCCCCCACCCTTGGGACTAACCCTGACTATGCAGAGCTCCTCTTTTTTTAAAAATATTTTTATTTAATTTATGTGCATTGGTGTGAGGGTATCAGATCTTGGAGTTACAGACAGTTGTGAGCTGCCATCTGGGTGCTGGGAATTGAACCTGGGATCTTTGGAAGAGCAGACAGTGCTCTTAACCACTGAGCCAACTCTCCAGCCCACGGAGCTCTTCTTTACTTAAATACAAAGTTAAAGTTACTCATTCCTTTCATACCTACATTGCAGGGCACCGTGTGAAGATAAACCGTATGGGGAAATGCTATGGTTCTGGAAAAATCACAAACGGCTAGAGTTTCTATTAAAAGGCCCAAAGTGTTACAGTATTTCCCAGATTACTAAAACAATCCTCAATGGTTTTCAAGCCCTTTCAAGGATGGTATGGTGTGTGTGCTTTTTCTGCAGCTTTACTTATTCCCAGAGAGTAATTTACACACTTGACAATCGGATAGAGACCTGAATAAAGAATTCTACAGTGCTACAGTAACCTGTCATGGGAATTCGGTTTGTTTCTTTTCATTTCTAGGATAACAACGGCTAAGATAGGGGAAACATGAAACATTGAGACTTTTCTTTAGAAAAAGCAAGCACAGTGGCAAGATGTTAGGAGGAAACACTTAACACCTGTGTAACCATGAACTCCGTTTTCCCTTGATGGTTTGTTTTAAGCTGCAATATTATAGCTGTAGATAAATATTATAATTAATACATGTACATAAAATGTTGTTGTTTTGTGTGAGACAGACTAAGTTAACTCTGTAGCTCAGACTGGCTACAGTAGGCAATCTTCCTGCTCCAGACTCCCAGATTGTAGGGTTACAAGTATGAGCTACCAAGCCTGGCATAGAGTTCTTTTAGATTTATTTAGCATTTATTCTCCAGATTTATACTTTCATATAAAATGTATTGAACAAAGAGAGCTAGTGACTGTGTAAGTAATTCTATCAGGAAAGAAAAGTAGTTATCTGTTATCCAAAAGGACATTTTTTCTATGATGTTATGATTTGTATTGCTGAAGACTCCAAGTTGCAGTTTTCTTTCTTTCTTTCTTTTTTTTTTTTTTGGTTTTTTGAGACAGGGTTTCTCTGTGTAGCCTTGGCTGTCCTGGACTCCCTTTGTAGACCAGGCTGGCTTCGAACTCACAGCTATCTGCCTGCCTCTGCCTCCCAAGCGCTGGGATTAAAGGCGTGTGCCTTTTCTTTCTTTCAGCATCTTACTGATTTATTTATTTTTGTGTCTCTGGAGATTAAACTTAAGACGTCATGCATGCTCAGTAAGCACTCAAGCACTGAGTTACACTCCAGACCTCTCTCAGTTTTCTTCCCCTCCTCCCAAACCCCCCAAGGTAACAGTTAATCATGTGGCCTTAGCTAGCCTGGAGCTCTCTACGTAGACCAGGCTGACCTTGAACTCACAGAGAACTGACTGCCTCTACCTCTGTCTCTTGAGTTCTGGAATTGAAAGGGTGGGCTATCACATTTAGCCCTCTTTCAGTATTTTCTGGCTTTGTTTTTTGTTTTTAGTTTTTCAAGACAGGGTTTCTCTGCAGCCCTGGCTATCCTGGACTCACTTTTGTAGACGAGGCTGCCCTCACACAAATCCACATGACTCTGCCTCCGGAGTACTGGGATTAAAGGCATGCACCACCATGCCTGGCCTCCTCTTTCAGTATTTTCAAAGTTTTTTGTTTGTTTGTTTTTGTTTTTGTTTTTTAATTTCCTTGGTAGAGCTGATACAAATGTTATAACCTGCTTCTCTGTTAACACTTACTGTCTTTCTTAGCATATCAGAAGGCATTTTACTTCCAAGTCTCCATTTTGACTATAAGGTGAAATTAAGTTCAAGTCTCAGGCCCTCCGTGCCTGAAGCTAGGAAGGTTCAATGCTTCCTGCTTAGAATAACACAATAGGGCCGGGCGTGGTGGCGCACGCCTTAAATCCCAGCACTCTGGAGGCAGAAGCAGGAGGATCTCTGTGAGTTCGAAGCCGGCCTAGTCGGAGTCCAGGATAGCCAGGGCTAAACAGAGAAACTCTGTCTCAAATAACCGAGAAAAAAAGAAAGAAAGAAAGAAAGAAAGAAAGAATAACACAATAGGTGATAAATGTTCTGCTTGGGTTAAACATAACGTATGTTCTTTTAGAGTTAAGACTGCAACATCCTGCTATGTTCCTTACTCCCAGAGAGCTGGGAACCCCCCCAAGAGCTCCCCGACCTTAAACCCCAGCCAATCAGCTTAAAGTGCTATGTCTGGCCGCCACCTGGGTATATTGTGCTCAGAACAAAAATCGATTTTTCTTGTGTTTAGCTAACCAAAATGATGTAATGTGCTGCACCCCCCCCCCCACTTCCCACCTGGTTACCTGGTTACCTGGTTATGTTTTTGTTTTTGTTTTTATAAAAAGCCTGGGGGGCTGAAGAGATGGCTCAGCAGTTAAGAGCACTGTCTGCTCTTCCAGAGGTCATGAGTTCAATTCCCAGCAACCACATGGTGGCTCACAACCATCCATAATGTGATCTGATGTCCTCCTCTGCCTGCAGATGTACATGCAGACAGAGCGCTGTATACATAATAATAAATAAATAAATCTTAAAAAAAATATATAAAAAGCCTGCCTTAGAAACAGACTGGCATGGTCTGGCTCCTGAGCCTAGATTATGGCCCTGACAGATCAGTTTATGTTCAGTTTTAGTTCAGCATTCGATAAACTTTCATCAATCTGATGAAATGTGCAGTTATTCTTGAACCCATAACAATGTATAGTTATACGCTTTGAAAATATACAGTTTCATACAAAAAAAATATAAGTCTGAAGTCACTTTCAACTTTTTTGTGCATCTTTTTTTGTTTTTGGTCTTTTTTTGTAAATCTCAGAGGAGGAATGGGTTTCAAAGCAGATGTGTAAGGCCTAAAATGTCCAGCCAAAAGATGGGGCTAAAACTGTAGACTATCAATACTGATGTCAGGACAATACAAAGCAGTGTAGCTGACAGTGTGAGGTTTTACACATGATTTAGAGATGTGGTTTAAAGTAAAAGAACTAGTTCCGGTTGCTGTTCTACATTACTGTGGTGTACCTGCCTGGTGACTTGGACACTGACAGAAAAGGGCACCAATAATATAAACTGGATTATAATCTCAGTAGGCAATATTAGGCATGTTTCAACATAGTTTAACTTGAATAATTAGATTGTTTTGTTTTTCGAAACAGGGTTTCTCTGTATAGCCTTGGCTGTTTTGGACTCACTTTGTAGACCAGGATGGCCTTGAACTCAGAGATCTGCCTGTCTCTGCCTCCCCTGAGTGCTGGGATCACACCCACCAACCCGGGTTAAAAAATTAGTTTATGTGGTTTGTTTTTCAAACAAGGTGCTTTGTAGACTGACCTTGAATTTCCAGACCTTGTTGCTTCTCCTCATCAAGTGTTGGGATTACAGATGTGCACTGCCTTGCCAGACTGATAAGACTTTTTGTTGTTTGTGCTTTTGGGGAACTCTGATAATTGAATACAACTTCAAAAGGGCTTTAGCCCAGTGACTGCTCAAAGAGGCTCTCAGAACAGTACCAGCAGTAAAAGGCAGATACACTGAGACGAACACTCACGCTCTTTAGCACATGACTGAATTTTCCTATTGTGCTACTGTTCTACTGAGTTCTCTTCTGATACTTGTCTATCTTAAATTTTGTCTCAAGGATGTCAGGGGAGAATTGAACAGTTTGGCTTAGCCTTGTTAGGTGTGACAGAATACCCTTACTGTTGTCCATCCAGATTCCCTCAGGGCGAAGAGACGCCAGTTTGAAGTCTCAGTGTCCCTCTGTCTTTGCTCCTCTTGCCGGGGGTTCAAGGCCACCTGTGAGGCTGGGTTCAGCCATCTCTTCCTTTGCAGAAAAGCGGCATCCCACAGTCACAAACTCACAGGAGGAGGGGGAGGAGGCGGGGCTCGGGCCAGGAGAGCGGCCGCGCGCAGGCGCTGCTGGGGGACGCGGAGGGGCGGGGCGGCGCCGCGCGGGCACGACGCGCGTCCCCGCCGCCGCCGCCGCCGCGTCAGCAGCGTGCTGCACGTGCCCGTGTTTACGTCCCTCCTAGGGCCGCCGACGTCACATAGCCGAATGGCAACATTGTGGCGACGCCGAGACGCGTAGTTTAGGAGTCTGCTTTCTGGTTCCGGCTGGCTCGGCGCGGGTCGGCGGGAGGCAGAGCGGCGGCGGAGAGGTCGGCCCCCGGCGAGCCCGGCGGACGCGCGCCTCGGCGCCCTCAGCACGCTGCCCCGCGGCCTCACGCAGGCCGGCTCGGCGGCCCAGGGCCCCGCGGTGCCGCAGCGAGCGGCTTGTAAACAGATCCGGCCGCACGTGACCATGTGAACTACCTGCTCCGGGCCGCGTTATTGTCTCTCTCCCGAGAGTCGCGCCACAAAGAAGCCGGTGGTGGGAGAGCGGCCCGTTGCGTTAAGATGGCTGAAGGCGCCCGGCGAGGGTGAGCTAG
Source organism: Acomys percivali (assembly GCA_907169655.1). Taxonomy (NCBI): domain Eukaryota; kingdom Metazoa; phylum Chordata; class Mammalia; order Rodentia; family Muridae; genus Acomys; species Acomys percivali. Next base: position 14,020,614 of record OU015758.1, on the reverse strand, counting down.
CCGGGGGCGCGGCCACCGCGGAGACTCGGCCGGGCGGCCCCCCTCGGCGGGGCACCGGAGCTTACCATGTCGTCGTTTGCGCTGGAGGAGACACTCGAGTCCGACTGGGTGGCCGTGCGGCCCCACGTCTTCGACGAGCGCGAGAAGCACAAGTTCGTGTTCATTGTGGCCTGGAACGAGATCGAAGGCAAGTTTGCAATAACCTGTCACAACCGGACGGCGCAGAGACAGAGGAGCGGTTCCCGGGAACAGGCGGGGACACCCACGCCTGATGCGAGCCGCGGGCCCGGCAGCCCGGCGGCCAGGGCTCGGCCCGAGGCGCTCCGGAGTCCCGGGCCACGGAAGAGCCGGGCCTGGGCCGAGGGCGGCTCTCCGCGCAGCGCGCGCAGCCCGAGGGGCGAGCCTCTCCGGGGCCCGGCGGGCAAAGGACCGGAGAGTCCCCTCCGTAGCCCCGCGCGGGTCAAGGCCAGCCCGCTCCGCCGAGGCACGGAATCCCGAGATGCGACGACGACAGCCGCTGCCGCGCCAGCCCCGCCGGCGCCCCCGGTGTCATCCGTGCGGGTGGTGAGTGCCTCCGGGGCGGTCTCCGAAGAGATCGAGGTGTTGGAAATGGTGAGGGAGGACGAGGCGCCGCCGTCGCTCCCCGACTCGGAGCAGCCGCCGCCGTCGTCCGCCGCGGAGTTGGAGTCTCCGGCTGAAGAGTGCAGTTGGGCCGGGCTCTTCTCCTTCCAGGATCTGCGGGCCGTGCACCAGCAGCTGTGCTCCGTCAACTCACAGCTGGAGCCGTGTCTGCCGGTGTTCCCCGAAGAGCCATCCGGCATGTGGACTGTGCTGTTTGGGGGCGCCCCCGAGATGACCGAGCAGGAGATCGACGCGCTGTGTTACCAACTCCAGGTCTACCTGGGCCACGGCCTGGACACGTGTGGCTGGAAGATCCTTTCCCAGGTGCTGTTCACGGAGACGGATGATCCCGAAGAGTATTACGAAAGCCTCAGCGAGCTGCGGCAGAAGGGTTACGAGGAGGTGCTTGAGCGGGCCAGGAAACGCATCCAGGAGGTGAGTGCCGAGTCCCAGCGGTGTCCTCTTTTTTTTTTTTTTTTTTTTTTTTTTTTTTTTGTGTGTGTGTGTGTGTGTGTGTGTGTGTGTCTCACTGTCAAGGGCTGGAGCCTGAGTTTGGGGTGTGCGCTGTGTGTAATATATCCTCGGGAAAAGGAAGAAAGGAGGGGGTTCCTGATCCGGCTATCTCCACGAAGGACCTTTGGGAAGTTTTTCCTTTCCCCTTTTTTTTCTTCAAAAAGTATCCAGTTTAATACTAACTATAGGGAGAGAAGACAGTGCTGCTAAATGCTGAGCCATCTCTCCAGCCCATGGGAGAGATGAAAGTATTTAGAAAAACAGGTATTCTGTAAACTTAAAAACAGCATGACTTACTCTGCACCTAAGGCGACAATAAATTGCCCAGACCTCAACTCTTCTTTCAGGGTGTCATGTTTATGTCGTGAAAATAGTTGTCTTATGGAACAAAGTTGATCGTCTTTTGTTCTCTCTGTGTCCTCTGGCAGCTCAGGCAGGTATGAAATTGTACTTTTCAGTGCTTTGCGGGGCTGAAGGTCTACCACTGAGGTACACCCGGGCCCTAAGTGCGTCCTTAGTTGTGTTTTGACTTGTCCAGTTGACACAAATGAAATTTTAGACTATCAAGTCTTTACAGATGGCTCAGGTTTCAGACACTCCTGCTTTTAGAGAGAAGGCAGGCCACTGGCAGGGATGCTTATGCTTTTGTATGTAGTGTGAAAACTTTCCCATACGCTTTAATTCTTTAAATAACAGGAAACAAAGGAGAAGTGCCTGGATGGCCTTACATATGGAACGCTGCAGTGCTTGTTTATAAAGTCATGCAACTTACTAAGAAGAGTAACTTAATAAGGTGGCTTCTCCATGTAGCATTTTAATGTCACTATGTTCTTTGGTTGGATTTGGGATGGAGAAAAGCACCTTTTCATGGAGTTTTTATTTCCTGACTTGGTGTCATCTGTATGTATATTTAATTGCTGTTAGGTCAGGAAGCTGGAATGTTTTGGGTTTCTTCCTAGAATATTAGGTGTTTCTCTGCTAGACTGAGCATTTAGGAAGGAAATGCTTATTTCTCACTTATAACCACACACAGTACATTTACAACTTCCTGTATCAAGACTATACTCTTGGCTCATGCCTTCAATCCCAGCACTTGACTCACTTGGAAGGCACGGGCAGGTGGATCTTTGTGAGTTCAAAGCCAGCCTCCATCTGAATAGTTGAGCTGACAGCCAGAACCACATGTGACAACCTGTTTTGAAGGGGAAAAAAGTTTCCTCAGATTCTTCACTCTTTCCCGTTGGTTTACTGTGTGGTAAATATTATCATGGGAGCATGATAATCTATTCCTAGAATTCAAGAGATCTATTTCCATTTCCCCCTTATCTCACTTCCTGGAGACAGGGTTTCTCTGTGTAGCACTGGCTTTCCTGGACTCTCTTTGTAGACCAGGCTGGTCTTGAACTCTTAGTGATCTGCCTGCCTCTGTCTCCCAAGTGCTGGGATTAAAGGCGTGTGCCTTTGAGTTCTCCCCCTCACCTGTAACATCTTAAGGCTACTGACCTTGACATGGTTGAATTCCTTGTTCAGAGCACTCAATATTAGTGGACAAGGCATGTCCTCCCCCCCCCTTTTTTTATTAATTTATTCATATTACATCTCAATTGTTAGCCCATCCCTTGTATCCTCCCTTTCTTTCCTCCCTCCCTGGCATGTCCTTTTAAATTAATTAATTTTTATTTTATGTGAATTGGTGTTTTGCCAGCATGTATGTCTGTGTGAGAGTGTCAGATCTTGGAGTTACAGACAATTGTACTTTGCCATGTAGGTACCAGGAATTGAACCTGGGTCCTCTGGAAGAACAGTCAGTGCTCTTTACTGCTGAGCCATCTCTCCAGCCCAAGGCATACCCCCCCCCCTTTTTTTTTCCAAGACAGAGTTTCTCTGTGTAGCCTTGGCTGTCCTGGACTCAGGACCCAGCACCACTGGGGAGGCAGAGGCAGGCGGATCACTGTGAGTTTGAGGCCAGCCTGGTCTACTAAGCCAGTCCAGCACAGCGAAGGATACACAGAGAAACCCTGTCTCAACCCCTCTCCCCCCAAATTAAAATGGTTAGTTTTTAGATTTTGAGACAAGGTCTTTATTTAGCCCAGGCTGTCCTCAGATTTATGATTCTCCTTCCTTAGCCTCCTGACTGGGATAATGCAGGTGTCCTAACTCTTGGCTTGTTACTCTTACACACCAGAAGAGTGGTTTATGGAGTGTTTGCCTGATAAATGAAGCCCTGGTTTCAATCCTCAGCACTGTGCAACCTTAGTGTAGTATCCCACACTTCATTCTCTGCACTTGGTAGGTGGGGACAGGAGGATCAGAAGTTTAGGGTTATCCACTGTGTAACAAGTTGAAGTCAACCAGGAACACATGAGACATTGTCTCAATGTGTAAAAAGCAACCATATCCAGAACAAAACCACTCTTAAATTATTTGCTCTGCTATCAAAGGTTGTGAGACTTGGAGTTTAATATTTGGAATACTCTTAAGGTTTAATATAGCTGGTCTGTACTCTGAGCCATTCCCAGAGGCCAAGGTGGAGAATCACAAGTTTAAGACCTGACTGGAGGAACTTAGTGAAATTTTATTTTAAAAAGAAGAAAGAAAAAGAAAGAAAGAAGAGAGCTGATAGGGAGCCAGGTGTGGTGAGGCACACCTTTAATCCCAGCACTCTTGGGAGGCAGAGACAAGGCACATCTCTCTGGCCTACAAAGTGAGTCCAGGACAGCTAAGACTACATAGAGAAACCCTGTCTCAAAACAAAAACAAAACCTGATAGGTCAGTGGTAGAGGAGCCCCTGCCAACAGTGTGAAACTCTCGGTTTTGGGGAGCTTAAGCCCTCCCCATGTCTGTTTTCTACTGGAAGTTCATGATTGACACCTTTGGGCAGAGCTGGAGATTGTAGGTCATGAGGACTCACAAGTTATATAGTATTATCATGTTAATCATTAATTACTTAATTATTTTTAGATGATATTCTAATACTATATACTACTTTAAGCCCCAGTCAAAATAAAACGTAACATATTTATTTGTAGGGTTTTTTGTTTTTGTTTTTCTCCAGACAGGCGGCTTTCTCTTATAGGCCAGGCTGGCCTGGAACCCACAGAGATCCCCTTGCCTCTGCCTCCCGAGTGCTGGGGCTAAAGGTGTGCGCCACCACATCCAGCTCCGAGGTGTTCTGCTTCTTATGCTTCAGTTATGGTAGAGGCTTGCTTTAAGATCTAAAAATCTGTTATTGTAAAATCTATTCTTTATATGAATATGCTGAATTCTAACTTCTTTTAAGTTAAAACCATTGAGAGCAGAAAGTGCTTTCAAAAAGTACAATTTACCAGGGTTTGGGATCTGAACAGTTTGGATTTTACTTTTTTTTTTTTTTTTTTTTTTTGTGGCTTTTTGAGACAGTTTCTCTGTGTCACCCTGGCTGTCCTGGATTGGCTTTGTAGACCAGGCTGGCCTCTAGCTCACAGAGATCCGCCTGCCTCTGCCTCCCCAGTGCTGGGATTAAAGGCGTGCGCCACCACTGCCACCTGGCAGGACTCAATACTTTTGATAGCATGCTTAGCTATTTAATCTCTTTCATGAGAGGTGGAGAAGTCACCAAAGGATGTCTTACAATATAGGACTGTAGGAATTTGTAATTGCCTGGAATTTACAAAGGGAGCTTCTAGTAAGTATAGCTTTTGGCTTTTTTCTTCTTTCTTACAGTTTTTCATTCTATCTTTTGGTATAAAGCTCTAAATATTTCTGGTTGAACCCAGGCTGCATGCTAGACAGACTCTACCATTGAGACACATCACATCTCCAGTTCAAGTGGATGGCCATCTATATTATTGAAGCTAGCCAAAGTTGAGGCTTAAAATGGCCATTGCTTTGGCCAGAGTTAAACTGTTCAGGTTGATAAGATTCAGATGGCATACCTAGGCTTGTCCTACCAACCTGTGCCTTTTCTGCCATAACTTGCTACTTGTTTGGTTTTGTTTTCTTCACAAAAACAAAATAATTAGAAAAGAGTCTCAGGTAGCCCAGGTTGTCTTGAATTCCTTATCCTCCTGCCTCTATTTTCTCTTTGCTGGGATTAGAGGGGTAGGCTACCACATCTCATTCTTTGGGGTTTCTTTTTTTGTTTTGTTTTTTGAGACAAGGTTTCTCTGTGTAGCCTCAGCTGTCCTAGACTTGCTTTGTAGACCAGGCTGGCCTCAAACTCAGAGATTCACTTGCCTCTGCCTTCTGAGTGCTGGGATTACAAGTGTGCGCCACCATATCTGGCTGGGATTTCTTGATAATGCTACAGCCCTTTACTACAGTTCCTCATGTGTGGTGATCCCCAACCATGAAATTAATTTTGTTGTTACCATATAACCTTAATTTTGCTACTGTTATGAATTGTAAGGTAAATTTGTGATTTCTGATGGTCTTTAGGGGACACCCATGAAAGGTTCTCAAGACCTGCAGATTAGGAACTGCTGATCTAATCTTTTTTTGAAGCCATTAGAAGCGGTTCAAGGTTGCATAGTGCCAGTCAAGTTATTTCACACATCAAATCTGGGTTTGATTCTTCCTTGCTAAAGCAGGGCCAGCTTGTACCAACTCCTTAGTAATGTGAAGGTAAGGGAGACGAATGTGGTTATAGTTGCCTTCATTTCTTAAGTCTTCACCTGGAATTTAATGTTACTATTTTCCATCATTACATGTTTGGCCTTTTGCTGACTGTAAAGTACTTTTGGTAATGTGACCAGAAAACAAAAGGTGGAGCCGCTGCGCATGCCTTTAATCCCAGCACTTGGGAGGCAGAGGCAGAGGCAGGTGGATCGCTGTGAGTTCAAGGCCATTCTAATCTACACAGCAAGTTCCAGGACAGCCAAGGCTACATACAGAGAAACCCTGACTCGAAACACTCCCCCCCAAAAAGAAAGAAAATAGAAGGTGGGTCATCTGTTTAAATACCGACTTGCTTGTTTTCTTGTAATGAGACATTTCTTGTGACTTCTCTCTAAAAGGCTGAAATATGGTTCCTCTGAATCTGCTTAGTTCTCTGTTATTGCTAGGAGGATCGATTTCCAAGGCTTAAGATAGAGGTGCGTTGAGGGCTCAGTTTTTACTGTGTTGCCATGAAGGATGCTTGACAAACAACCTAAAGGAGGACAGATGTTGGCTCATGTTTCAGGTCATGGCTAATGATTCTTGCTTTGACCTTAGGTAAGGCAGAGAGGGAGTGACAGGCTGGGTCCCTCATCGCAATGGCTGTGGACAAAACACATCTTTCAGAGCACACTACCAGTGAGCTGCTTCAGGACAGGCTTCACCGTTCACCTGGGAACCATTAGGAAATTAATCCTGTGTGCCCAGATCACTTCTGAACAGTGCCACTGCCAGACACGGCTTCAACATGGGAGCTTTAACGTGGCAGGTCATATGCACACCACAACAGACTATAAGTAGTTCTTGGTGATTTTTGGTGTAGATGGTAACATCCTTTTTGCTTTTCTAGCATTATGTAACATGCAGGGTCAAATTCTGGAAACAGCACAGGGTCAGGCGTACTGAGGTGCTGGGTCTCACAATGGCCTCTCGCCTCATCTTTGTGCTGGCTGGCTGGAAGGATTTATTTTGGCTTATAGTGTGAGGTTGCCTTTGATTCTAAGTTCTATCAAATTTATAGTCAGGATTAGCCATCACCCTGCTTAATGTTTTTGTATATACACCACCATCTACTTCTGGCTGTCCAGGGGCTCTGGGTGTGGGTCAGTCTAGCCTTAGACTCGGCTTCTCCTTGCCTTGCCTCTGGAGTGCTGGGTTAAAGGCGTCATTGTGTCTGGCTGGCCTTTTTATGTATAAGACTTATTTACATAAGTACTTTTATGGCCAGCCATGATGGCTTATACCTGTAAATCCAGAGTTTGGGATGCTGATGTAAGGAGGAGGATTTTAGGCCAGGTCCTGCCTCAACCAACCACCCCTCCATCTGTCTGTCTTTCTCTGTCTTTATGTATCTGCTTCTCAGTATTAAACTACAGTACAAATGTTATTTGTGTGATTATTTTTGTTGTGCTGTCTTTTTTTTTTGAGATAGGTCTCATATATAGCCAGGCTGGCCTCATCCTCCTGCCTCTTCCTGCTGGGGTCTGGGAGTAAAGGCACCACCACATCTGCCTAAATAGTCTCTCAAGTTCTGTCTTATGTTCTGGTCAGGAGTAAGCTGGTTTAGATACGGGTACATTTTTTCACAGATATATCCTATTTAAAAGAAAAGAATGCCGCTGGGTGCTGCAGTACATGCTTGTAATCCCAGCACCTGGGGAGGCAGAGGCAAGCAGATCTCTGATTTTGAGGCCAGCCAGGTCTATAAAGCAAGTCCAGAACAGCCAAGGCTACACAGAGAAACCCTGTCTCAAAACAAACAGACAAACAAACAAACAAGAAAAGAATGCTTTCTCACAAAAGTATTCCCTAATACTGCTTATTAACTTCCAGAGCAGAAGTAGAGAGTGTGGCGTAGTCTATACTGCTGCCTAAAATCTGCTTGTAATGCATATTATACACACATTGTTTTAATCATTTTGTTTTGTTTTTGAAGATTTATTTATGTATACAATGTTGTGGCTGCATGAACAACTGCATGCCAGAAGAGGGCACCAGTTCTCATTATAGATGGTTGTGAGTCACCATGTGATTGCTGGAGATTGAACTCAGCACCTTTGAAAGATTAGGCAGTGCTCTTAACCTCTGAGCCATCTCTCCAGGCCTTGTTTTTGTTTTTCGAGACAGGGTTTCTCTTTGTTGTCTTGGTGGCCCTCAACTCACTTTCTAGACCAGTCCTGCCTCAAACTCACAGATCTGCCTGCTCCTGCCTCCCTGGGTGCTAAGATTAAAGGTGTGTGCCACATCCCGCTCATAGGAAACTAAATGACAAGACAGCAGCAAGTAGGGTTAATGAAGGCTTGAAGGAGAACATGTATGGATTAGCTTGCTTTTTCTTTTTTTTGAAAGATGTATTATGCTTACAGTGTTCTGCCTGCATGTATGCCTGCAGGCCAGAAGAGGGCACCAGATCTCATTACAGATGGTTGTGAGCTACCATGTGGTTGCTGGGAATTGAACTCAGGACCTTTGAAAGAAAGCGCAAGCGGTGCACTTAACTTCTGAGCCATCTCTCTAGCTCTGGATTAACTTTCTAATAGCAGCATTGACACTTGAAAAAAAATGTTTTGGTTATATTTTTATTTTTATTTTTTTGTTTTCTTCAAGACAGGGTATCTCTGTGTAGCCTTGGCTGTCCTGGACTCACACTGTAGAGCAGCTGGCCTTGAACTCACAGTGATCCCCTGCCTCTGCCTTCCAAGTGTTGGGATTAAAGGCGTGTGCCACTATGCCTGGCTGAAACTTGAAATTTTTAAGTAATAATAGCTACCATTTTCTGTATTGCTTTTTTGTACACAATTTTTTACACTCTGGCTCCCTTGAGTTCCTTAGAGTTGACTCTTGAGGTATTTTTTCTGTGTTAAGCTTTGTGGAAACTGAAGCTAGTTTGTTTATTAAGGATATTTTATTTGTCTTGGTGAAAATTGCCCAATGAGATAAAGGAACAGTTTTTCTATGAAGTGTCAGCATGCTTAGAATTTACAGATTGTAACTGGGATGACTCTAAAATTAAAGTATGCTTTTGTTTTAAATCTTGTTTAACTGCACCATTTTCCAGTTCCTTGTTCAGTTCACTATTTTTTTTTCATGGCATTCTGTCATTTTTTCATGCTTCCTAAACTCGAAAGACTGGTAAGAACAACAAACTGGCTGAGTGCAGGCCACATGGTGAAGTTTAGTTAAGAGCATGAATTAGTTTGGGAGCCATTGATAACTTTTTCTTGGACTGAAACTTGGAGAAGTTGTTGAGCCTCTCTCTGCCTTCGGTTCCTCATTTCTGAAGCAATGTAAAATTCTACATACTTCAGAAGGTCATTGGTAAAATGTACACACTCTATGCCCAGTGCTTAGAAACTCAGTAAAAAAAAACTACCATTATGAGCTGGGCATGGTGGCACACGCCTTTAATCCCAGCCCTCCAGTGGCAGAGCAGGCTGATTGTGTGAGTTCGAGGCCAGCCTGGTCTACAAAGCGAGCCCAGGACAGCCGGGGCTACACAGAGAAACCCTGTCTTGAAAAACAAGACAAAACAGAAACCTACCATTCTGACCACTCTTTGTCCTCTTCCTCCCAAGGCACTGCACACTAGCTGGCTGCTGGATTCCTCTGAAATCCAAACCTGTTAATACTAAACACCAGGTTGGAACTTGGAAGCCATGTTTGTGATGATGGAAGCTGGCCACACAAACGTAAAATATTCCCAAACTGATACAGGGTCAAAATAGGAAGAGCAGGTTGGTTTGTCTTTGTGCATTATCAGAAATCCCTCCAAGACACACTTTGCTGCTGTGTATGTATCTGCTTACATTGGCTGGCTGTGTAGGATAAAGTGGTCCTTTTTGTGCACTTGGTTATAACTGTGATTCTCCCTACCCACACCCCAGAGTTCTATACTCTGCTTCTGAGCTATAAGCCCTTGGGTGTGCCTTTCATTGTTTGGATTTTTAGTATGATACAGTCTCATTTCCCTGTCTGTCTTGTCTTTGAGTATTTTACTGCTGTGAAGAGACACCGTGGCCACGGCAGCTCTTTCCTTTGAAAGCATTAAGTTGAGGCTGCCTTACAGTTTCAGAGGTTCATGCCATTGTCCTCATGGCGGGAAGCATGGCAGCATGCAGCAGACATGGTGCTGGAGAGTGCTACATCCTCATCTGCTGGTCTACAGAGCCTCTTCAAGAAAGCTGAGGCTACACAGAAAAACCCTGTCTGGGAGGAAAAAAAAAATCAGCAAAAACCTCGAGTAGCCCCTTAAATGTTACCATATATTATACCAGTGGATCTCTCTGTCTCTGTCTGCCTCTGCTTCCTGAGTGCTGGGATGAAAGGTGTGCACCTCCACTGCTTGAGATACCAGAGGTTCTTAACCTGTGAGTCTAACCTTTGGGGGTGGATATCACATATCAGATACTTACATTATGATTCATAATAGCATCAAAATTACAGTTTCAGAGTAGCAACAAAATAATTTTATGCTTGGGGATTATCACATCATGAAGAGCTGTATTAAAGGATCTCAGCCTACAGGTTTGAGAACCACTGCCTTATACTAATCTGTCCATTATTTCTATTTTTTCCTACTTTCTATCCACTTTTTTATTTTATTATCAAGATAAGGTTTCTCTGTGTATCCCTGGCTGTCCTAGACTTGATTTGTAGACCAGGCTGGCCTTGAACTCAGAGATTTTACCTGCCTTTGTCTTGCAAGTGCTGGGATTAAAGGTGTGGGCCACCACCCCCTGGCAAGTCAGTTTCTTTGAAAGGATTTATTTCTGTTTTGGAATATGAATGTGTCGGTTTCATACAGTGTCCTTACATAAATGTAGATGTTACATGGCACTGTGCACCTAAGCTACATGCTGTGATCTGTTACTTCTAACTTACGCCTGCATAACATATTTGCATGGAATGCAGTAAGCAGTTTATAACACAACGAACATAATTGTGTATCTAAACAAAAGAGGCACTGTGGAAACATGTGTCCCAGTAAGATAGTATTGATGAATGGGTCATGCAGGATTAGAAATTGTGTATGAGTCAGTGACCAATATGAAAGCCTAGGGCATGAGATGCACTTGAGACTGTAGGGTTGTTACCATCTGTGCCAGTTTGCTATCTTAGTGACAAAGTGTGTATTTAGAGCGATGATCCTAGTATCCATTCCTAAAGAAAAGTAGCATTTTTTCTTTTGTTTTAGGTTTTAGGGACCCTTAAACTTTTATTCATAATAATTATGCTTGTAGGGTACTAATAGTTTAGTATATTTACATATTAAGTATTGATTTCAGCCGGGCGGTGGTGGCGCACACCTTTAATCCCAGCACTCGGGAGGCAGAGGCAGGCGGATCGCTGTGAGTTCGAAGCCAGCCTGGTCTACAAAGGGAGTCCAGGACAACCAAGGCTACACAGAGAAACCTTGTCTCAAAAAACCAAAAAAAAAAAAAAAAAAAAAAAAAGTATTGATTTCATCATTATCTATTATCTCCTATGTTTAGTTCAAAATATTTGTTATTTTGGACTATATGAACAGTTGTAACTGTAAAGATCTATGTAATTGAACACCCAAATGCTCCTCTTTTTAGTAACTCACACTGTTCTGCTCACTAGGTCTATGAGCTCAGCTAATAAAAGAATTGTTACTCTTAAGAAACTAAAGAAAACTGTTAGAGGCATTTTTCATAAAGTAGACTTTTGTTTTTAGATTAAAGGTAGTTGAAACCTTATGTTAAGAGCCCATTTTTGCCAGGATTACATTGAAAAGACTACGTAGAGGGGTTGGGCGCAAGCCTGTAATCCCAGCTGCGTAGGCTGAGAGAACTGCAGATTCAACCTCTGACTGAGCTACAAAAGTAGAAATTTGCAGACTTTGCGGCACAACAAAAAGTGAGTTTTTTCGAGACAGTGTTTCTTTGTGTAACAGCTCTGGCTGGCCTGGACTAGCTTTGAAAAACCAAGCTAGCCTCGAACTCATAGATTAGCCTGCCTCTGCCTCTGGAGTGCTGGGATTACAGGTAAGCACTCTATGTCCAACACTTGTTGTACTTATTAGGCTTAGTAAGTTACATGTAATGCTTAGTAACTTTTTACAGGTGTATCCCTGCTTGTCCTGGAGCTCACTCTGTTGTCCAGGCTGGCCTTGAATTTATAGAGATCACCCCTGCCTCTGTCTTCCAAGCTCTGGGATTAAAGGCATGTGCCTCCACTGCTATGTTTGCAAGATAATTACCTAAAATGTCAAAAGAGCCTTTTCAGAGTTTAAAAAAACAAAACTTTATTTTTATCATGAGCATAGGTGTTGTCTGTGCCCCATCTGTGTGCAGTGCCTGTGGAGGCCAGAAGAGAGTATTGAATGCCCTAGGACCGGGGTAACGACACAGATGGTTTTTCCTTTGTTTTTTTCTTCCTCATGTCAGATAGGTGTACTCACCCTGTGTCCAGTCCCCATTGAAGTCCCTTATCACGGATTACAGAAGCGGTTTAAAGTCCCTTGAGTATGTTCTAATTTTAAGTACATTTCATTTAATATTGTTTTCAGATTACTTAGACTAAAATAGTATAGGGGCTGGAGAGATGGCTCAGAGGTTAAGAGCACTGGCTGCTCTTCTAGAGGTCCTGAGTTCAATTCCCAGCAACCGCATGGTAGCTCACAACCATCTGTAATGTGATCTGATGCCCTCTTCTGGCCTTGCTTTGGTTTTTGTTGTTGTTTTATTTTGTTGTCTTGTTTTTTCGAGACAGGGTTTCTCTGTGTAGCCTTGGCTGTCCTGAACTCACTTTGTAGACCAGGCTGGCCTTGCCTCTGCCTCCCGAGTGCTGGGATTAAAGGCTTGTACCACCACCGCCCGGCTCTGACTTTGCATTGTATATATAATAAATAAATCTTTAAAGAAAAACAAAAAAATTAGTGTAATTGAAGTTTCAAAATGTTTATCATTGCTTTTAAGATAATCTAGTGTTAGAAAAACATGAAACTTATAGCGAAGACAGATTAATAAATTAATATTGCTAGGTGAGATGTCCCAAGCTTCTGCAAGAGTATTAAGTTTAGTTGCTGCATAGTTGAGTTGCTGTGCTGGAGAGTAAAAAGCATATCTGAAATACCAGACAGTATTTTAACAATTGGAGTATTCACTCCAGCATGTTTAATAATGAAAAGCACAATCTATTAAAATTTTTTGATTTAGATTATAGAGTTTGAATGCTACCTTTCTCATGCATACAATAAATAAAAATAATCAGTTTATATTTCTTATGATTCTTCTGCTATATCTCTAATTATCGTATTTTCCAGATTTTAAAAAAGTTATTTCATAACCATCCACCTGCCTCTGCCTTCCAAGTGCTGGGATTAAAGGCATGCACCACCACACCCGGCTCTTATTTTTAAATTTTATGTGAATTGGTGTTTTGCTTCCATGTATGTTTGAGTGAGGATCTTGGGAGTTACAAAGAGTTGTGAGCTGTCATGTGGGTGCTGGGAATTGAACTCCAGTTCTCTGAAAGAACAGTCATTGCTCTTAACCGCTCTCCAGCCCAAGTTGTTGTCATTGTTATTATTATTTTGGGGATTTTGGATTTGTTTGTTTGTTTGTTTGTTTGTTTTTCTGAGGCAAGGTTTCTCTGTGTAGCCTTGGCTGTCCTGGACTCGCTTTGTAGACCAGGCTGGCCTCAAACTTAACAGCGATCCACCTGCCTCTGCCTCCTGAGTGCTGAGATTAAAGGTGTGTGCCACCACCACCTGGCTATATATATATATTTTAATCTAATATATGTGTGGACATTTTCCTGAATGTGTGACCACATCATGTGTGTGTGCCTGTAGGCCCTGGAGGCTAGAAGACGGTGTAGAATCCTCTGTCACTGGAATTCCAGTTTCTGAGCTACCATGTGGGTGCTGGGAATCAAACCTGTGTCCTTTTGAAGAACCATCAATGCTGAGCCATTTCTCCAGTCCCTAACTTAGTGGTTTGAGAGCTTTCTAGCTATTGTGATTCCATTGTGATTAAACAACAACAACAAACAAAAACAAACAACACTCAATACTCTAGTTCTGTTTGTTTATTATTATTTGTTTTAATATCCTCATATAGATGCGTCTCCTGATACTTGGGAAGTGGGGTTTTGTTTTGGTTTTTAGGGGTGTCTGTGTGTGTGTGTGTGCGCGCGCGCGCGCGCTTCTGGTTGGTTTTGAGACAGAATCTCTTTCCCACTCACTTCTCCATAACCTCTGCTCCAGGGATGGCACCACCCATGGTGGCTGGGCCCACCTGCCTCAACTATTAATCAAGAAACTGCCCCACAGGCTGGTGTGATGGGGGCCATTCTCAGTGAGATTCCTTCTTCCCAGATGTGTGTAGGCACCTCTAATAAACCAGACTGTCTTGTACACAGAGACAGTTGAAGTATGGAAATGAGCATTGCCATTCAAACTGTATTTGTATGTGTACTTGATTCAGGGTCAAAAGCAAGTATAGCATTTATTTATCAGCCACCGGATTTAGTTTTCTTATTATCGAAACTTTCTTGTTCGCAGCTCTTGGACAAGCACAAGACAATAGAGAGCATGGTGGAGCTTCTGGACTTGTATCAGTTGGAGGACGAAGCCTACAGCAGCCTAGCAGAGGCTACAACTGAGCTCTACCAGTATTTACTCCAGCCATTCCGAGACATGCGAGAGCTTGCCATGCTGCGAAGACAGCAGATCAAGGTAAAACTTAAACTGTAGCCATACTGCTTAATAGTTCTGAGACTTGCTAGTCACACATTTAGAATAATGCAAACAGATTCTTGTCTTTTCTTCTCCTAGGATTAGAAGGGTATCAGAAACCTAAGACTGGATATTTAGTTAATATCTGAAAATCAGCTGTAGACATTTTTTGAAAACCTAACCTGAAAGGCAGCAAAGAACTACTAGATGGCACGGGTGTCCCACCAATTCGGGACTGCTTCCATCTGCAGATACCACCTAAAAATTCAACATTGATTACCTAAGATTAGCCCTTAGAGTTCTGGTTACATAGTGTATTGAATATTCACTGAGAAATCTATAGACTGTATGAGTGAGCCACTGTTACTACTAACTACATTTTTCTTAGGAAGCAGTGTGAGGAAAAACACTTAAAGCTGTTGCCTCTCATGCTACTATTTTATTCTCTGTGCCGCTTATGAGTGCTTCCATGCAGGCATACTGCCTGTCATTCAGTATGTCTAATTATTGAGCTCAGTGTGTTAGGGCATATGTTGTTACCCACATTATTCATTGGGATGATCATTTATGTCCTTATCCATAGCTAGTAGTAGGTAGCAAGTTAGGGGACTGTAATTCAAACCTTATTATTTATTTAGTTACTGTTAAGTTAGAAAATACATTTTTAAGAAAAGAATTATAAGCCAGACAGTGGTGGCACACACCTTTAATCCCAGTACTTGGTAGTCAGAAGCAGGTGGATCTGTGATTTCGCAAAATATTTGCCATAAACATAACTAAAATCAATTGTCTGTTGCATAGTACCAGGTGGCTGTGATACAGTTTAGTTCTTCTGAAGATAAAGTGTTTTCTTCTGCTATAATAAAGCACCTGGACCCAAAGCAGCTGGTGGGGGGGAGGGATTTTCAGGGTATAGTTCTCCATCCATAATCTATCACTGAAGGGCGTCAAGGCAGGAACCTGGAGACCAGAGCGGGTGCAGAAGCCATGTAGGAGTGCTGCTTACTGGCCTGCTTAACCATGGCATAGCACTGCGCACAGTGGGCTGGCCCCTTCCCCCACCCCCACCCCCTACTTCAAGAAAATGCTTGAGGCGCATCCACAGGATAATCTAGTAGGGGCCATTCTCTGCAATTGAGGGTCCTTCTAAAATGGCTTTGGCTTTGTATCAAGTTGACAAAACATAGCAGCACAATAATTGAGAAGCTAGCTATATCAATAAAATATCAAAATCCCCTCTTATGTAGTGGTTAAATTGAATCTAGGGACTTATGCTTTAGATCGTTCCTTTACCACTCCTATTTCTAGAAATTATTCTTAATTTATGAAGATAAAGTAGTGCCTAAAATTGAGGTAGAAACCTATCACTCTGACCCATTAGTACTATGTGTGTGTATCAGTTTAAAAGTTTTGAAGTAGAAAAAGTAGCAACGTGTATAATTATCACTGTGCTATTACTGATGCTGAAAAATTTATTCTACTACTATTTTTCTATGTGTAGGTGACAGATTTATATTAAGTTGATATCATTATAAATGCATTTTTTTCTGAGACAGGGTTTCTCTGTGTAGCCATGGCTGTCCTGGACATACTTTGTAGACCAGGCTGGCCTTGAACTCAGAGACCCACCTGCCTCTGCCTCTAGTGCTGGGATTAAAGGTGTGTGCCACCACTGCTCGTCTCATAAATGCATTTTCTAACTGATAGTCTACAGAGGTTTTGGTTAGTCTGTATTGCTACTGTTCCCCATGCCTCCAAAAGGAACTGCCTCTTGTGGATCCTACTAAACTTTTGGTGTGCTTATTAATGTCTGAGGGAGACCTGACGAGGGCACCTCTACACCCCTGACAAGACGTCAGATGTGAAACCAAAGGTCAGCTTGTGGAATTTATGACATTAAATATTTGTTAGAGAGGGGTCTAAAATAACTGTTGAAGCTTCTTGCTGAAGTTGCTGGAAAAAACATTGATTCAGTATTAGCACCAATGAGTTAAGGGAGAGAAAAAAAAAACCCACAGTGGATAAAATTAAAAGGGAAAAAGATTAAGAATAAGAAGGGAAACAGACGAAACCTAGACAAAGCCAGTGAAACCAAACCCTGGTTACATGAAAAATATGTATTTCAGTGTATTTTAGATACTTAGTCTAAATTATTTTTTTCATTAATTTTTAAAATTTAACCACAGCCTCCTCTTTCCCGGTCCCACCCTCACACCCCCTCTGACCATTCCTCCTTCCTCTCCTCCTCAGAGAAGAGAGCAGCGCCCACTCCCCACGGGTACCAACCCTCCTCTGCCATCAACTCACAGCCAGACTAAGTGCATCATTTCTCGTGTCATTGCCCCATCCGACTCCTACCCTTCCTCCTGCTCTTCCATAAAGCCCCCTGGGGCCTTCCTGTTTGGTTGTGGGTTTCTGCATCTGTTTCTATTATCTGCTAGATTAAGCCTCCCAGAAGACAGTTATGCTAGGCTCCTGTCTGCAAGCATAGTAGATTATTATTTATAGTGTCGGGTTGGCTCTCTCCCATGGGGTGGGTCTCAAGTTGGGACAGTCGTTGGTTGGCCCTTCCCTCAATCTCTGCTCCATCTTTTATCCCCACATTTCTTATAGGCAGGTTTTATGGGTTGGTTAGTGTCCCCTTCCCTCTACTGTAAAAAAACTCAGGAAATTTGTGTGTGTGTGTGTGTGTGTGTGTGTGTGTGTGTGTGTGTGTGTGTGTGTGTGCGCGCGCGTGTGCGCGCGTGCGCCCAAGGATGCAGTCCCCAGCAGCTCAGAACAAATCAACACCAAAACTGCAGAAATTGTGGGATGCCGAACGGAGAGGCAGAGCATGTTAATAGATTGGAAGACTCAATAATGTTTGTAAGTATGTCAGTAAGTTGGTCTGTTTAATGTTGCTGAAATAAAAAGGCCAAGGCAGGCTCTTTTCAATACCACAGAAAGATAGGCTGGTATTCTAAACATGGTGTTGGCTCTGGAGAGAGCACCAGCAATTCCACCTTTCATGGATGCAGTAATGGGGTACAAGTATGAGGAGGAGGAGTCAGAGTCAGGCCACACAGTCCCTTCTGAGTGTGTGGGGGAGCCCAAGCTGAAGCTAGAGCCTCTTACTTGGCCTTCCTTCTTGAAGGGAACATCACACCCCCATTACCACCAACTGGGGAACAAATGCACAACAGATGAACCTTTGGAGTTAGGGAGGCATAGTTAGACTGTACTAGCGTGGTCTCAATTACTATATCAGTGTCTTTACAGTTTATTTTATTTAAAATTAATATTTAACTTACACAAAACTATTTGTCATGTACAGTAGTATTTTGTATTTTTTACACTGTAGAAGGAAAAAATTGAACTAGTTACTATCTCATAATTTACCAAATTTTGGTGAGAACACTTAAGAACTGCTGATGTGTGTGTGTGTTTTTTTTAAAGGTTTATTTATTTATTATGTATACAATGTCCTGTCTGCATATGTGCCTACACACCAGGAGAGGGCACCAGATCTCCTTATAGATGGTTATGAGCAACCATGTGGTTGCTGGGAATTGAACTCAGGACCTTTGGAAGAGCAGACAGTGCTCTTAACCTCTGAGCCATCTCTCCAGCCCTGCTGATGTGTTTTTTAAGAATATTATATATTAGGTATATTTTACTATGTTGTACAGATCTCTTGGACTTAGTCTTCCTAAGTGACATCCTGTGTCCTTTAACCAAAAGCCCTAAGCCCATAGTCCCTCCCTCCCACATGAATTTGGATCATAATACTCCTTGTTAAAGGCCAAATAACATTTTTATATGTGTCTATTTGCTTGTCCAGGCTTTCCTTCTCCATTTGGCATTCATTCCATCTCTTTACTGTTGTGAGTAATGCTGAGTTAATGCTGGAACACACATATCTCAGCATACTGAGGACATCAAGTCCTTCACTCATATACCTGGAAGGATATGTGGCGTGCTTCTCATTAACGCTAATGTGCTCCCACCAGCACACTAACATTGAACTCCTTATTATAAGAACATCATTGCTAGGACACTGCATTTTGTACGAACTTATTATGGTATTTCTGTGCATTGTTAAGACATTGGGAGAACCTAACTAAAGACTCTTCTGAGCAAATGCCAGTACAGATTTGTGAATATACTTACTGATATTGCAGTACTCTGCAACTCTTAGGCACTGGGACTGTTAAGTTCAAGACCAGATTGGGCCCCTTTTCTTCACCTTTTGTGATCTTTTGTCCATGATACAGCCCATTTAAATAGTGAGATGATATCTCATTGTGAGTTTGACTTACTTTCCCTGATGATTAGTGATATGAAACAGTTTTCACAGGCCAATTAGCCATGTCTTGTTTGCTTAGGCCTTTTGCCTATTCTTTAAATTGGGTTCTTGTATTTGGATACTAATCTTTTACAAGATGTATGGCATGGAATCAAATCCAGGGCCTTTTGATGTCACTCACGCACTTTGCTACTGAGCAGCATCCTCAGCCTTCTCACTGCCAACAGACATCTGCATTGCACGGGCTTCACCAAAGAATCTCTAGTTATGTTCTCCCAACATCTTAACAACGCACAAAAATATCATGTTATTACAAAGTGCAGTATCCTAGCAATGATGCACTTATAATAAGACATTCCATACCAGACAGTTTGTGTTTATAAGTTAGCTTTACTCTCCTGGCTACCTAAACTGACACACACCTTTTTCCATGTTAAAAACAGGCTCTGTTTTCTCTCTAGCCTTGAAATTCCAAACAGAGCTGTCATTGTTGTTAGCACACACTCCAGCTGAACAGAGCTGCTGCAATGTCTTCAAGTTTCCCAAGTTAGGAAGAGAAGAGAGGATTGTTGCTTAGTTCCTTGTACAATAAAATGAACAAGCAAGGTTTCTAGCAGTTGGTTGCAGCATTATAGCTCCGAAGTTCAAAAAAGTCATCTCCAAAGCAGCAGAGGAAAATCGGTACATAAAGTATGTTTGTATTCTGTTTGTGAAGATGGGACAGACAAATACTACTAATCCAACAGCAGTTCACATGTTATCTTCAGATGGTTGCAGTGTGCTGTTTTGTTTTTAACCTCCTCCCACTAAACCCATATTACAGGATTTCTGTCTTCTATGTGTTTATCTTCTCCTTTGTCTGTTGTTTGGAGGTACATTTATTCATGTAGGTGGAAATAATGTCTGTCTTAAAGTTCTGAGCTAGGAACTTTGAGTTTGTACATTCTAGGTTGTGTTTATTAAATTTCTATTCCATAGTTAAATCTTTTGGGGTTTGATCAGAAAAGCTAGTAATTTCAACAGCAAGCACTCTAATACAAAGATTTGTTAACTAGGTATAAAGTAAAGCAGGTACATAAGAAGGCAAGACAGCAAACTACCTCAGTCATAAGAAGGGCCACCATTTTTAGAGGTGAAATCACAAAGGAAAACAACTGAATTGAGTTAAGCACAGAAGACAGTCCCTATGGAGCTTGTTGCTTAATAAAAGGATGTTGCTTCTTCTTGTAGTGGCCTTGATGGTTCACTTAGATCCAGACCTCTATTAAGGGCAGGGCACTTAGCATGCTGGTAGTAGCTTGTCTTATTGCATTATGAGGGTAGGGTTGAAAAAGCTGCAGATTGGTTGTGTTATTGAGGAAGGAACTGTAGTGCCAGAGTAGAAGCAAGTCTGGTATGATGCCTGCAGGTACAGCAGAGTCAAAGGCTAGAAGAAAGGAGAATTGACACCACATTTGCAGATTCCAAAACTGGCATTATAAGGCATGAACTTGGAGACCAGGGAAGCTGAAGCAGGAAGACAGCTGTAGGAGCTGGCATTCAGCAAACCACACCATGATTTGTTTAATGCCTTATTGATTTGATTAGGTGTTTGTAAAACATCTGTTGTTAATAAGTCCAAAGGAATCTCTCACTAACATATTTCCTCCTCATTTTGACACTCTGAATCACCTAGTACATTAGTATGTTGCTCTTACCCCATGCATGTTTTATTTTTATTGTATTTTATATGAATGAATGTTTGCTCACATGTATATATGTGCACCATGTCTATGCCTGGTGCCCATGGAGATAAGAAGAGGGCATTGGATCCCCTGGGACTGGAGTTACGGATAATTGCCAACTACCATGTAGATGGCTGGGGACAGAAGGAACCCAGGGTCTCTGCACAACCAGTAGTAAGTTCTCTTACGTGCTGAACCATCTCTACCATCCCTACGCTGGTCTCTTCAAATTATACATCCAAAGATGACATCTGTAGTACACTGTATATACTTGGCCTTTATTTCTCTAAATCTATTGTGTAATAGACGTTTGTTTTTATCTGTATCTACCTACTGTTCTAGCATAATTGTGAACACTCATCATAGCAGGAGTTGAGTTTTATGACTTGCATCATACACAGCTTTCTTATTACATATCTGGTATTCTGCTATATTTCAACCGACTCAGTGTGAACAGCTCTAGTTGTTACTCCCTAAAGATGCTTTTTTTCCTTCAACTTCTCTATCTCAACTCTTTCTTGTAGAATTTCTTGCTGCTGCTGGTGTGTGTGTGTGTGTGTGTGTGTGTGTGTGTGTGTTCCTTAGATGACCTCATTTACCCTTACAGTTTTATAAATGCTTTCATTGTGTTAGTGAAGCCCAGATTTCTATCTTTGGCCATGACCATTGCAAAATTCAGAACACATACAGAACTAAATCCTAGGTCTTTTCTTTTTTAAACTCCCACTCCCCTCAAGTTAAAGGTGTTAAATTCCTGGTGATTAACTTTTACTTTAGTTTCAGATATTATGTTATCTGTTTCTTGCATTGTTTAGAGAATATGGCTTGTTTTATTTATGCTTTTGAAATTCTTTAACAGTTTCTAGTTCTTTGATACCTGATTTTTTAAAAAAAAGGTGTGTTATGGATAAATTGAATCTGAGTCTTCTAGAAAAGCCGAGCTATCTCTCTATCCACAGCCACACCCCCTTTTTGAGATGAATTTTTTCCATGTAGCCATGGGTATCTTGAAGCTTACGCCGAAGACCAGGCTGGCCTGTGCCCCCTGAGTGTTGGGATGAAGGCATGTGCCAACATTCCAGCTGTTTTTTATTATTCTTAACGGTGTTATTATTAAGGTTATTATTCTCCCCCCCCCCCAACTCCATGCTTCAGCCTCCCAAGAGCTGGGGGAACAGACAATGGCCACCAGCCCCTGCTTAAATGTTTCTTAAGTTTTAAAATCTTTTGCTTGTGATAAAGTTGGGTAGTGTATATACATGGTCCATTTCTGCTCATGGTGGTTTCACCTTTGTTCTTTGTGACTTTTGTAATAGAATAGCTATTTTATTTTTTGTGTAAAAGGGATAGAGTGCTTGCTTGGGATATGCCAGACCCTAGTTTCCTAAAAAAAAGGAAAACAGTAAATCTTTTATTTAGAATATTTTTAGTATGCACATGGGCAGATTTAAAAAAAAATATCATCAGTCTTAAAATTTTTAATATTTAGTAGAATTTAAGTATAATCACTGTACAAATAATTGTTAACCCAAAATATAACTATTGTAAGTGGGAAAATAAATTTCTCATTATCTCAACACTCAAAAATGACCAAATGCTTTGCTGTCTATTGTTTCCATGCATATAGGAAGGAATGGGAAGATGGAAGAGGGTAGCCAGGGGAAAGTGCTAAGGCAGAGGGACTTCCACACCAGACATCAAATGTAATGAATAAAAGATTTCCCCCTTTTCTCTGAAGATTTCCATGGAGAATGATTATTTGGGACCCCGAAGAATTGAGAGTCTGCAAAAAGAAGATGCTGACTGGCAGAGGAAAGCTCACATGGCTGTGCTGTCTATTCAGGATCTCACTGTCAAATATTTTGAAATAACAGCTAAAGCTCAGAAAGGTAGGCTTTTTGATAAGGCTCTTTAGGCATTTTTAAAAATGAGCAGTTAAGGTTTTTTGAAACAGGGTTTCTCTGTGTGGCCTTGGCTGTCTTGGACTCTCTTTATAGACTAGGCTGGGCTCAAACAGAGATCCACCTGCCTGTGACTCCCGAGTGCTGGGATTACAGGCATGTGCTTTAAAAAAAAAAAAAGATTATTTTTGTTATTTAGATTTGTGTCTCTGTTAAATGCACGTGAGTATAGGTGCCCATGGAGGCCCAAGGCACCAGCCTTCTTGATGCTGGTGGTGTATGTCTTTATGAGCTGTGCAGTGTGGATACTGCTAATTGGTCCTCTGGAAGAGTGGTGGAAGTTCATAGTCACCTTCTGCTTTATTGATTGGAAGACATTAGCTGTCAGTCAGCGATTACCATTTGATTGAGTCCTGTGTTATTAAAAACTAAGAAGCTCTTCCTTCCTGGGGAAGGAGTCAGCTGTGCTGTCTTTAGAGTGGGTGGTTCTGTCTTCACCTTCTACTGAGACCTGACCTAGCACGTGGTATCCGTTCCTCCTGCATCTGGTTATCACATCTCCAGAGTATTCAGAGGTAAACCCCGGCATGTAGAGTTGAACATTTTGAATATTCAGGGCTTAGTTTTCAACTAACACACACATATATGATGTATGTGTGTGTGTGTGTGTGTGTGTGTGTTGATCATGTTCACTTCTATTGCTAAATGCTATTTTTATTGATTTATTTATTTCCTTGTTTTTCGAGGCAGGAACTCTCTATGCTGTCCTGTAACTAACTCACTATGTAACTCAGCCTTAAGGTTTTTTTTGTGTGTTTGTGATTTATACATATTTTTACTTTATGTGTTTACATGTCTGTATGTGAGTCTGTGAGTTTATGTGCACCATGTGTACAGAATCCTGAGGAGGCCAGAAGAGGGCATCGGAGCCTCTGGAACTTGTTGTTACAGGTGCTTGCAAATTGAGGTGTGAATGTTGGGAACCAAACCTGGGTCTTCTGCAAGAGCAGTAGATAAGCTTATCTCCTCAGCTATCTCCACATCCCACATTGAAGGTTGTTTCTTTTTGTTTTTGCTTTGTTTGAGACAGTATCTCACTATAGCTCTGGCTGTCCAGGAATTCACTATGTAGACCAGGCTGACCTGCTGAGTCCTGAGTCCTGAGGCGTGCACCACAATTTAAGATAACAGAGATAGTATGATATTATTGGACTATGTTTTAGAGACATTAAGTGTGATTTATTATGGGGGTCAGTGAAACCCAAGACTTTATTTTATTTTAATTTTTTTTTTTTTTAGTATTTAGTAGTTTTGTGCCTTAATATCTTTACAAACTACTGTTAACAGCTGTGTATGATCGGATGCGAGCAGATCAGAAGAAATTTGGCAAAGCATCATGGGCAGCAGCTGCTGAACGCATGGAAAAACTCCAGTATGCAGTTTCTAAAGAGACCTTGCAGATGATGAGAGCTAAAGAGATTTGTCTGGAACAGAAGAAACATGCACTAAAAGAAGAGGTAACAAAAGCTATTGTTAAAATTATATATAATGTAAAAAGATTCATATAAATTAGATTCTTGATTTTGATAGACATTTTATTTGATATTGTTTGTGCATATTTGTGTATGTGTTGGGTGCACATGTTTGTGTAGATGTAGATGCATGAGGCCTTGGGTGTCATTCCTCAGTTGATGACCACTGTTTTTTTTGGGGGGCAGAGGCAGTGGTTTCAAGGGTTCCTTGTTTATTTAGCCTTGGCTTTCCTGGACTCCGCTGTGTAGATCAGGCTGGCCTCAAACAGTGATCAGCCTGCCTCTGCTTCCCAAGTGCTGGGATTAAAGGTGAGCACTACCACATCTGGCCCTGACCACTGTTTTTTTTGAGAAAAGACCATTCACTGTCTTGGGACTTGTCAATTAGACTGGGCTGGGCAACCCAGGCATCCATCACTGCCCGTCAAGTACTGGAATTAAAGACTCATGCCACCACACACAGCACAGTTTAGTTTCTTCCTGATGCTGTGACCAACAGCAGCTATGGGAGGAAAGGGTTTATTGGTTTATCCCTCAGAGTCACAGAGGGATATCAAGGCAGGAGCTTGAAGCAGAAACCATGGAGGAATGATGCTTGCTGCCTTATTCTCTCAAGGCTTAGACTCATACTCTGCTAGTTCGTTTCAACTTGCCCAGGACCACCTATTCAGGTAATGGTTCTGCCCACAGTGGCCTGTGCTCTCTAACATCTGTTAACATTCAATACAGCCCCTCACAGATCAACCTGATAGAGTTACTCAACTGAGACACTTTATAATTGATTCTAAGCTCTTTCAGGTTGACATTATTTATAACTAGGATACACGCCTATATTCTTGTCTTAGTTACTTTTTATAGCTATGCTAAGACACCATGACCAAAATAGCTTAATAAGGGAATTCAATTTGGGTTTCATGATTCCAGAGGGTTAGAGTCTATGAGCGTCATGGTGGAGAGCATGGCAGCAGACAGGCACTGCACCAGAGCAGTAGCTGATGGCTCGCCTTTCAGCATAGAAAAGGAGCACAAGCAGAGAGAGCCAAGTGGTGATAGTCCTTTGAAACACCACAACCCATCCCAAGTGACATAACATCCTCCAACAAAGCGTCATGTCCTTAACCCGTCCCCAGTAGTTTACCAACTGGAACCAAGCATTCAAAAACGAGCCTGGGTGGGGGCATCTTCATAAAGAAAACCCTGTTGTTCCTTTCATTATCATCTTATTCCATCACATGTCCAAGTACAGTATTGAGCCGGGGATGGTGGTGCAGAGGCAGAGGCAGAGGCAGGAGGATTACTGGTCTGGTCTACAAAGTGAGTCCAGGACAGCCATGGCTATACAGAGAAACTGTCTAGAAAAACTACAGTAAAAATACAGCATTGACTTCACTGTTGGTGCCTACATTATGCTTCAAAATATTAAAGCTGTTTGATATTATTTACTCTCCGAGCCATTATTTCAAAGTTCCCTATTTTAGGATTAAACTGGTTTACAACATATTGCTTTACTAAAAAGGCATTTCCCCTCGCCACCCCCCCCCCCACACCACATATACATACACACTAGTCTGCTGCTAGCTTGTAAATGTTAAGACTAGAAGTGTTTTTGAAAATGAGGATAGTGAATAGTTGAGTAGTAGCATAAGATTGAGCACAGTGTGAAAGTGTGAAAGAGGAACCTTAGAAGGTGATCTAGATGCTTATAGCCAACTTCATTGTTGAGGTAATACTATTCAGTAAGAATGTTTAACACGTAGAAAGTGTTTGTTGAGGGCTGGAAAGATGGATGACACCTATGTGTGTAAAACCCAAAATGTGTTTATTAAATTGTGGACATTTCTCCTTGCATTCCCTAATCAATTTTATACTTTGGGATAATTGTTTATTTTAGTGCACATTATTTTTTTCTTATGTATATGAGATAGACTCTCACTTTGTAACCTTGCCTGGCCTTGAGGGTGCAGCCCCTCCTGTCTTATACTTAGAGTAATGCATGTTATTTTTCTGCAGAAAAACCAGATTCCTTCATTTTCCCATAGCAGGCCTTTGCTTTTTTTTGTTTTGTTGCACATGTTTGAGTGCCCATGGTTATATGTAAGTGGTTGTAAGCTGCTTGCTGTGGGTACTGCAAACTAAACTTTGGTCCTCTAGAAGAGTAGCAAGGGCTCCTAATTAAGAAACCACCTCTTTTGCTTTATGTACTCATGATTTTTCATGTTTCCCCAAACCTTGGTGTTCTGTTTAATTCTTCTTGTTTCTTTGCCATTCCCCGCCCCCGCCTGTTGGAATTCTCCAATATTAAAATGGACCCTATGTCCCACTCACTCTTGTTGCGGTGAAAGGGACACTACAACCAAGGCAGCTCTTATAAAAGAAAGCATTTAATGTGTGGCTTGCTTACATTTTCAGAGGCATAGTCCATTATCACCATGGCAGGGACATGGTGGCATGCATGATATGGCACTGGAGCAGCAGCTACATCCTGGTTCACAGGCTGAGAGATTGGACTTGCCTTGGGCTTTTGAAATGTTAAAAGTCCATTATCAGTGACACACTTCCTTCAGGGCACATCTATTCCAACACTTCCATACCTAATCCTTCTAATCCTTTCAAATAGTGCTACTCCCTGGTAACTAAGAATTAAGATATAAGTTTATGGGGGGTCATTCTTACTCAATCTACCATACCCTCTCAGTTCATTCAACATAAATAAGTGCCTTTCCCAGACATTTCAGGAAGTGAGAGAGATAAATGACTCAACCTGCCTCCTGCCTTGCCTTCCCCAACTTATTATATCTGTTGCGTGTGTGTTGAAGAGCTCTCATACCATGTTTCCTGTGGTGGTCATTTTTGGACAGCTTTGTAGAGTCAGTCTTATCCTTCCACAATTGTATGGCTTCTGGAAATGGAGTTTGGTGTTCTTGGATCAAATTCAAGTTGGTGTCTGGGTAATCCCAGCACTTGGGAGGCAGAGGCAGGTGGATCTCTGTGAGTTTGAGGCCAGCCTGGTCTACAGAGCAAGTTCCAGGACAGCTAGAGCTGTTACACAGAGAAGCCCTGTCTCAAAAAACTAAAAACACAAAAACAAAAGCAAACCTCAAACTCAGGTTGGCAAGTTTACAAGGCAAGTGCTTTGAGCCCAGTGAACCATTTCATTGACTTCACACACAGCCTTTTTAAAATAAGCTATTTTTTAAAAAACATAAATAAGACATGGTCATAGAATATAGTGAGATTTGACAAGTTTATGTGATCTGTGAGTTAACAAACTTAATTCATCTTCAATAGTAGAAACCAAGGCATATCTCAGAAATGAACACACGTGCTCCTTCTTCTTCCCCTTTGACTTCTATATTGAAAGTAATGTGGAGTTAGGCAAGCAAAAATCTACGCTTAATGTTCTTTTAGTCTGAGCATTTGGTAAAAGTTAGATCCAAACTTGCATCGCATTTATCTCAAATAGTTTGGTAAGAAAGGCAAAATATGTTTTTATTGGTCTCCATGGAGTGAGCTGTGCAAAGGTGATTAGATAAAATAGAATTATTGATTCATTATTAGATTTGTGGGTTTTTTTGTTTGTTTGTTTGTCTGCTTTCGTTTTTTTTGGTTTTTCGAGACAGGGTTTCTCTGGGTAGCCTTAGCTGTCCTGGACTTGCTTTGTAGACCAGGCTGGCTTCAAACCCAGTGATCCACCTGCCTCTGCCTCCCAAGTGCAGGGATTAAAGGCATGTACCACCATGGCCGGCATTGATTTTTAAACTGTGTGTCTGTATGTGTGTGTTTTACATTAAATAATACATGGAGTAGAATGATTTAAGCAATAAAAAAGGGGACATTTCAGGCCACAAAACTCTCTTTGCCCCAAGTTCTTATTTTTCAGTGACTTTTGTAAGCGCATCAGCACCATAGGTGTGTTCTGTGAATGACTAAGCATGTCCAGTTCTTCCTGCTATAATGGTCAGCGGGGCCACTGCAAAGCTAGCCCAGCCTTCATTGTCACTGCCTCAAAGGAGTAGCCCATGCTGGTTTTTCTGGAGTGTTACTTTAATACGCAGGCAATTAAGATCACATCTACCATGGAAAAACAAAAGCGATGAAGAAGCCAAAAATGAAAGAGATGGGGGGGGAAAGAGGTTGGAACTCGCTCTGTAGACCAGGCTGCCTCGAAGTCAGAGATCTGCTTGCCCCTGCCTCCTGAGTGCTAGGATTAAAGATGTGCACCACCATACCCAGCCATTTAATAATACCTTCTCTTCATCTCTACCCACATTTAGGACACCCAGCACAAAAATAATAATGAAAAGTCAAAATAAAGCCACCTAGAGCCGGACCCTGTGGCATTTGCCTGCAATCCCAGTCCATCTGGAGGCAGAGGCAGCCAGATGGCTGTGAGATGGCCAATGCCACTCAGAGAAATTCTTCTCTAAAAACACAGAGAGCATGTAGTCATACAACAGAATAATCTAGCCATTGCCAGCCACAGTGTTCACAGAGAACTGCATAGTAAACAAAACAACAAAACCCCATGTCGTGATGTGTTGCTCATTTCCAGTCATACTGTTTAATCCCCACAAGCAGTGTTATGATTGCTAGAATTTGGAAAATGTTGTATATTTACTTTTAAGAAGTGTCTCTTCAGATATTTAGCTTTTTCTTTCTTTCTTTTTTTTTTTTTTAAAGAATTCTGTTTATTCAGGTCTGTTACCTAGTATAGAACAGCTTATTTCCATTTTTTAAATTTTGATTTAAAACTAGTAAATGTGTGGTGGAGCATGCTTCTACCTTCAAGGTAGAGACAGGAAGTTTAGAGAGGATTTCTGTTAGTCCTCAGCTATGTAACAAGTACAGGCCAGCATGGGCTCTGTGAGAGTGATCCTATCTCAACACCACCACGCCCACACCCCCTCTAAATTGATATGTATGTGTCAAGCTGTTACTCTCATGTCTACTTTCAATAGTACAGGGCAAGCATTTTAAAATTATGTATATGAATGTTTTGCCTGTATGTGTGTATGCATATATAATATACAGATGCTTGGTACTTATGGCAGGAAGCACCTGATTGCCTGGGATTGGTGTTAGGGATGGTTGCCTTCTACCCGGGTGTTGGGAACTCCACCCAGCTCCTCAGCAAGAGCAACACGTTTTCTTAACTGAAGAGCCATCTTTCTAGCCCCTTCTCCCCCGTTTAAATGTAGAAAACGTTGCTTTTTCACAGCCAGAGATCGGTGGGCCAGTGGTTGATATGTCTGACTGGCTGCTTTTTCAGACAACCTTTGTTAGGTTCTTGCCAGCCTCAAGGCAGCTAACAACCCACTCTAGCTCCATTTCCAGAAGACCCAGCACTCTCTTCTGCCCTCCTTGAGCACTGCCTGCTGGTGGCATATAGACATACAGGCAGGCAAACCACCACCCTTGCACATACAAATTTAAAGATTGTATTTATGAATCTGTTTTGGGCTTGGGTACGTTCCACAAGGGCACTGATATATATATATATATATATATATATATATATATATATATATATATATATATATATATATATATCACATCACATAAAAATGCCTCAGGGGGGCTGGAGAGATGGCTCAGTGGTTAAGAGTGCCGCCTGCTCTTCCAGAGGTCCTGAGTTCAATTCCCAGCAACCATATCTATATATATCCTCCCCATCCCACCCCAAATTTTTTGAGACAGGGTTTCTCTTTGTAAGAGCTTTGGCTGTCCTGGAAGTCACAGAGATCCATCTGCCTCTGCCTCCCAAGTTGTTACTAATATTTTTGTTTGGGTTTTCTGTCTTTTTTTGGGGGGGGGGTTGTAGCCTTGGCTGTCCTGGACTTGATTTGTAGACCAGGCTGTTCTGAACTCAGAGATCTGCCTGCCTCTGCCTCCTGAGTGCTGGGATTAAAGGCGTATTCCACCACACCTGGCTAATATTTTTAAATATAGGGTCTCATTATATAGTTCAGGCTACCCTTGGATTTGGTCTTCCAGCTTTCTTGCCTCTCTGTGTGCTTGGATTGCCAAGTGGGAAGCAGCACTAACACTGTAATTAGGCCTCTACTGTATACTCTAGAAAGCAGTCTTTCTGTTATAGATTAAACCCCAGCTTTCCCCTCTACATCACCCGTCTTGTGTGCTGTTAGAAGGTAGAGTCGGACCTTGTCTTTGTATTCAGTCTCTGAAGGATTTCATCCACGGTCCCCTGAGGCATTTCTATGTGGTCTCCATTTAATTAGTTTGTTCCTTGTTATTGGCTATCTGGATTTCTTTTAAAAGTCCCTGCCCTTTTATTGCATGTGCTGTAAACTTTGCTTTCATCTCACTGTTTAGTGTTGACCCCATCCGTCTGAGCAACACAGGGTGCCAAAGGCAAAGACCCCTGACCCCTAACATTAGGCAGTACAGCTTTTTATACATAGGCCTCCAGTGTGGAGAATGGAGGGGCTGAGTTGAGCTCTAGAGCTTGACAGTGTGTGTGCTCATTTTCTCTAGACCACATCTGTGACTGCAACAGTCTGCTCTTAAAGTCTTGCATTATGTGTCTGAATTCTTCAAAGCATTTAAAAAATTGGCAGTTAGTCATTCTTGCTAGGTTTTTGCTTGTTGTATAACATAGTATTGTGCTTTATATGCATTTAATTGTGATGATGTACTGTGTCAGCTTTAATAGCCTCAATTTAAGGTGTCTGAATTACTCATGTGAAACAACACGTGTAAAGTGTTAAGCTCATTGCAAACAAATGCTTTGCCCCCCTGCAGTACTCTTTTTAAGGTTTTTTGAGACAGGGTTTCTTTGTAACAGTCCTGGCTATCATGGACTCTTTCATAGACTAGGCTGGCCTAGAACTCCTGAGTGCTGAGATTAAAGGTGTGTGCCACCACACCCTGCTCCCTGCAGTCCTTTGTTTTTAGCACTGTCCTACCTGGGAGGCCTGTGGTTTTTGTCTTTGTTTTTTGTTGTTGTTGTTTGTTTGTTTGTTTATTTGTTTTGAGATAAGGTCTGGCCTGGAATTTACCCTGGCTTCCTGAGTGCTGGAGATTTGTTCTTTTGTTTAAAAAAAAAAGTCGGTATTGCATTTTGAAGTGGGGGAGGACAGGAAGAGGACCAAGTGACCAGTTTAAAACTTTTTGTGTTGTCTGAGGTAGCTACTGAAGTAGTAGAAAATTACCTATTGGAAATTAAAATTACTTTTAAAACATATAAACTAAGATTAAATTTATGAATCAAGATAATTAGGAATGCTTTCATGTGGTAATGATGAACTTGAAATAAAATTTCAAATTAACACTTTGACATTAATAATCTCTTTGGCATTTGAATTTTACACACATTTGAAATTAAAGAGGAGCCCAATAGGCTCATTTGGATGCTTAGTCATCAGGGTGCTACTTGAGAAGTGAGGCCTGCTTGGAGTAGGTGAGGTCTTGTTGAAGGAAGTTGTGTGTGTGTGTGTGTGTGTGTGTGTGTGTGTGTGTGTGTGTGTCGGGGTGGGGTGGGCAGTGAGCTTCGAGGTATCTAAAAACCTCTCTCTCTGCCAGTAGATCCAGATGTAGAAATCTCAGCTACTTCTCCAGCACTGAGTATGCCTTCATGCTGCCATGTTTGCTCACCATCATGTGCTTTTAAATCTTGAAACTGCAAGGCAGCCCCAATTAAATGCTTTCTTTCATAATAGTTGCCTTGGTTATAGTTTCTCTTCATAACAATTGAACACTGTCTAAGAAAAGATTAAGCACTATTTCTTTTGATTTGATTTTAATTTATGCTTAGGTTACTTTATAGTTATTAATTGGAGTAGAAGATACTAATTTTAAAATATCATCATGAACTCAGCTATAGAAAGCACAGTTACAGCTCAATTATCAGCAAACTTCTGTCTTCTGGTTAGCAGAAGATAAATAAGAAAACTTCAGAAAGTTTCCTGCCTTTGTGTAAAAAGCTTTCTTATCAGCATCTTCTCTTTCACCACAGAGAATTTAAACCATCAGTCCTTTTAATTTCCATAATATAATATGTCAATTCTGAGTCCAACTCATTTATTTCCTTTGGCTTTTTCCTTAAAGCATTTAGACAAATTATAATTAAGTTTATATTTCCCCATTTCAGTATTACTTTATTGAACATTACTGTATGTGAATATTTAAGATTGTGGTTCTACTGTCCATCAGAACATCTTGCAACGAAATAGTCACAATTTTTATTTTAATAAAAATTGGACTTGGAGCTAGTAGCTGCCATGCTGAACAAAACAGTTCTGTGGGTCTGTTCTGCAAGCTCACTCCTTCCCTCTCTATAAGATGGTAATGTCTAGTTTCTGGGTGTCATGATCCCATGAGTTGGTATATATGAACATTTAACATAATGCCTGGCATAGAAGGAGAACAATGGTAACTGATACAGCTCTAATGCTGTTAGGCATTTTGTGTATTATTGAGGGACTACAAAGAGGAGAAAGACTATTCCTAGTCTTAGGCTGTTTACTCACCTTTCATATTTTAATGAGCACAGGATGCTATCAAAAGATGATGTTGCATGTGTGGGCCTTGTCAGAAACTGCCAACCCCCAGGTGCTAAGATGTAATGTTTTTCCCTCTTTTTTTGTCCTGGGGAACCAAACCCAGAGCCTCACATATGCTAAGCAAGTGCACTAACATTGAGCCCTTTAAAAAGCATCTGTACTATTGGAAAATATATAGAGAATCAAGGGGGAAAGACAAAAGGCACCTCTTAAACTTAGGGAAAAAAAATCAGACAACTCAGCAAGTCATAATACTTTGCCACCCTAAGTATGATTGAGCTGTGACAGAAACATTAAGAGTGTGCTTTGTAAGACATGTTAGAACATTTTCCACTGTTTTATGACTTTTTTCCCCTTATGTATAAGAGGTGCCCTTTGTCTTTCTGTGTATATTTTTAAAAAGTATATATGTCTCACCCCCACCACACCTTATGATAGCGGAAACTGAATTTAGATAGTGGTAGAGTACAAGTAGGCCAGCGCTTGTAGCTGAGCTGTCCCCGCTGCTCTTACCGTGTATTCTGAGATCAGTAAGCTGCGAGACTGGCCTTAAACAGACTCTTTAGCAGGCTGGCCTTAAGTCAGTAGCTGGGGTTCTGAGCCCATGTCACTAGTCCTCATACTCTCCTAAGGAGCCCAGACCTCTGCCCCTAAGTGGTCTTCTGTGTCCTCAGTGCCACGCCCAGCTCAGAAATCTGATTTTCATTTTCACTCTGTTTGTTTTGTTTTGTGTTTTGAGACAGGGTTTCCCTGTGGTCCTGGCTGTCCTGAAATTCATTCTGCAGACCAGCCTGGGCCTGAACTCAGAGACCCATCTCCTCCTGCCTTCCGAGGGTTGGGATCAAGGGTGTGCACCACCACTGCCCAGCTCTCTCCTTCCTAAAGCAGGTGCTTTTGGGACTTACTTTGTCTCCACCCGTTAATAGTATTGTTGTTTTCACCACAGATGCAAAGTTTACAGGGCGGTACAGAAGCTATTGCTCAGTTGGACCAGCTAGAATCTGATTACTATGATCTGCAACTTCAGCTGTATGAAGTACAGTTTGAAATCTTGAAGTGTGAAGAGTTGCTGTTGACTGCACAGCTGGAGAGCATCAAAAGACTTATATCAGGTATGGTGCACGTTAACCACAGAAGCCTAAGAAGACAGGATGTGGAGAAGCGCACACAGACTCCAACTGGGTCTCCTAAGACAAAAAAGTCTAGATATTAATGTTTTGAAGGAGTTCTTGAACTCATGGTTTTGTAAACTCAGCAATTATGGCTGCATGTTGGTTTTTAATATTTTTGTAGTGTACCTACTTTGCTAAAGGATGTTTTATCTAGAATCAGAATTTCTGCAGTTTTGCATGGGTGGAATGTGGGAGCATGAAGTCTGTATTTATTGAACACTTAACTGTGTACCATGTCACATAATTTATTTCCTCACCTTTTACTCACTGCTTAGTAAAGAAGCTCATTCTTTTTGTTTTTTGTTTTTTTTTGGTTTTTCGAGACAGGGTCTCTCTGTGTAGTCTTAGCTGTCCTGGACTCGCTTTGTAGACCAGGCTGGCCTCGAACTCACAGCGATCCACCTGCCTCTGCCTCCTGAGTGCTGGGATTAAAGGCGTGCGCCACCACGCCCGGCAAGAAGCTCATTCTTTTTTTTTTTTTTTTTAAGAGACAGGGTTTCTCTGTGTAGCCTTGACTGTCCTGGACTCACTTTGTAGACCAGGCTGGCCCTGAACTCACAGCGATCCCGCCTGCCTCTGCCTCCCGAGTGCTGGGATTAAAGGCGTGCGCCACCACGCCCGGCAAGAAGCTCATTCTTAATCACAATTTCTGTGACAGAAAAGAGAGACGAAGTGGTCTACTATGACACTTATGAAAGCATGGAGGCCATGTTGGAGAAGGAAGAGATGGCGGCCTCTGTGCACGCACAAAGGGAGGAGCTACAGAAACTGCAGCAGAAGGCCCGCCAGCTGGAAGCAAGAAGGGGGCGTGTCTCAGCCAAGAAAGCCTACCTCAGAAATAAAAAGGTATCAAAATCTTGTTTTCAATCATTACTTCATCCTTTACCATGTCTAATAATTCCAATTGTAATAGTGATTTGTCATTCTCACTTCTATTAAAAGTAATAGCCATTACCTATCCTCAGCTCCTTACATTAACCATTTATCTTACATGCCTTTGAATGGCTGCACTCCAGGTGTTCTGAGGGTGAGTTGCTAAAGGGCATGGCTACAGGAGCCTTCAGTGAGGCACAGCTGCTCGGTGTTAGGCAGATCTGACCCTTCAGAGATGTAGAAAGAGTAGGTTTTAGTGGTCTGTGGTGAAGGAGAGAGGAGCTAGTCCTCATTAGCTCTTGGTCTTCTCATGGAATGAGTTAGATCAACTCTGCTGTGCTCTTTCTAAGTCTTACTTTAATTAAAACGTATTTTTTATATTTTCCAGGAAATTTGTATTGCAAAACACAATGAGAAGTTCCAACAGCGCTTTCAGAGTGAAGATGAATATAGAAGCCATCATGCAGTACAACTAGTAAGTTGGGACTCTTGGAGACTTGCAACAAAATCTTACTGTGTCTGACAAGGGGTAAATATCTGAGCATGAGGCTTGTGTTACTAGATGTTGGCAGCTGTGAATATTTATGTTTGAGTGGACGACTGAGGTCAGTTTAGGCAGAAATGATGAGGAATGAGAGTTTTTGTGTGCCACTTTTACCACAAGGGTCTACATATGTTACAGTGAGCAGCAGTTGAGTGTTGGCACCTTAGCTGTCCAGAGTCTGTTGTTGACATTGACGCTCTTTCCTGGTGTGGGGAGGTCAGATGTAGGAATCTGTGACTGTACAATCAGATTAGTTTCGCTGCCCTATGTAGGTTTGGAATAGACATGTGTAGTGTATTCAGGTTGACTTATTTCACTTAATAATGCAGATTTAAGGTTTTGATTGTTGGACAGTAGGATAAGATTATATTGTTTTAAGAAACTGCCAAACTGTTCTTCAAAGTAAGTGTGCACTTATCCCAGCAATAATGAGAGTTGTTTATTGTCACATCCTCTCTAGCTTTTTGCTGTTGCAGGGTAATAGCTATTCTAATATGTGTAGTCGACTCTTTTAGTTTTGGTATATTCTTTATTAGCAAAGTGCTTTTTCAGATTCCTTGCTTAGGTTTTTGTTTGTTTGTTTATCTATTTGGGGTGTTTTTAAAAAATTTATTATTTGCGTTTTATGTACATTGGTGTTTTGCCTGCATGTATGTGTGTTTGAGGGTGTCCAATCCCCTGGAACAGGAGTTACAAACAGTTGTTGTGAGCTGCCATGTGGGTTCTGGGAATTGAACCTAGGTCCTCTGCAGGAACAGCCAGTGCTTTTAACTGCTGAGCCACCTCTCCAGCCCTTGGGTGGTTTTCTTATGACAGGATTTCATCTAGAACATGACCTTAAAGTTGCCGTGTAGCTGAGCCTCCTGCCTCCACCTCTGGTTACAGGCATGTGCAACCACTCTCCCTAAAAAGAGTCCTTTATTTAGCAGACTTGTTTTGCAAATGCTTCTACAGCTTATGGGCTATCCTCGTTCTCTAACAGTGTCCTTGGCAGGGATTTTACTCTGAGCAAAAGCCAACCTCCTGGTTGTTGCTGTCATACCATGGTGCATCTCTGAATTTAAACACTGTAAGGGTTTACATTCTACTATTTTGGCAAGACTCAGGTCAGTGTGTACACTGACAGTGTGTACATTTTTGGCATGCTCATGTCCACTTGCTTAGCACCATTTGTTTAACCAACTGCTTGTGTTCCACTGTGTTGGTTTTGCCCTTTAGTCAAAGGTCAAGGAATTTTGTCTCTCTGGGTCTCTTTGGAGGCTGTTTTATTAGCTCAGATCTCTTCCTTGCAATATGTCTAAACTTTAGAATACAGCAAGATAATTTGCAAAGTTTAGACTGGGACTGTATTGAACCTCTAGATAAAATTGAGAAGAAGTAATCTATTTTTACTGAGTTTTACTGTATACAAACAAGGACTATATTATCAGATATTTATAGTTTTCTTCATTTAAATCATATAATGTAGTCAGATTTTTGTGGGGGTTACGAGTATTTTGTATTTAATTTTTTTGTTGTTGATGTTTTGGTTTTTCTTTTTGTTTTGCTTTTTGAGACAGGGTTTCTCTGTGTAACAGTCTTGGCTCCTAGACTCACTTTATAGACCAGGCTGGCTTTGAACTCACAGAGATCCACCTGCCTCTGCCTCCCCAAATGCTGAGATCACAAGCACCACCACGCCTGCATTCATATTTAATTTCAAATTCTAGTAGGTGTACTAGGATTGTTTATGTATAGCATCTGTGTATAATGGCGTATGCCACTGTTATTTTTATGTTGATTTTTCTTTCTTTCTACATAGCTTTACTTCTTGCCAATGTGCATAACTTTGTTTCTTTTTCTTGTCTTATTGCATTAACCAGGACTTCTATTATGATATAAGAAAGGCTGCATGAGCGGACACACTAGTTAGGTTGTCTTCCACACTACACAGTGACCAAATGACCTTGAGAATGAGCCTGCTGTTGTCTAGTTTTTCTAATAATGGCTTTCTGTTTGTTTTGTGCCTGTCACTCTGGGTACAGGCTATTTTAGGTTCTCCTTGAGATGTTTTTGAATCAATAGATGTAAATAAATATCATTATCAAATTGTATTATCCAAATATCCTACCATCATCTTTTTATTTTTCATTTGTTTTGTTTTGTTTTCCGAGACAAGGCTTCTCTGTATAGCTTGGCTGTTCTGGGTTCATTTTGTAGACCAGGCTGGCCTCGAACTCAGTGATCCACCCATTCATGTTTTACTTTTTTAAATGTAGACTAGAGTTCATAATGGTCCCATCCAGGCTCCTTGAGTCTTGTCATTGCAAATGTGCATTGCCAGGCCTTAGCTCTGTGTGTGTGTGTGTGTGTGTGTGTGTGTGTGTGTGTGTGTGTGTGTGTACACATACGCGCATGCACTTCTCTCAAAACACAACCAAACTGTGTGTGTGTGTGTGTGTGTGTGTGTGTGTGTGTACACATACATACGCGCATGCACTTCTCTCAAAACACAACCAAACAAAAAATTATTGATGTGGTTGCTGAGTTGAGTTAGCTGAATGTGAAAGCCAGAAAAGTGTTTCTAAGTTTGTTTCAGCCCAAATCCCTGAGACAAAGCAGTGTTTAGCTTAGAGAAATGTCATCTTTTTTTTTTTTTTAAGATTTATTCATTTATTATGTATACAATGTTCTGCCTGCACACAGGCCAGAAGAGGGCACCTGATCTCATTATAGATGGTGGTGAGCCACCACGTGGTTGCTGGGAATTGAACGCAGGACCTTTTGGAACAGCAGTCAGTGTTCTTAACCTCTGAGCCATCTCTCCAGCCCTAGACGAATTGATCTTTTGTTTTGTTCTGTTTTGTTTTTCGAGACAGGGTTTCTCTGTGTAGCCCTGGCTGTACTGGACTCTCTTTGTAGACCAGGCTGGCTTCAAACTCACAGTGATCTGCCTGCCTCTGTGTCCCGAGGGCTGGGATTAAAGGCGTGTGCCACCACACCCACCGAGAAATGTCACCTTACTTTATCAGACCAATGTGAACTTCTAGGCAATATAGTGTTTTACATCATAAGCGTTCAGTGAGTCATTCTCTCGGATTTGCAGACCAGGCTGGCCCTGGACCTAAAGAGATCTGCCGCCTCTACCTTCCAAGTGCTGGGATTAAAAAGTAGGCACTAATACTATGCCTGGCAAAAACTTTTGGTTTTTTGTTTGTTTATTTTTCTGCCTGCTTCTGCCTCGCCTAGTGCTGGAATTAAAGCTGTGCACCACCATGCCCAGCTGAATGAGTAATTTTTTTGGACTCATTTGTTTGACATATTGGGGAAAATCTTCTCTTTCTTTTTACCAGAAGAGAGAAAAATTACATGATGAAGAGGAAAGAAAAAGTGCCTGGGTTAGCCAAGAGAGACAGAGGACATTGGATAGACTTCGAACATTTAAGCAGGTAATAGAAATGTAGTCTCTTGATTAATTTTTTTCCCCATTGCTCGTTAATGTTTCTGTTTAGAACATATTCCCAAACACAGCAGTTTGATTGGCTCTTTCCTGTGGCCAAGTTGGACATTAATATTCTTTTGACATTGTGGCGCACATCTGTAATCCCAGCACTTGGGAGGCAGTGGCAGGCGGATCATTGTGAGTTCAGCCTGGTCTGTGAGGCCAGCCTGGTCTACAAAGTGAATATAGGAGAGCCAAGATAACACAGAGGAAACAACCCTGTCTAGAAAAACTAAAAACAACAATACAACCCCTCATGCACAGCCTCAGGAATGTAAAGAATAGAATGTCAAGAAAGCCTAGGTTCTTTCGAATTAAAAAAAAAAAAATCAGTACTACAAAAACACTTCATTTCACTCTTCCCTTTTCATAAAATTTTTATCAGGCCTTTTCAAAAAAAGGATAAACATTTGAAAATAAACAGCAGTAGTTTCTTACCTTTCTGCTAAGTAATGTATGTATTTGATACTGTTTGTCTTGATTTTTTTTTTCACCGTTTCTTCCTTTGTGTGGCGCCTGCACCACCGAGGTACCGAGTCAAGGTCGAGGGACTGCGGATTTAACACACATTAAACAGCGGTCCTTCCTGCTAAGAGCGAGGCGGCCTCTATTCAGCATCCAAATAGCCTTTTTATAGGCAGCAAAGCAGGACTGCCACTCCTGCAGGTGAAATCCCTCAAGAGGTGATTGCGCACACGAGGGAAAGTCCCAAGGAAGGGAGGGGTGCCTTCTCAGAGCGGTATCCATGACTAGCTAACCATCATAAGCACAGACGCTGCTAAAAACAGGACATGCAACAGCAAGACAGGCAGGCAGCCCAGTCGGGCCCGGTTGAAGTCACATGGCTAGTTTTTTTACGAGATGTGGTCTTGCTATACAGTCTTGGCTAGACTAGAGTGTATATAGAGCAGGATGGCCTCAAACTCAGCCATCCACCTACCTCTCTGTCTCTTGAATGCTAGGATTGAACACAAGTGGACCACAACGCCCTGCACATGGTGTCTTTAAGCATTTTTGCTTAATTAGGTAAAGACAGAACAAGACCTAGCATTTTCCATAATTAGATAATAAGGGAATTGGTGATAATTATTTAAAAGTTATTGAAAATTTAGGCATGGGTATTTTAGTTTTCCTGGTTGTTTGTTGAATTTTTTTTCCCTGTCCCTTGGGAAAATCAGAAAATACCCAAAATAATAACAAAGTATTTGTTCGTAAATTAGTTTACTCTAATATGCTCACTCAATAACATTGATATTTTAGAGGTACCCTGGGCAAGTCATCCTTAAGTCAACCAGATTACGAGTGGCTCATGCGAGAAGAAAAAGCACAGCAAGCCCTGTGTCCTCTGAGGAGCAGTGTGGCTCTCTCCCAGCCGTGCTGCAGGGGGAGGAGACATCAGAGGCGGGAGAAGGAAGACATCAGCTTGGATCTTCACAGACAGCAGAACCCCGGAGCCTTGTCCAACTTGAAGACACGTCTTCAGTACAACTTGAAGCCACTTCATTACCTCCCAGTGCTGTTACCTCTGAACTGCCGCCTCCACCCGCGTCACTTCCACTTTTGACCAGTAATGACCTCAAACCATGTTCTGCTACCATGGATCCTCTCCCACCCCCTCTTCCTCCTACACCTCCCCCCCCTCCTCCTCCACCCCCACCTCCGCCCCCACCTCTGCCTGTTGCAAAGGACACCAATGCCACCAGCACTGCAGAGACACTGGAGAAAGACCTGCTTAGACAGGAGGGCAATGAGAAGAGGATCCCAAAGTCAGCCAGTGCCCCATCAGCACGCCTCTTTGATAGCAGCCAGCTAGTCAGTGCCCGAAAGAAGCTCAGAAAGACCGCTGACGGTTTACAGAGGCGGAGAGGTGAGTGAACAGGGCTGTCGGACTGTGGCTAAAGTGAAGCACAGGGAAGGAAGGAGCTTTGCATTGAGATCTGTGTTGGACATATGAAAGCAACAGGCATTCAAGGTCACAGGGGAGGAGAGGTCTTACCAACTCACAGCGCAAGTGTTTACAAATGTGACCTCTAGAGCTGTGAGGCATATCTTTAAAATATCCTCTGAATTGACATTTGACCATTTTTGTTGGGTAGCACTTACATGTTAGGAAAAGAAATCCGATATCTAATCTGAATGGTAAACTTTCCTGACTAAAGAGAGTCTGGTTTAGGGGTAGAGTCGAATGCTATTCATGGTGGTGATGATGACAATGACAATGGATGGTCGAGCTCCAGTGCTATTGATGGTGATGATGATGATGACAATGGATGGTAGAGCTCCAGTGCTATTGATGGTGATGATGATGACAATGGATGGTAGAGCTCCAGTGCTATTGATGGTGGTGACGATGATGACAATGGGTGGTAGAGCTCCAGTGCTATTGATGGTGGTGATGATGATGACAATGGATGGTAGAGCTCCAGTGCTATTGATGGTGGTGATGACGATGACAATGGATGGTAGAGCTCCAGTGCTATTGATGGTGGTGATGACGATGACAATGGATGGTAGAGCTCCAGTGCTATTGATGGTGGTGATGATGATGACAATGGATGGTAGAGCTCCAGTGCTATTGATGGTGGTGATGACAATGATGACAGTGACATATATAAGAAAGGCCGTGAAGCTATTGGCAAGATCAGCTATTGAGCTCAGCTTAATATTGAAGCCCCGAGTGTTCTTCATATAAAAAGACAGAATAGGAAGTTATATGTGCAATTTATATTATGCCCAGTTTACATCAACAAAGCTATTTTTAAAAATAACACATTTTCCTGGCCTTTGAAGGACTTTGAGTTTGCATGGGGGCAAAAAGTACAGAGCAACTTACATATTACATTTTATTTTATTT
This sequence comes from Acomys percivali, assembly GCA_907169655.1. Classification (NCBI taxonomy): domain Eukaryota; kingdom Metazoa; phylum Chordata; class Mammalia; order Rodentia; family Muridae; genus Acomys; species Acomys percivali. Next base: position 13,979,252 of record OU015758.1, on the reverse strand, counting down.
TATATTATTATTATTATTATTATTATTATTATTATTATTATTATTATTA